>CM053787.1:973601849-974294349 GCA_028749045.1 Cupressus sempervirens
GTCTTACTAGTGCATGCACACTTAAAGAACATATGCACTAAAGTGCGCATGCACTATTAAGATTCAAATTTTAAAAAGCTTTAAATATTACATGCCTGCTATAGCGCGCACACGCTATAGGGCACACACGCTATTTAAAGCTTTGCATTCTACCAAGCCTAAGGCTTGGTTTTTCTTTGGGGATCCAACCCAAAGCTTTGGAGTCTATAAACTAGTTTAAGACGTGTTTTGCTGCAAACATACAAAAAATGATTGATTTTTCTTGTGTGCTCTCCTTCAAGTTTCTTTGTCGTTGAGCATCGATAAAATTAGGTTACATGACATTGTAGGTCTTTGTGTTAGCTATATAACCATATAATTTATTTTTTATTTAAACGATTTCAAGCCTTTCAACTATAATTTCTTTTGAATGTATGTCCATTTTTTGTCAAAAACCAACATGTACTAATTGGGTTGTAGATTTTAGCTTGTTCATTGAATTTTGCAACAACTTAGTTTTTTAGAAACTAGACTCCATTCTACACACTTTGAAAAAAAAAAGTTTTGATTTTAGATTAGTTTTCAATCATTTCTAGGGGGAGCACACATATATTTCACGTTTTTGGTATGTGTCTAATTAAAAAATTCATAAAAATATACACATTATAAAATTACCCAAAAAATCTGGGATAAACTACATAGTGTTAGGTAACTTTTGACCAAAGCAATTAAAGAATTTCAAAAAAAAAGTTAAAATTTTAGGGGGGGCCACACTTTACTGTGTTATGTTTTTTTTGGAATAAATAGTACCACTTTCTGTGGCCCCCTTTTTTGAGGACCTAAAACTAAACCATTTTGGAAAAAAAATAGTAGTTTAGAAATTAGATTCAAAGGACTACTACTTTTGTTTTTGTCATATCTTAAAATTTTGAGCGTAACTATCTTCAAATTGTTGTTGAAGTTTAGAAATTGTTGATTTCAGGAAAAAGTTGTCCACTTATACCCCCCTTTTGGCACCACAACTTGGTGCACTTACCCTAATTTACATTGTTTTCTCATTTCTCATTATGCATGAAGTAATATAAGAAACAATCAAGTCTTCAATTTTCTTGTTTTTCTTTCATTTGCTCATATTTTGTACTATTATTTTTACTTACTTATAAAATATCAAAATGAAATTTATATTAAATAAGTATTAAAGAAGAATCTATGATACTCCAATTTTTTTAATCTCAAACTAAACTGCTGAGTTGTATTAAAATATCATGGGATCAATCAATTTCAAAAATTAAAATACACATAACAAATTATAAAACTAGACAAATAGATAAATTTGATAAATTTTTTGAATTTTAAAAATTAGACATTTATTTTTAATATACTAATTTTTTTTTCTAAAATAGATGTATATTTTACTTTTTCTAAATTAAATGTAGTATTGATTATTGAAACTTAGCTTTTTAATCCATTTTAAATTATAAAAATAATATATAATGTTGAATATAAAATATTCTTTTGAAATTGTAATCATCTCAATGTCAAAATTTTAATCTTTTTTTTTTTTACTGTGACTTTTCAATTTGGAATGTAACATTTGGACACTAATATTCAAAATGAACTTTCATTTTAGAGGTCTTTAGTTGGCTCTATGACTTTTCAATTTAGAATGTAACATTTGGACACTTAGGGTGCGGTCCTATGGAGGAGGCTTCCTAAAAACATTCAACGGTGCTATTGAGACTTTTTAGAATAATTTTAAAGTGGGAAGTCCCATGAATCTTGAAGTGGAGTTTATGCTTAAAAGTTTAACCTCCACAATTTATGGAAGCTGGTGGTCTCATGAATTGCATTGTTAATTTACATAACTAGATCATTTAATAATAATATTGATAAAAAGTAAAAAAAACATATTTGATTGACAAGTGATAGACAGAAAGCCTAAGCTGATGGGGCAATTTCTAGCCCCCCACATTTTCCACCCATTCACCCTAATATGTAGGGCAACTGTTTTTGAGGAGAAGATTCAATTTAAACCTGTAACATCTTTTGTTTCACTTCATTAGAACTTTCACTCTGTAAAAATAGATCTCAAAGCCCTCCTCATGGGATCGCACCCTAATATTCAAGATCAACTTTCATTTTAGGAGTCTTTAGTTTGTACCTCCTAATACTTTCTATAAATAATGACCTTATTTCTAAGATGGATAGGTTACCAAAATTTGAAAATATATGTATGTTTTAGTACCATGAATGTCTCTTTATGTATTTGACTTACATTCTTATTTAGTAATTTAATATGTAGTTTTTAAATAGGAAAATATGATGACCTATCTTATTGTTGCATGTACAAAAGATACAACTAGTTTAAGCCGATAGGCTTATATGTGGGAGCTTTGGTCCTAGATTTTACAATTTGTTGTCATATAATTGTATTATAGCATTTGCAATGAACTTTAGTTTACCAACTATAAAAATAATTTTACTTTTTTATTCAAAATTTTCTAGCAACTTACCATTTTAAAAAAAAAATAGATAGAAACTTTCTTGATTTGTGACTTTACATGTTATGAAAGTTTTCTTAAATTTCCTCAAAATTCATATGTACTATTGTTATTGTACTTG
The DNA here is from genome assembly GCA_028749045.1 of Cupressus sempervirens. Classification (NCBI taxonomy): domain Eukaryota; kingdom Viridiplantae; phylum Streptophyta; class Pinopsida; order Cupressales; family Cupressaceae; genus Cupressus; species Cupressus sempervirens. The sequence goes on from CM053787.1 coordinate 973,604,451, forward strand.
CCTTAGCAATACTACTACAATCACTTTGTCCAATTGCTCAATTAAATTGAACCAATCAAAAAACTTCATTTTTTCATTATTTATTAAGTTCAATTTTTTATTTTTATTTTTACACAATAAGACTTTTATTTATTTACACTCTCATTGGTTCAAACCAATTTGTATTATAACGACGCTTTTTTAAGAAGCATGAATTGTTTCCTTAAAAACATAATCATAAAAATATATTTAATAACATATATTAAATATGTAATTTTATTTTATAAAAAAATATGATTATTAATTCATTTAATAATATTATAATATTATATCTATTATAGTATTATACTAATTCTAATTTTAATCTCCATGAACATTTTAATAATTATCATTAGTGTAAAATATAATACACTTTTCTAAATTCTAATACATCATATAGTTATATAGAAAATTATTTTTAATTTACTTTAGAAATACATTATGTCCATTATAAAAAAGAAAATTATGTAAAAATGTTCCAAAATTAAATAGTTAGGTTCCAAAAATTATAAAAAATATACTCTACAATAAAATAGACACTAATAGACACTTGTCATCTAATATTGGGAGTTTATTAATAGTATGAGTTATTTGTATGTCATATCTTAAATCCTAATATTGGGAGTTTATTAATAGTATGAGTTATTTGTATGTCATATCTTAAATCCATAACAATTTATTTAGTATAATTGACATGTAGTATAGAGTTTATATAATATCATATTATTTTAATTATACTTTATAATTTATTAATCATAAATTTTATTTTTATGTTACTTTTCAACACTACAATATATTTATATTCAATTGATGAGTATAAGGGGCTTTCCAACACTTGGTGACGGAAGGTTTTGCAAATGGGGTTACAAGCAAAATGAGTTTAATCATGGAGGAAACTTCGTAGTAGTAGTACTCGGATGGGTGACCTCCCAGGAAGTCTTCTTGCTTCACATCTGTTCACCTAGTTCCAATGAGTACTAAGTGTTCATTTAATCTCATGAGAGATAGGTTTGGGTTTGTGTTGAATCACTACTCATGAAACATGAGTCAATGAATTTGACTCAAAAAATTACACATACAGAGTTAAATCCTGATAGCAATATCACAATATATAATTTATATTTATAGTGATATTCAATTTATAAATAATTTTATTAAAATGCAACGAATTCGATAAACAAGATCATCATTCTGGACGAGTTTGTGTAGTTTAGGAAGCCTAACGGTGAGGAGGCGTTTACCCCTCTTTTATTTAGTTTTTGACATGCAACTCTTTCAACAGTTTGGATTCAGGCGACATTGTGAACATGGAATGTTGATTAAGGAGGATGGGTGCCTGCAGGGTATATGAAGGTAGCTGATTTGATTTCCAGTCTCCCACGACGATAATTTTAAATGTTGGAGGGTTTTACTTGACGATAGTAGAGTTGATACACACTCTTGTTTTCCACTTTGGGGTTTGGAAGTGGAGAATTTGAATTAGTTGCATGTTCTGTCCTTTGTTTATAATTTGAGTGTGAAGTAAATTGAAAAGGCATTGAGAAGGAAACAATAGCTTAAGATTATTCTGAGCTTTAATTTTGGCACACAGTGATTTGTAAATATGGCCACATGTACTGTGTGAGGATTTGGCTTTTATTTTATTTCATCATTTGTTATATGATACACAAGAAAAAACATCTAATCTTTCAAATGAATAATCAGGTGCACAAGTTATGCTTTCACACTATACATGCAAACTTGTCATGGCATTTGCAGCTGAAATAGTGGGCAATATTCTTTTATCTCATTTTGCAATCTATTCTAAAAATCCTATTTTGACATTGGTTATGTGATTCAACTTTATGCTTGCCACATGTGTTTGCTTTTAAGATTTTTTAAGCTCATTAAGAAAAGATATTTGTTGAATGGTTCCAGTCAGGTTGTATTCATATTCAACATCAAATGTGTTGTGTAATAAATATCATTCATGTGATTCAGACATTAATATATCTCACCAATTTCAAATGTTCCATGTGTTATCCCATCCTGTATGAGAATTTCCAACTCACATTTTTGAATACTATATCTTCAATATTTGTTCAGGGTCCTCACTTTGGTTTGCTCTTTGATGACCCATACCATACGTTCTAAACTTGGAAACTTTGCTGTGATAATGTCTGACAAAGACTTTAAAAACCAATGGATATAACTTTTCATACCGAGTTTCCATTGTATCGGATGCGACCAGGATGGGGAATTTATCTTTACACCCACCAATTGCATTTCTGTAGAAGTTTTAAAGCTCATCCAGCAAAATGGTTTGACGGATATCCTGTAATCAGTTTATTTGATTCCTAGGAGATGATTGCTCTTTGAGGCATTCGGGAAAACAACGTGCTTGCTTTGCATATGTTTCATGCATTCATCCTTTTTTGCATAACAATCATAAATGCAAGAGCTAAAATTTTCCCTCTTCATGTTCTTTGATGCATGTCAAATTGGGAATTTCAAATTCCAACTCCTCGTTCTTTGTTCTGTGATGGATATCCATAGCTTGTTTTAAAGAAAAACTTTGTCAGCCAATGTATTTGGTGAGTATCCTATGACCATTATGCTCCTTGTGAGAACACATTTCTGAAATATTCCATCAAATAATATGGGTTGCTTGTTTAATAGTGCACAGTTGGCATACATTGAGACATGTCTTTGCAGTTTCTGTGAAATAGATCATGTGACGTATGATTCAACATTTAGGACGCATGTCCACAATGACATCTACAATCACAACATTAAACACAATTTCCTCTAAAATCCATAGCTCTAGTTTGTAGAATCGACTCTTGGCTGTCACTGTATTTGAATGAAGAATTTTACAGGCTTCCCAACACAATCTATCAAATCACCTACATTATTTTGGACCATGAATTGGAGACCATCAATAATGGAACACTTGTAGCAACTCCTTGTTTGATACTGGCAGATGCTGGGAGTTCAACTTTGCAATAGTTCGTCACCATGCCAATCATCTCATGGGAGGCGTTTTATCAAACAATTACCAGGTTTCCTTTAGCTGTTGTAGTAACATGCAACTGCTCAAAGCGTTCTATCAAAGACTTAAATTGATGATTATGATCTTTCCTAGCAAGCTTTTGTCCTTCCGCCATTCAGAATTTGTGAAACATTCTTCTTGCTTGTGCTGAAAACCCTAGCATAACTCCGCTTATTGCATCCTTGGAGATTATGTACCCTTTTTGTTGTACTTCACCCTTCGAAGCATTACCAAAGCATGTTTCATATTATAACGGATCCTCCATCTTGGCTTGGCCAAGAAGGCTGACGATGGTATCAAACTTGCCATTCACATTGACTTCTCTCCTCTATAACACATTCTATCCTATTCATTTTGTTAATATTTACAGATCAAGTTATTGTTAGGAATAAGGTGTTTCAATCTTGGCTAATTCCTATTTTTATTATTTGTTTTGTAAATGTTTTTTTGGCGAATAATGTAATTAAGTGTGAGTGTACATGTCTAGTTGGTATGTTGTTGTGTCACTCCACTTGCATGTGTCAGCATCTTGAATTATGATGGATTCTTATGACGGATTTCTATGGCCCGTAAGAGCTATTTTTGGAATATTTAATAGTGTGTAAGGAAATCATAACTAAAACAGTTATGACGGATTCCTAGGATTCTTATGACGTATAAGAGCTATCTTTGGAAGATGCCCTAAAAATGGAAAGCGCATTATATAAACACTTTGAGGGCTGTAGATAGGCAAGGTGTAAGAGAAAGATGAGAAGTTACTTGCACAGGGTTATGCTACCACATTTTCTCTAGAATGGAGCAAGATGTAAATCTCCATGTGAAGGTTGAAAATGTATTGTAACTTGTTGCTGAATAATACATTAGCTTGATGGTTTGGAAGGTGGGGTTTTTTACTTGAAAAGGTTTCCCTCCGTATATCTGTGTTCTCTATTCTGTCTCATTCTTCTAGTTTCATAATTGTAGAATAATAATCTATATGCCATAATGTTGCTAAAAATTATTTAGATCGGTAAATTGCAATCACTTTCCTTTTTTTAATTGTGAGAAATCAACTATTTCTGTTTCCATTTTTATGGTATAGTAGTATGCACTTGTATTTGCTTATTAGAAGTTGTTCAAGGAACTATTAGATACAGGATGTGCATACTGATCTCAGATGACTTTTTGGAGTGCTCTCAATTTCCCTTCAATTATCTTAATACATACATTGTATTCAAATTATATGAGGCATTTTGGCTAGGTTTATCTACTACCTCCAACAGTGTTTTATATTGTTGATTATGATTGTCCTTTCTTGATTTACTTCTTTGTGGGTTTGTTGTTGCAAGGCCTCTGCCTTTTGTTCAAATAGTGGGTTCAGAAAATTTCAAAACATATCAGACGCAAATGATGTAAAGAATATCGCCTCCTTTTCTCCCAGAGAATTTACAACCACAAACAACAACTCTTCCCAAAACCCAGAAGCCTAATCCAACTGAAATGCAATCTTCTGAATCAAACAAAGAGAGATAGGCAATTTATGGATACCAGATTGCAGGATACTATATAAGTACACAAATCATTCATAAAATTAGATTCTTCATTCTTAACTTATTTTGGTCACCAGAACGTATAGCACCACCACCAGAGGAAGACAACTTATAGTTCTTATTGACAGTATTTCTCGGCTTCATTTGATTCTTTCATAAAATTAGATTCTCCATTCCTAACTTATTTTGGTCATACTTTTTCAAGGCAATAAATCATCCAAACGTATAGATCCACCAGTAGAGGAAGACAACTTAATAGTTCTTATTGACAATATTTCTCAACTTCATTCGATTCTTTGTCCACCATTTGTCTGAATTTGACATAACCACCTAGGAATTAAAAAACTACGCATATTCAATTTTCATAACCTTCTCTACTGGAGAGAGCTAAGGGAATTAGAGCTAAAGGAATTAACTATTTGGAGAAACAATTTACTTGAAACCATAGTCACCATAGTTGTGTGAACATTTTACAGTCCATGGCAAAGCCAAAAGACGAGACAAAAACATAGAATGAAAAACACCTATCCATATGGTAGAGGTTCAGTGAAAAGAGGTTGCCTGTAGATTTGTAGGCATCGTAGGTGAACTTTGGTCAAGCAACTGAACAGAAAAAAATCGGAATTGAAGCCAGCCCAAGAATGTGTAGTGGTAGATTTGTGAAAACAATCGTTTTGTTTCTCCCAGTCTATGTGTCATGTTTAGTCAATCCTCATTAAAAAATTGCATTTTTCCTTGTTTTTGAGTGTGTAATATAACATTGTGAAGTGTTTTAAAGGTTGCAGTTATGCATTTTCAAACTTTTGGAATGTTCTTTGAATTTTTGTGCTTTGAGTGAATGTAACCCAAATTTAGGTTTCATCCTAATGCCTCCACTATTCATACCTCAAAATACCCAAACTCAGATCTAAGATGATGGGATTTAGAATTATATTTGTTCAATGGATGTTTCACATAGTAACATACAAAGTACACTATTTGTTAACATATCATGCAGACATCACTACTCTACCAAATTCATCCATAAAACCAAACACAACAATACTTCGGCGTACCCATTGCACACCAGGGTGCGATTACTAGTTTTAATGATATTCATATAACTCAAAACAAATAAAGTCGATAAACTTCATCCAGAAAATGAAGTATTTCATTACGCCCAAATTCCACATGATCAAAATTTATTATGGTACCGCCAACCATATGATGGTACCGCTCTTCTAATGCTTGAGTTTCTGCAGTAGATAATTTTATTGTTTGCACCTTGTTCTTTGACTTGATAAAGTTCTCTTCTGTTGTCATAACATGAAAAACCTTCGAGCAACTGTAGACTCGTATCTTCTCTACACTCTCCAAATCCCAGTAACACTCTAGTAAACTTTGCAATGCCTCACACTTCATTAATTTTAATTTTTTGAGTGAAGGCAACGCTCCTCCTTCCACTATCGACAGCTGCTCCAACTTCTTCATCTCCACCACTAAAAATATCTCAAGCTTCAGAAACGTTCCCTCCTTTCCGAATTCCTCTGGAAACTTGTCTATATTGGGGCAATTTACGATCTGTAAGTGCCTTAGATTTCGAACTTCATGCAAGGCAGGTAGTTGCTTCAGCATGTGGTAGTTACTCAAACCAATGTAGCTCAAATGTTGAAATTCAGAGAAGGAATGTTCTATTTTAAGAAATTTAGGACATTCTAACCAGAGTTTATTCAATTTTGACATGGCACTCATGTCATGAGGTAGGTTTTCCATATTTGTGAGGCTCAAACATAGCCACTTCATCTCCTTCATATTTCCCAGCATTCCTTCTCTAATAGTTTTGCCATTATTTTGAAGTGCCAATCTTTTGAGTTGGTTTAGTGTGCCCAAATTGTTAATTGAAAGGCAATCTTTTACGCACTTCTTATACCTGATATTTGAACTACTTGTATCCAGGTACTCCAGGGAGGTAAGGCGTGATATCCCATGAGGCATGCACAACAAATGTTTACATAAATGAAGTTTCAAAAGTTTAAGGGAAGTTAACTTAGAGATGGTGGAGCGAAGCTCTCTAATATCATATTTATAAAGATCTAATATTTGAAGGTTTTTGAGAGCAGAGATAGTGTTTGGCAATCTCTTAATTGGGACTGAGGATAACTTGAGACAAACTAAATGCTTCAAGCATCCTATGCTTTTTGGCAATTATCGTATTCCAGTAAATGACAAATCCAAGACCCTGAGACCGGTCATGCTCCGAAACACCTCTTTTGGATTTTTTGTCAGAGAAAGATTGTGAGCAAGCAGCAAGGACCTTATCCAAGGAGCTTTGAATGTCTTTGGAATGCTGGTTGAATTGTTGTACCACAGTGAAATTCTCCTGTGCCCTAAAAAGGAATTCAAATAAACCTCTGCCTGCCCGAAGGAAGCATTTTTCTTCATTCTCAGCAATTTGATGTGCCATATGTACAACACATCATGCATCTTGAAATGCACTATATTTCCATCATAATCCCTGTGGACTGGTTCAATAAGGCATCTATCTGCTAAGATTTTGACATATCTCTCTCCAATTTGGATAGGATTCGTCCCGGCCGCCAACCCTTCTCCAATCCAGTACTTTGTAGCAACTCCAATGGAGATGACCTCATCCTCTGAGAAAGCAGCAAGGTAAAGGAAGCACAACTGTAAGGAAATGCCGTAACCAGCCACATCGGCCAAAGCATCGTAGCTCAATCTCAACCTGCGTGGAAGCATGCATGAAAGTGAATGTGTCCCATTGTTTTGCAACTTTAGCAGTGTGAATTCCCACTCACTTGGCTGAGTGATGCCTGCCATTGCATGCTTGATTACTTTGAGGGCTAATGGAAGCCCCTCGCACTCCTTGCAGACTCCCCTCGCAAAATCTTCATCAATGATCCTAGGCAAAATTCCTCCGCTATGTGGGAAAGCGTGGAAACAAAAAAAATTCCAACTGTCATCCTCTGCCAAATCTTGCATTTGAATGACTGATGATTTGGGAACTCCCAGCCGTGAGAGCACACTAGTTGTTCTGGAAGTGGCAATGATAATGTTGGATTTTTGTGGAAAGAGAGGAACACACAACTCCTCTAGCAAAGAGGTTGCATTCATTTCCCAAACATCATCTAAAAATAGGACAAGCTTGTGTTTTGCCATGGTTTCATTCAACCAATTTTTGACATGATGTTCCTTTGTATTGTCCAATACTTCTTTTACTGTAAGAGGTATTTGTTTGACCATATCTCTTCTAATAGCATTGAAAGAGGGGTTTTGTGAAACAGTAACCCAAATCATCAAGTCATTAGAAAAGAGATTTTGTACCTGGTTACTGTTGAAGATTTGTTTCAGCAGAAGTGTTTTACCGGACCCGCCCTTGCCTACTATGCCGAATCGAGACAGATTGTTGTGGTGCTCTGAATCAATCAGCTCCTGAAGTCTGGTCGATGCATAATCCTGTCCTACAATGAGTGCCTCCTCAATATACCTTGTGTAATTAGAAGCAGTTGAAGAAGTGGATATTGTCAAAAGACCTCCAGGCATTGCGGTTCGCTGAATAGAATCGATTCTCTGCCCCATCTCTTCAAATCCATGATGGTAGGCCATGTCTTGGTGAAGCTGGTGGAGGAAAGCAACAGTGGCCACATCCTTTTTGTGAACAATCAAACTATTGCAGTCACTGATTATTAATCTCCTATCATAAATGATTATTAAACTGTTGAAAACAAATTCTCAGCTAATATTGAAAAATAACACAACTGCAATTTCACTTATAATACGGAAAGAAATGAACAACACAATGAACACAATATTTTCGGACAAATTGTCCCTGGAAAAACCCCTAAGGGAAAACCAGTTCTACATATGAGGAATTATATTAAACTTCAGCAAATCAAGAGATACAAAATTCTTTGCCTCTTACTGGCAGAACTCCGACAACCTCCTAATTTCTCCCGCTGATATTCCCCACTGCTATTTCCATGCTAACACTGCGCCCTTGCTAACACTGCAAGATTGTTTGCTAACACTACAAACGTTTTTCCAAAACTTGTTATCCAAATGACCTAATGACCCCTTTTTATACTACTCCTGTTGGTAAACCAACGGCCGAGATTAAATCAAACCAACGGTTGAGATTAAGACAACTCGATAGCCAATAATAGAATTGGTTGCAAGGTGTCCAAAAGGGAATCTCTAAAATTAGTAAATAATAACCATTTACTAATTCTTGGCAAGTGGACAAACAGCTGTCCAAACCACCCATAAATACAACTTCTATTCATAGATAAGGACGAACAATTGTCCAAGCTACCCATAAATACTACTGCTATTTTCGGGTCAGAAATAACAGTTGTCCAACTAACAATAATTAACAATCCCTCTTAGCGAGGAAGTTGTTCTGCATGACACCCATCTTATCTCTGAAGAAGATAAATTTGGCCTTTCCCAAAGCCTTTGTCAGAATGTCTGCTACCTACTCATCTGTAGGTATGTATTGTAGTCGAACAACTCCCCTTTGTACACAATCTCTGATGAAGTGGTAACTGATATCTATATGTTTAGGCCTATCATGAAACACTGGATTCTCAGACAACTTGATGCAACTCTTATTGTCACAATGTATCACAGTAATCTCAACCTTCTGACCAAACATGTCACCATGCTAGCTACTATGTATTCTGCTTCTGCTGAACTTAGAGCCATAGACTTCTACTTCCTGCTGAACCAAGATACAACTCCTGATCCCAAGCTGAAACAAAACCCTGAAGTGCTCCTTTTATCTGTTGTACTTCCTACCCAATCTGCATCAGTATAGCCTATCAACCTAATACCTTCACCTCGAACATATCTGATCCCATACTCGACTGTACCACGCAAGTAACGTAGCACATGCTTAGCCGTTATCCAATGCATTCTCTTTGGTTCAACCATGAACTGACTAAGAGAGTTAACTGCAAATGCTATATCTGGTCTAGTGTTGACCAAATACATAAGCGAACCAATCAACTGTCTATATAAAGTGGGATCTACATCTTTCTCCTTAGATGTATCTACCTTCCTCCAATTCGTGATCATGGGTGTAGACATGGCTTTGCAATCCTCCATCTCGAATTTCTTCAAGATTTCAATGCAATATTTTCCTTGACCAAGGAAAATCTCCCCATCTGTCTGCCACACTTCCATGCCTAGAAAGTAGTGCATAAGTCCTAAATCCTTCATCTCGAACTCTTCTGCAAGGTTCCTCTTGCAATCCACTATGAGCCCTAGTGAACTTGTAAGAAATAGATCGTCCACATAAAGAACAAGAATGAGAATCTCACCCCAAACCATCAAGTAGTAGAGGTTAGCATCTGCTTCACTCTTCACAAAGCCCATTTTCTGCAAGTATGTATCAATGCACTCATACCACGCTCTAGGAGCCTGCTTGAGTCCGTATAATGCTTTCTTCAATCTACACACATGGGTCTATTTGTTGTGCGCTACAAAGCCTTCTGGTTGTTCTATGTATACCTCCTTCAACTCACCATTGAGGAATGTTGTCTTGACATCCATTTGATGGATTTGCCATCCCATCTGTGCTGCAAGTGAGATTACAGCTCGTATAGAAGTATACTTGGCAACTAGAGCAAATGTCTCCTCATAGTCTATTCCCTCCTTCTGAGAGAACCCCTTTTCCACGAACCTAGCCTTGTATTTCTCGATGCTACCATCTGCACCGTGCTTTATCTTATAGATCCGGCGTGATCCAACTACAACCCTATCTGTTGGTCTAGGTACTACCTCCCACACATCATTTTGCATTATTGAAGAATATTCCTCAACCATAGCATCTCGCCATACCTAATGTTCTGCAGCTTCTTGATAGCTAGAAGGCTCACTATCTACCAACTGACTAACTAATGCCACATAGTCATTGAACTTGGCTGGTTGTCTTCGTTGTCTAGTACTCTTCCTAGGAGCTCCCACAAACTCTTGAGTATCCCTTTGTGTATCTGGAACCACATGATTCTTGCTGCCAACTGTAGAGGATGAAATGTCAACCTCTAAGTCTTCTAGATGCATTTCCTATTGCACCTGTTGCTCCATACTCTGTGAATCTTCACTAATTGAGTCTACACTCATACTGGTAATTGTACTTGAGCTTTGTTGCCCTTGACTTGGTCTTGGAGCTTCTATTGGCTGCTCACTCTGATCATCTGCTAGCAAATCTCTGGATCTCCTAAATGCCTTGTCCTCCATGAACTTGACATCCCGTCTGACAATAATTCTTTTAGTCCCTGGAATGAAAATCTTATATGCCTTTGAGGTCTCACTGTACCCAACAAAGTACCCCCTCTCTGCAGTCTGATCTAACTTTGTACATGTATCTCCAGGAATATGGCAATATGCCAAACTTCCGAATATCCTGAAGTGACTAACATCTGGCTTCTTCCCTGTTAAAGCCTCCTCTGGTGTCATCTTCCCTAGCACCTTGTGTGGAATTCTATTCTGAATGTAGACTGCTATATTACATGCCTCTGCCCATAAGTAATGGGGCATGTCCTGGTCATGTAGCATAGCTCTTGCTGCCTCCGATATAGAACGGTTCTTCCTCTCAGCAACTCCATTTTGCTGTGGATTGTAAGAAACAGTCCATTCTCTCTTGATTCCTTCTCTGGTGCAGAACTCCTGGAAGACATTTCCTTTGTACTCGCCTCCATTGTCTGATCGAAGAACCTTTATCTTCTTTCCTGTCGAGTTCTCCACAAGAGCCTTGAACTCTTGGAATCAACTAAAAACCTCATCCTTAGTCTTCAAGAAGTATATCCAGGTCTTTCTAGAGAAATCATCAATAAAAGTAGCATAATACTCATATCTTCTAAGAGATTTCGTCGACGTTGGTCCACAAACATTTGAATGTACTAGATCAAAAACACCCTTAGATCTGGTGTCACTCCTTGGAAAAGATGCTTTCACAAACTTCCCCAACACACATTCCTTACATACATCGTCATGCTCTGTGCTCACCTCTGGAACACCTGTCACGGTCTCACGAAGCAATCTAAGTGCTCCATGATGAATATGGTCCATCCTCCTATGCCATAGCTCTCCAAGATCTTTAGGATTAGTATTGCTCATAAGTGCCTTAGGAGTATCAAACTGCAATCTATAAAGGTGACCACTCCTAACTCCAATAGTTATGGGTGATTTCCAATCCTTGTGCTTAATCAACACATGTGTCCCTCTAAAGAGTACATTATACCCCCTATCCTGAAGAACAGATACAGAAATCAAATTCATACCTAAGCTTGGCACATATAACACATCATGAAGTGGAATTATCTTTCCATTCTCTTTCTGAAACTGAACAGTCCCTTTCCCAACAGGGTTGAGTTCGGACAAGTTTCCCATAGAAATCTGGATGTTGGTGTCCTCTTCCTTGTAACTAGAGAAGTACTCTCTAACTCCTGTCATATGAAATGACGCCCCACTATCTATATACCAAACACACTGTGAGCTTGAGCTAACCATACAAGCTATGAGTGCAAACTCATCTTCCATTCTACTGGAGAGTTCTTCTACACTTGCTGAAGCTGCCACCTGCTTCTTACCCTTTTTCCTCTTTGGGCAATCACTGACATAGTGGCCAAACTCATGACATCCAAAGCACTTGACCTTAGAAAGGTCCTTCTTCTTCTTTTCACTTTGTGAATTTGATCCTTTGCTAGATCCCTTCTTTACTTTCCCTTTACCCGCTAGGGCAACGTTCTCTTGTTCCACCTCATTTTTCTGACTCTTGTTGGCCCCATTGACAAGACTTAGTCTAAACTCCTCTTGAGTGAAATCAGTCCATAGTCGATCCCAACTCGGTAAAGTATCTCGTCCATTGACAACTTGAACAAAGGCACTCCATTGTTTAGTAAACCCATTTAGGGCTATTCTCACTAGCTCATCATCACTAGGGCTATCTCCAACAGCTGCTAACTCATCCTTGACAAGTCTGAGCCTGGTGAGGTAACTTGTGACGTCTTCTCCCTGATTCATCCGAGTATTCTTTAGCTTCTCTCTGAGAATCAACTTCTTGTTGGTGGTAGCATTCTGGTACAGATTTAGAATGGCGTCCCACATCTTCTTCGTTGTATCTAGCTCCGAGATATGTGGAACAATATGATCCTTGACACCATCAAGGATAATCCTCCTCGCTTTGGCATCATCCTGCCTATATGCTGCAAGCTGTGTTGCATCCGTTGGTACAGGTACACCACTGGTAGCATAATCCTTGATACCATTCTCTTCCAACAATAAAAAAATTCTGGCCTTCCAGACACCAAAATTTGAGGCACCATCCAATCTATTCTGATCTCTCAAACCAGCTGAAGCCATCTCAAGGGTTTAAAGCAATAATAAATCTAAAGAGATCAAAATTTCTTTCCTAGGGAAAAACTCTTCTACCCTTAACAATTCTCTGATACCATGTGAAAATTCAAACTATTGCAGTCACTGATTATTAATCTCCTATCATAAATGATTATTAAACTGCTGAAAACAAATTTTCAGCTAATATTGAAAAATAACACAACTGCAATTTCACTTATAATACGGAAAGAAATGAACAACACAATGAACACAATATTTTCGAACAAATTGTCCTTGGAAAAACCCTTAAGGGAAAACCAGTTCTACAGATCTGAGGAATTATATTAAACTTCAGCAAATCAAGAGATAAAAAATTCCTTGCCTCTTACTGGCAGAACTCCGACAACCTTCTAATTTCTCCCGCTGATATTCCCCACTGCTATCTCCACGCTAACACTGCGCCTTTGCTAACACTGCAAACGTTTTTCCAAAACTTGTTATCCAAATGACCCAATAACCCCTTTTTATACTACTCCTATTGGTAAACCAACAACCGAGATTAAATCAAACCAACGGCTGAGATTAAGACAACTCGACAGCCAATAATAGAATTGGTTGCAAGGTGTCCAAAAGGAAATCTCTAAAATTAGTAAATAATAACCATTTACTAATTCTTGGCAAGTGGACAAACAGCTGTCCAAACCATCCATAAATACAACTGCTATTCATAGATAAGGACGAACAGCTGTCCAAGCTACCCATATATACTACTGCTATTTTCGGGTCAGAAATAACAGCTGTCCAACTAACAATAATTAACACTTTTCCACATGCTTTTTCAATTTTGCAGTGAGTTTCCGGATCTTTCTGTTCAATGAATACCGAGAAAAGAGATGAAAGTGTGAGGGTACAGTGCAGCACTCCGTCAAATCAGACGCTTCCTCTAAAAGATCACTCAATTTGTTCAACCAGCTATTGACCGTGGAGGGCAAAGCTCGAAGAGAAAATGTACTCAATCTGCCAGAATTCAGAGCCTTTTGATACTTCTGCAATTCCAAGTTCATTTCATTAATTCTTGTAAGCAGATCTCTAAGGGCATTCAACTCTTTCCTGCACCGTACGGCAACATTGATGTGATGGATAATGTGATTTCCAGCCAACTGAATAGCGTAACCAATAAATCCAGGGATGAAGCCAGGATCCGGCATTTTGGGGCACATGAAGGGAAAAAATTGAAAGTGATTTTCTCACAGAAAAAGGGAGAAATATAGACAATGGAGGAGCTAAAGCTGTGGTCAGTGAAACAGGGTAACCTGCTGGGTTGGCTCAAGTTATGAAATGCTAATAATTTATGATATACAGAGGTCTCATATATGCAGTCCAGAGCTCTCTTCCTATTCACGAAAGGCATGCTCAATAATGGTGGACAATTTAACCAATATTTCGTTGTTGATTGGAAAACCCTATTATGCACATCCTACTAAACAATTGTATAATTAGGAAAACATGGATTGGTTTAAGCATCATACATTAAATTCTTAGATTAGAACAGTTAAATAGTCAAAGTCAAATTATTTTGTACAAACATCAGAGTAAAAAAAATTCATGCGATCTTTCACTCATATGAAATGATCTTCCACGTCCAAATCATATCAAATTAGATGAAACATCGGCTAAAATTATTGCCAGAGAAGCAAATTAATCTGCTAGCTCCTTTGAAATGCTTTCGATTTGTATTTTCCTGAAACCTCATTAGACCAGAATTTTATGTGCATGGGAAAGAGTAGAAAAATCTTGAAAGGCACAATTAATAGACCGTTCGACTAGCGAAGTATATTCCACAAGCCATTTTCCACCATTTTAAAAGTTTTCTTCCTTGGTTAAAGTCAACTAAAACAAATGTCCATACTGATAAGTAGGAGATATTTTGAGCTTCGTCGATTTATTCAGCGTTATGTTTTAATACTTTTATTCCACGAAGATGACTTACGGGGCTCTCTGTGGATGAAGAAATGCGTTCAAGTAAAAATGCCCCGGTGCTTATAATGCCCACGCCTGCGCTTTGAACGATAAAAGTTGGAAGAAAGAAAACATCAAGTTTGAATGAAACCCACGTTAAGGACTTTGCAGCTAACGAAGCGACGTATTTGAAATTAATTTTCAAATATTCTAGATCGAATAGTGAATCTTTAGCCAAAAGCTAAAATGTATTTGGATGAATTGTTTTGTGACACTATAAATTATTATAGGCAATATTCAAAAGATTGATCATACGAAGCTAAACTATAATTGATGGTGCCCTTATCGATAAAATATAGGGTAGCACTCGATAAGAATTTGTAAGAGTAAAAAATCAAACATAATTTATTGTACTAAGAGAAGAATGTGTGAAATAGTAATTTATTCATAATATCGTGTAATTGAGATTTAGTCTAATACCTTTGTTTGTTTATAAACAAAATAGTATTGTAAAATGATAACTTGGAATGGACAAAAGATCGAATTCTATAAGGACAACTGGAATATTGCTACCCCTCTGGACCCTGCAAAGAATCTTAATATGTGTAATACTTAGACTCATATGCTGGGAGATAAAGTGAAGGGGTGCATTAGCCACGGGAGGTGGATTAATTTGGGTCAATTTTTGAATAATAATCAGGGGCTGCAAATCAATGCTCAAGAGTTATCTAACAACTTGAAGCACACAAGAATCCTGTAGTCTGACATTGAGGACATAATTCTTTGGCCCCCCACGCCCTCCAGAGGTTTCTCCACAAAGTTGACCTATGACCTCACCTTATCTTTACCTAGCTCTAGACTGGAATGGGAAAAAATTTGGGACCCACACCTCACTCCTAAATTAAATTTCTTTTGGTGGACCCTCCTGTATGGGAAAGTCCTCACCTAAGATAACCTTGTTAAACAGGGGTTCAGATTAACCAATAGATATCTAATGTGCAAAAAAGAGCAGGAAACCATTAACCACCCTTTTATCCATTGTGAGTTTGCTTCTTATATTTGATAGTTGATTCTCAATAAGGGTATGTGCAGGATCATGGTGTACCAAATTATAGCCTTAAGTGGCAGTGAAAAATCAGCAAATCAGAGTTATGTCAACTTGACAAATAATATTAAAGTGGTTATGGACTTTATATCAAAAAGTTGTAAGAAAATAATTTGTAAGAAATTGAATGTAGTTTATAAACTACTAGGCCTTATTTGGAGGAAAAAATAATTGATTGGTCAAAAGTTTGGATTTGAATGCAGTACTATGACAATTTTAGGGCGAAAATAAAAAGTAGGCGTATGTTTGACCACCTTAATCAAAATAAAATGATAAATTTTTTTAATATAATTATAGATATAAAAAGTAGACTCATGCCCGGATGTGATTTATATTTTTGCTTATTTTTATTCCAAATAAATAATTAAATATGAATTTTCTACAAAAACTTTTTTGGAAAAAAGAACTTCCGTGTCTAACCAAATTAACTAATAGAAAATTTTACCAAATTTTATTTTTATTTTATTTTTCTTATACTAGGCAAAGCATAGAATGTGACGCAACTTTTGGTTTTAAAAAATGTTATGTCATTCGAAAGTCATAGGTCAACCTATGACCCCCTTCGACCCATATGAACGATTCTAATATATCCGGAACACATCATCGTGGAATGTATCAAAGGACCTATAACCCCCATCGACCCATATGAACGATTCTAATATGTCCCTAGGGGTCCTAAGACCCCTCGGGACGCATGTCATCATGGAATGTGTTGAAGGGGGTCATAGGTCTCCCTATGAACCCCTTCGACCCATATGAACAATTCTAATATGTTCCTAGGGGTCGTAGGATCCCTAGGGACACATGTCGTCGTGGAATGTGTCGAAGGGGACCTATGACCCACTTTGACCCATATGAACGATTCTAATATGTCCCTAGGGATCCTAGGACCCATAGGGACACATGTCGTCATGGAATGTGTCGAAAGGGGTCATAGATCACCCTATGACCCCCTTCGACACATATGAACGATTCTAATATGTCCTTAGGGGTCATAGGACTCGTAGGGACATATGTCGTCATGGAATGGGTCAAAGGGGGTCATAGGTCCCTTCGACCCATATGAACCATTCTAATATGTCCTTGGGGGTCCTAGGACCCCTAGAAATAGATGTCGTCATGTAATGTGTTGAAGGGGGTCATCGATCACCCTATGACCCCCTTCAACCCATATGAACGATTCTAATATGTCCCTAGGGGTCCTAGGACCCCTAGGGACACATGTCATCATCAAATGGGTCGAAGGGAGCATAGGTCACCCTTTGACCCCCTTCGACACATATGAACGATTCTAATATGTCCCTAGGGGTCCTAAGATATTTAGGGACACATGTCATCATGGAATGGGTCGAAGGGGGTCATAGGTTACCCTATGACCCCCTTCAACCCATATGAACAATTCTAATATGTCCTTAGGGGTCCAAGGAACCCTAGGGACAGATGTCATCATGGAATAGGTCGAAGGCGATCATAGGTCACCCTATGACCCCCTTCGACCCATATGAACAATTCTAATATGTCCCTAGGTGTCTTCCTAGGTGTCCTAAGACCCCTAGGGACATATGTCATCATGGAATGTGTCGAAAGGGGTCATAGTTCACCCTATGGCCCCCTTCGACCCATATGAATGATTCTAATATGTCCTAAGGGGTCCTAGGACCCCTACGGACACATGTCATCATGGAATGTGTCGAAGGGGGTCATAGGTCAACCTATGACCACCTTCGAACCATATGAACTATTCTAATATGTCCTTAGGGGTCCTAGGACCCCTAAGGACATATGTCATCATGGAATGGGTCGAAAGGGGTCATAGGTCACCATTTGATCCCCTTCGACCAATATGAACGATTCTAATATGTCCCTAGGGTTCCTAGGACCCCTAGGGACACATTTCATCATGGAATGGGTCGAATGGGGTCATAGGGTGACCGATGACCCCCTTCAACCCATATGAACGATTCTAATATTTCCCTAGGGACACATGTCGTCATGGAATGGGTCGAAGGGGGTCATAGGTCACCCTATGAACACCTTCTACCCATATGAACGATTCTAATATGTCCCTAGGGGTTCTAAGACACGTAGGGACACCTGTTGTAATGGAATGGGTTGAATGGGGTAATAGGTCACCCTATGACCCCCTTCGACCAATATGAACGACTCTAATATATCCCTAGGAGACTTAGGACACCTAGAGACACATGTTGTCATGGAATGGGTCGAAGGACCTATGACCCCTTTTGACCCATATGAATTATTCTAATATGTCCCTAGGGGTCCTAGGAACCCTAGGGACACATGTCATCATGGAATGGGTCGAAGGGGGTCATAGGTCACCCTATGACCCCCTTCAACCCATAGGGACAATTCTAATATGTTGGATACACGTCATCATGGAATGGGTCAAAGGGGGTCATAGATCACCCTATGAACCCCTTTGACCTATATGAAAGATTCTAATATGTCCCTACGGGTCCTAGGACCCCTATTGACACATGTCATCATGAATGGGTCGAAGGGGGTCATGGGTCACCCTATGACCCCCTTCGACCCATATGCATGATTCTAAAATGTCCCTAGGGGTCCTAGGATCCTTAGGGACACATGTCATCATGGAATGGGTCAACGATTCTAATATGTCCCTAGGGGTCCTAGGATCCCTAGGGACACATATCGTCATGGAATGGGTCGAAGGGGGTCATAGGTCACCCTATGACCACTTTTGACCCATATGAATGATTCTAATATGTCCTTAGGACCCCTAGGGACACATGTCATCATATAATGGGTCGAAGGGGGTCATAGGTCACCCTATGACCCCCTTCGACCCATGTGAACAATTCTAATATGTCCCTAAGAGTCTTAGGACCACTAGGGACATATGTTGTAATGTAATAGGTTTAAGGCGGTCATAGGTCACCCTATGACCCCCTTCCACACATATGAATGATTCTAATATGTCCCTAGGGGTCATAGGACCCCTAGGGAAACATGTCGTCATGGAATGTGTCAAGTGACCTATGACCCCTTCGACCCATATGAACGATTCTAATATGTATCTAAGGGTCCTAGGACCCCTATGGACACATGTCATCATGGAATGTGTCAAAAGGGGTCATAGGGTGACCCATATGAACGATTCTAATATGTCCCTAGGGGTCCTAAGACCCCTAAGGACAAATATCATCATGAAATGTGTTGAAGGGGCTCATTGGTGACCCCTAGGGACACATGTCGTCATGGAATGTGTCGAAGGGACCTATGACCCCCTTGCACCCATATGAACAATCCTAATATGTCTCGGACACATGTTATCATAGAATGTGTCGAAGGGGGTCATAGGTTTGATCCATATGAACGATTGTAATATGTCCCTAGGGGTCCTAAGACTCCTAGGGACACATGTCATCATGGAATGGGTCGAAGGGGGTCATAGATCACCCTATGAACCCCTTTGACCCATATGAACTATTCTAATATATCCCTAGGGGTCATAGGACCCCTAGGGACACATGTCGTCATGGAGTGGTTTGACCCATATGAATGATTCTAATATGTCCCTAGGGGTCCTAGGAGCCCTAGGGGCATACGTCGTCATGGAATGTGTTGAGGGGGCTCATAGGTCACCTTATGTTCGCCTTGGACCCATATGAATGATTCTAATATGTTCCTAGGGGTCCTAGGACACCTAGGGACACATGTCGTAATGGAATGTGTCGAAAGGGGTTATAAGTCAACCTATGACCCCTTTTGACCCATATGAACGATTTTAATATGTCCTTAGGGGTCCTAGTACCCCTAGGGACACATGTCATCATGAAATGTGTCAAAGGGGTTCATTGGTCACCCTATTACCCCTTTCGACCCATATGAACGATTCTAATATGTCCCTAGGGACACATGTCATCATGGAATGGGTTGAAGGGGGTCATAAAATGATCGATTCTAATATGTCCCTATGTTTCCTAGGACCCTTAGGGACATATGTCATCATGGAATGTGCCGAAAGGGGTCATAGGTCACCCTATGACCCCCTTCGACCCATATGAACAATAATAATATGTCCCTAGGGGTCCTAGGACCCCTAGGGACATATGTCGTCATGTAATGGGTCGAAGGGAATCATAGGTCAACCTATGACCCCTTTCGACCCATATGAATGATTCTAATATGTCCCTAGGGGTTGGCATGGAATGTGTCGAAGAAGGGTCATAGGTCACTCCATGGCCCCCTTCAACCCATATGAACGATTTTAATATGTCTCACACATGTCGTCATGGAATGGATCAAAGGAGGTCATAGGTCACCCTATGACCCCCTTCGACCCATATGAACGATTCTAATATGTCCCTAGGACCCCTAGGGACATATGCCATCATAGAATGGGTCGAAGGGGGTCATAGGTCACCCTATGACCCCCTTTGACCCATATGAACGATTCTAATACGTCCCTAGGGGTCCTAGGTGTAGACACCTAAATCCTGTAGAAAATAAAGTATTTTTATTATCTAAAAATATTCCTGATGACATCATCATTTATTAATTAATTAATTATTTAATTTATTTATTTATTTTTATGCCATTAAATCTCTTTATCTTAATTAAAAAATATTTAATTAAGGAAACCCTCCCAAAAATGTTTAAATCTTATTTAAACATTATTTTTTTATTTATTAATTATTTAATAAATAAATTGACCAAAAAACTCAAAATAAATAAATAAATTATTTTTTGCCCAAAACTTGGCCAATTTCCTTAAGATCACTAACCTCTTCCAAAATCTTCTAATCCTTCTTTAATTTTGATTAAAGGCTAATCCCATCATTTCCTACCCCTAATCCCAACTCAAAATATTTAATTAACATTAAATATTAATCCTCATGTTTATTAAAAAAGTTTTAATAAATATCTCCTCAACCCAAACCCTTGAAATAAATAAAACTTTATTTATTTCCTAAAAATCTAATTTATCCTCATCCTAGGAAGTTCTAGACTATTCTAGAAAGTCTTTATCCTCATCCAAAGTCTAGACTCTTCTAGAAGATGTCTTTAAACCTAATCCTAATCCCCTCCTAACCTTGTCACATTCCCTAAAAATGGGTTAAGACTTACTAACCCAAGCCAAAGTTAACAAATATCTCCTCCTTCACCCACCCTCATTAAATGCCATCCACTTGCCTATCCCTAAGCTAATCCTAAACCATCCTAATCCATCCTCTAATCATTTGCACAATCCTAAGCCAGCTTAAAACCTTCCTAATCAAGCCCAAGTCAAAATTCCTCTCATCTCCCTCAAAATATCCCAACCATAAAACTTTATGAAGCCCACTAGGCCATAAATGACTCTTCCAAGCCCTTTCATTGCTCTTACAAGCCATTATGAGGGTCTTTATGAAGATTTTATCCCTTGAGCCTCCTTTGTTGACTCATCCTTCCCTTTTCTTCCATCCTCTCACCTTGTGACATGTGTCACTCCCTAATTGGTTGTAAGGAAGCACAATCCATGTGCTCTCCTCTCATGCAATCTAAGCCCTCCATGAGCTTTTCCCCATCTTTGCATCTTACCTCTTAATCCCTCAAGCCTCTTGCCTATATATTGGATCCTTCCCCTTTGCAAAACAACACAATCCATGAAGTAAAGTCATAATGCCATTTTAAGAAGCCATTTTATATCAAAACCATACACTCACACCCAAATTCCAACTCCATTTGAAGACCTTTTTGAAGCATAAGTTTGAGCATACATCCTATCTATTTAGACAAAGCCACTCAACAAGAGAGTTTCTTATTGAGAGAGCCCATTAATGGCTCATATTCTCAATTGAGAGCTCATCTTAGTCTATCTTGAAGTTTATGAATTTTGTTTAGTTTGTAGAAGCTTTATTTAAATTTGGTTTCTATTAGCATACTAACATTGCTCATATACACTAGGAACCCTAAGGACATATGTCATCATGAAATGTGTCGAAGGGGGTCATAGGTCACCCTATGACTCCCTTCGACCCATATGAACGATTCTAATATGTCCCTAGGGGTTCTAGGACCCCTAGGGACACATGTTGTCATGGAATGTGTCATAGAGGATCATAGGTCACCCTATGACCCCTTTCGACCCATATGAACAATTCTAATATGTTTATGGGGATCCTAGGACCCTTAGGCACACATGTCGTCATAGAATGGGTCGAAGGAACTTATGACCCCTTTCGACCCATATGAACAATTTTAATATGTCTCTGGGGGCCCTAGGACCCTGAGGGACACATGTCGTCAAGGAATGGGTTGACCTATAACCCCCTTTGACCCATATGAACGATTCTAATATGTCCCTAGGGGTCCTAGGACCTTGAGGGACACATATCATCATGGAATGGGGCGAAGGGGGTCATAGGTCACCCTATGACCCACTTCGACCCATATAAACGATTCTAATATGTCCCTAGGGATCCTAGGACCCCGAGGGACACATGTCATCTTGGAATGGGTCGAAGGGGGTCATAGGTCACCCTATGACTCCCTTCGACCCATATGAATGATTCTAATATGTCCCTAGGGACACATGTCATCGTGGAATGTGTCGAATTAGGTCATAGGTCACCCTATGACCCCCTTCGACCGATATGAACGATTCTAATATGTTCCTAGGCATCCTAGGACCCCTAGGGACACATGTCGTCATTGAATGGGTCGAAGGGGGTCATAGGGTCGACCCATATGAACGATTCTAATATATCTCTAAGGGTTCTAGTACCCCTAGGGACACATGTTGTCATGGATTAGGTTGAAGGGGGTCATAGGTCACCCTATGAGCCCCTTTGACCCATATGAATGATTCTAATATGTCACTAGGGGTCCTAAAACCCCTAGGGACATATGTCATCATGGAATGGGTTGAAGGGGGTCATAGGTCACTCTATGACCCCCTTTGACCCATATGAATGATTCTGATATGTCCCTAGGGGTCTTAGGAGCCATAGGGACATATGTCGTCATGGAATGGGTCGAAGGGGGTCAGAGGGTGTCAACCCATATGAATGATTCTAATATGTCTTTAGGGGTCCTAGGACCCCTAGGGACGCATGTCGTTATGGAATGTGTCAAAGGGGGTCATAGGTCACCCTATGACCCCCTTCAACCCATATGAATGATTCTAATATGTCCCTAGGGGTCCTAGTACCCCTAGGGACACATGTCGTCATGCAATATGTCGAAGGGGATCATAGGTCACCCTATGACCCCTCTCAACCCATATGAACAATTTTAATATGTCTCTAGGGGTCCTAGGACCCCTAGGGACACATGTCATCATGGAATGTGTTGAAGGGGGTC
Source organism: Cupressus sempervirens (assembly GCA_028749045.1). Classification (NCBI taxonomy): domain Eukaryota; kingdom Viridiplantae; phylum Streptophyta; class Pinopsida; order Cupressales; family Cupressaceae; genus Cupressus; species Cupressus sempervirens. The sequence goes on from CM053787.1 coordinate 973,627,759, forward strand.
ATAGGTTGGCCTCCCTTCGACCCATATGAACGATTCTAATTTGTCCCTAGGGGTCCTAAGACCCTTAGGGACATATGTCATGTAATGGGTCAAAGGGGGTCATAGGTCACCCTATGACCCCCTTCGACCCATATGAACGATTCTAATATGTTCCTAGGGGTCCTAGGGACATATATATTAATATATATGTTATATTTATAGATTATAATAATAATAACATAATATATTATTATATATTAATAACATGGGTCATAATTTAATAATAATATATTATAGATTATAATTTATAGATGATAATAATAATAATATATTAATAACATATATATATATATATAATATATATATTACGTTATTATATTTAATAAAAATATAGTAAAAATAATAATAATATATATTATATTTATAGATTATAATAATAATAACATAATATATTGTTATATATTATAGATTATATAATATATCTTTACGTTACGTTGTTATATATATATATATATATATATATATACATAGTCATATAACTCAAATAACTTATAACTCACAAACTAATATCATATCATAATTCACAAATTCATTTTTCCCTCCAAATTTTTTTGGGCGGATATCGAATATCCGATTTGATATCGGATATCGAATATCCGATTTGATATCGGATATTCGATATGAAATCAGATATTCGATTTCATATTAGATATCTTATATACTGGCATGATTTTCTCCAAATATTTCCAATCACTGTAGACCCGACAACATCACTTTTTTGGGGTCTTTTTCACAAGTTTTACAAAAAGTCACATTTTTGGGCCCAACCAACTGAATTTTTTTTGTTAATATAACCCTAAGGGCCCATTTGGTGAGTGAAATAGGAATACGTATTCCAAAAATTTTGAATTCCTTGTTTGGATGCACCAAAACGGGAATGGAATACAAAGCAAAAATGGAATATGTATTCCATTTTTGGCCCAAAAATTGGGTTTTGCAATTCCACCAAAATAGTTGTTATTGGAATACGTATTCCTATTCCATTTTTATTTTATTTTAGAAAACGTAAATTTTTGGGTCCGCGAATTCCCATCAAATATTGGCTGAACCAAACGGAGAACAGGAATACGTTTTATTCCAGAAAACGTATTCCAGAATACGTATTCCTATTCCGCTCACCAAACGGGCCCTAAATGTCTAATATTCTCATCTGAAATGGGAGCAGCAGTCGTCGAAAGGCTAAACACAAAAGGAAGGTATCCAATGAAGACATTGTGGCATATAGGGAAAGGGACAAAATGGAACACCGAAGGAAAAGACAAGGTATGTTAAATGTCAGTCAGGTTGACAATGAATTACTTGAAGGTGAAATCATAGAGTCCGATAATGAATATGTGCAGTTGGGGAATGAAAATGTACCAATTGAAAACAATAATGCTGGAATTGAAAATTTAGAGAATGAACATTTTGAGGACGAAATGCTACCAGGTCATAATGTAAATTACATAATTGACCATGCTGAACATGACAATGCTGAGGAACCTAATGCACAAGAACTTTACATATCACCTAATTACAATCGACATGAAAGTTCTAGAACACCAAAATGGATAATTGAAATTGATGAAACAATTATTACTAGTTTGGAAGGGAAAAAATAAAAAAGAACCATTCGGTTATGGGCTTCGAGACTATATAAGATGTTTTTTGGCAACAAGACAATGGTGGAGCAATGTCAGCTTTTCATGCACTTATTAAAGATGCAAAAGATGAGACCTATGCTTTCCAAATTGAAGATTCTTGTCAATAAAAAGTTGGAAAGAAATGCTATTATTGTGAAGAATATTTTTAGTGTTCTCAATAGCATTGGAAAAAATAGCAGGGAGAAGGATAATAGAGCTACTCGAAGGGTTATTACAAGCTCTTTGGTAAGCCATCATTTGAGAAAGGGTAGATATATGAGACAAACTTATATTGATTTGAATCTAAATCGTACTACTTTGAGAAGAGCACTTAGTCGACGAGAGAAAATTGATGATGCTCTTCAAAATGAAATATGGGCATTTGGTGGGAGACATCCACATTTTGATAAGAAGCTATCTGATGATGTGAAGGAAGAAATTACACAATTTTGGTACTCTAGCTCACAAGTATCATCCAATGCTTAGGACTTGTTAAAGTTGAGAATTGACATCAGAGACCACACGCTACATCCTAAACACTATTTGGAGGTAAGTTAGACTATGTTGTTCAAACAATTTAGAGAGAGTCATCCAAGTCTTCATATATCACAAAGGGCTTTTGAATCTTTGAAGCCATTTTATTGTGTGCCACTCAAAATTTGAAATACATATTGCAAATATCATGTTGAGTTTTCTATGCACCATGAACTATTACGCTCCATCTGTTCTACTTTGCATAGTAAAAAAATGTTGGAGGATTGTGGTGCTAGTGGGCTTCCAAAATCATCAAAAGACTTGCTAGATCAACTTTTATGTCGTAGAGTTGATGGTTGTTTCTTTTATAGAAATGCTTGCTTAAATGAGAAGTGTTTAGAATGTGGTGGCTTATCCAAGTTTGACACATGTTTCCATGAGGGGTGCGAACAAGATCTTGGAAAGACAATAGTGAAAAAAAAAGTATATGAAATGGTGAAATACACATTGAAGAGTGGGGGTGAGATCTCTAGATGTGAATTGGTTGGAAAAGATATCAGTGTGGCTAGTTTTATTTCAGATTTCAAGGAAAATCTTTTCTACAAGTATGCAAGACGTAGTGACAGTTCTCAGTGGTTGGATAAAAAAATTAGAATGTGTATGGAGACTTTTCCCATTGGCACTATTATATCAGTTGTTGATTTTGCTCAGGACTACACATTACAACCTCAAAATGAGACACAATCTCAATATTACAACTCCATTCAGATTGTTATTTTCATTCACATAACATATAGACATGCCCCTGATAGTGTGGAAGATAATCAAAAGATTATTAGAGAGCATCATTTTTATATGAGTGATGATAGATCTCACTCTCACAAGTTTGTGCAACATTTTTTCGAGAATTATTTTGATTTCTTACATGAGCATGCAATTGCTATGGATAGACATATCATTTGGTCAGATAACTGTACAGGTCAATTCAAGAATGCTCGCATGTTTTATTGGTTTAGGATGCACATAGAGAGGGGGGTGCCTCATATTTGGAGTTTTCTTGAGTTTGGCCATGGAAGAGGGGAACATGATGGAGCAAGGAAATGTGTGAAGAGAGCTCTAGTTAAGGAGCAACTGAAGATTTCAGCAGTAGAGCTTCTTGCTTCTCGTAGCATTGTTGATTGGTATAATTTAGCATTATCACAGAGGGGGACTCTTGATTCAATGGTATGCAGGTTCTTTTGGTTAGTTGAGGAAGGGTCCATAGGTGATAGATCAAATTGTGCTATAGTGAGAGATTCATAAAAAATGCATTCATTTTGGAGCTCTAATTCTAGTATATGGACCATTTGGATATGACAGCTAGCTTGCTTTTGTCCTAGTTTTTTTCAATGTGATTGGGATCACTGTGAGTCCAGTGAGTGGGTGGACACATGTGCTCCACATTATCTTACTCCATTGTCTATCATACCCTCTATCAGAAATGATGACATGGAAAGTTCACTTGAGCATGACCATCTATCAGATCTACTTCAGCCAAGATATGTCTTTGCATTGGTTGCACCATAGGGAAATGATGAGAAATCCAATTATTGGTTAGCACGTTGTGTAAGAGGTAAACAAAAACCGTCACAACTGATCATAGATGATGATGGATTCACATATCGTACTAGTTCAGTGGTTGTCACTGGAACATGGCTGCGGACATACATACTTAGAAGGAATGGAATTCCTGCATTTGAAGACTATCAGAAGCACAAAATAATTCTCATATATTTGCATCTTATTATAGTAACAAATGTAAAGTTGCTGAAGCATCAAGGAAGACCAAAAGTAAAAGAACTTTTTACTATTACTAATGCTAATCATGAAGCCCTATTAGAGACCCTAAAACAGAGAGAGGACCCTACTAGAAAACTTGACTAGGTATATTTACTTCAAAATGATTTAGTGAACCACTGATTATCTTGTTTAATACAATAAGTTACTAATTTTTTTACGATATTGGAATGTAGGCACATCATGAAGAGTGGGGGGGCGGGGGGGGGTGTGTTGGGGAGAATTCCTAAGATTTATGATGTATTATGATGTAAAATGTGAAGTTTTTATATATATCATGGTTTTTGTAATAATGAAAAAGACAAGTTATTCAAAATAAAACATACACATCCAAATACATGCAAAAGATTTGAATTATTCTATTTTTATTTATGATCAGTGGTCTAAATTACATGATATAATTTAGTACTTGAAAAGAAAAGATCAATTTAATTTTTTCCATGATTTTCTCTTTTACATCATTGTGATATATTAATTTCATAGAGAGGTGGTTTTTCAATTTTTATAAAATTTCTATAAGATTTTTACTCTTTAGAACACTTCCCACACTTTAGAGGGGAGATCTCCACCATGCAAGATGATCGACCAAAAATAACCATAAGAAATTTAATCTTCTGAGAAGGATGAGAAATAGAGACACTATAGAAGAAATGAAGAGTCCTCATAGAGAATCCCCAAAAAATTCTCAACATCTGCATGGAGGAGAAAGACACATACTACTACGCCATACTTACTATTAAAGTTGCATCCCAACTATTGCAAACATAGATTTTAAAAAAGAATAAACCTTATAGCACAAAAGGTATTCAAATATCATCACCAAGATAAAGAGAGAGGGGGCCAAAGAAACTGCATAAAATCTTGATCTCTCACAAATTGCCTAACATTACTCTCACATATCAACATAGCCATTCACCATAGGTAAGAAAAGAGAATAATCATGAGTAAGAGAGAATAAAGTCACCACTAAGAGAAGAAGCAAGAGATTGAACATAGAGCTAGGTTGTATTGGGAAACATAAAATGTAATGTCCCCATTTTAGCAGTTGACCAAGTGTGTGTGCGTTAGCCTTGTTCTACATGGTCCCGAGGGCTAACGAAGGGTTTAATGGGATCCTGGAGTGTTTTGGCCTAGTCATTTCCAGTTTGGGCCAAAACAAAGTTGATTTACTCAGTTTCAGGCATACTTACTATTTTTAGTAAGTCGGCAAGACATAGTGCAGGTCAATTTTGGTGATTGGATTCGATACTCCTCGGTGAGAGCTTTTCGATGAGCTATCACTCGCATTATTCAGAGTCTGATTGCTAATACATTTTAATGCCTAAATTTTTATTAAAGTAATGTCTAATTTAATTGTAAAATATTAAAGTGTTACTTTAATATTTATTTTATGGTGATGTGTACCCAAGGGAGACATAAGGGGTATTTTAATATATGTTTTATATATTACACATCTTTTATCCCACATTTCCCATATGAGTTGAGCGGACCCTTGGGAATTGAATAAAAAGAAGCATTTGTGGCTTCATTAGACAGGTTGAATATGAGAAGAAATTGGTGTGTGAGTTGCAGCTCCATTCTTGGCATTTGAGGACATTTATCCTCTCTTGTAACATTCTAGACGTCATTCCCTTGGGGTTTGGCCTTTGGAATTCTTTGTTATCGGCTTCATTATCAGGCAGTTTAATTGCATTTCCGGTTACAGGCGGATTTGGTATTTTTCTCATATCTTCTTCACTACTTGTCTAACGCTTATGCCGCTTTGAGAGAATGATATTACGAAGGTAGTGGACTGATTGAAGGACAAAGTACTGTAGCAGCAAGTTCAAAAGCATGGGCTGGAGTATTATGTCAATAATGCTGAAGTAATTAGTGAGTTGATAAATCTACCATGTATTTGGTTTTATGAATTCTGAAAATAACATTTATTTGGCTGTAGTTCATTTCCACTTTGCATATTATTGTAGTTTATTTCTTGTTTATGTTGTATGATACCAATTCCATGCACAAACACAACAAACAAATAAATGTTTGATTTCTGGAGTTATAAGGGGTTTAAAACATTAAATGGAGAAATAAGACGTTGAATGCAAATTGTTTGACATAATTCCTTCAGCAATTTGGTTTAGTTTTTGAGACATTCAGGGGTGCCCATTACACAAAACCTTTCTCAAGCACTCCAACATGAAGACACCCTCCAAGACACCCACCTAAAGAGACCTATACACCCATCTAAAGAGATCTATAATATAATATTGAACTGACTAGACTTCTTAAGGATTAGATTCATACTTATTAGTCTCTATCTTTTAGACATGAGATATTAGTTTCCATGTTTTTGAATTATTCAATTTGCAAAAGTTATTCAATTTCCAAATACTCATCCATAAAAGTGCATAAAAATATTAAAGGATCACCAAAGTGCAACGCTAAAACCACTAATCTTAGCATCGAATCGTTAGCACCATTAGCTCCAGGTGAGCGGGTGAACCCTAGTGACACCCTTGTTCCGTCCACGGAGACCATCCATCATTCGCGGCCACCCCATACCTTGGAGTCTCAAAGGTGCTTTAAGAACATTTCAAGGTCGATCTTTTGAGGGTCATAACTCAGAGCTCGTGAGGGTTACCGATGAAACGTCAAATTCTACAGGACAGTGATGTCGAGGCCTAAAATAAACTATCTCATTTTTTAGAGATCACATTCTGTTTGGATTCGGCACAACGATCTTGCTCGATGCCAAAACTCACAGTGTGCCTCAGTTCATAGGTGCACCACAGCATAACTTTGAAACCGTTGATCTTGGCATCGAATCATCAATGCCATTAGCTTTGAGTGGGTGGGTGAACCCTAGTGACACCCTTGTTTCAGCCACAGAGATCATCCATCATTCGCGACTACCTATATCGAGGAGTCTCCAAGGTGCTCTAAGTGCGTTTCAAGGTTGATATTTTGAGGGTCATAACTTGGAGCTCATAAGGGCTATCAATGAACTGTCAAATGCTACAGGACGGTGATGTTGAGATCTAAAATAACCTATATCATTTTTAAGAGATCACATTCTTTTTGGATTTGGCACAATGATCTCGTTCAATGCCAAAACTCGTAGTGTGCCTCAGTTCATAGGTGCACCACAACGTAACTTTGAAACCGCTGATCTTGGAATCGAATCATTAGCACCATTAGCTCCAAGTGGGCAGTTGAACCATAGTGATATCCTTGTTTTGGCCACGGAGATCATCCGTCATCCATGGCCACCCCATACCGAGGAGTCTCCAAGGTGCTTTAAGTGCATTTCGAGGTCAATCTTCCAAGGGTCATAACTCGAAGCTCGTGAGGACTATCAATGAAATGTTGAATTCTACAGGATGGTGATGCTAATACATAAAATAACCTATCTCATTTTTGAGAGATCACATTCCGTTTGGATTCGGCACAACGATCTCGCTCGATGCCAAAACTCACAGTGTGCCTCAGTTCATAGGTGCACTAGAGCGTAACTTTGAAACTGCTGATCTTGGCATCGAATCATCAATTCCATTAGCTCTGGGTGGACTGGTGAACCCTAGTGACACCCTTGTTTCAGCCATAGAGATCATCCATCATCTACGGCTACCCCGTACCGAGAAGTCTCCAAGTTGCTCTAAGTGCGTTTCAACGTCTATCTTTCGAGGGTCATAACTTGGAGCTCGTGAGGGCTATCGATGAAATGTTGAATGCTACAAGACGGTGATGTTGAGACCTAAAATAACCTATCTCATTTTCAAGAGATCACATTCCGTTTGGATTTGGCACAACGATCTCGCTCAATGCCAAAACTCGTAGTGTGCCTCAGTTCATAGGTGCACTAGAGCTTAACTTTGAAACTGCTGATCTTGGCATCAAATCATCAATGCCATTGGCTTTGGGTGGGTAGGTGAACCCTAGTGACACCCTTGTTTCAGCCATAGAGACCATCCATAATTCGTGGCTACCCCGTACCAAGGAGTCTCCAAGGTCCTCTAAGTGTGTTTCAAGGTCGATCTTTCGAGGGTCATAACTCGAAGCTCGTGAGGGCTATCGATGAAATGTCAAATTCTATAGGATGGTGATGCTGATACCGAAAATAACCTATCTCATTTTTGAGAGATCACATTCCATTTGGATTTGGCACAGTGATCTCGCTCGATGCTAAAACTCACAATGTGCCTTATTTCATAGGTGCACCAGAGCATATCTTTGAAACCGTTGATCTTGGCATTAAATAATTAGTGCCATTAGCTTTGAGTGGGCAGGTGAACCCTAGTGACACCCTTTTTTTGGCCACAGAGATCATCCATCATCCGCGGCCACCCTGTATCGAGGAGTCTCCAAGGTGCTCTAAGTGCGTTTCAAGGTCGATCTTTCGAGGGTCATAACTCGAAGCTTGTGAGAGCTATCGATGAAACGTTAAATTCTACAAGACGATGATGCTAATATCTAAAATAACCTATCTTATTACCCACCGTTTCAATTCCCATAGGCATAAAATTGAAATCAGAAATGTTGAAGATATATGTTTATTTCCCTTCCTGGTCATCAATCCACTATTGTTCCTCATCTTCAGAAATGGTAACTTGAATATGTTTCTTAGGAATGGATGGTGACATTATGGTCAAGCTTCTTCTTCTTATTTCTTGAGAAGCCCTAACAAAGCGAGTCTTATGACTCAAGGGGAGATTATCTTCTTCATCATCTACCTTAGGGTTGGTTTCAGGCACGTGAGGGATGGGAATAACTTTCTTCTGTAACTTTCCCCTTCATGTGCTTCTCATACTAGGCCCAACCTTAGGCTTTTTAGCAGTTGAAGGAGTGGCCTCTTCCTCTTGACTAGGTGGTGACACATCTTGTGCTTCCTACTCCAGTTCCTGCCCTAGTTCCTGCTCCTATTCCTCTTGGGGCACTTGTTCAGTCTCTTGATCCTGAGCTACTTGCTCATCTTGACACTCTGCTTCTGTTAGATCCACCCTAAAGTACTCCACTTCCCTCTCATGTTGATGCACCATTTCAGGTCTAACTTAGGATTGAGCAGGGAAAGTTGGTACTGTAACTTTTGCACCTTTAACCTTAATTGGGCATGTTGTGGTTTGAAAGATAACTTCCTGAGGAACTGGGTCAAGATTAAAAGGTTTCTTAATCCATTCCTTTGTTAACTGGATTATGTTCCTTTCCCTATAACTTATATCTATACTCTCATCTATGTCTATCTGGACATTCATGATCAACCTATCATATATCTTGTCATAGTTATATAAGGGATCCAAGATATCTTGAGTGTCTTGTTGAACAGCCTTGAGCAAGACCTTTATCTTTAAAGTACTTCCTACCAGATATAGAGTCATCCTACAATAATCCCTTATTTGAATATCATAGTCATCTATTAAGTTCATCCAATGATCTTCTATAGCATCTTCATACACAAATTGCTTTCCTGCCAAATGTTAAACTCTACCAATATTGTCAAAATAAGGATGAGGGGAGTTGTAATCCTCTAAGGGATATTGATCTCATTCTAGATCAAAAGTAGATATCATGTTTTTGTTTGACCTTAAATGCACCTATAGTAATAGGCCATACCGATGTCTTCTTATGTTGTTTTCTCACTCTATCATACATAGATGTGAGATGTTTGGCAATCTCCAATAAGATAAGCCTATCTGATGGATATCTTGGGAGTTTATTTGTATTCACCATCGTACCAGCCACCCTAAGGTAAGTGAATGATTTAAACTGGATGTAATGGCCGCCAATCTCTGTGATCTTTGTTGTTGCCTCTACTGACATCCTCTTAGCATAATCACCCTCTATGAATTAGATGATTGCAAATATCAAATCATCATTCACTATCTGGTATTCCTTGCTCTGATCTAAGAGATTTTTTTCATCAATTGGGGATAAACCACATAAGGCCATGCATTAGTATCTTGCATGCTCTCCTTCTTATAAAGACCTGGGTAATGTGTCGTTTTGGCCACTAGCAAATACACCATGTATGATGTCATATAGAATCTTGGATCAACTTGTACTCCTACGAATTGCTCATGCATATTATCATTAAGGATAGTAGCCCAGTTTATTGGCATTTTGGCCATTTTGATTGTATCTATGAAGTGGACCATCCATATATTAAGATGTCCATCTATTGGTAAGCCCATGACTCAGCTCAAAATCACAATAGCGTATATGATATCATCCTTCATATATCCTTGTGTCATGTCTACCTTTTCAACTTTGCATCCCATAGGTGTTCTATCTATCAAAAATTAAGATTGTGTTATTTTCGAAGCTACCTTTTCATTATCCCTACACCATCTCTTGGCTTGGTCATAAGTTATCTTAACGTACTAATCAGATCTTGGGAGATGGAAAACTTTCTCAATGTTCCAAGGTCCTAGGTCTAGGACTATCTCCCTTGTAATGCTCTTCACCACCTTCTCCTCAAGTACATAATTCTCTACTAATGCCATGATAAGTTTAGAGGACTGCACAGATGTGGAATACAATGTTGCATTTACTAATCCTGATCTGATCATTGCTAATATCATGATGAACCTCTCTTTAGGTTTGTTGCATATTGTGAGGAAAGCATTCCAATCGATGTGGCCAAGATCGGTGTCTCTAATCTCCAAATGATTATCCTGAAAACATGATTTCTTTTGTACACCTTGACATTTGAATACTATAGGATTTGGAGCCATCTTTTTTGCAAGTGAAGATGATGAGGATGCTATTTTATTTGCACACAAGAGAAAAACTTTAGTCCAGAGAGGTGAAAATTAAACCCTAAACAAATGCTAATTGCCAAAAAATTAAACCCATAACACCAAAACCTAGTAAAACCACTTAAAATCTCCCTTAATAGCTTTGTTATGCAATTTAGTCAACCTTGCGCACCTTGATAGGTGCGCTTAATGACTCTTAAATAGTCATTTTGTGTGCAGTTGCATACCTACGCATATGCGCTACTGTGCACATTTGCAAAAAGGCATGTGCAATAGGGGGACTTAGTGTTTTAATAAAATGTGCTAAGGGTGTGAACCTACGCATCTTGATGGGGTGTGCATGTGGGCACCCTTACTTAATGTTTTTAAGGCACACAAAATGGTGCACAGATGCGCACCTTGACAAGGTGCGCATCTACATACCATTATCTCCAATGGTTTGTGTTTGTATAGAAAGGTGCACATGTGCACACCTTTCCTTAGTGTTTTTAAAGTTCTTTTAGGGTCTTATTTTAGGTTTCTTAGGTTTTTCTAAATGAAGGTGTACATATAGGCACCTTTATATATATTTAACTTGTGCTTTGTGTGTGGGTGTAGGTTTTGTGCACCTTCAAAGGTGCGAATGTGTGAGATCAGGGAGCACTAGGAAGAATAATGAGAGAAGGGGAGGGAGGTCTTGAGCTTTTATAGGCTTGGGGCAGTGTGCACTCTTTGGAGGTGTGCATTTGCGCATGTGTGTAGGTGCACATCTCCAAAGGAGTAAAGTGTGCACTTGTGCACATAGCACACCTATGCACCCAGGATGGGTGTGCATGTGTGCTAGGTGTGAAAGTGTTCCCTTTAGCACTAAAAAACCTTCAATCTCTCAAAATTTATCAATTCTGGCACCTAGGTTTCTTTAGTTAGAGGACAAGGCTAGATCCGAACTCGGGATGGAGTCCTAAAAATGACTCAGGCCTCGGACTAGGAGCCTAGAAAAACAAAAAAATTACTAGGGGCTACCCATTTCTAGGAGAAATGGGGCATGCATTGTGAAACCACAACAATAACTACTAACCTTCACAAGTGGGATATTTAATGATATAAATGGCAACAACCATCCATTGTTCTAGTAAATATTTTACCCTTGCTTGTCCACATAAAGTAGAGGATCTATGTGTCTTATGAGCTCAACCATTTCTATCTATCCATCTTTCATCTCAAGGTAATTTTCACCATCAATAGTAGACTCAAGGCTTTTGTAGTTCTCTCTTTAGTAGCTAGAACTATTGGCACTATAACCATTGCTACTTCATTTGAAAATGTCCTAGAGAATTCTATGAAACTTTCATTATCAAAGTTGGTAAATTTTAGAAACTTTTTGAGCCACCCACAATTTTAGAAATTTTGATCACATACTAGATCTTAATTGATGAAGGGTGCTCCCCTTAATACCACAAACACATAACAAAAACAAAGAAATAATTATAATTTGCGAGCACAAAATATGGGCTTCTTATTATTAGTGAAAATGTAGAATTCTGAAATTTTGAAATACAATATGCAAACCCACATGGGTGCCTTCCTTACAATAATTTGCAACATAGAGCTGCGAACTATCAGCTAGAGTTGTCTTACACAATGTACGGGCATTTCTTAAATAGGCATTTTTACACCGCCTAAGAAGTTTCTAGACATCAAACCCTAACCCTTGAAACTAACTAACCCTAAAATTACATATAGAGTCAGCTCAATACACCTTTGTCACTTATTTTGGAAATTTTGGGTGGCCCACCTTTGGGAGACCATAACTTTCAAACCGTTTCTCCGATGGGCTATTATAACCCCTTTTCAGAATCTTAAGCTTTTGATCTACAAGGCCCAACTAGCATAAGCTCTATTCAACCCCATTTTGAATCCCATCTAAGGCCTCTAAGGTCTTCAAATGAGCTTGAAGTTTTTGTACCAAAATTACATACCAAAAATCTACAATAACTTCATGAATACTCATGATATAGCATTAAACCTTAACTAGTAGGCTGATATATCAAAGATGAACATACACCTCCCAAAATAGGACATTCTGAGCTTGCATGACTAACCTAATAAGTAGAAAGCCTTCATAGAGAACAACTCTATACTACGACAACCCTTATTCAAGAAACAAGAAAGAAACATGTTTGGGTGATGCAAGATTGCTCTTACACCTAGGATTCTCCTACATCATTAAAGTATATCAATTGGTGATCCATTTACTTACTTCTTATAGGGGGACCTTTTGTGGTTGTATAGATCACTCTCACAAATGTTTTTTAATTTTCTTACCATGCTAGAGTCACTCATCAAATCCACTTCAAAGATTCACTACCCAACATCTATAATTGTAGTTTGTTCTGGAAGAAGTGCTTCTCATTAAAGCTTGGTTTTTTTTCCTTTCAAATGTCATCATGGGACCAAATTAGCACTAAATAGGGTATTTAAAAAAGTTATTAGATTTCCAATGTGTAATTTCTAACAATAAGAAGGTTAACATATCACATACATGGAGGATATCGTTTCCATCGATTCATTTTGATAGTGTAAATCAGGATGACATTAAAAAGACATGGTGGCATTTAATGACATAGGTTCATGTAATGTAGTAAAAATACATGGATTGCAAGGTATATTCCCTTGTACCAACCTAAATGAAACTAGGTTTCCACACATGTGAAGTTGGAAAGAAGGAAAAAACATAACAATTACCAAAAATGCTATGTAAAATAGATATATTAAAGTATAATAATAAAATAAATGAATTCAAAGCTACAAATAAACATAGAATGTTTACATGTGTAATCACCTAAAAATGGTCATCTAGACTATTAGCCCCCTTTTCAACATTTTGGCTAAATTAATTTAATCATTTACCTAGACCAAATTGCTAATAATCAATTTATTTGATTATAACCTATAGTTTGACTATGCTATCTTAAGTTCATTATTTGATTAAAAGAACATGTCCCCTTTTAATTTAAAAAAAAGACCCCATTCTTCTAACCCACTTAAAGTGCACACATAAAGTCCTTTTTCTATTTTGCAATTAAAAGAAAAGGCTTTGTGAATTTTGTCTTATATGAGAAGTCAACTTATATTCTATTGGTTGACTTGTGTGTGCACATGGATCACTCCTCTTTTCAAATTCCATCGTTGATCATCCACCATCTTCATCTTGATCTCTACCGTCTTGTTCGACTTTAAAAGGGAGAGAGCTTTCCCCCTCAAAGCATCCATCTTTTGAGTATTGTTATGCTGTAGGTTTTCTAACAGGTTTCTTTGGAGCTTTGTGGAGAACTTTTATTTCTTGTCTACATTCTCTCATAACATAGCATTTTAGCTTAGATTCATGTTTCATGTTAGTTTAGCTTCTATTTTGCAATAATCTATCTCACATAGCTTAATATTTGGATTGTAACACTCTCATACATGTTTTAGCATAGCTGCATTTTGCATTCTCATCTTAGCTTAGTTTCCATACTTGCATTGCATTCTTGAGGAACTCCTTGAGACATTTGCATTCTTGCATCTTGTCTTTAGAACCTCCCATTGCATGGTTTACTATCAAGAAGAGTATTCCTAAGGCTCAATTGAGAGCTCTTGAAATTGAAATATAATCTCTTGCACTCTGTGGATAAGGATCTCTAAGCCGACATTCAAACATTCTGAACTCATGGAATCATTTGGATAGAAGGGTTTAGAGTGTGACACAATTTGAGTGTACATTTTTGGCGCCCACCATGGGGCTTGAATCAAATTTTTAGCTCCATTTTCTTTTAGTTTTCATCTCTGGCTTTTTATAGCAGCATATTGGATCTAATCAAGTGCTTTTGTAGATTTATCACTTTGGTTTTAAGGCCAACCCATAAGTAGATTGGTTTGAAGGCCAAAAATCTAGTTGGTTTAAAGATTTGATCATATCTTTTAAATCGCTTGGAGTTTGGTTCTAAATTTTTTTTTTCAAGTTGGGTATGTGTCGAACATGTCTCAGTCCAATTTTTAGAGCATTTTGACGTGATTTATGGGTGTTATGATTTTTTATTTATTTTTCATAAAAAGCCATTTTTTATCGTAAATCAACGTATTTTTTGGAAAAACTTAAATTTTCAAAAAAAAAATTGAATTATAAGGGGGGTACTTTCTTTGTTTTTTGACTTTTGAGGTCGTATTAAGGATCAAAAACCCGATTTGATAAATCTGGCCTGTTTTGACAAAATGGGTCCCTAGGGCACAAATGAAGAGATTTTTTTGAATTTCTTGCATTTTTTAAAAGCTCTCTAGTTTTTAATAGGGGTCTCTTCTTTGTATTTCTATTTTTGAATCCAAAATCATAGGAAACAAGTCCAATCTTATTGATTAGGTCAAAATCAAAGAGTAAAAATGAGAGCATTTGTGATTAACTTGTACTTTCTTTGCATGCACTTGGTTGGAAGATAAATTGACTTTTTGAGGCAAATAACCACTTTTTATTGTATTTTTTTATGTTATTTGACACTAACTTTTGGTGCTAACAAGTTGTGATTTCAGGTTGCCATCCTTGTGAAAAAATTGAAACATTGCATAAAAAGAACGCATGTCAAAGCTTCAAATGCACAAGGGCTATTAACGATTGTTTGCAGGGCTGCCCAATGCATAAAAACCCAATTTTTCTTTTTCTTTACTTTTTACATGTGCAACATATACTAGTTATTTGTTTTTAGGCACTTAAAACTTACTATTAGGATTTTTTGGTGATAGGAGAGTATGTTGATCTTCACCCTTGTGGTGAATCAGAAATCTTGACTTACCATTTGGTTTCAAGAGTAAGAGGCAACTGAATCTTCTTGGTGTGTTTGGGGGAAGCAATCAAGGTAGGAGAGTATGCTCTTCACCCTTGAGGTGAATAAGAAATCTTGACCCTTGAGAGCAGATCCATTTTGTGGTAGTTAGGATCCTTTAGAGGGCCTGCTCTTGGACAACCTGAGAGGAACGACCCAAGTGGGGACAAGCAGATTACCCGGCTCTTCCAACCCACTATAAACTCAAGACTATCAAGGACACAAAACCTTGGTAGACATAGTGTTTGTCTTCGCCTAGTGTGATCGCTTATGGGATTTCAACCATAGGGAGATCACTAGGCAAGAATGCTTAAGGTACTCTTGTGGTCATGAGATTGGTTACTCATCGCAAGGTGAGGTGTCCTGTAATTGGGAGCAAGAGGAACACTATGAACGAAAGCCCTATCTAAACACCCTAAGTTAGTAACTACCCTTTTTAGCCACTCAACTTCTTAGTGCAAGGATCGATCCTAGTGGACTACCTGGATCACCCCAAGATTTACGCTCACCATATGTGTTCCCTTGGTTGTGCTTATGGCACTTCCATGACAAAGCCAATATCTCTTATGGGAAACCACTTTGTGTGAGGCAAAAGAGCATCAAGTGTGGGCCAAGTTGTTGAGTAATGAACCATGAATTTTAGGTAGATATTGCTTGATGTGTTCTCGAATGTGCTAGACCTATGGAAATCTTTGGAGCATACACATGATAATAGTTCTAGGGATTTCTTTTGAGACCTAACATATGCTTGTATCATGCAAGGTTTCTTTGTCTCTTGCTTGATTATTTGAAGAATACTCCATGTGTCACTATCTTGCTTGGAAAGAAATTGCTTTTGAACATCAAATTTTCTATGCTATCAATTATTGTCAAACTTTTTCAACCAAGTCAAAATGTCAAGTGCAAAGATTTTCTTGTGTTACTTACTAAGGGGGGTTTCATCATTTGGTTGTGATTTGTTATGTCTCTAGTACTTAAACATGCTTAAAGTGGCTCTTTGGTCTTAGTGCTCTTGGTCTTTTTGTCTTCATGGTCTATGCATGCTTGCTAGTTATCCTTTTGCTAAAATGGTTACATTGATTTTTTTACTACACTCTTGGGTTGGGAAAGTTGTTCACTTGTTACCCCACTTGCTCTATCTACTTGGCTATTTGGCTTCTTGCCTAGCTCTTGACTTGAGTCACTAGTGTCATAAGTAACTTGGACACTTTCTTGACAAGTCACTTTACTCTATCTTTACTATATTGGCAAGTGAATAATCTACCTCTCTAGTTTGGACATCAAGTTATTTTATGTCACCTTGTTAGCTTCCTCTAGTCTCCTTCATGCTTGATTATCTATCTACCATTATGGCATTCAAAGCTAGTGCTATCAAACCTCAGCCAAATCTAGATGATCATGAAATTCTCCATGCCGCTAAAGAATTTCAAGATCTATATGCACAATACAAAGAACTAGAAGAGACAAATGATCTTTCTTACCTTCATCTCTCTAAGCGCATGATAGAAATGAAGTCTAAACTTGAGAAAAGGTTAGAGGAGAAGATTGCATTCTTAAATAATTCTCCCTTAAGACCTTTACATACACATGGTTCATCTTCTTCAAGGTCTGCATATTCTACTCCAAGACATCGAATGTCTTCATCTTCTAGATCTAAAGACCTCCTTAGAGAGAAAGAAAGTGATACCTACTTTGAGCCTATTCCAAGATATCACGATGGACCTATCTTTGACCAAGACAATGATGAAGACATGGATGCATACCATTCACTTGAGAAACAAAAAAAGGACTCTAGACATAATTTTGATAGAAATTTTGCTCCCTTGGAAGATTCTTATGATGACACTTTGCAAACACTTCTTAGCACCAAGCTCATCAGGTTACCTAAGTCTAGCTCATATGGAAACCCATTCTTGGATATCTATTATGCTTATCATCAACATAATGAGCATAGTACTTCAGATTGCATTGAGCTAAAACATAAAATCCAAGATCTTATTGATAATGGAATTATTGATACCTCTAATGATTCATGTGATGAGGATACTTTTCTTGAGAAAGATCATATTAATGAGCCTATGTCTAGTGATGGTTTCCTTGATACCTCCACTTCTTCCAACACTCATGCATCTCCCAACACTTCAAAGCTTTCCAACATGCCTCCATCAAATAAAGAACATAATGCTTTCCACATTGACTATGTGTATCCTCAAGGGCTACCTCTAAAAGAAACTCAAGCTAACCTTCACTTGGCTACAAACCTTTTCCATGCTACTAATCCTAAACATCCTCAACCTTCATGCACTACTATGCCTAATCCAAGCACTACTCCATTCACTCTTCATTCTCCCTTGTCCTTAGAAGTGGCTCCATGTCAAGAGGACTCTCAAAAAGAAAAAGCTATAAATGTCAAGAAAGATCAAGATCAAGCACCCTTTCATCTCTTTCAAGATTTTTCCCCTCCATATCCTATATCTTGTCCACCTCCTAAG
The DNA here is from genome assembly GCA_028749045.1 of Cupressus sempervirens. Classification (NCBI taxonomy): domain Eukaryota; kingdom Viridiplantae; phylum Streptophyta; class Pinopsida; order Cupressales; family Cupressaceae; genus Cupressus; species Cupressus sempervirens. The sequence goes on from CM053787.1 coordinate 973,645,794, forward strand.
TATGATGAAGATACCACTTCCATTATCTCCCTTGAGCTTATTTAAAATTATGAGAAAAGTTCTCTTCATATGTTATCCAAGGCTACTTGTCAAGATCAAAGCATTCCCTCATCTTCTACTTCTCCACATCCACTTCAAAATTGTGCTCAAGCTTCAAGTGCTTCTATTAAAAATGTTGTTCCTATCAAAGGTACTTATGAGTCTATTGATGGCTTTGACCATGTTGCTCATTTTAAAGATGTTGATATCCCTTCCCACTATCCCTTTGCATCTTCTAAATCTATCCTTGGTCCTTATCCATCTAAGCTAAAGCATTCAAACCTTCCATCCATTTTGGGGCCTTATGTTCCTCCATCTCCTACATTCACTCCTACCTCATTCCCTAGCTCTCCTATAATACCTTAAAATCAACAAAGACACTCATCCTTGATGACTTTTCACCCATCTATACATCTAAACCAGTCATATCAGCCTTATTCATCCACAAATCCCAAGTCCTTTAGAAGTGAGAATAAACATAAGAATCCATTGAAAAATGAAGATCACTATGTCCCATCTAATCGACATGTGAATGCTAAGAATGAGAATGCACAAAAGAGACTGCAAAGGTCCACTATTAAAAAAGCTAAATCAACAAAAATATGGATTCCTAAACCCATTGTTGAAGAAATGTGTTTTGAAGTATCTAAAGGAAGATCTAAAGCTATATGGATTCTCAAGTCTCTTTTAAAAGACTTGAATATTCAAAATACTTCAAAGTTGACATTCAAGCTTCCAAAGGCTTCCATTCCATCTTCTTCCAAAAATATTTCTAAAAATATTCCAAAGCCTTCCACTCCACTATTTTCCAAATCTCTTCTACCACCTCATACATCTAAACCTCAAGCTACTTCATCCATGATTCCTCCATCATTCCAATACCCTTCAAGGTGTGTGTCAATGTTGATCTTTTCCAATATTTCAACTACCCTAATGAAATCCTCTAAAGCTTACACTTACTTTCTATACATAAAGTATTATCCTCCATATACTCTTCCTACTACCATTTCTCTTTCATCACCCTATCAACATCTTTGAGCATACCTTTCTATGGTCTTGTCTTATCATGACTTATCTTTTCTATAGGAGCACTATCTACATTCAAATAGCTTGAGCTCTTTCTAAAAATTCAAAAAATTCAAAAAATAAATAAATTAATTAAAAAAATGAAAAAAAATGAAAATGTGCCTTGGTGAAAACCACTTCTTGTGGCACCTTGGTAGCAAAAGTAAAGATAAATACATCCATCCTATGGTGAAAACTACTTCTTGTGACACCTTGGATAAATACCATGATGAAAACCTAGCAAACAGGCGTCATGCATAATTCTTCCACCATTCATCTATCCCCTCTTCTCTCTTTGATCTTCACAATGTTAAGCTATCTTTGCATATTGGCTATCTTATCCATGAGATTCTCTATTTGTGCTTTCTCATTCCCTCATAGCCTCCATCTTGAGCTTTATTTTTATTGCTCTATCCCATAGCTATCCTATCTAGTTGACCCCTTGGTCTTGATCATAATAAATGAAACATGGTTCTCATAGGTCTCTTGACATGGGTACTCTTTTGGACTACACACTTCATGCTATCTCACTTGTTGGCTTCATTTCTTATCCTACATGATATCTTTCACATTACTTCCATTGCTTATCCAAAATATGCTTCATATGACTATTTCACCTCTTTCCCTAGCTTGGGTACTCTTGAGGAGTCAATTCTTGAGGATCACTTTCACTTGCTTCACATCCCTTTCTTATGCATCTTTGCTTATCCATCGGTTTGTTTCTCCATCGTGTCCTATACCTTGCTAGACATTGGGAGAAAATGATGTGATCTTGCTTGAGAACTAGTGATCTCTAAATTATTCTAAAAAATCCAAAAAATCATATATGATGATGGATCACATAGTGTGATTCAAAACGTTGATGAAAAATCTCTACACATTCTAATCCAAAAACTTAGCATTATAAATCATGGATTGTGGAAATCTGATTGCATTAATCATATATGACGCTGAAAAAATCCTAAAAATTAGAAAATGTCCTAAAAAAATGATCATCTTAGTGAAAACCTAGCAATAGGTGATTTGATGTATCACCAAAAAAATCAAAAATAAAAAAATACAAAAAAATTGAAAAAAGTCCTGAAAAAAATCTGTCAAGTGGTGAAAACCTGGAAACAGGCACTACTTGAAACCCTTGCAGCTATGTCTATCGGTCTCAATCATCCATTTCACTACACATTTCCTAGCTTGGAATTGTTTCTTGTCCTCATCTCGAGGGCATAGCTACTTAGCCTATTGAGGTATTCTTGTGCATTAGGGTTTCTTTGACAACTCACAAAATAATGTTTCTCAACACTTCCCCCACCTTGACATTAAGTGTTTTTCAACACTTTTCAGATAGTTTACCTATGATCTCTGATGTCACGATATTTCTCACTATTAGAATCAAGTCTTGAAGAAATGGCCAAGTGACTTACACACACACACCTAAACATTTAAATGACAGAGCTATGCTAATCTTTATCTACTTTGTGTGTTGTCTATGATGATTTCTTTTCCATGTGTTCCCTCCCTAATAGTCTTTCGAGGATTTCATTGACTAGAAGACTGGGGGCATGGGACATACTTTTTTGATTTCTGCTTGTGGGTATACTTTGTTTGTCTATAGTGTTGTAAGCATTTATGCTTGTCCTATTCAACATTTTGACTTACAAATGTATCATCCTTGACTATTTTGCAAGATCAAACTTGGGGTTTATCCTTGCGCTTATGCCTTGATATAGGTATAATCTTGCTAAATTAAACTTAGGGAATCTAATCACGTAGTTATCTTGACTTACATGTCTCTGATTCTTAGATTGGATTTCCACAAACCTATCTAATATTGATCATATTCATATCCTCATAGTTATACTAGTGATGGTTGTTTGATCTCATGATGTCCCTAATAAATGCTCAATGATGAAATTAAGAGTCTAAATGTTATGCGCTTCTTGCTGGTAAACCACTTTGCATATTAGCTTTCATTTTGGGTTCATTTTTCTAGCTTAATCTTGTATTCTTGCATATGGGGAGAGCTCTCTCTTAATCTTTGTGTGGACATATCAGCTAACTCCTTTCATATATTTTTTTACTTTCTTCTTGTTCATGTCTTTTCACCTTCTTAATCTTTAGCTTCATCTCTTTTCTATACTATCATCATATTATATAAAATTTTGACCTCTTACATAATTTTGATGTCCTAGATTCATTTTCGGGATCAAAATCAAAATTTTAGTTCATCTTGGTAGTCAAAATCGCATTTTAATATTCTACCTCTTTGGTCTAATCTCTAAATCATCACTAGGGCATCTTCATTTCTTCATGTCTTCATCATTTCCATACTTTATATCTACTCAAATTCAACCTTTTCATGTCTAAAATCATCTTTCTACTAGATTTGACCTAATTTTTACACTGTATCCTTCATGGTCAATTCTAGTCAAACTGGGGCATTTTACTAGTCTCTTTAATAGTCATTCTTTGGTTCTAATCATCTATCTATCATCTTGGACATTTCTATATTCTGATTTTCTCATATCTAGCTTGTTTCTACGTCCCCTTACCTCATTTCGATTTCGATCCTGAGGGGGTAGAAATACTCTATCATTGCTTAGGAGCATTTTTTTGATCTTCTCACTTGCTCTCACTCTATCTGCTTTTCTAGGTGTTAACATTCTTCTTGAATTCTAACATTGTTTTCTTTCTAGTGTTTAGTACTACCACTATTAGGCTGTACATTCAAGACTTGCTATCTTTTTCTACATTTCGCTCTTCAAAATCAGATATCTATATCTATCACTACCTACTTGGCTTTCTATTTTCTTTGACATAATGTGTTCCCAGATCAATCACGCATTAGTCAAAGAGGGGCAAATGTAATCACCTAAAAATGGTTATCTAGACTATTAGTCCCCTTTTCAACATTTTGGCTAAATTAATTTAATCATTTACCTAGACCAAATTGCTAATAAACAATTTATTTGATTATAACCTATAGTTTGACTATGCTATCTTAAGTTCATTATTTGATTAAAAGAACATGTCCCCTTTTAATTAAAATAAAAAACCCCATTCTTCTAACCCACTTAAAGTGCACACATAAAATCCTTTTTCTATTTTGCATTTAAAAGAAAAGGCTTTGTGACTGCTGTCTTATATGACAAGTCAACTTATATTCTATTGGTTGACTTGTGTGTGCACATGGATCATCCTCTTTTCAAATTCCACCATTGATCATCCACCATCTTCATCTTGATCTCTACAATCTGTGCGACTTTAAAAGGGAGAGAGCTTTCCCCATCAAAGCATCCATCTTTTGAGTATTGTTATGCTGCAGGTTTTCTAATAGGTTTCTTTGGAGCTTTGTGGAGAACTTCTATTTCCTATCTACATTCTCTCATACCATAACATTTTAGCTTAGATTCATGTTGCATGTTAGTTTAGCTTCTATTTTGCAATAATCTATCTCACATAGCTTAATATTTGGATTATAACACTCTGATACATGTTTTAGCATAGCTGCATTTTTCATTCTCATCTTAGCTTAGTTTCCATACTTGCATTGCATTATTGAGAAACTCCTTGAGACATTTTCATTCTTGCATCTTGTCTTTGGAACCCCCAATTGCATGGTTTACTAGCAAGAAGAGTATTCCTAAGGTTCAGTTGAGAGCCTTTGAACTTGAAATATACTCTCTTGCACTCTGTGGATAGGGAGCTCTAAGTCGGCATTTGAACATTCCAAACTCATGGAATCGTTTGGATAGAAGGGTTTAGAGTGTGACACAATTCGAGTGTACAATATGTACCTATAGATCTTTAAATATCAAATATAGAAGTGGTGAAAAGGTAGCCCCATCCTGATGTGACTAGAAAAAGTTGAATAAAACTTGTGTGAAGTGGAATTTGAATTTCATAAAAGATAAAGTGATGTGATATGAATGGGAAATTTTTTATATTAATGGATAAATTATTTCCATGAGGTGCATATAATTTATTATGAGAGAACACATACCACTTTAAAAATAGAGGATAGGACACAAAGTTCTTCCTCGGTTGTTGTTGAACAATTGATAGTCTGGTAATCTTTGAATTGTCATAGGAACTCTTTCTCGAAAGAGGACTTGTGATACAACTTTAAGTGGCATCCATTAACAAGGAGGTTAAATATGACTATATCAATGGTGGAAGACGAATAACACTATTAGAGAATACTTTTTCAACCTTATATGTACTAGGTTATCTTGTCTATAACTTACCCAAATCATATTTAAACCTAATTGATTATAGTAGGGCTCGGTCTTGTGGTTGAAATTTCTTCCCTTTAATATGTCATGTCATGCAATATGATGTTGTTGCATTATTGATTTCTTCATTTCATCCAATATATTCAATTACATGATTTTTTTATTTGTGTGCCTAAGATAGATCCATTTTAAGATCTAATGTAGTCTTGAGGGTTTTATGTTCAAACTCTATAGGAACCATGGTTGTCTTTCCATATATAACTAAACAAGATAAGCCTCCTTGTATTTTTCTATGTTGTCCTCTAGGCCCCAAAAAATTCAATAAATCTTAATGCTTAATCTTTATTATGGATGACAATTATTTTGGTTAAGATGACCTCCATCTCCCCATTTTCTATTGATAATTAACCATTAGTCTGAGGGTGATATAGTGTAGACTTCTAGTGTCAAATATTATGCTCATTAACTAGGTAAAAAAATAGAGTTGATGTTTAGTTGAGCTCCTTAGTTAGTAACCATTTCTCTAAGAGTTCTAGAGAGTGCAAAACAATTCCTCATAAATTTTTTTAGCTACTTTATTGTCCCCAAATGCATTGTAGCATTGACCTCTACCCATTTTGTCAAATAACCACTGTAAATCAGAATGTTTAACTTACTATTTGATGGGGGATCAATTGGTCCCACAAACTCTAGACCCCATTTCCAAAAAGGGGTTACAACCACTTAAGGATGAATATTCCTACTTGTGACATGGCTGACCTTATAGATATGATCCTTAAAATGATGCCAAAATTTTTGGACTCCTTTAATGGATCAATAATCGAGTTTACAAAATCATGACTTGGGAACTAGAAATCTATACTAACTATCTCTTCATCATGAAGAATTATTTATGTGTCAACCCAAGATGTGAAACTTGAAATGGTGCAATATTGTATACACATTAAGAAGTAACTGATTCATACCTATTCTAAGTGGAAATAAAACAACTATTGGAAAGTAATAGTCTTGAAATGAAATTGCATAAAAGTTGAAAATGGATCAACATCTAAATTAAAATTGAAACAATTGAAAAATAACATCATTCAACAAGCAGAATAAGATCTACTTTCTTCTGCCTCAATTGCACAAATAGTCATAGAACACAATTATGGTGGCTACAAGGAAAGTTAATTGCCAGGACTAAATCTAACTGATGAATCAAAGTTCATTAACTAATAAAGAAGATGGAATAATCCTTGAGTGAGCCACCTTGGGTGATTCTTCCAGAGTTAACTTAGATACAACAAATAAAACACCATTTTATTCATTTTGAGACATCTTTACAACATGGGAACAAACTAGACTATATTGTAATAAACCAATCAACTGAAGAAAGATCATGTCAGCACAGAGTTCTAACCTCACCACACCTTATTTATAAAGAAAAGTCTTACTAATTCTAACCACTTAGTCAATCCACTCCCAAAACACTAGGAGGACATGACTTTGTTGAAAGTACAAAAAAAGGAGAGGACGTTGTACAAGGGAAGGACTTAGTCAAATCAATTGAGTTCCTAGGAGATTTTGCACAATTATCCTCCCTAGATTGATTACACTAATAGACATAAGCATTGCATAGAGGACTATTACTCTTGCTCAAGTTGGAAGTCCTCAATCCTTTGACTTATTCAATTCCCTAATCCTATTGACCATCTCAATGCCTAAAGGGATAGCTAGAACTCTCTTATGGTTATTGGCTTTCTCAATGAACACAATACAATGGTTTTTTTTGAAATCTCTCTCTCTCTCTCTCTCTCTCTCTCTCTCTCTCTCTCTCTCTCTCTCTCTCTCTCTCTCTCTCTCTCTCTCTCTCTCTCTCTCTCTCTCTCTCTCACAGACACACACACACACACACACACACACACACACACACACATCCTATGTTCCACAAAGTTCAAATTATCATCCTAAAAGTTTTTTGAGTGAGCCACCTGGGATAAATCTTCCAGAGTTAACTCAGATACAACAAATAAAACACTATTTTATTCATTTTAAGACATATTTACTTAGATACAACAAATAAAACACTATTTTATTCATTTTAAGACATATTTACAACATGGCAACAAATTGGACTATATTTTAATAAACCAATAAACTAAAGAAAGATCATGTTAGCACAAAGTTCTAACCTCACCACACCTTATTTATAAAGAAAAGTCATACTAATTCTAACCACTTAGTCAATCCACTCCCAAAACACTAGGAGGAGATGACTTTGTTGAAAGCACAAAAAATGAGAGGAAGTTGTGCAAGGGAAGGACTTAGTCAAATCAATTGAGTTCTTAGGAGATTTAGCACAATTATCCTCCCAAGATTGATTCCACTAATAGACATAAGAATTGAGTAGAGGATTATTACTCTTGCTCAAGTTGGAAGTCCTCAATCCTTTGACTTATTCAATTCCCTCCTTGTATTGACCAATGCCTAAAGGGATAGCTAGAACTCTCTTATGGCTATTGGTTTTCTCAATGAGCACAATACAATGATAACGAAAACAAAACATCTATATAACCATAATTTTTTTGAAATCTCTATCTCTCTCTCTCTCTCTCACACACACACACACACACACACACACACACACATACACACACACATCCTATGTTCCACAAGGTTCAAATTATCGTCCTAAATTTTTTTCAAAATCTCTCTCTCTATCTCACATACACACACACATGCATGCATGTCCTATGTTCCACAAAATTCAAATTAGCTTCCTAAAAGTAAAAGGGATTATGACCTAATCATAAATTTTCATCCAAAAAGTAACAAAAATAACATAAATTCTTATAATAAAGAGCTATAAATTTGGCTTATTACACATCAATGTTGGAGACTAGTCTACAAGTAGTGGACTACTTCTAGTGGTAAGTGTTGGCTCCTGATTTAATTGTTTTTCAATAACCAAATAACTAGATCAGAATGCATCTAAGGGTAGCTAAATCTTATGATGAATGCACATGAATAGAACTTGGGCCAACTATAAGGCTGAACTCCTTCTTCTACTTCAGGCTCTACAAAACCTAGGCAGGTAGACCTTTAGATTCAATCATATGGTACTAGTTCAAAGCATATATTTGAATCTATACAAAGCAGATTAAACCCTTATTTCTCCTATAGTCATGCAATAATAGAGGTATGCAGTAGAAAATTGCAAGATCTGTGAAATCCACAAGTTGAGTGAGGGCATCCTTTTAGCTCCTAAATAGAAACGGAAAAGATATTAACTACAAGATTTGAATCAGCACAACCCATGTATGAAACAATAATAAACTTGATGATCATGTTACTGATCAAGAAATCCTTCAAGGATTAGTGGGTGGATAAATGAGAATGTGGAGAAGTGCTGGTTGCTGGCTAGGCTAGGGTTCTTCCCTAGCCTATTCTTGTTGTTTGATCTTTACTATTTTTTCCTGTTCTGTTTGGATTGCTAGCTACTGGACATAGTTTGCGTGGGTGTTTTTGGAAATCTTCTGCAATCAATTTTGGATTGGGGTTTTTATTGTTTGCATGGCAGGGCCTGGGATTTCTTCTGCATTGGTAAGAACAGATGGTTCTTCTCCAACTACGCATGCAATGCGATCTGAATCGTTTTATTTAGGGGAGAGCTCCAAGTTGAAAAAAGTTAATGGTTGTTTTCCACATAGCCATGATCACCATGTTCTAGTTATTCCTCCAACGACTGTAATGGAGGACATTGAATATTGGACCAAGCATACTTTGATATGCAAATTTCTTGGAATCCGGATTTCCCTATCCGCTCTTGAGGCATGGATCCACCGCTCATGGTAGGTGGAAGGTGATATGGAGATTATGTTGGCAGGGAATAGTTAGTTTTTTGGTGTATTCTCTTGCATGTCTGATCGTGATCGTGTTTTTGAAGGAGGCCCTTATTTTTACAACCATGTGGGGTTATTTGTCAAACCCTGGCATTCAAGATTTAAATCTGCTGAGGATCTCCCTTCAACAGTGCCAGTTTGGGTTTGCTTACCTCGCCTTCCCTTGGAATTTTGGCATGAAGACATCCTTCGACAAATTGTTGCTTTGTTGGGGAAGCCGACTGTGATCACACATCAATCCCTCGATAAAAAGGTTATTTCTTATGCTAGAATTTGTGTTGAAATTAATTTGAATAACCCATTACCAAATTCTTTAGAAATTTGTCTTGGGGCTTCTTCTTGGGTGCAGTAGTTAGATTATGAATCCCTCCCTTTTCGCTATCGAATTTGTCATGAGTATGGTCATTTACAGCATCAGTGCCCCCGTAACTTGACTTCTAAAGGACTGGATGGTTCTACAGCTGGCAATGTTGGTGGTTTGGCAGATAGGGAAAGGACAATCTCAGATGGCTAATACTACCAAGGGGATGAATCCGCAAGATGCTACAGGTAAGGGTAAGGCTCAAATGTAGGATAAGGATGGATTTACCCCTGTTCACCCATGAGCTAAGGGACGTGGTCAAAAGAGGCCTTTGAAAGAAAGATTATCTGATTCAAGTTTTAATCGCTTTGAGGTGCTGGATAGTATGGTTTTAGAGGAGGGTATTCTTCCTCTGATCTAGTTTTCCCAGATGAGGGATCTGTTCCTAATGACGCTTGTGGGACATCCCAAGTTGTAGTATACCAGAACTGTGAGGTCCCTGTAGCTTCTGTGACAGAGGCTCTGGTGACTCTTGTAGTGTTAGAGGATAATGACGTTGTTCTGGCTGACTTGGTTAAGGATGTGCTACCATCAGGTAAGGGCAAGGGATCTCCTCTCCCCTTGGGGTTGATGCCTCGACCCTTTAAGTGGGTTTCTTTTACTCCCCCTCTAAGGAGTGGGCGCAAAATAGACCAAGAGAAGATTAAACTCACAGGAGATATATTGATTGAATCTGGTTCAGTGAAACTTTTAGATTCTCATTTTCCCAATTCTACCCAATGATGATTATTCTCTCATGGAATGTTAGGGGGTTGAATAGAATCCCTAGACAAAAGGTTATTCATAACTTGGTGGTTGATCATAGTCCTGATGTTTTTTGTATCCAAGAGACTAAGCTCTTTGTGGAGTCTATGGTCCAACATGCCTCTAGTATTTGGTCTCGTGGCCAATGCCAGTGTGTTGGGGCAATAGGCAGTGCTGGTGGTTTAGCTATATTTTGGGATCCTCAAAAAATTTCTCCCCTTGGCTGGGTGTCTTCTCGCTCAGCTCTCTCTATAGTAGCTTCTTCTCTAGACTCAGGAGAGGTAATCATGGTTACTAATGTGTATGCACCTATTGATCTTGCGGGAAAGGAGGAACTTTGGGAACATATTCAATATGTTAGAAATTGTCACCCTTATCATCCTTGGGTGTTAGTAGGGGACTTCAATTTAGTTTTAAGTCTGGAGGAGAAGCATGGTGGTTTGGCTAGATTGGGGCCTTCTTCTGCTCTTCTTCGGCAACACATATCTCTTTTGCATCTCTCTGATGTTAAGCCTTCTAATGGTCTCTCTACTTGGAATAATCACAAGACTGGTGTTGCTGCTATCTCAGAACGTCTAGATAGATTTCTTGTTTCTTGCTTCTGGGTTAGTGACACCCTTACTATCTCTTCGAAAATCCTTGATTGGAGGGGTTTAGATCATTGGCCAATCAAATTTTTTGCTATAGGGGCTTGTGTTCCGAAGCATCCTCCTTTTAAGTTCTAGTTGATGTGGCTTCGTGACTCCTCTCTTCATGATTTTGTTTTCTGTTGGTGGAAAGATGGTGCTCCTGCATATGGTACTGCAATGTTCTCATTTTCCATAAGGCTTCAATATGTTAAAAGGAAGCTCAGGATATGGAATAGGCAATGCTTTGGGAACCTTCACTTTATGAAGAGGCTTGCTCAAGAAGATCTTGATGTCATCACAAGGGAGATTAGAGATCGAGGTTTCTTAGAGGATCTTGGCAAGGCTAAATCCCTTGCTTCTAGAGCTCTAGAAGAATAGGAACTTCGAGAGGAAATTTTTTGGAAGCAAAAGGCTAGAGTTGATTGGCTCCAGGAAGGTGATCGAAACACTGCCTTCTTCCATAAAATAGTGCAATCTCACCGGAATCAGAGCACTATCTCTTCTTTGGTTAATTCTCAAGGTATCCAACTGAATTCCTTGCCAGCTTTGTTCCAGGAGGCTACTTGGTACTTCTCTACCCTCTTCTCTGAGGACTCTCCTCCTGCTGATAATGAAGAAAATATTATTTTGTCCTGTATTCCTTCCCTTATCACTCAGGAAATGAATGATTATCTCATGCGTCCAATCTCTTTGGAAGAGCTAGAGGAGGTGGTCTTTGGCATGCCTAAGGGGAAGGCTCCTGGTCCTGATGGCTTTCCAGTTGAATTCTTTCAGGAATTTTGGGACATCATTAATCATGATTTGTTGGAGGTGGTTAAGGAATCCTATGCTAGCAAGCAGATGCTTCGAGCTTTGAACTCTACATTATTGACTCTTATTCCTAAGAGAGAGGGTGCTAATCAATTGGAGTTTTTTAGACCAATTGCCTTATGTAATGTGGTTTACAAAGTTATTACTAAGTTGATTTCTGAGAGAATGAAAAGGTGGCTTCCCATTATTATCTTAGAAGAACAAGGTGGTTTTGTTGCTGGCGGACAAATTTTGCATGGGGAAGTTATTGCTACTGAGGCTATTCACTCTATGGCTACTTCAAGGGAGAGAGCAATGTTTGTTAAGTTGGATATGGCTAAGGCCTACGATAGAGTTAAATGGAGTTTCCTAAGGAGTATTCTTCTTTCTTTTGGATTTAGCTCTGACTGGGTGAGTTAGACTACGAGTTGTGTTACTTCTGCCTCTTTTTCTGTTCTTATTAATGGTCAACCTTCTCAACTATTTGGTGCTTCTAGAGGCCTCCACCAGGGTGACCCTCTCTCCCCATATCTATTCATCATCATGGTTGAAGGCTTGGGTAGATTCATTAAGTATCAGGTGTCCCAGAATTCTATTCAAGGCTGGCGGTGGGGTAATGGCTTACCTTCTCTTTCCCATCTTCAATTTGTTGATGATTCTGCTCTTGCGGGTCTTGCTAGGATCAAGGAAGCTGAAGCCTTTCGACATGCTTTGGACGTTTATTTGGCAGCTTCAGTCCAGAAAGTTAATGAGCACAAATCTTCCATTTACTTTTTTAACACTCCTGATTCTATTCAGCACAGGATTGTTGGTATCCTATGGTTTCAGATTGGGTCACTTCCTTTGACTTATATTGGCATTCCTATTGCTGTTTCTAGGTAGCCACGTCTCTTCTGGAAAAATTTGATTACCAAGCTTTAGGATAAGGTAAATCATTGGGCTCATAGATGGCTTTCTACTGTTGCCCGGGTTACTCTTCTTCAAGCTATTATCCAAGCTCTTCCTACTTATAGAAGCATGGTTCAGGCTGCTCCTATTTACTTTCTCAAGGAGTTTGATGCTCTTTCCTGGCAATTCCTGTGGAGTGGTAATTTGCATAGTACTAAATGGAGCTTGGTTAGTTGGGCAACTATTTGTAGGTCTAAAAAGTAGGGTGGTCTTGGTCTTCGATCTGCTCTCTGGAGTAGTCAAGCTTTGGTTGTTAAACTTTATTGGCGATGGTGCTCTAGACAACATCAACTTTGGGCTCGTATTATCACTCATAAATATTTTCATGGTGTTGATCCTTGCTCTGTTTCTGCACTTCCTCTTGAAGGTCGTGGCTCAATGGTTTGGCATACTTTGAAGACAGGTGCGATGTTGGTGAAGAGGGGTCTGTTATGGATATGTAAAGGAGGTTCTCAGGCTTTGTTTTGGTCTAATGCTTGGGATGGATTCCCTTCCATTTTATCCATGTACCCTCATCTTCAATCTCTTTGTGACTCTTTTCTTGCTGCTGGATGGGATAAAGTGGCTCATTACAAGACTCCTTATCAATTGGGACATGTTGTTGGTTACAGATGGAAGCATTCTTCTGATTGGCCTCCTGGAGGTACAGACATGGATCGTCAGGAGCTTTCTCAAATTTTGGCCTCTAGAGAGTGTTCCTCTTTGCTTGGTCCAGATGTTTTGGCTTGGGGCGGTACCTTGTATGGTAAATATCATGTCTCTGCTGGGTATTAGGAGATAACTAGACAATTATTTGGGGATGTTGAGGTCCCTTGGTGGAAGCAAGTTTGGAATAAAGTTTCTTGGTCCAAGTACAATTTTTTCATGTGGCTAGTGGCTCACAACCGTTGTCTTACTTGGGATAATCTTTGTAAACGTGGATTTCAGGGCCCCTCTTAATGTGTTTTGTGTGGTAATGGAGAGGAGTCTGTCTCCCATCTGTTCTTCCATTGCTCCTATTCTACTCAGATATGACACCTTTGGTGGAGTGCTTGGGGTTGCTCTTGTAGGCATACTTCCTCTTTGCCTAAGTTTTGGGCCCGCTTGGGCAGTGCTCCGTCCAAGTCTTCTTCTCTCCATACTACTTGGATTGCGGGCCCATCTTTCATGCTTTGGCATATCTGGTTGGAGAGGAATCGTCACATATTCCAAGATGTTCGGCTTGGTTTTTTCATCTTTGGTGGAAGATATCACATTCTCTTCAGGAAACTATTCATGTGAAGTGTGAGCTTGATGAGGGTATGGATCTGGTTGATCTTGCTATCTGTAATCGCCTCAATTTTCATCTTCAGGATGGGGCTGCAGCTCAAAGGTTTCCTTCTATGTCCAGGCACCTTCAGCATCAGAGGAAGGGTCAGGTTAACCGGGTTGGGCATTGGACTCCTCCTCCCTGTGGAGTTCTGAAAATTAACACTGATGGTTCTTCCCGTGGGAATCGCCCTACTGGTATTGGGGGAGTGGCTCGTTATAGTTCTAGGGATGTTAAATTTTTCTTCTCAATTCATAAGGGTGATTACACTAACAATTTCACGGAAGCTCAGGCTATTTTATATGCTATGGAACAATGTTGCTTGCGGGGATGGAGTAAGATTATCTGTGAGTTTGATTCCTGGGTGATGGTGAACATGCTTTCTTCGTAGGAGCTTGAGGATGTTAGTTGGCAGCTGGCCACTGTTGTTAAGCAGATTATTCTCTTCTCTACCTCTTTTCAGTTCATTAAGTTCACGTATATTCCTCGTGAATGGAACAAAGCTGCTGATTGTTTAGCCAAATGGGCTTCTAGTCATGATCTGGGTTGGAATATTAGGGATAGGAGGTAATTGTCCTTTGAGATGGTGCAAGAATTTGATGATCTTGTTGCTTAGGATCGAGCTCCTTGTTGAGCTCTCCTTGTTGTATTCCTTTCTGTCTTAATAAATTTTTACCCCTCTTTTCTCGATGTTACTGATCAATGCCTTATCTATTGGGTAATTCCACAAATCACAAGCATACATCCATGATATTAGTGACATCTCATACATAAAGATATCAAATATATCCTATCACTTTGTGAATTAGACATCAGTGTTCACAATGAATCTCATATGCATGAAATATCCTTCTTATGAAACTTGCAACCCTATTAGGATAAGTAAGCATTTACTTGATTCCTTGAACCAATGGAAAAACCTACCTAGACATACAAATTTAAGGGGTTGTAACTAGATTTAAGCTCTTTGTTTGTAAACCACAAAATATTGTAGACAGTAGAGATAGGAGACAAGAATCATAATGAAGCTAAAATGCTTTTTTGCTTTTCTATTAATTTCCTTGACAAAAAATACATTAAGGATGTATACAAATAATTCATGAAATGACTAATAGATCATACCTTTCTCTAAAACTCCATTAATGTTGTTCATACAAAGAGAAAATATGTTGAGGATGTCGTATACACAGCTAGAGCTCTGCTCAATAGACTAGAACCAACCAACCCTAAAGAAAGAGAAAAGAAGAGAATAAGTAGACGAGGAAGGATTCTTGGATCTGGTCTGAAACTACCACTTGTCCACTTGAAAATCTTCCACTTGCTACTGCAAAACCTCTCTCTTCTCACTTCCTTCAATTGAAAATCATATCCCATCATATTGCCTCTACCATGTGATCAAAATATCTTCAAACTAATGGAAAACAAATATGATTTTCAAGAAGACAAAAATTTCATTAAAATTCATGCTAAAACACATGCCAAATAGCTTTATAGGCATAATAATACACTTAAGAACATTTTCCCCAAATCTGAAGCCAACAAAATCCTCTATTTACCTTTTAACTGAATCTGAAGCTCCGTCATGAAAAACACTTGTTCTGTTGACAATGCCCCTAATTTTTCAAATCTACCCATATCTTTCACCACTGATGACCTCCACACATTTTGACGAGAGGTTTGGAAACTTCATCTTCTTCCCTTTCCAACAATATATAACACTCTATACTATGGAGAAAAATAACCCTCTGGCATGCATTTGAAAATTCTGACCCTTGTATGCATAACAGATTTCTTCTTCATTGAAAATTTGTCATTTTTTTTTATAAATTTGAAACTTTATACTAAAAAAACTTTAATATGAAAGTTAATATTTCTTAAGCACTCACTTATGAGGAGAAAAATTAAAAGATCATTTTAAAAATTTGAAGATTAATCACCCTCTCAATGCACATGGTCAAATCTCATTCAATCACCAGCTAGGCACCGCATGGCATGCTTTGAATGGCTTCTAGGACTAACTAGATCACTATAATATCATCCTTGAGTGGGGCCCACATGCCATTTTTCATCTCCTTACAACTTCGGGACCTTCATCTTCGAATTGGTACTGACCATGAAGAAGTCACGACATCTCAACCACCAACCACTAACTCTCTGCGGCATCTCAACCACCAACCACTGACTACCAATTCAACCAGAGAAGTTTTGATTACCTCCTCTTGCATCTTCATGACTATAATCTCTTAACCATGTCTTTGACCTGCAATGACATGATTTAACTATCACATTAACCATGCACAACTTCTTGCATCTTCGTGACTATAATCTCTTAACCGTGTCTTTGACCCATGATGACACAATTTAACTATCACACTAACCGCATGCAACTTCGCTGCACGAATTCCCTTGGATTTATGCCATGTGGCACCTTGTCATCTACCTACATCTTCATTCAAAATCTATTTACGTTTTGCCATATCTTGACTGGGTCCCACACATACATGAGTAAGCTTGTGTCCTCTAACGACTGCTTTAGACACTCGAACAATGAAGGTGCCTTAATATATAAAACTATAAACTCTATCTCCCAATGAATGTGGGATAACTCAATAAGATGATTCCGAAGAAGAATGACAAGACTTTGCCTTTATCATGATCAAACATGTAGTCGCTACCCCACTCCAAGCTTGGCACATCATTTTTATGATTTTCTATGTGTTGGCATGTCTTATGCTTGTGATTTATGGTTCTGCCTTGAAATCACAGGAGATACAAGTGTCGACGACCCTACAGGGCTATTACTACTTCTAAAATCAGCTTGCTTTGTCTATCAAGCCAAACCCAAATCAGCTTAATCCTCATGCTTTCTACCATATGTTTGTAAATAAGAGTCGATGTATACTCGAAGGTAGCCTCTACAAGGAACAACAACATCAAACAAAGGAGAAGTGGAACAATCCAACGTTTTTCACGTGTTTGCAGATGTTACATCTGATTTCTACTATTGGGGTTCAAAACAAGCATCCTCCATTTGTTGTAAATAGCGTTCTATCCTTTATGCTTTGCATGTGTATGTTTCCACATAATTATCTTCCTTGTGAGCTAACCTACCCTTCAACTAAATGACCATTCATAAAAACTCCATGCGAATAATTTTTTCCCACCATATGATTGCCTGCTCACCTTCCTGTTGAAAAGGCCAAAACTCGAGCCATATCATCAACAACCCTCTCAAGACTCCACACCCTATTTTCCAAGGAGACCACATTGTGTTTAGAGTTTCCCATGAAATCCTACAACCTAGATATATGTTAATGGAGCCTTCTTTCATATAATCCCCAAGGACCCTAGGTACCCAACCATACAAATGGTAATTACCAAGACAAACATTTTCAATGGTAAAAATATCCATTGACATTAGCTTGGTTCCAAAATTGGTATCCCTTGCTCTCAATTTGCCAAGATCTCGTTTCCCCTAGAGTAGACAATCCAAAGAAAGCATAATGAGCAACTTGAATCTCCTCCATAACATACAGTTTGCAATCACTTTACTTAAACAAATCCGCACGAAGAATAAATTGATCACATTATCAAGAAGACCTTTTGAGAAAATGTCTTCAATCTAATGAAAAAGGTTGGACCCCCCAAAGTTGTCTTGATGCAATTAGTCAGGTCCTACATGTTGATGTACAACATCAATAGAAGTAATGATATGAGAATTATGTTCATCAGACATATACTTACACACACACACACACATACATTTGGATGATTATCATAACACTTCATATTACTATCGACAGACATTGTGATATGTATATTATCAAAGGTCTTGTGTTTGGTGTTGATCACATAAACTGTTGCATTTGTTATTCTTTACTTAAACTAACAAACAGTTAGTTGTGCCTCCGTAGATGCATGACCCTATGTAGCCAAAGGCCACATAGAGTCATGACTCTATGGGGTCATGACCTTTCATATATATATATATAAACGTAAGTGCAGATCAATGGGAAATAATCAATCTACAACATTACAGACCCAATGATCTACATAATCACTTTGCAGGATAACTATTGACATTATTCATTGGAAGGCAATTTACATATTTCCTCTACATCCTCAGCAATATCCATTATAAGACATTATATCTTCAGCAATCCTCAATGGTAAAGTTAAAGACTCAGTGATCACCATTGGGAGAACAAACTCTGCATCTTTGGTTCAACGATTATTCAAGGATATCCATTATTGTCTATATCTGTAGTAATAGTTTTATCTATCAGATATCACTAAAACTAACATGGTATTAGAGCCATTTTGATAAGAAACTCTATTACTCAGAATTAAACTCTAAAGTCTCAAATTTATAAAAGTTAAATTATATTCTTAAATCAAAATGGTGAATCATGTAAGGCTAGAGGATAGACTTGAGGGAGCATCAAATTTTTCGTCATGGAAAATTTGAGTCATAATAATATTAAGGGAAATGGAATCATAGGAGTATATAGAAACAAATAAATCCATGCTTGAAAATGATTCAGATAAAATGACATGGAAAAGACACAATAACAAGGCAATGAAAATTATAATAGATTCTTTAAAAGATCATATTCTTCCATCCATATCCAGTCTCAAGACTGCATTTGAAATGTTCTCTACTATCAAAGATACATTTGAAATCAACAATACTAGTAGATTGTTACTTCTAAGACAAGATCTACTATATATAAAGATGAAAAATGGAGAATGTTTTACATCCTGCTTTCTAAGGATTTTTGAATTAATAGATCAACTTGCAACAATGAAAAATTGAGTTGATGACAAAGAACTTAGCATGATAGCATTAAGAGGACTTCCTCTATCTTTGGAAACATTTATTTGAGGCCTAAGCTCTCGACTTGAGCTATTCGAGGCCTAAGCTCTCGACCCGAACTTCCTAAATTTGAATTACTAAAAAATGAATGCACACAAGAAGAACCAAGATTAGTCTCAAGAGGACTAAGTATAAATCAAGAGGGATACATTCAAGCTCTTCATGCAAATTCAAACAAGAAAAGAAAATCAAACATAATAGGAGGGAAACTGACAAATCCTATAAGAAACGTGATTGGTCCAAAGTTAGATGTTTCAAATGTGATAAAATTGGTCACTCTCATAACTTCTGCCCTAAATGAAAGAGAATTCAAGAAGCTCTAGAAGAAATCAAAGAAGAGGAAGTAGAGAAAGAAGAAAAAGAAAAGTATGCATTTTAGTTAGCTCTTTCAAATGAATTAAACTCAAACAACAACACTTGGATCATAGATAGTGGAGCATCTCGGCACATAACCAGTTTTAGAGACAAATTTGAAACCTTCTTATAATACTTCTTAAAAGAAGTTACCATTGGAGATAACTCCACTCATCCTATCAAAGGTATTGGTTCCTGTTCAATTTATTTAAATTGAGGAATTACTCTCCAACTCAAAAATGTTTTATATGTACCTAAAATAAAAAGAAATCTAGTCTCTATTTCTGATCTTGTTGATCAAGGATTCAGAATCACTTTTCAAGAGGAAAAAGTTCTATCTTGGCCAAATAACTCTAATATCAAGAAAGTCATTTCTATTGGATTTAGAGACGGAAGTTTGTATAAGCTATGTAACAATCAAAACTTAGCTCTAAGTCTTGAAACATCAAACTCTACCAAAATTTGGCATAGAACGCTAGGACACCTTCACTATCATGCATTATCATCTATAGGAAAAATTGTAAAAGGTTTACCTAGTCTCAAAAATGATCACTTAAGAATTTGCAAAGGATGTGCCCCAGGCAGAAACAAAAAGCAATCATTTCCTAAAAGTGTTCACAAATCAAAATCCATTCTTGAACTGATTCACATTGACCTTTGTGGTCCTATGTCAATACCTTCTCTTAATGGGTGCCTCTTTTATGTAATTTTTATTGATGATTACTATAGAAGAACTTGGATATACTTTCTAAAATAGAAAGAATCAACTAAAGTATTATCAAAACTCAAAGAATTCAAAGCCCCAGTTGAAAATTAGTCAGAACATAAAATAAAAATACTAAGGTTAGATAATGGAGGTGAATACATCTCCAAAAAAATTTAATTTTTTTGCATTGATGTTGGGATTAAGAGGGAGTTAGTTGTGTCAAATAATCCTCAACAGAATGGAGTTGCAAAACGTAAAAATAGATCAATTTTTGAATCGGCTAGAGCAATGATGCACGATCAAAATCTTCATGCTTCCTTCTGGGCTAAAGCATCTAACACTACAGTCTACATTCAAAATAGATGTCCACACTCAATATTAGAGAACACCACCCCTAAAGAAGTATTTATGGGTATTAAACTAGATCTAAGTCATCTAAGAATATATAGATGTCTTGTTTATATCCACATTCCTAAAGAGAAAAGAACAAAACTAGAACCATCTAGAAAGAAGGGGATACTCATTGGATATAGTGAAACAACCAAAGGCTACAAGGTTTTTGTTCTAGGTCAAAGAACAATTGAGATTAGTAGAGATGTGAAATTTGAAGAAGATATCGCCTTTAATATTTCTAGAAATAGTGATGAATCTATTATTGAACCTATTCCCGAAGTAGATGAAAATCACCAAGCAAAAATTGAGAGGGAAAATGATATTGAACCATCTTCTACCAATACATCTAATCATGAAGGTTCTGAAAATATCAACAATAAAAAGAGGGCACTTTGGGCTAGGAAAATGATAGAAGAAAATCAGGTTGAACCTGATGAAGTGATTCGAGAAAGTTAAAGAACAAGAAATCAATCATGTTATGTTGCATTATTAACTGAACTTATAAAAATAGAACCTTCAAATGTCAAAGAAGCACTATCAAGTCAATCTTGGAAAGAAGTAATGATTGAATAATATAATTCCATACTAAAAAATTATGTATGAGATGTTGTAACGAGGTCTAAAAACAAATCAGTTGTTTCTTCTAAATATTTTTTTTAAATTAAGCATGCATCTGATGGCAACATTGAAAAGTACAAAGCCAGATTTGTAGCACAGGATTTTTCACAGAAAGAAGGCATCGATTATGAAGAAACATTTGCACTAGTTGCTAGATACACTTCAATTAGAACCATCTTGGCTATCACAGCATCGAAAGGATGGAAAGTTCATCAAATGGATGTCAAAACAACATTCCTAAATGGAAAAATTGAAGAAAAAGTTTATATCGAGCAACCATAAGGATTCTGCACTCATGAAAGCAAAACTCACATTTATAAATTAATGAAAGCACTATATGGTCTCAAACGCGGTATGAAAGGATAGACAACTATCTAATAAAGTTAGGATATTCTAAAAATGAAGTTGATCCTAACTTATACTTCAAAATAGATGGTGATAATATGATTATTCTTGTGTTATATGTTGATGACTTATTGATAACAGGTGAACAACATCTCATAAAAAAATGCAAACAAGAACTCACAGCAAAGTTTGATATGAAAGATTTAGGTCTTCTACACTACTTTCTTGGATTAGAAGTCTAGCAAAAGGGTAACTACATTTTTTGAATCAAGAAAAATATACAGTTGATATTTTTAAAAAAATTGGAATGATGGAATGTAAACCAGCTTCTACTACTATGGAAGTCAATCTACACAAATTGAAGGATGATATGATCAAATCAGAATCTACAGATCCTACTTACTATAGGTAGATCATTCGATCTTTAATGTATTTGGTGAATACTCATCCAAACATATGTTATGCAACTAACACCTTGAGTCAATTTATGTGTGCACCAAAGAAGATACATTTACATGCAACTAAATACATTTTGAGGTATCTAAAAGGTACTATTGGCATGGGAATCAAATATGACCAAACAAACATCAATCTTCATAGATATTTTGATTCTAATTGGGCAGGAAAACCTATTGAATGTAAGAGTACTTATGGATGTTATTTCAGTCTAGGATTTGGAATGGTTTCTTGGTTCAGCAGAAAACAATCTTCAATTGCATTAAGTTCTACCGAAGCAGAATACATTGCCTCTTCCTTGGGTGCTAGAGAAGCAGTATGGTTACGAAAGTTGTTAGAAGATTTGTCCAAAAGGCCTTTGAAGCCCATTGTGATTCATTGTGATAATCAAAGTTGCATCAAGCTTTTAGCTAATCTAGTTTTCCACAATCGTTCTAAACATATTGAAATTTCCTACCACTACATTAGAGATATGGTGGACCAAGGAGTCATTCAACTAGAGTACAATAGTACTAATGAGCAAATAGCAGATATCTTTACCAAGCCTCTTGCTAAAGTGAGGTTGGGATACTTCAGAGGAAAACATGGTATGATTAAATTGTAATATGGAATATTGAATTTAATTTTTTAATTCATGTGAGTTTATGCTTCTATTGTTATTTAGTTGCATCAGATATGTAATGAAAGGTGACGATCTTTCATGGACATATATATTCATAAGGTAATTGTTTGTAAGGTGATGATCTTGCAAATGACAGGCCTGTTATCATGGAAAACTCTAGATATTGTTTCGGACAATTAGAGATCATTGATAACGAATCCATTATGATTACTCTAGATATTGTTTTAGACAATTAGAGATCATAATATATGTTATGATAGTGTTCATAGCATGGTGAATTTTTAATTATTTGACTAGTCATTATTTCAGAGTGTTAAGATCAAATAATATTTTTAGATATTCTATTCTAAAATCTATTAAAAGGTATATTACTTCTCCCTTGCTAAGAGGGTGTTCATGTATAGCATCAGTAGAAGTAATGATATGAGAATTTTTTTCATCAGACGTATACTTACACACACACACACACACACACACACACACACACACACACACACACACACACACACACATACGTTTGGATGATTATCATAATACTTCATATTACTACTGGTAGACATTGTGATATGTATATTATCAAAGGCCTTGTGTTTGGCACCAATCACATAAATTATTGCATTGGTTATTGTTTACTTAAAACTAACAAACAGTTAGTTGTGCCTCTGTAGAGGCATGACCCTATGTGGCCAAAGGCCATGTAGAGGCATGACTCTATGGGGTCATGACCTTTCAAGTGTGTGTGTGTGTGTGTGTGTGTGTGTCTGTGTGTGTGTGTGTGTGTAAACATAAGTGTAGATCAATGGGAAATAATCAATCTATGACATTACAGACCTAGTGATCTGCATAATCACTTTGCAAGATAAGTCTCGACATTATTCAATGAAAGGTGATTTACATATTTTCTTTGCATCCTCAACAATCTCCATTGTAAGACATTATATCTTCAACAACCCTCAGTGCTAAAGTTAAAGACTCAACTTTCACCATTGGGAGAACAAACTCTACATCTCTGGTTCAACAATTATTCAAGTAAGGATATCCATTATTGTCTATATCTCCAGTAATAGTTTTATCTATCAGATATCACTAAAACTAACACTATAGTGGGTCCAGCTAAAAACAAATTTGAAATGAAACACCTGACATTAAAAATCCATTGATTGAATTGCTTGAACCAATTGGATTCAAATTGGGCCACTGATTCAATTTTTAAGAACTCCTTTTACCTCTTTTTGCAAGATATAATTGTCTGTCAGGAAGCTTTTAAAACTGGCTTTAAAAACTGACCAAATCAAACAACCGAACCCTGAGATCTAACATATCTATTATTCGGTTCACATTCTTTTACCTTGTCAGATTTCACCTCATGATGACATCTAGTTTGAAAGATATTGACCATCAAATTTGCTCACTTGAAATTGCCTAAAAATAAACATGTCAAAATACATTAAAGTGTGTTCGATTTTGGCTTTGAAAATAGGTCAAACGATCAATTGGAGGCACGAAAACTAGGGCATTAGCTCACTGTCATGTGGAGAGTAAGAATCTGTGATTTAGGCTTATGAAAAATAACTGAGCTAATTTGGAAGACATTCAAAGTTGGGTACTTGGATTTTTAGAACTGGGAACACTAGCAGGATAACAATTTTTGCAAATGGAATGGACCTGGGAAAGTATGCAAATGGATTTGTCAAGACTTGAAAACTAGCACACTTGAAGAGTTTTTAGAGCATAACACAGTGGTACAATCCATTTGGCTCAAATTACCATGGATTCAGGGTTATGACATCCCGAACAGGGCTACTGATCAATCTGCACTTTTGGACACTAGTGAGACTTCATAAATTACATTTGGAATCACGTTTGAAAACTAGTCAAACGGATTCTTCATAGGCTCAAATATAGAACATAGCATGTATCTGACCCCTAGAATCTAATGCAAAAGAAATTTTCTCAATTCGGTCAATTGGCTCAAAGTTATAATTGGTCAAACAGGGCTTCCTAGAACTCTGAGCAGTATGCATCAGCATGACAACAATAAACAAACAACTTTGAGGGATTCAAAACCTAGTCAAAACATATTGAAATGACTTGAAATTTGAAACATCCATTCTTTGATATGCATACTAAACATTCCTAAAGTGACAAGTCATGAAACTTAACTGGGTGCAAGATATTCAATTACAAACTAGGCTTCCTGTCATTGTTTGACACTTCAACAAAAATCCAGATTTGAACAATACTCAAAATAGAACTTTACAAAATGATTCAGAATGGCAATTTATCATCATGGGATACATGCATATACTGAATGCAAGGTGTTACAAACATAAAACACTTCATAGGCCTGAAAGTGACAGTCAGGTACACATGCATAAAAAACACTTATAAGGGCTCAATTAGACTCAAATTTTAGAATGGCACTCAAAATCAAGGCTTCAATTTTGAGTCCCAACAATAAGTACCAAGCATAATGTGCTCATTCTACCCATTTGTTGATTTTTTAAAGTGATTATGCTACATATAATGTTATACTAGTATATTAGTTCTATTTTATTCTTTACTAATTTTATCAAGTAATTTTGGCCTCAAACATGTGTATCTGGTACTCCTTAGTGTAGATCCAGTTATCTTTTGGATGTACATTGGAGTCATCATAGGTTTCTAGAATAATTTTATATATTTTTAGGAGAAGTCTTTAGATAAATCTCTTTTTCTTCTTTCCATAGTTTGTGTGATTTACAACTTTGTAACATAAAGTGGCATCTCCTCCTCTTTGGTCTAAGAATTTTCTATCCTGAAAATATTTCTACCTTTGGATTGATGTCTGTGTGCAATTGGTCGACACGTGCATTATTTGGCATTTGTGTTCTTTAGATCGACATCTCCAACTCTCTAGATTGGGACTCTATAGGAAGTTTACCCAACAATCAACGTATGTGTTCTATGGATCGCCACTTGCCTTCTTTGGCATCTCTACCTACTTTGGTTCTATGCCTAATTTAGTTTGCTACTTAGGTTTGAATGTCAAGTAGTTTGTGTATACTTCTTGATGATTTTATTAGATTATTTTTAGCCTATTTAAATGAACTTGCATGATTAACCATCGTAGGAATCATTTTGAATTTGCTATTAACATGAATCTTTACTAGGTAGATTCAAAAGATTGATTTCGTCTTCTTTATTTATTTAACACAAGTTATTGCTAGCTTGACCTTTGGTAGTTCAATAGACATGGTCCGAGCTTTTGACGGACCATTTTATAAATATGTGCATTCCATTCCGAGTGTGTATTCAAGTTGTCTTGGAACTTTTAGAAATGTTTTAAGTCTTTTTCCTGTGTACGATCAAATAACAATCATAGAATGTTTGTATTCTTGTTTGTCCAATGTTATAAATGCATTTATATTCATGATGTTATATCTATATTTTTCTTTTAAATCATTTAGTACACATTTGATCCTATGTTTCAAAAATTCTTTAGCAAGACATACATTTACTTACCTAGGTAATTCATAGACTATAAAAGTTATTTCCTTCTCTTTTTATGTTAGTTTGGTTGTGGTCATAGGAATGGAGAATAGGGATGTAATATTGGGAATAGGAATGACTATTCCAATAACAACTATTTTTTGGAATGGGTATAAGCTCATTTTAGAGGCAAAATGAGAATATGTACTCCTATTCCCTATTCCAATTGACGAACCAAACGGAAAATAAAAATGTATTCCAATTTTTCTATTCCTATTCTAGCAACCAAATGGGCCAAGGCAAGGAAAACATATTGAAGATTAAAAAGGGAGGGAAGAATTAAAAGAGGGGAAATTACAAGGAAAAAAAAAGAAAGTAAAAAGGGTTAAAAAAGAGAAGCCTTGCACACCGCCACGTTACTTTTCATTTTCACACGGATTTGTAAACTTCCCAATTTCTGTCAAGGTGGCCAATAGCTGCGACCTATGTACTGTATTCCATATTGGTATTCATATAACCCTATTGCATTCTGCAAGGATCATTGAAATCAAAGGGTTTATACAACAGCGGCTGGTTGGATTTTGATATGCAGCATTTGATTATTCAGAACAAGATGGCATTCACTGCACAGTTATTGGCATTTTCTATGTTGCTCATGATTTCACAGGTGTTATGTATTTGTTGTTTGCAGAATTAGTTTTGTTGGGATGCGTCGAATTAGGTCGTACTCTTTAACAGTGAGTTGGGTTATCAATTGCAGGCATACTACACTGTTGAGCAGTCTGCAAATGAGGTAGCAGATGATGCTGCTATCAAGGCATTGCAAACAGCAATTAGGTGGGGCTTTCTTCATTTTGTGTAATTAATCAATACACAATGCAACCCATGAATTTGTTTCAGGTAAACAATAGTCTTCAGCATTATTAATTATACTGTGACGTCTTGCTTTTCTAAAGACACAATCATAAAACGGGGCTTCTTATGCCAAGGCACTGAAACTATACTATATTGGATTAATGGTGTCAGCATGATTCAAGTTGAAAATCTGAGAATTACAGTAGCGTCGAACTAGGGTAAATTCTACAGATAACCCAATTCGACAAATCTTAGGATCAGTGTTTAAACTTATACCAAGGTCCACACTAAAGCAAAGGCCCGGAATTTTCAACGAAGAGAAAAATAATTAACCCGTAATAGTAAAATAGTGAACAAATTCTGTCCCAGATACCTTAATCGAAAAACTCCTGAGCGATTCTGTAGATCTTATCGCAGTTATCCTTGTATTGGATATACCATTCATTAATCAGAATCCATCAAGCTGAAAGTTAAGAAGAAAGTTTATTAACATCAAGCTTGAATTTGAAATTTGTCAGTAGCAGATTTGTCACTGTGATGTTATCTCTAAAATGGCGATGTTTGCTTGAAGAGCAATGACAGTCATACTGACAATTGGAAGATCACAATGGAATAGCAGTTTTTCTCTGTTTGAGAAGGCAGCTCCCTTGTAGGATCACATTTGAGGTTTTGTCATATTTTAACCAGAATTAAAAGGGATAAACTGAACGAAAATAACCTACAGAACTATTAGTTGTAGACACATGAATATTAACTAGGATTTCACAAACTTTAACTAACATAAAGAAGGATCATCAAAATGTTAGAAAATACATTCCTTGATTCATATGATGAACAAAATTAATAAGATTCATGCAATTGTAACAACACTTGAAATTGACATGCAAACTCACCTATTACGAAATAAGATATGTCAATGCACTTTGACCTAGATACTGAGATTATGATTGCATCTATTTGCACATGCTGCACAGCTTCTCAACGATCCAGCAAATGACCAATTGTTTCTATGATGACACAGAGAGATCGCTGATCTAACATATGAGAAATCAGTAATGATAACTCAGAAATACATCTAGAACATATAAATGGAATGCAACCTTTATTAACTTTGTGAAATTGTAGAACTTGGAAACCCTCCTCTACAGAGTTGAATTCAAATATTCTCTGTTTTTCTTTCAGTTCTGCTCCAAACAGAAAAGGAGCGAAAAGAAAAATGCAACCCTTCAGAAAAAGAAATCCTTTTACATTCAAGAACATAACCTTTATCCACGACTAACTCAGAACCAACTCATAACTTATTTTTTGGCTTTTACAAGATATGTAAAAATTTATAAGCCATTTTAATGATTGTACATCTCCAACTTTAAAAAAAAAATGTTTTAAATAAGTTGAAATAATCCATTTCATAATATAATGTTAGGTCTTCAGTCTGAATTTGACTAGTATCTGCCTGTAAAGGCATTCTGTTGAATACTTGGCTCGCACTAACTGTAGTCATTTGTTTGCAAGAGTGTTTTGTTAAACATATTCGTTTGTTTCCCTCATGTCACTTAGACAAATTGCAAATTCAGAAGTTTTTTCAAAACTTGCTCTTATTGCTTTAACAGCTCACATGTCTTGTATGCGATTGCCAGCTTCTCACCGTGCTGGCAGACAAATGATTCTGTATCCGTCACTTCCATACCATTAGATAAATGTCTTGACCTTTGAAAACACCTAACTGTTTTTATCTCTAAAGTCAATTTCTCCAGTTTACATAGATAGCTTGTGTATCTTCTGTACAAAAAACACGTGTCATTTTATGGCACTCAATACAGCAATCACCATGGATGCTTTTTATTCCTCTATCTTTCATCTATCTTCCTACCATTTGAAAGTCAATTACCTACAAACTTAAATATTGTCAAGTCTTCTATAGAGAAAAAGCAAACACAACCATATAACCATCTCTGGTTTAATTGGAGTTTTGGTGAGGAGGTTTAGAGCATCCTCAAGTTAGCCAGTCATGGACAATAAGGTCCATCATACAGAAATAATGCCCCATGGAAGGTTTGATATGAACTTATTCTTGACTCATATTGACCAAGTGTTTTCGCCTTATTGTCAGCAAATCTGAAAGATGAATTGCATGACCCTAGCCTAAATTTGTTGCTTGTGCAAATGGAGAAGGCCAAGGTAGCCAGTTCTGTTGTCAAATCACAGACTAACATGAATCACTTTATTTAGTTTATCCAAGACATCAAGTGCCTGTACACAAACTGGACAGTTGTTAATAAGTATTTTCTTGCCTCCATGATTGGTAACAAGGTTCAACAAGCTCCTCCGAATCAGCTACATCATCCCCATCAACATTTGCTTGTTTAAATTTTTTTGTTTAACTTCTGACTTGCCATTTTATTTCTAAAAGCCCTGATCAAGTCAGAGAATTCTTCTAATGAAGGCTTCCCATCATCTTTTCAATATGCAATGGCAAGAAGGCAATATATTAAACTGTTCTCCATGACTTCTGTGTCCTGGGTACTATAGGAAACCATGGTATTACCTACAACTTTATTTGTATTTGGACCATATAATTTGAGAGCTTCACTAGTATAATCTACATCAATAATGAAAATATCACTTAAATTAAATTCACAATAGCTGACAAGGCTATTCTTGAGAAGCCTCATGGTCTCAAAGACTGAAATCCATATAATGCTTGGGTTGCTTCAAGTTCGACCTTTATCTCAGATTTCCAAACAGGCTTCTCTGTGCTTGGAACAAAGCATTCAATGAGAAGAAGACAACTCTGATAGCAGGGCCATAAATAATTTGCACAAGAACCTTTTTCTCAACAGTGCTTATAATATGTCTTGTTAAGATCACTTGGCATGAACTTAAATCATAGATGCAATCCAGGGCCTGACAGTAGGAGTTCATATCTAGCCATCTTACACCAGAAGACAGTTGTATTAGAATATTCTCTATTTTAAAGTTGCTTTTTAGTCTGCTATTCTTAGTATTTCTTAGTTGCTTTATTAATGATCATCTTATTTTAAGTTGTCACTGTTTTTAGTCTTGTCACTGTTTTTAGTCTTGCTATTTTTAACGCTTTAGTCATGTATCTTTATTAAAGGGGCCTTGGTCTCCTCAGTTAAATACATTGGATTATTACATTGAATATTTGAATATGGTATCAGAGTGGGTCTGAGTATGACTCCCTCATGGAGAGCCCAGGTTCATGAAAAAAAAATTTGAAATTAATTTTCTGGAGTCTGTTTCAGACCTAGCTAGGGTTACTGGAAATCTGTGGGTTTTTTTGCTGATCTTCAGAAGTCTGTATGTGATGTGATTTTTTTAAAACCTGAAGTGATTTTTTTTTCGTGCAACAATTTTTTCAGGTCAAAAACCTGTCATTTTTGCCCCCTGTATTTCATATGATTTCTGCTGCCATTTTCATGCTTTTTGGCTGCATTTTACCAGTCTACGATTTTCCACTCCTAACCATGCGCTTTTGTCTGCACCTCTTTTTTTCAGTATTTTGTGGGCACACATATTTTGTATCTATTGTTTTTTGAACCCAAAACCCTAAGTCTGAATCTTCAGATTTCAGAAGCTAGGTTTTTTTTTGGAAATCAGGTTTTTTAACTCTTAAACTGACAAGGGTTTTTCTGATTTTTCAAAAAGTTTCTTTTTTTTGGTATATTCTGGGAAGAACCCTCATCTGGTACGATATTTGTATTTTAGGGTTTCAGATGTTGTGCAAATTTTGTTGAGTTTATCATTTTTTTCCATTAAAAAATTATATTGGGGATTTTTAAAATTTTAAAATTTTCTATCGTTAAAAAAATTCTAGGATTTAATTGTTTTTTCCTTCAAGTTTTTTGGTGGTTTTATAATTTCCTCCTTCAAAAATTAAGGGTTTTGCTCCTGTATGACTTGGTTAGGGCTTCTGTAGTTTAGGCTCTATTGTTTCTATAAAAGTTTTATCGTTTTTTCCTTAGAAGCTAAAAACATTGTTTTCTATAGGCAAGAGCCTACAACACAACAGTAAAATTTAGAGCCTCATGTGGGAGGTCTTGGATTTGAATCTACTTGAGCTAACACATAATAATAATTAATCTCAACAAATAAATTAATAATAACAGAAAAATAATAAATAGTCTAGGCTTTGACCCATTACCCTTTAGAAAAAAGAAGTTTTGTATTCTTGGATTCTGTGCCAACTATTTGTTTGGTCTTGATAAAATTTTAACCTTAAAAATCATTTCTGCTTTTTGTAATTCGTCAGGTTCTCTTGCGATTTTCTGTTAGGGATTCTTGTTTTAGGGTTTTCACTGTTTTTATCCCGAAAAAATGATGCTTTGTAAACTTCAGTTTTAGGGTTTTGTGAGTATTTATAGGCTTACTTATGTACACCACCTCATCTTCATTACGAGGGATTAGTGTAGTAATTTATTAATTATAAATTATAAGGCATGTAGGGAGATAGTAGTGCTTTCACTTTTCTTTGGATCCTCATTCTTAGGTTTTTGAAATTTATATTAGATTCTTTTGTGGATCTTCTTCTTCAACCTCATTCTTTTGATTGGAAGTTGTATGCAGGAATATATAATACATACTTAAGGATGTATGGTATATTATAATTGTAATAAATTTGGGCAAGTTAGGACCTAAACATGCTGCAGGAAGTATGAACACATGGACAAGCAAAACAGGTTGCGTAATATCTCACCTTCTCAAAGATGACTTATGATAGTTACACGCTAAAATATTGCAAAACAGGATGCGTAATATCTCACCTTCTCAAAGATGACTTATGATAGTTACACGCTAAAATATTGCCCAGAGGTACTAGTCCATACAGCAAAGTGTTAGCATCCTTTTGTTTGGTACAAATATCGCCAGAGGTACTTGATTGGTTTGTCACATAGAGTGCAATGTTTTGTGTTTTAGCTTTTTCCCAAGACCTTGTGATTGTCTACAAAAGATTCGTAAGCTTCAGTAAATACAGTGGCATATCCTTGTTCATGATTTTGTTCAACATTAATAGCTACCAAATTTTTTTCCTCTGGAGCTCTTCCATGTATTCCCTATGGGAGCAAAAGTAAAGCAACATTTCCAGTTTTGTCAGGTACTGAATTTTTTTCAAATCCAATAAGCTGACAGAATGCCAACTACTATAATCTCTACAGCATTTTTTTTGCCAGGATGTGAATTTCTCTGGATACTCATTAGTTTTAGATGAAACTGAATTGCCATAATCTTGACACTACAATTTTTTTCTTAAATGTCTAGCTCAATTATTATTTTTCTATAGTGGGTTTGGCAAATTGCAACTAGCGCAACTATAATATGGTACACACAATTTTAAGGTGCTAATTTTACGCAACTAAGCCTAATATGGGAGATAACACATCTTTTGTCTTCTAGTAAGTTCTGACCTCTTGTACTCTTTGCTCTTTCCTTTCAGGCATGTTTGTAACCCTAAATGGATAAAAACCATCTGAATTTTGGTTTTAATATTACCAATGTTTCCTTTCTCTGATTTGGAGTTGAATTCATCAGTTATTAGCAAGGCAAATAAATAAAATCCGAAAGCCTTTGGATTTCAAAACTGGGAAAGTACCATACATGATCAGTTTATTTTTCATTTTTAAAAATTTCGCTGACTAATCCCAGAAGAATCTTGTCAAGATAAAAGATATTAGCAAAATATGCAGACCATTCTTCAGTTATTAGCAAAATATGCAGACCATTCTTCAGTTATTAGCAAAATATACAGATCATTCTTCAGTTATTAGCCAGGTACATATATAAAATTGGAAAGCCTTTGGTTTTCAATACTGGGAAAGTACACACATGATCAGTTCATTTATTTTTATTTTTTAATTCACTGATTAATCCCAGAAGAATCTTGTCAATATAGAAGATATATGCAAAATAATGCAGATCAGTCTGTTGATTCTGCAACAGCCAGAAGACAAAACCAAAGCCTCTAGATGTACAGAGCTTTAGTCTTTAATGTTACGCTGACATATTCAGTATATTCCCTGTACCAAAAACAAATCTCAGTATTTGTTTGGTGATGAACTGGCATATTTGACAGTTATCGAAAGTATTATGACAATTCTTCATCCCTAGCAAAGGTGTCTACTAACAAAGTACAGTTACAATTCTGTGACTGTAGCACAGCTGTTTTCATTGTTCAGTAAAGTGCCTGGCATTATTTCAGTTTTTGTGTTTTATTTTTTTTCCTTTCTAATATCTGGTTTAAGATTCAAAATTTGGATGGTCTTGACTTGTCAAAAGACAGTGTCATTAATGATTTACCTTTCCTGTGTTTCATACGGGTTTTCTTTGTAGTTTATTTCGATGGGATTGTGAAGAAGCATATATATTTACATATGTAGTTATTTTTTGCATTTTCAGCTTTGTTCTTTCTCAAATAAATTTATAATCTCATTATGGTACATGGTTGTTCATGAAGAATAAAATGATACATGAGAATTACTCTTATACTACATGGATTTGGTTTGTAGGTCTTTTAATATGTATTGTACTTGAATTAATAGGTATCAGTTTAAGGACCAGACACTCCTGATGCTTGCAATGACCCATGGCTCATACTCATTATCCAACAATGGGGCTTTGAGTGTTCTTGGGTACAATATCATTCAAACTGCTACATCTCTTCACTATTTGTTGAATAATTCTGCTATTGGAAAGGGAGATTTACATGCCAAGATAACTGAATTTTCCAATTGCAATGCTCTATTAAAAGATGCTGTTGATTTAGGACTGCATGATTTGATTAGAGTGGCACCCAAAGTTGATCCTAAAAAACAAAGTATTCTATGCGAATGTTACCGGGCTCTGTTTGGAGCCATTGGTGCTGATGCTAACCTTGATGTTGCAAAAGAGAAATTTTGGAAAAGGATTGGTTGGAATGGCCCGAAATTCTTGCAGAACCATCTTAAACAAGGAGGATTTCACTTGAAATCACAGGAAAATATTGAATAATTTTTCCATTGTAAATAATAGTTTTCTTGTGGGTCAGCAGGTGTACATAGATACTTGGGCAGCAGAGAAGCTTTTTTGAGGACATTAAAGACCTTGATTTCTGTTGATCTATTCATTCTTTTGTGTGTGAGTATGTGCACATCAATGCTCAATGGATTTAGAACTTTTCTCAAGAACATTGAACATCTAACCTTCTGTTAACTTTTATAATTAACTAATATGTTTAATACTGGGAAAGTCAACAGCTAATTATGCAAATGCATTCATTTGTGGATCCGGTAATGCATGTTCGATGGAAATTGTTGTTTGCTGAAACATGTCTTTGAAACAATTTTCTTTTCTTGAATTCTTTATCCATTTGAATAATTAGGTATAAAATGTATTGCTTTAGGTAACAAGAAGCATGTTGTAGAGTCTGGAGTGTACTTTGATAAAATAGTTGATAATCAAGAAGGATATCTGTAGTGTATGGTTGTGTACCTTTACTAGCAAGGCCAATTTCGCTAACTTGGTTGAATTGCTGATAATCAAACCAGTAATCTGTAGTGCATTGTTCTGTACTTTGACTAGCAAAGGCAAGTACTTTTAGTTGAGGATTAAGGTAGGCTATCATTCTTTTCTTTCAATTTTTTTCAAATTTAAGCATAATTGCTTTTCTTTTAAGATACAAGATATTCATCAAACATTAAAAGCTATGATTAGAAGGAAATGGTCTGCTTTTGAATGTCCAGTCTTTGAAAAGTGTGCCACAGAAAAGAACACATGACATGTGCATAGGTAAGATTGGCTGTAGAGAGAGAGTCTAAAGCTATTTTTGGCCTCAATTGTGCGTTATTCCTAATTTCCTAGATTAGTTGGATTAAACTTTTGACAATGTAAACACGTTTTAGAAATTTTTACTATTGTTGGAATATAAAAACTTCAATCAAAGATAGGCCACCATTTTTTTTTAATAGAGTTCGGTTTTCTTAAGTATGGTTGAGAAACAGGAAGAAATGAAGAAATGGACACACAAACTTGACATACCTATCAAGTCAAAAATATATTTGACTGCTATTGCTTAAATTTAATCTTAAATGGTCGTAATGGATTCTGTGTTTTCATACACTATAATTTATGCTCATTTGAAGTATTGTATACTATTTGATGTTTTCAGACTCTTGCTTAGTGTATACGTTGTTGGTCAGTACTGATAGCTGTTTATTCTTTCTCATATAGATTCGTGTAAGCTGCTTATAGTCCCTGCCTTATCTGTATGGCAGGGAACTAATGTTTCTAGTTTTCCATATTCATAAATTTTGGGAACCCCAAAAAATCTAAGAGCATAATGCTTAGTGTCTATTTATTTAAAAATTAAGTTCTTTGCAAAAATTTCAATATTCTGATTGGTCAATAGCAATTCTGCTGAGGGTTTAACACTTCAATAAATGAATTAAAAAGAAAAAAACCAATTACAGTAAATCTTTAAAACTTTCTGAAAAGCTCCACATATCAATAATAAATTTTTTGAACTTTCTGGAAAGCTCCACAGAACTCAAGATGTCTTCTGCATCTAGAGAAAACAGACTGTCAAACGCAGATGGAATAATACCAAAGAGGTTTTTACGTCAAATCCATTCTCTCTAGTTTATTTAGATTTCCCGGGATGTTCTTGCTCTGCTCAATCGGTTCTTGCCTATATTTAAACTAATTTCTAGTACAAGATTTCCTAGCGAAACTGGAATTAGAACTTGAAATTGATTTTGCACCAAATTAGGTTGCAACAATTCAAAATCAGACACCTATGCTGGAATGCTCTCCCCAAACAGTTTTCTTGTAACATTTGAAGTTCCAGGCTAATTGGTCCGGCAGAGAACCATTGAAAGAATTAAAACTCAAATCCAACGAATACAATACACTTAGTATTACCTAGGTCCTGAGGAAGCGGACCAGTCAGGGAATAAGAGATGTTGTCTGCAGGTCAATTTATATGTAGTTTTCTTGTATGTAGTGTAAACTGTATCTTCCTGCGATTAGGAAATTGTCGGGATAAATGCACAGGAGCTAAGTTATGCGAAATATGGTTGGGACAGGGGTCTCAAATGTTCATCTTAAGCTTCTCTGCAACAGTCACAACATCCTGCTCCAAGCCCTTAATTGGCAGCAGCAGGGAACTCAATCGGTGATGCACGTTGTCATCTCACAATCTGTGTAAATTAAAGGCACAATTCACGGCTAGGGCGATTAGGAAAAAGTATAATTATATCACAACAAGCAAGTCCTTAAAATCGTAGTTGTAGTAGATTGTTTACATGTCCTCCAAACTATCTGGTATTACTCTGTACATGACATTGTAGATGAATTGCCAAATTATATCCGTTGTAGTGCTGCTACTATTTTTTAGTACCGAATTCACAGAATGATAATTGCAGCCAGCGTAATTGTGATATCAGGATCTTTAGGGAAATTTTTCAGAACTGTGATTTGAGCAGCATATGAAACAAATATTAATTACTCTGTAATTCTCTTTTTCAATTTTTTGAAATCATAACTACTTAACAACACAGTAAGTCCTATATATTACTACGTGAAACTCAAGATCGCAGAAAACTCAACAAGCAAATAATTTCGATCGCAATTCGGAATCCACGTCGTCATGATTGAGATGATCTAATTTGTCAATAGTTTCTCTGAAAAAGTGCAAAATATATTATCAGCAGTTAAGTTTGCAAATAAGTGTCTGTACAAGCGCATGACCATATTCCAGACATAAGTAACAGGTTCCAAAAATATTGCTTCAATGACACACTGCATATTGGTTTCTTGCATAGCATAGCAAAATAAATCATTATAATTTGATGTAATTTGTAAAATATGTCGAAATGATAAGTTAGTTATACTAGTTATTAATATGTTTCTCTTAATTCTTTTTTCTTCTCCTTATCACAATATCTAGGGACTCTTGGTTCTATTATTATTTTTTTGATTGGTGATAATTATGTTTTTAGTTAATTTAATTAGCTATTATCTACACTTTTAACTCATTTTTTTCTTATTTATTTATTTATCTCCATTTTAAACTCTTGTATTTAATTTATAAATTAATTTATCAATACTTTTAACTCTTATTTTTTCCTATTTATTTAGAAAATGAATTAGAACTCATATTTTTCTTTCTTTTAATTAAATTTTGATTTTTAAAATTGATTGAAGTTTTAGTTTTTAAATTATTTAAATTAGTTTTTTTTTTACTTTAAATATTAATTTTTAGTTTAACCAATAGAAAATTTGTGGGAGGAATTCCTTTTTTTAAATATATTTTTTTTATATTTCTCATATTAATTTTTAAAGATTTTTTAAATTTTTTATTTTATTCATATATTTAAGTTTTTGGTTTTTATAATTATTTATTAAAGATTTAGTTTTTAATTTATTTTTTAAAAAAAATTATTAAGAGGGTTAAATGCTCTGGAGTTATGAACCAGTCAGGCCACAAATGGGGGACCTCATCCCTATTGGATTTAAACCTTGATGGCAAAGATAACAATTTAACAATTTAACCATCACAACATGCCACTATTGGCTAATTTATTTTTTAAATTAGTTTAGTTTTAGCCAATATGATATTTGTGGGAGTCTGATTAATTTGTCATCATTTTTTTTTACGGAGATTATTTTTAAATGATTTTTTTTTCATATATTTAAGTTGGTAGATTTTAAATTAGTTTAGTTTTGAATTTTTTTTAATGATTTTATTCATATATTTAAGTTAATAGACAATAAATTAATAAGTAGGAGATATTTTTCCACTACAAATTAAATTGTGATATTGTTATTAGAGTCAAACTCATTGACTCATGTTTAATGAGTAGTGATTTACGAGAATCGATCGCTCATGATAATAAATATAACACTTAGTAGTCATTGGATCTAGGTGATGTTCACAGAGGTGAAGCACTCATAGTTCCTTTTTTCATTGGAATATTTTTTAGATGATAATTTTTTAGTATATAATAAATTAAATAAGTAAATATTATTTATTTGATTTATAACAAAATTAAATAAATTATTCTTAAAGTAAACACTTATCGGCTCATCGTTGCAAGCACAAAAGCTTGCGACTGCCAGTTTAAAGTATTACATTGTTGCCCATGATGATACCAAAACCAACTAATCTAGCTCTACACCTTGCCTACTACTACTACAACTCCGCTACTTTCATGCCTACTACTACGACAACTCCACTACTTGCATTAACATTGTTATTATTTGCTAATGCCTATCCTACAAAATGGGCTTATCACTGTCATGCCCTTATCGGAACAAAATGGGCATACTTTAACCTAGCCCTGCTAAATAACCACGAGCAATTGATACACAAGCCATTTTATTAACAAAAGTGGGTGATTACAAATGAGAACTAGAAAAACCAAATACAAAACAAGATTTATTAGATATTACAAACTGCTCCTAGAAGCAACACTTGTTTTTTAATATTAGACTTTTCAATCCTTCAGGAATGAACAATCCACCTTTTGTGTCTAGGTGGGCTCTTTTAGCTCTCTTTTTGTCCAACTCACCTCTCACTTCTCCTCCCAAACCTCCAAGAACTCTAGTAGCTTTACCCATCCTCCCTTTGCCTCTGCAAAACAGGCTTGAAGCTCACAGTGGCATCTTCAACAACTCTCCAATGAACATTCTTTGCCCTCAAACACACTCTGACTTCTTAGTTTCTACCTCACTTTTCTTTTGCATTAAGATTAACCCTAGAAATCCCCTTAATGGATTATGTTAGTTAAAATATTAATAACATAATTTGTAATTAAATTAATTCTATTATATTTAATTAGTATTCATTAATTGAAATAAAACTAAAATGAATTTCCTTGACAAGTGTGAGATACTTGAGTAGGAAGATTCAAATCATAATAACCTGTGAAGATAGGGAAGGTTTGATTGGTTGCAGATCTATGAAATCTTTGATAGATAGATATGCATGTGCTAAACATCAAATGGGTTCGTGAATAATATGATATAATTAGTTGTTATTTCATGGAGTACAATGTTTTAGCGTTAGAACATATACATTTTATTAGAAAACATTTTACAAAATCTCAATCCGAATAGAAAAATTTAAGTAAATACAATGTATAAGCTTGAAAACAAAGATGAGGCATGCAATTAAGCCGCAACAATGGTTTATGAATCAATAATACTTTTTTAGATCACGTGTTTCCTATAATTGATCCTCACACACAAAGGCTAATTTCATTCCTTTAAGTTTGCAAATTGTAGAGAGAGTAAGACTAGTTAAATAGATGTACTTATGGTTTGACAAAGAAATACAAATTGTATATTGCAATATCCTTTGCTATTCATTGAGTATTTCAACAAATTAGAGTGAATGATCTTCAAATTTATGGAAAAAGCATTAAATTTGTTTGAACGAAAGTTGATTTCAAAACATAAATTTAAAATGTAAAACAAGTTTAACAACAATCACATATAATTAATGATAAAATTAAAATAATGATTTATAAATAATTTAATTATAAGAATTGGAAAGAAAATGATTGAAGTATTATACATCAAAAACAAGTGTGCCATTAGAGTTTGAGTCCCTTCCTTGTGTGAGGATTAGAAGTTAAATTATTTCTCTATCTGAAGCAAGATTTCTAATTTCGTAGTAAATTTTCGACGACTGGATTCTGTGGCTAGCTTGAGTTTAGAGTGCATTTTGCCAATCAAGTATGGCATTCTAATGGTAAGAAAAAGAGCATTGCCTTTTTGCATCCCACTCTCTTATAGATGTTTTCCAAACTTGCATTGTATGCACGTATTACAATAGTGAAACCTTGACATAGAGGCTTAGATTAATTTTAGAATGTTGAATAGGTTTGTAAGAAAAATTTCAAGAAAGAGTGCAATTTTTTAAGATATGAAAGTGTGGTACTAATGATTTTTGCATGCAAATACTTATATATTTATACACAATAGATTTGAAACAAAACAATCGAACTAACAAGTCCTTAAATTCATAATTTAGTTGATTCACTTAAATGCACTGCCAAAATTTGGGATCATTAATCGTGAAAATCTTCCTCAACCTCTTCAATTTCACCTCACCCCTAAATGCTTGCAATTGTTTAAGATTATACAAAGCAAAGTTTGCTTCGATGTCTTCCATGTTTAACATTCAAACCATGCAAGCTAGACACCATAAACCAACTAGTAATGTTGGTAAATTGAATGCAAATGGTAAAGTATAAACTACCAATGAGTTGACATCCTTTTTGTTGAAACTTATCTTGTAATTGCCAATACACATTGCACTTCCTTGATGTTGCACTTACCATGTGCGAAAGTGATGGCAATACAACCCCTCATAATGTTGTGCATACTTCTACCTTTCCTCCATCAACCTAAAGACATCACCTTCATTATTGCCTTAATCATACAAGCTTTAAATAGGCCAATACATATAAGTTTCAATTTAAATTAGAATAACTATGTTAACGTCCCTTATTGGGCCTTAAATACTCCTAATTGATTAAGGCCATAGCCTAAGACAAAGACTTCTGAATGACTAGTAGGACTTAAATTAAATAAAACTTGGTGGCCGAGCTGCTTGCGGTCTTTTATCTTGTTCGCTTTTGAGTCCCTTAGACCTTTGTGGTCTCTCATTGGACATTAATAAATTTATCTTATCTTGTCCCATCAATGGCCCTAAAATCTTCTACAAGTTCATCTCTACCTTGTTCTCTCAAGCCAATATCCATTATCAACATAGTATCAACTACCTCATTCCCTTCTCTCAGCAGAAGATACCTTATATTCTTCAAAGGTCTCCAAAAGAAGTTTGTTTTGACATATATACTTATTGAGGTACCATACTCCAAACTCACATTTGATAACATCATTAATGATAACTATTGAATGGCCTTGGAAGAGCTTTGCCATTTTGTGGCAAGAGTTGCTTGAACCTCTACCTCATTGTTTCTTCCATCTTGTAATCTCTTTGCTCGTAACATCAAAATACTTCTAGACCAATAATGAGCCGTAAATCCAGTGCCAAAGGGACTCGGGTTGTCCTTTGAAGCTTGATTAAAGTTGACTTCTATCCAACCTTTGTCTAGGAGAATCCACATGACACTGCGTTAATTGAAGAAGAAGGTGGATGTGGCCCCAAAAACTCAATAACGAGTCTAAAGTTGATTTGCGACATGCATTATTACATGTGTGAGTCACCTTGGGTGAAAGGAACCGTAAGTAAATTCACTTGAGCTCCAACATTACCAACTTTGAGATTGCCCTCTCTAATCTATTCAAGAAAGTCTTCAAATCTTTACCTTTTTCTTGGAAAATACATCTAGTCCTCTCCTTTGAGATTTCCCATATGATTGTTGAAGGGAAACTCTACAAACTAGCTCTTAGCAAGTTCTATAAAAGTTTTAAGAAGAGGACTTAACCGTGTTGTTTCATTCCATGCTTCCAACATTCTTGAGAGAAATCACAATTGAGTAAAAGGTGGTCTAATGTCTACTATGTCACAAAGAAAACATTTAAAAGGCCCCACAAATCCAATTTTCTTCAGCCTATCACTTATTGGAATCCTCCCTCTAAAGGTCAGTCGCTCCCACTTTTGGGGGACAAAATTTGTTCTAGCATAGAAAGCCTAACCATTGTTCCATTCGAGCTTCATTCTCAAATAGTTTATACCCATCTTCACTTAATACTTTCCCTTGATTGATCCAAACCATATAATTTCATCTTCCATTTTAGACAATACTAATGGTTTGTTATAAATGTCTTTCAAAATATTGGTATCATTAACATTCAAACCCAAAATCACTTGGAGAATTCTCCCCCTGACAAGGTCTATTTCATCTCAACAAAGTCATTAACCTTCACACCCCATCACTACTTAGCGTCTCACTTGATATTCTCGAAACTACCTTGCTCAACTAGCATTGCTTTTCCATCCCAAGATTCAATAAAAAAGGTTTTCCCTACTACCATTTCCCAATTGCCAAAAGATGTGATATAACATGTCTACAACCAATGATGAAATTCCAAAGAGAAGAGCCTCATGTAGGATTAAATCGTCAATATTCTCAACCTATCATTTATGTCTGAATACTTGGCTCTCAAAACTTTTACCCATTTCTGATTTGAAACTTATACATATGCTACACAAGTTTATCACCATCTCATTAAAGAATTTCCAATTCAATTTGACAGATAACTTTCCTTGGTATATTTTTTAAGTAAGTTGTTTATTTTTTCACCCCTCTAATTTGCCAATACAACCATCAAGCAACCCATTCCAAAGAGAGACCATATACATTCTTAAGAACAAAGGGGTACCTAGATAAATACCCAAAAGTTGACCTGAGTGAAAGTTAAAATTCTTAACTCAACCTTGTGGATGTGGAAAAAAATTAACCTTGTGGGCTCTATTGGTTCCTCCAATTATACCTTTATATTTGCCCAAGTAAAACCCTAATTCTTGAACAAATTTGAACCAAATGGCCAATTGAGAAGACTAGTCTTCTACACTTTATACTTTGTAGAATCTAGGTGGGTAGCTCCTTTAATACTTAAAGAATATAAACTAGCACCAACAAGTATTACATATTAATATATGACTCAACAATTATACCCAAACACATAAATATCTTCATGATTGATTCTATTATGGTTAGTTATCATTCTCGCACACTTAAGAGTAAAATCTTATGCTAAATACATTTTAACAAAAACAAAGTATTTGATAATTTAAAATGTTTCTGGAAATATAACAAGTGATGTGAACTAGTGTCTTATCTTAGCCACAAAGTTAGATATGAAACTTTAAGAAAAACTCTATCTGCAACCCAAATATGTTCTAAGTAGCCTAGATTAATTTTTGTTAGTTATTATAAGTAATTTTTTTAATGTGTTAAATGAATTCAAACCCAAGACCTTCCACATGAGAAGCTCACAAGTTACTATTGTGTTGTAGAATGTCTTGAATTAATAAATCCTCTCGTACAATCATAAAGCTCATTTTAGACCTCCAAATAATGCACTCAAAATCACTACCATTTTCTCAAATAATTTAACTCCTTCCTGGATGTTACACTCAAGAAAGATTGAGATGACAATCTCATAAATCGTTGATGATTTGAAATTTCATGACAATAAATACAAAATATGGAGAAAACAGTAGCAAGTAGTATTATACGTTAGCAGATGACTCTTAGCAACTACATCAGAACACATACATATCCTCAAGATGGACTCTATTCTAATTGCATATCAACTTGGAAAAGTTATTTGATAATTTGAAATGTTTATTGAAATATAGCAATTCATGTAAACCAGTGCCTTATCCTAAGCATAAAGTCAGATATCAGACTATAATAGAAACTCCATCTGCAAACCAAATTTTATTATTAACTTGTATATTAATGTCTTGCATTAATAAATCCTTTCCTACAATCATAACCAATAAAATTTAATGCTCGGCATTGAGCCACATTTTTCTTCCTTTATTTGCTTAAACATCTCCCTACTGTAGGTCTCGCATCCTAGCAACATCCAAACTTGATGTCTATATGTATGGTCAAAACACTTTTTTTTTTACACACACTGATTGTATTTTTTTTATTGATTTAGGCACAACCATGGGTGTGAGAGATATATTAAAAACTCTAAGTATAGTTTTATATTTATTTTAGAAGTAAAAACTGTTAATGATTTGAAAGATTAAATATTTTTTTGTTTTTAGTTTAGTTAAATAAAAAATAAATAGATCAATATTAATAGAATGTTTTTTAGCTTAAATAAATTTTCACCTTTCCTTTATTTCAATAAAGATATTATACATATAAGCATTTGTAAATAATGATTTTGAAATTTTGTTTATATATATATAGAGAGAGAGAACAATTTTAAAACTTTAACAATATTTAAAGAAAAAAAAATATTAGTATTAAACTTTTTCAAATTTATCAAAATCATTAAATAGTTTATATATATATATATATATATATATATATATATATATATATATATATATATATATATATATATATATATATATATATATATATATATATATATATATATATATATATATATATATATATATATATATATATAATGTTTTCATATTTCAAAATGAAAAGTGAATGAAATATAAAAAATATGTATTAAGTACATTAAATATATTAACTTAGCATAAATTTAATTGAAATAATACTAAAAATAAGCATATTTTATTATAATTTTTAAAATACAAGTATAGTAATATAAATTAATACAAGCTTTAAATGTTACATTTTAAAAATATAAATATTTTAATTGTATTTATTGGTCCATTGCTATTGTCATTTTTATCAAAGCAAATATGTAGTACATGTCAAATTTAATATTAATAAGCTTTACTCCGTTCTTAAGATTTTCCTTTATGCACATGCATTCCCATTTAATAATTAAGTATTAATTATTAACCTTTGCCTTGTCTTGTCTTTTTCTTCTATATGACAGATTCTTGCATGTAGGTGTTCTACTAGATCTGTGGATTTTTTCTCATCAAATCCTTCATGGTATCAGAGTTGGATTTTTTGCAATTTGTTCAAGTTTATTGAAGAAAGTGAGAACGAGGGTTTGTTGGATCAATTTTGGTATTTTTCGATGGTCTTTTGTAGAAATAAAGGGGTTTGTAAATTTAGAGCTCTTTGAGTCCAAACAGAGATTTAGAGCGTGTCAAGACCCCTCTTTCCATACAAAACACTTTGAAATTGAATGACATTAACTAGGGAGGCAAGAAAAATTCTACCAAGGCCTATACAGCCTTGGCACGCAAATCAACACGTATTTTAAAAAAAAATAAAAAATCACTTTAAAAAAGTGCTCAGGATATATGAAATACCGATGTGTTTTAAATAATTGTGTGTTGTATAGGGTTTACCATTGCAGTTAAGCCAAACTGTCCATTGGCAATATCCTCCCGGTGACATCAACTCATACAACGACGCCACAAAACTTCGCTGCTGGCACCATCGCCACTCTTCCGTAGCCCGCGCG
Source organism: Cupressus sempervirens (assembly GCA_028749045.1). Taxonomy (NCBI): domain Eukaryota; kingdom Viridiplantae; phylum Streptophyta; class Pinopsida; order Cupressales; family Cupressaceae; genus Cupressus; species Cupressus sempervirens. The sequence continues at coordinate 973,690,523 of CM053787.1, forward strand.
CCAACCCCATGCCATCAATAATTTCAAGCACCCTCCAGATCCGCCTGCGGTCATTTGTAGGGCTAGGGACTTTTTTTTATGCCTTAAAGTTTTTTATGGCATAAACGAGACACCTCTGGTTTTTTTGTGATAACTTGAGCATACAGAGGCATTTTTGAGAAAATGATATATCATTGGAAAGTTGATTCCAAGACGGACCTGATGGCAAAGGTATTTTAAATATTTTTTAAAATTTTGATACCTATTTTTTTTGTCAATCTTTGATGATCCTTTCTGCATTCTAGGGGACATAACTTGCTTGTTTTAGCTCCATTTTTCGATCTAAAAAAAGTGTTGAAAATATCTTCTCAATTACTTTACAAATCTTCTATTATTTGCATTAGTATTTTCCAAAAGTTACACGTGATTCTAAACTAATTTTTTATGATCTATTCCTATATACAATTTCTTATTAGATGTTGGGGTTCAATTTTTTGCATTGTAGGGGGTGTTTTAAATGCTTATTTTTGTCATTTACTTCAATAAACCAAAACTATTTCAAAACAAACACCTTATATAAAAATGATTGAGACCTCCTAATGTAGGAGCATCCTGGGTGTAAGAGCAATCTTGCATCACCCAAAACTATTTTATTTTCAGTCTTTTCTATTTGAATAAGGACTAGTAGACAAGGTGGTTACTATTTATGGGGACTTGCTATGTTTAGTAAGTTTCTCATATGAGCTCAAAATGTTTCTCATTTTCTACATGAAGATTCATTTTGGAATTGTAAGCCTACCATAAAAATTTCATTGGTCTAGCTTAAGTATCAGAGAGGTTATTGCGGATTTTTGGTGAAAAAAATTGCAGTAAGGACTAGTAGACAAGGTGGTTACTATTTATGGGAACTTGCTATTTTTAGTAAGTTTCTCATATGAGCTCTAAATGTTCTCATTTTCTACATGAAGGTTCATTTTGGAATTGTAAGCCTACCATAAAAATCTCATTGCTCTAGCTTAAGTATCAGAGAGGTTATTGCATATTTTTGATGGAAAAAATCGCAGAAATATCTTCAGGCTCACCGTTGGAGGCCTTAGAGTGCCCGGATGAGGTCTGAAACTCGACGGAAGGGCGCTTACACTGTTTTGAGCCTATAGATCAAGAGCTGGTGTTTCTGAAAAGTGGTTATAATAGCCAATCAGAGCAACAGTTTGAGAGTTATGGCCTTGGGAAGTTGGGCTACCAAAATTTCTAAAACAATTTGTCAAAGATGTATTTAGATGACTCTATATGTATTGTTACAGTCTGTCGGCCCTAGGTGTTAAGTTTGAGCATCTAGAACCTTCCCAGGTGGCATAAAATTGCCTATTTAAGAAAGGATCGAACATTTTCTAGGACAACTTTGGGTGGTAGTTTACAACTTAGTCTTGCAGATTACTGTAATGAAGGCACCCATGTGGGTTAGCATATTGTACTTGTGAATTTTATAATTCCACATTTGCGGCACAAATAAGAAGTCCATTTTTTTTTTTGCAATTGTTGTTGTTTCTTCATTTTTGTTATGGTTTATGGTATTAAAGAGAGCACCCTTCATCACCTCGTCTTGTCTAGCACTTCTGACCCCACATAACTATCACACATGAAAAACCTTGATGACACGACTTCTCTATTCAAAAGGATTGTGGTCTTGTTTGGACGATAACACCAACAAATACCAAAATTGATCCAACAAACCCTCATTCCCTCTTTCTTCAATAAACCCCAACTAGCTACAACAAATCTAACTCTGATACCATAAAGGATTTGATGAGAACAAATCCATAGACACAGTAGAACACCTACGTGTAGGAACCTATCATAGAGAAGTCTTGTTTCAATGAGATGTCCAATTTGATGAGAATTATCCTCTAATGGAGCTTCCATCATCACCTTCTCCCTCACTATCTAGTTCTTCCTCCTCTTCTCTACAACATTATTTATCCTTTGAGGAAGATTTTGATGACAATCCACCTTCCCCTCCTTCCCCCTGGTGTTCTATGAGTACCAAAGTGAGCTTGTGATATTGTTGATGCAACTGGACCTATGGTAGGAGATCCTTCATATTCTTGTCACACTTGTGCTCAAATATTTGGTACTGTACTTTTGAGACATGTCATTTCAGATGATCCTTATAGTTTTTCATAGGCAACAAGACACCTAGATTGGGATAGGGATATGAATGAGGAGTACTCTTCTTTGATGAAGAACCACACTTGGAATCTTTGTCCTCTTCTGAAAAGAAGAAAGTTGGTTCAGTGCAACTGGATGTAAGGTACAAAGTATGATGCAAATGGTTCTATTGATAGGTATAATGAATGTCTTGTTGCAAAGGGTTTCTTACAAGTGGAGGGTATTGATTACCCCTAGACCTTTTCGCGTGTCGCTAAGATGAATTCTATTCACCTTATACTCTCTCTTGCAACTTCTTAGGGACGGATAGTTTTTCAGATGGATGTGAAGAATGTCTTTTTGTATGGATACCTACATGAGGAGATCTATATGGAGCAACCTTAGGGTTTTATGTAGACTCTCCTATGGTGTACAAACTTTGGAGGTCCTTATGTGGTCTCAAACAAGCCCCTCAGGCTTGGTATGAGAAGATGGATTCCTTCTTTCTTGCATCGCACTTCACACGTTGTCATTCCAATCCTACAGTATACATTTAACGTCATGAGATTGGTCTATTTATTCTTGTGCTATATGTTGATGATCTCATTATTATAGGTACCTCACCCTCTATGATTTAGAGTGTTCAACATGCTTTAAGAGAGAAGTTTGAGATCATAGACCTTGGACTTCTACACTATCTTTTGGGCCTATAGGTTGTTTAGCCTTTGGATGGGATAATCATACTCCAAAAAAACTATGCTCTTGATATGCTTCAAAGATTCAACATGCTTGATTACAAGCCTGCTCCTACACCCTTTCAGTTTGGTGGTAACTTACTCTACTCCTACAATAGATTCCACTTTTATATAGATAGCTTGTGGGTAGTTTGTTGTACCTAGCACCCATACGTCTTGATATTTCCTTTGTGGTTGTACTTGTCTCTCATTTCTCACATGATCCTTATGAGAGTCATTGGCAAGATACCAAATGTATTTTGAGGTACATTTTAGGTACTACATGTAATATCATTCACTATACATCAGAGGAACCTCATATTGTTGGTTATACAGACTCAAATTGGGCTAGTGATATTAATGATATAAAGTCTACTTTTCATTTTATTTTCTGTCTTGGTTATGGTCGTATCACATGGTCTTGCAAGAAGCAACATGCTCACACATTATCATCTATAGAGGTAGAATATAGGGCAGTTGTGCTAGCTAGTCAAGAGGTTTTATGGCTTTGATAGTTGATGACAAAGTTTATATTTCTCCCTGATAGTTCCACCTTTCTTCAGTGTGACAATCAGAGTTCTATACACATTTCTCGCAACCTAGTTGAGCATTAGAGGACCAAGCACATTGAGCTTCACATGCACTTCATCAGGCATTTGATTCAAAATGGATGTCTTAAATTGGAGTTTATTCCCACTGTTGAGTAGTTACAGACATCTTCACTAAACCTTTTTCATCCTTGTGGTATCTTTAGCTGCATTCTATGCTAGGGGTGAAGGAAGTTGTCCTTGGGGGGTCTCAGTAATGAGTCCTTACTTCTTTTGTTTTTAACATTCTTCTATCTCTTTTTGGAGTAGGTTTTTTTCCACATGGTTTTCCCTATTTCTCCCTTTTTTCAAAGATTAGGTTATGTTGGGTACCTCATCAAGCCATGTTGCTGGGACCCATTTATGCTTTTAGCATTATTATTTCCTTTTTTTTTTTGCATTGTTTTTAGCTGCATTGTTGCTCATCTTAAAGGGGGTATTAGGGTAAATGATTAACTAAATTAAATTTTATTAAATTATCTTTACTCTCTTCTTAATATTTCCCTTTATACACATACATCCTCAATTAATAATTAAATATTAATTATTAAATATCATTTATCTCTTAGGGTTTCACTTTTAGGTTTTACGATATTCTTCTATAAGGATTAATCAATTGTATTATTTCATTATTCTTTCAGTCTGATAATATATTCTTGTATATTTTTAGAGCCAAACCCTTGTCTTCTCTTGTTTTTTTCTTTTATGTGACAGGTTTCTGCATGCAGGTATTCTACTACATCTATGAATTTGTTCTCGTCAAATTCTTCACATATGATTGTCAATATTTTTCTAAACTTAGTTTTACTATATTTATAAGCTTATAAAAATTAACTTAAGGGTATGTGTAGGATCATGGTCAACCAAACTATGGCCTTAAGTGGCAGTGAAAAACCAACAAATCAGGGTTATGTCAATTTGACACATAATTTTAAAGTAATTCTAGACTTTATATCAAAAAGTTTTAAGAAAAGAATATGTAGGAAATTGAATGTAGTTTCTAAACTACTAGGTCTTATTCAAAGAAAAAAATATTTGATTGGTTAAAATTTTGGATTTTAATGGAGTACTCATGTCCAAATGCGACGCATACTTTTGGGTATTTTAATTCCAAATAAATAATTAATTATGAATTTTCTACTATACCATTTTTAGAATTAAAAAATCATATGTTTGACCACCTTAACTAGTTAAAAAAAATTCAAAATTAGGTTTTCTTTTTTTTCCTCATAGTAGTCAAAGCATATAATGTGGCACATCTTTTGGATTTCAAAAATCTTATAAGGTTTGAATGTTATAGCTATTTTTCAATCAGTATGTCAATCAACACTTTGTATCTAACTCCATTAGAAAATAAGTAATAATTACTTACTAAACTTATAATTTAACAAACATTATATTGATGGAAAGTTAAGAACATTCTAAAGAAACCCTTTTCATTTCATCAAATTTGGATGAAAAAAAGTCGTTAGCTACATTGCTGAAGTTAGAAACACACAATAACAAGGCAATAACACATTTTTGGGACATTTTTGTGTTGACCATGGAGGGTTGGAATGCAAAGTAAAACCAAGTCTAATCAGATACCCGTTCCCAGATTGGGTACTCGTTCCAAACTCAAATACCTGTTCTCAAATCGAATTCCTGTTATTTTTTTATTAGTATTATTTTTTAATTAATTTTTTTTCAATTATTATTTTTTAATAATAGCATGACCCCTTTTTAGGATCCTTGATATATTTTTAAAAAGGCTTTAGGACCCTTAACCATACATATAATGGTTCAAAAGGATCAAAAGGGGTCATAGGGTACCCTTTGATACTCTTTGACCCATTCAATTACACTATGTGTGTTTATGGGTCCTAGGACCCCTAACCACATAAATGATATGATCTAGTGGCTCAAAATGGACCTTAGAATATCCTATGACCCCTTTTGACCTAGTCGATGACATTAAGTGTGCTTAGTGTTCATAGGATACTCTATTACCCATTTCCACTCATTCAAACACATGATATATGTTTCTATGACCCTTAGGAATGTATTTTCTTCTTTAATGGGTCAAAAGGAGTCATAGGAAACTTTATGACCCCATTCGACTCATTCAAACAAATAATGTATGTCAGCCCCTAGGAACATATGTTGTCATATAATATGTTGAAATGGGTCATAGGGTACTCTATGACCCCTTTCGACTCATTCAAACACACGATATATGTTCGAAGGGGTCCTAACACCCCTACAAACATATGTTCTCATTTAATGGGTCAAAAGGGGTCATAGGGCACCCTATGACTCTATTAGATCAATTCAGACACATGTTATATGTCACTAGGGGTCCTAGTACCCCTAGGAATATATGTTTACACATAATGCATCAAAAGGGGTCATAGGGTATTCTATGACCCTTTTCAACTCATTCGAACACATTATATATGTTAGGTGTCCTAGGATCCCTAGGAACATATGATATTATTTAATGGGTCAAAAGGGGTCATAGGACACCCTATGACCACATGTGACCCATTCAAACACATGATGTATCTCCCTAGGGGTCTTATGACTCCTAAGAGAATATGTTGTCATATGATGGGTCGAGAGGGGTGACAATGTACCCTATGACCTATTTTGATCCATTCAAACACATGATGTATGTCCTTAGGGGTCTTAGTACCCATAAGAACATGCATTGTCATATAATAGGTCAAAAGGGATCATACTATAACTTATGACCATTTTGAATCCATTCAAACACATAATGTATGTCCTTAGGGGTCCTAGTACATCTATGAACACATTTTATCATATAATGGACTGAAAGGGGTCATATGCTACTCTATGGCCCCTTTCAACTCATTTGAACACATGATATATGTTCCTCGGGGTCTTAGGAATCCTAGGAACATATGTTCTCATTTAATGGGTCAAAAGGGGTCGTAGGATACCATATGACCCCTTTTGACTCATTCAAATACATAATGTATGTCCTTAGGGGTCCTAGGAGCCCTAGGAACATGTGTTATCATATAATGGGTTGAAACGAGTTATAGGGCACTCCATGACCTCTTTTGACTCATTCAAACACATGAGATATCTTCCTAGACCCCCAAGAACATATGTTAATGAGTCAAAAGGGATCATAGGGAAACCTACAACCCATTCAAATGCATGATGTATGTCCTTAGGGGTCCTAGGACCCCTAGACAGATATGTTGTCATATAATTGGTCTAGAGGGGTCAAAGCATATCAAATGACCCCTTTGGATCTATTCAAACACATGATGTATTTTCCTAGGGGTGATATGCATTGTCATATAATGGGTCGAAAGAGGTGCTAGGGTACTCTATGATCCCTTTCAACTCATTTAAACACATCATATATGTTTCTAGGGGTCCTACGACCCCTAGGAACATATGTTCTCATTTAATGGGTCAAAAGGGGTCATAGGGCACCCTATAACCCAATTCAACCCATTTAAACACATGATGTATGTCCCTAGGGGGTCCCAGGAGCCCTAAGAATAGATATTATCATATAATCAGTAAAAATGGGTTATAGGGTACTCTTTGACCCCTTTTAACTAATTTGAACACATGATATATGTTCCAAGGGGTCCTAGAACCCTTAGGAACATATATTATCATTTAATGGACCAAAAGGTGTCATATGGCACCCTATGATCCCATTTGACCCATTCAAACACATGATATATGTCCCTAGGGGTCCTAGGACTCCTAAGAACATATGTTGTCATATAATAGGTTGAGAAGGATCACACAGTACCCTATGACCTCTTTTTGATCCATTCAAACACATTGTATATGTCCTTAGGGGTCCTAGTACCCCTAGGAACATATGTTGTCATATAATGAGTCAAACAGGGTCCTAGAAAACTTTATGACACCTTTCGACTTATTTGAACACATGACATATGTTCCTAGGGGTCCTAGGATTTCTAGGAACATATATTCTCATTTAATGGTTCAAAAGGGGTCCTAGAGTACTCTATAAATCCTTTCAACTCATATGAACAATTATAATAAGTCCCCAGGGGTCCTAGGACCCCTCGGGTTATATGTTATCATGAAATGTGTCGAAAGGGGTCATAGGTTATCTTGTGACCCCTTTCAACCCATTATAACAAATAAAATAGGTTACTATGGGTCCTAGGATCATTAAGGACATATGTTGTCATGAAATATGTTGAAAAGGGTCATAGGTTATCATATCACCCCTTTTGACCCATGTAGGGCTCTTAGGGTCCTAGGTTATCATGAAATGTGTCGAATGAGGTTGTAGGTTATCTTATGACCCCTTTTGACACATTGAAACAAATAAAATAGGTCCCTACAGGTTCATATGTTATCATGAAATGTGTTGAAAACAATCACAGGTTATCCTATTACCCCTTTCAATCCATATGAACAATTACAATATATCCCTAATGGTCCTAGGACCCTTAAGGATATATGTTGCAATGAAATGTGTCAAAAGGGGTCATAAGTTATCCTATCACCCCTTTTGATCCATTTGAAAAAATGAAATAGGTCTCTAGTGGTCTGAGGACCCCTAGAGACATATGTTGTCATGAAATGCATCAAACGAGGTCATAGGTGATATGATCCTTTTCAATCCATATAAATGATTATAATATGTCCTTAGGGGTCCACGGACCCCTAGGGACATATGTTGTCATAACACATGTGGAAGGGGGTCATAAATTATCCTATAACCCCTTTTGACCCATTCAAACAAATAAAATGGGTCCCTAGGGGTCCTAGGACCCCTAGAGACGTGTTGTCATGAAATGTGTCGAAAGGGGTTATAGGTTATCTCATGACCTCTTTTAACCCATTCAAAAAAATGAATTAGGTCCCTAGAGGTCCTATGACCCCTAGGGACATATGTTGATGAAATGTGTCAAAAGAAATCATAGGTTATCCTATGATCCCTTTTGACCCATTTGAAGAAATTTAATAAGTTCTTAGGGGACCTAGGACCTTTAGGGACATATGTTAGAATGAAATGCATCAAAAGGGGTAATAGGTTATCCTATGACCCCTTTTGACCCATTCGAACAAATGAAATAGGTCCCTAGGGGTCCTAAGACCCCTAAGGACATATGTTGTCATGAAATGCATTGAAAGGGGTCATTGGATAAGTTATCTTATGACCTCTTTCAGCCCATGCAAACAAATAAAAAAGGTCCCTAGGGATCTTAGGACCCCAGAATACATATGTTGTCATTTAATATGTCGAAAGGGGTCATAGGGTACTCTATGACCCATTTCGACTCATTCGAATACATGATATATGTTCCTAGTGGTTCTAGGACCCTTAGGAGCATATGTTATCATTTAATGGGTCAAAAGGGGTCATATGTTACCCTATGACTTCTTTCAACCCATTTAAACACATGATTTATGTCCCTAGGGTTCCTAAGACCCCTAGGAACATATGTTGTCATATAATGTATTGAGAGGGATCATGGGGTACTCTATGATCCCTTTCCACTCATTTAAAAACATGATATATTTTCCTAGAGGTTCTAGGATCCCTATGAACATATTTTATCATTTAATGGGTCAAAAGAGGTGATAAAGAGCCCTATGACCCCTTTTAGCCTATTCGAACACATGGTGTATGTCCCTAGGGGACCTAGGACCCCTAGGGACATACAAGATGTGTTATAATGGGTCAAAAGCGATTATAGGATACTCTATGACCCCTTTCGACCCATTATATGACAACATATGTTCTCCTAGGGACATGCATGTTGTGTTTGAATTAGTAAGACAAGGTCATAGGGCATGCCATGACACATTTCAACCCATTACATGACAAAATATGTTCATAGGGTTTCTAGGACCCTAGGGACATATATGTTGTGTTTCAATGGGTTGAATGGGGTTAAAGCATATCTCATGACCCCTTTCAACCCCTTACATGACAAAATATGTTCTTGTGGGTCTTAAGACCCCTAGGGACAAACATGTTGTGTTGAAATGGGTTAAAATGGGTCATTGAATAACCTATGACCCATTTTAGTCAAATACACGACAACTTATGTTCCTAGGGGTCATAGGGTCCCTAGGAACATACATGTTGTGTTCCGATGGGTAGAAAGGGGCCATAGGGTATCCTATGACCCCTTTGGACCCATCACATGAAAACATATGTTCCTAGGGTTCCTAGCACCCCTAGGGAAATGCCTCTTATATTTCAATAGTTACCCCTAGGGAGAATGGTCTCTTGGATGAGTTTTATGCTATCTTCTCTTCCATATATGTCAAATCATCATCTCCCATATATGAAGAGCATGTTCTTTAATAGCAACATGTGGAGAGTCACACCATACTAGTAGCTCCCAAGGAGATGGTTCATGGGCATCATGAGCAAGAGGTAGAGGTATTTTCTTCACAAGAAAAGAGCCACTTCCAAAGAAGTTGGATGCTACTATGGTAGAGCACATCAATATGGTCAAGGATGACTTCTTAGACCTGCATTAACAAGAGGATGCCCCATCAGGCATCTAGCTCTACAACAGTGAGAGTTGCCCCTAGTCATGATCATTCCAGAGCATGAGGGATAATTTTGCAAGGAAGAGCAAGCAAGTTTTTCTTAGGATCAAGGGGGCCCAATGCTAGAGAACTTCATTGTTTCTAGCATCAGGAAGAATTTTTTTTATAGAGCAGTATGGTTGTCATGTTTGCTAATCTTTTCAGTTTCCCTTATGCATGATAGAAGAATCTAGCTAGTGAGAAAGGGCAACTACTTCAAAAAACTAGTCAATGGGTTTGTTTAAATTTTCATCTATGTAAATCCTTGTATTTAGTAGGTTAGGTGTTTTCCAGTTTTCCAAGAAGTGCATGAGCACAGGCTATCTCTCTGTGAGGTAGTAGATTTTTGAAATTATGTTGTTAGCAAAGGTTGTAGTTTTTCTAGTTGTTTGCAAAGCCATTTCCATTTTTTGTGACTCCATAGCCCAATGGATTTCTTAAAGGCTACTTATCTTATTCTTAGAAAGAAAGCATCCCCTCTGAGTCACTAGAAATGTTAACCATTTTAGCCCTCCCTTTTCTAAAATGCCAACATTGACAGGTCTCATAATACCCAGGTTGAAGGCTAGGTCCACATTCTTGACTATTCATTTATTGCCATGCATAATTGAAAAGGATACGTAAAAAAACCTTAGTCATATTTTCTATATCCTTAGGTCTTCAAGCCCCATATATTTACATCAATATGCTTAAGGAAATTTAAGTTTCAATCTTGTGATTCATGTCAGTTTGCATTATCCCAAGTAGTTATCGCCTAACTATCAAAGGGGTGGTGACGGTGCAATGCAGTGTTCTCAATAGTCACTGTAACTTTGCAAGACAAAGTGATAACATTCAAATGCAAGCTACGAGGCTATAAAATTTCTTTGGCTGCTTCATTGCAAAGAGTTAAGCTTAAATCATGGTTAGAGCTATAGAATGGCGAAAGCTTTTTATGTGCATGTTCGTAGGGTTAAATGCTAAACCCTAGTTGTAGGTTTTGAATCGGTGATAGGTGAACACATGTCATGGTGGGCCAAGTGTATTTGAGATCCCTCAACCGTAGTGTTGCAAGGGTTAGTTTTGAAGGATTTGTTCATTGAATGAAAGAAAATCAGTTGAATGGATGAACTCCATTGATGAGCTTCAGAGCTTCAAGTCGCAACGATGTGAAAATTCAAACAACTCAGTCAAAATTCAAATTTAGTTCATCACATCATTGTAGATGATTAAGGAAAAACCATGGTTAGAGTGGTGATGGTGTGAAATGCTTGTTCACTCATTTACAAGGTTAACATCAAAGTTAAGTCTTAAGGTTGCCATCGGGCGATCAACAGTTAGGTTCTCAATCATCACAGGGTCACAAACATTTCCTACCATCTAGGGAGAAAGTTGCAACAGGGTGATAAAGGCAAGGTAAGCAGTTTCTCATTGTCACACAGTTAAAGGGTTTTCAAGCCCAAACCACAATAATAGTGTGAGATGATCAATTCTATGATGTCATAGGGTCACAACACTTAAAAGATAAAGTGGAAATAGGCTGTGACGTAGCGATCGAGCGTAAACATGAAGGGTAGTCATGGTTTTACAAGGCCAAATGGTTAAATTGGAAAGCAGGTTGTAAAGCCATGAACACTAGAAAAGGGATAGGTCAACGTAAAGATAGAGTGTTGGAAGAGATAGAAAAATGCTAAAAGGAAATTGGTCTATGTAGCAAGTTAGATGGTTGACACCATTTGACTTGATGACATAGCTTACTTGGCATGGTTGCAGATACGACAAGAAACATCTCTTTAATGGTGAACTAATTCCTTTGATCACTTGCAACCACTTCGTGTTCTCCATGTTTGGTAAATATAAAGGATATTCCTCATGCCACCTACTTCATCCATCTACCCAATCAGGGTGATAATGGTCGTCGATTCTATCATTCAAAACCATATTTGCATGTAAAAGATCAAATCTTCTAGTATGGGGATGTGCATCTGATCATGATCTCTTCTGCTCAGTAGTTATTGCTCCTCTGCAATCTCAACTCTACCTAGTTAGAGTTTGAACTCAATGTAATATCTAAGTTATGCCTAAACTCTATAAAAGGAAGTTGTAAATGTGTTCTAGGGGTTGGGAGTTTTTGCAAAAGGTAATCCTATCGTGATCTCTTAGGAGTCCTTCATACTTTTTTGCATATTACTTATAACCATTGGATGAAATATTGTTGAACTACCTTGGAGGCTTGAATAAAGGAATAGTTCAAGGCCCTTATTGTGTTCATTTTTGTAGTGTAAGCTATTGATTTGATATACTCGTGTGATTTATTTTTGAATCCTTGACCTTGTGTCTCAGTCCTTATCTACAAGTGAGGTTTGGAATCTTCATATAGGTTACAAGTCATGACATTTTTTATTTCTTTCAAGTTTTGTTAAACTGTGAATGTTATCATTCCCTTTAGCATCTTGTCTAAAGTTTTTCCTTCTTGTGAAATATTTATGTATGAATGTGTTCTAAGATCAATATTGTGCCACCCTTAACCATTCAGGAAAGCTCCCTCTTGTGTTCTCAACAATATTCTCATATTAATGTTTGGTGCATCACCTTAGCCTTAGGTTTTAATTCCAGTACTCCTATCCCTTTCCCTTAAAAGTTTAATTTCATGTTTGAAGAGTGAATATGTGAAGCATCATAAAGAATTGGCCTATAACTTAGAGATTCACTCCTACCTTTGGTACACCCACTACCTTAGGAGTGTTTCCATTTTACTCCAAGTGACTAAATCTTAGGATCAAATCGAGGAGCAACTTTTAGAGATAACAACTACATCATCAATGAGTGTAACATAATACTAAGAACCACCAAGGGAGGATAACTAAGTTGGTCCCCATACATTTGTATGCACAAGCTCTAATTTTTCATTTTTCTTTTCTTTCCTACTCTTCACAAAACTAACTCTATTTTTATTTCAATAAACACAACTTTTACATTAGTCTATATTGACACATTTTAGACTTGGTAAAATTTTCTTTGAATGAAGTAATTTGATACATTTTTCACTCATGTGCCCAAGTTTATTGTGTTGTTTTAGAATCCACAACAATTGTTTGTTTCTCTTCCCACTCAACTCCATCAACTACTCCTAAACATTGATTTTTTCTAAAATTATTAAAGTAGAAGAAATAGTACGAATTGTACAAATATATAGGGTTCCTACTTTCACATGTTTTTATACTACTAAGGAACCTTTTTAAACCTTCCAATTTTTATCAATAAAAGTAACTATGCAACCCTTATCACTCAGTTACCCTATTGAAATTGAATTCCTACTCAACCTTGGAATATGTCTTACCTCTTGTTGTAACCAATGATTCCCACTCGACAACTTAATCTTAATTCTTCATTTTCAAACAATTTGATAGGGTTCATTATCTCCCAAATAAACTAGCCTAAAATCTCCTTGGACATAATCAAGAAAATAATCTCTAAGGGATGTAGCATAAAATTAAGCCACTAAATCTAAAACCCTTGAATCATCAATATATTCTAAAGAAAGAAGCAAAGCATCCTCTTCAAATTTATTACTCACCACATTTGCCTCCTTGTTTCCATCTTATTTTTCTCCTTCATTGTTCTTCTGAGACAAAAAATCTTTCCTCTTATGCCCTAGTTTCCCACTATACCAATAATCTCTCAATCCTCTGCATTGAAACCTCCTTCCCTTTTATTTTCCTCTTGATTTTCCATAATTTCTATAATTATTTCCTCTCATTTGTTTTGTCTCTACTTTGTGTGTCCAACACACTTCCTAATGTACATCCACTTGAGCTTTTCCTAATAATTTCCAATTGATGTGTCATGAAAATGTACCTCAAGGATGGTCATTTCTTAGAGATACACATCACTTAAATGCCTTTTGAATTTGAAATGAGGTTCAGTCTTTTGGCATGGGGGTTGAAGGGTATTAGTTGGAGACATCGTAAGCATATGAATTATCCTGAGGGATTGCCTTTTTTCCTCCATGAGGACTTTCATGAGTAGGTCATATTTTGGGGGTCAATAGAGAGAGAGAGAGAGAGAGAGAGAGAGAGAGAGAGAGAGAGAGAGAGAGAGTCGATGGGGAAGGCTAGAAAACAAAGGAATACAAAAAAGTGTTCATCATAGTGACATGTGTCATCTGTTGGTGGAGGTGCCCATGAAAGAATTATCTTCGGTGGGAAGTCATTTTATTCACAAAGGTGTAATTTTAATTTTATAATATAAAACCACACTGAGGATGTATAAGAGGTCTTATAAGAAAGTGCTTCCATTTTAAGATGCTACATTAATCATTTAAATCCAGGTATTTAAAATATTTTTGAAGTCCTTTGACTTGATTCTTGATGGCAAAGGATCAGTCACTTCAAGTTCTTTGTATGTTCTAAACTATTGACCCCAACTATTTTCATTCTGAATATATCATAAAATTTCTCTTATGTGAATGTCTCTTATGTACACTAATCAGTTTTATTCTTGATCATAAGGAAAAACATATTTAAGCAAATAAAGTCCATAAAGTATATTTTTAATTAAGGTGGGGAAGATGTGGATGAATGAAAAATTAGTATGGAATAACTCAAACCTTAGAGTACCCTTGATAGTTTATAAGAAAGAAATGATTAAATCTCAAATAAAAAATATAAATCCAAGGGGAAGGCCTACATTGTAATATTTATGGTACAAGATTCATTACATCTTTCACCGTGTTTTATCATACATGAATTTCTACATATCTCTTCTTAATTTCTTCCTATGCCTAGTGTCTTTCTATTTCCCATGCTTTATCCTTCTCCTTCTCGTGTCTCTGGTTACAAAATTTTACAGATACCCATGAGAATGGGGCAGGCCTATGAATTCCTACTATCATTTTCTTTTGATTGAGCTCATCTTGTACCACTTGCTTACTAGTTGTGACTAGTCCTTCTAACCCAATGTTTTGTTATCTTAGATTACCCATTTCTAGTAACTTCTATTATTTCTAGAAAGATTCCTCTCACTATGGGATTTATTCTTCTCCTTCTTCCTTAGATGTATTAATAGTCATGATTATATTAATTTAGTGCTCAAAATAATTAGAGAACATTGAATTTTCTGGAGGAGGTCAATAGCAAATAATCATTTCCTCTTCACTAAGGGAAGTATGCCTAAAATCTGATTCAAGTTGTATATTGATCTTCCTCCAATTGGATACCACTTTATTTTTGGGTTTATCTATCAACCTAGCTTTTTCTTTGAGGAAAATTAACATTAGTTATTGGTGAACTTAATTTCTTTGTAGGGTTTTTACCTTATGCAGTAGTTGTGGGTGACTCCTCTTCCCCAGTCTTCATCTTTCTAGGTTTGGGGTCTCTTTTTGGAAACTTTCAAATTTTATTTTTTCTATAACTAGTTCTTTCTTCTTTTATTTTCCCTTTCTCCCTTTTCATAGTTTCCCTTGTGTGCATTCTATTTCTAGGTCAAATATTCAAACTAAGGCTTTTGTGAGGACTTGTCAAAGAGTTGCTTGTAATTTCATACATGGACTCAAAAGGTGTTGTTTTGTCTATATTAGGGTTTTCACTAGAAGATAACTTGGTAGGTGATCTAGAATTAGAATCCACAAGGAAAAAATTGGTGGTCATCAATTCTCTCTTGACCCTATGGGTCAAAGGTTGGACCCTAGGTCCTACTTAATTGATTTATATCTCCTTATTTTACAAAACTATTCTCATTACATTTGTTGGGACTCTTTCGGTAGAACGATAGAATAACTAAGAGAAGGGGGGGAGGGTGGGTTGAATCATTTATCCTTAGGTCTAGATGTACTAATTCAATTTTTAACAACTTCAAACAACTTAAACAATCTCATAAATCTACTCGGCCAACATAGAAACTCACCAATAACTTAACTTATTCATATTATCACTAGCTCTTTGTTTAGTATATGTTGAATAACATAAATAAATAAAAATAAATAATATGCATCATGAAAAAAATATTCACACAAATAGGACACCAAGATTTAACATGGAAATCCAATTTGGGAAAAACCACCAAGTAACATGCTACCACTTTTCACAATTCTGAAGTGAGCTCAATTAAGAGCCAACTTATTAAAGGTTATAAAATGCATTATTAGGTGTGAGCCTATTAAAGGATTTAATCACTCTATTAGGAGTGGCCTTGATAGAGGCCTTTAGATCATTCCATTAGATTGACACCTTGATTAAAGGATTTACAATATGTCTATTAGGTCAAACTTGATTAAAGGATTTTACTGCCACAATGATTAGAAAGTAATAACTAGGTTTGATCTGATAAAGTATAACTCACTTTGAAAAATTCAAATCTCCATTTGGCTCATTCTTGACTCATTGACTAGACTTCATCATATTCTATATCTCTGATCTTCTTGGCAAGCCTTCAAGCAATCACACTTCACCAACTTCTCACTTTTTCTTTTGCTACTCTATTCTTCACATATGATTAAAAAATTCACCAATCAACAACCATAAAGCATCTCTTATGCCTCCTTAAATAGGTAGCTTTGATCTTTTGCCCCTTAAACATCATAGTAGATCTTAGTAGTTGATCAGATTCATTAAGATTGTCCATCATTTAGTCGTTCTACATTTTTCTTGAAACTTCTGGAAACTTCTCTTTAAATCCTTGCCTTTGATGACTTAACTAACTCAATTTGTACATTAAATATGTTATCTCATCAATCCTTATCATTTACATGTTTTGACCAATTCATAAATTTAACTATGTCAGCCTCAAATATCAATTCTTTCAGAAATTGTTATTTTGTTGGCACTTGGTCATCACTATCTTCCTCAACTTGGTCATCACTAGGTCGATTAGTTTGCACTATTTTGTCTTGCTTGGCTTACACGATCTCGCTTAGCCTTCTCTGTGCTCAGTCACTTCTTTAGTTTTCCCCTTCATCTTGTTTGACCATAACTATCACTCAACTAATATTGTTTGCTCAACTATCTCTTCAGTTCCTTAATCTTTTGCTTCAACTTCCTCATTAACCTAGTAAATTATCACTCGATCAAGCTTAGTGTTTTACTTAACTTCTTGTCTTTCATGAAGCATGTCTTCCATACTTCAACTTATTTTTCTTCTTCACTTAATATAATAATCAAACAACACATTACCTTGTCAAAGACAAACTAATTCAAGTGCCCATTGTAATTCCATCATACTTAATCCTCTTTACTCAACAACTCTCCTACTTCACCTTGTGATCTCTTCTTTTCATATCCTCTTCATCAATCAATTAATATGATAATCTACATTGTTAGCAAATGTCTCATGAGTAAGATTTGAAAATAGTGACAACTTAAAAATTGTTCCAATTGTAGTTCCTAACATCTTCTTGTAAATATCTTTCAACAAATAATAAATAATTAAATGGTGATGAGAAATGAAAATTTCCCTACCATTTTAAATTTTTGCAGCCATATTCTTCAAGTGGTGGTATAACACATTGGGTACAATCATTATTCTTCCATGTCCCATATAACTCAACAATTTTAAGTGCACATAACTACTAACCTTCACAACTAGGATATTTAATGATATAAATGGCAAAAACAATCCACTATTCTAGTAAATATGTTCCCCTTTACCCTTTCTTGTCCACATAAAGTAGAGAATCTATGTGTCTTATGAGCTCAACCATTTCTATCGATCCATCTTTCATCTCAAGGTAATTTTTACCATCACTAGGTAGACTGAAGACTTTTGTAGTTATCTCTTCAGTAGCTAGAACTATTGGCCCTATAACCATTGCTACTTCATTTGAAAATGTCCTAGCAAATTCTATGAAAATTTCATTATCAAAGTTGGTGAATTTTAGAAACTATTTGAACCACCCACAATTTTCAAAATTTTGATCACATATTGCATCTTAAATGATGAAGGGTGCTCCCTTTAATACCACAAACACATAATAGAAACAAATAAATAATAGCAATTTGCAAGAACAAAATATGGGTTTTTTTATTATCACTGCAAATGTAGAATTACAAAATTTTGAAATACAATATGCAAACCCACATGGATGTCTTCCTTATAATAATTTGCAACATAGAGTTGTGAACTATCACCTAGAGTTGTACGATCATTCCTTAAATGGGCATTTTTACACCACCTAGAAAGTTTCTAGACATTAAACCCTAATCCTTGAGACAAACTAACCCTAAAAAAAATATAGAGTCAGCCTGATACACCTTTGACACTTATTTTGGAAAATTTGGGTGGTTCAACTTTGGGAGACCATAACTTTTGAACCATTGCTCTGATGGGCTATTGTAACCCTTTTTCAAAATCCTCGACCTTTGATATGTAAGGCCCAACTAGCATAAGCTCCAACCAACCCCATTTTAGAGCCTAGTCAAGGCCTCTAAGGTCTTCAAAACTAAGCCTAAAGTTTTTATACCAAAATTACACACCAAAAATCTACAATAACTTCATGAATACTCATGATATGGCATTGCGCCTCAACTAGTAGGTTGATATATCCAAGATGAACATCCACCTCTGAAAATAGGACATTCCAAGCTCGTATGACTAACTTACTAAGTAAAAAGCCTTCAAAAACAACAAATTTGTGCTAAGACAACCCTTATTCAAGAAACATAAAGGAAATATTTTTTGGGTGATGTGAGATTGCTCTTACACCCAAGAAGCTCCTGCATCATTAAAGTACATCAATTGGTGATGCATTGACTCACTTCTTATAGGGGAAATTTTTTTGGTTGTATAGCTCACTCTCACAAATGTGTTTCAATTTCCCTACCACACTAGATTCACTCATCAAATTCATTTCAAAGCTTCACTACCCAACATTTGTAATTGTAGTTATTTCTAGCAGAAGTATTTCTCATTAAAGCTTTATTTTTCCCCTTTCAAATGTCATCATGGAACCAAATTGACACTAAAGAGGGAAATTTATAAAGTTAGAAAATTTCTAATGTGTAATTGCTAACAATAAGAAGGTTAAAATATCGCATACATGGAGTATTTTGTTTCCACCGTTTCATTTTGATAGAGTGTAAATCAGGATGACATTAAAAGGACATGGTGGAATTTAAGGATATAGGTTTATGTAATGTAGTAAAAATACATGGATTGCAAGGTACATTCCCTTGTAACAACCTAAATGAATGTAGGTATCCACACATGTGAAGTTGGAAAGTTTCATGTCCCCTTTTCAAATAATTAAAAATAATAATCTTTTCTAAGGCAGGCAGGCCCAAAAAAGTGAAGTTTTGGAAAAAGGGGATAATCTTTGGAAGCTAATGGACTAATAAATGAAGATTATTATTAAAATATGTTTTATTAACCCCTCTTGGATGTGATTTAGGGTTATGCCCTCTTTTAAGGGGTTTGGAGGCATTCTGGGCTCATTTCAGAACTTGATTTTTGCTCATTTCTTTGTTATTCTTCAGAGGCTGCCAAACCTATGGAGAAGGAGACCCAAGAACGAGAGTTTGTAGGTTTCCAAGGAGACCCAAGAACGAGAGTTTGCAGGTTTATAGGAAGGCTAAGGATGGGATTTTGAAGCCATTCCATGTGCATGCTCATGTAGAGTTTGCCTTTGTGCTGAACAGTGCAGATTTGTGGGTTTTTGGGTGTATATTTTGTAAGAGTTTGGTGTTTTCAGTTGAGTATTTCATATCAGTTTGGGTTGCTGCTGTATATCAGACTTTTAAATATTAAAATAGAGCTGGATATATGTATTTGGATATGATTAAACTTATGTGATAGATTATTAAGTTTTTGTGGTGATTCTAGGCTATTTTGTGCTATTTTCGGGAGCCCGATGAGCATTGTTTTTGTCCTCCGTTTGGGAGCTATTGTGTGCATGTTATACAGATCTGGAAATATCATTTTATAGGCTATTATGCTGCTCAAATTTTTGTAAAAATTTCCACTTTCAGATTTATTAAGAATAGGTGAAGCTGTGAAGCTTTTGGCATTATTTCTGGCATACCCGATTTGGGGTTTCTTGAGAAATTTGGTGGATCTTTGTGATATTAGTTGTTTGATCTTGAAGATCTGATTAGAGGCTTGAAATATCATATAAAATCAGAAAAGGGACATTTCAGTGCTATCAGAGCCATGATCTTGCTAGCCTGAGGGTTTGTAGAAGTTTGCATGTCAGTTTTGACAACTACCCAGATCTTGCATGTCAGTTTTGACAACTACCCAGATCTTGCATGTCAGTTTTGACAACTACCCAGATCTTGCATGTTAGTTTTGACACTACCCAGATCTTGCATGTCAATTTTGACAACTACCCAGACCTTGCATGTCAGTTTTGACAACTACCCAGATCTTGCATGTCAGTTTTGGCAACTACCCAGATCTTGCGTGTCAGTTTTGACAACTACCCAGATCTTGCATGTCATAATTTATGGTTGCATGTTGCTTCTAATCAGTTGCATGTCAAAATCTATGGTTGCATGCTACTTCTAATCATTTGCATGTTAGTTCTTGGTGAATTTGGTGGTTGCATGTTGCTTCTAATCAGCTGCATGTCAAAATCTATGGTTGCAAGTTAGTTCTTGGTGTTTGAAGAAGTTATAACCTATTGAGGTTACACTCTACTTTATCCAGAATGGATAGGTATAGTACAAAGTCTCAGAGGACACGATCTTGGACAATTGATATCCAGAGTCAGAATAGTAGAAAGGATGGTTATTTAGACATTCGAGATAAACTTAGGAAAATAAGCCATGACATGTCTGAACAGTTGGTTGAGCACCACCATATAATGAATGACATGTTGTCCGACCCAGCTAAGGTGGATAAGTTGACTGAATTTCTATTTGGAAAATTTTCTCACAGGGTAGATGACACAATTACCAAGAACTTGCATAAGGAATTTGAGAAACTAGCTTATAGCCAGGTAGAGGTTTCATATTCTACTCCACCACAGGAGGTAGTGAGAAAGGATATTACGCAAATTGATAGTAATGGTCAACTTGATACTCAAAATGAGACAATTGTATACAGGTCGTTAAAGTGGCAGTACTTCACACAATTTGTCCAGCCAGCTGAAAGTGAACAAAGACATTATTGTGACTTCATTATCTCATCATGACAGGTATGTGGAGTTAGTTGGTATTGGTCATATTACTCAAGTGAGGATTTTGGTTGAGTTACCAGCTGATTCTAGTTTACAGATATGGACTCAAGATTGTTATATTGATTCAGTTGACTGGAGATCTTTAACACTTTTTGGTAGCAGTGTTTGTTTGGGTGTTATCATGGATTTGATTAGCAGATTGCACGGTGTTGTCTTTTCTTGTGCTAGCAGCTTTTCCGATGTTGGTATTAGTTTTTATACACCAGTGTTGGGCTTTGTTCATATATCTAGTCGACCATACTTGCTGGAGTGTGTTGATGATCTTTCATATTTGGCAGTGTGTACAGATGAGTCCCAGGATCATATTGGCATTGATGACATCCAGGAGGATGTAGTGGGCAGTTTTGAAGACTTAGTTTCCTTGGCAGTTTCTTTTGGTACAGAGGAGTTGGATAGCAGTGCTACAGTTTTTGATACTCCGTTTGTTGATATGAGCTTTGGAGTTGATTCATAGGATATGGATGGTAATACTCTAGAGACTAGTAACTTTGAGGATACTCCTTTAGACAGTGCATCAGAGGAGGTTTTTAGGAGATAGTCTAGCCAGTGCCATCATGTGTCTAATCAGTTGAGAGTTAGTGAGTGAGACATTGATATCGCTTGCCAGCATTTTGATGTTGCTCGTCGATTGTTAGCCGTTTATGGATGGGGTTCTCCTACTAGTGATGAGTAGGGAGGCAGTTATCTTTCCTTGACAGAGTTCCACTCTTTATGGGAGGCTATCCAAATTCTAAGACAGGATTATATGCAATTGGTAGCCGATAGAGATTATCTTATGGAGTGGGGTAGTATAGCATACGATGCATTGTTGGCCAAGGAAGATGAGGTGAGTGAGCTTACTCAGCAGCTTGAGGTGACTTCTGAGATTCTTGATAGTACACAGTTGGCTTTCAAGGAGTCACAGTTTCATTTGGCTAAGGTGACCATGGAGTTAGAGCAACTACAGTCTTTACTAGATTCTATACAGTCACAAGCTATGGTGTTTGGTGATTCGAGGATGTCCATGGTCGAGATTGTCAAAGATAGTGGAGATGGGGATGCATCCATCCTTGATACTAATATTGGCATATTGGTTTTGTCCCCACTAGAGTCAGGTTCAGTTGGGCTGGGTGCTGCAACAGATTGTTGTGGTATGCCTGACATGGTGGTGACCTCTAGTACTAATGGCACGAAGACTAGAGATGATGTATCAAAGACCATGTGTGATGTTGGTGAGCCAACAGTTGGCATGGTTCTTGCTAGTAATACTACTCCCTTGGCGATGTCTTCAGAGGTAGTAGTCAATTCCAACTTGGTTAGTGATCAATTGCAGTTAGTTACATCTGGATTGCAGTTTGAGCCACTGATTGAGATTGGTTCATTCTATCGACATTACATTGTGAGATATGCTCATGACCATGTTGATGAGATGATGATACAAAGATGTACTTTGGTTCCTAGTGCTTATCATCAGTTATGGGATAGTTTGATGCCTCGGGATGAGAGTTGTGATGGGCACGACATGGCAATAGGTCCTATAGTTGATAGCTTGATAATACATGACTTAGAGCAGGAGTTTTGGAGTGATGCTTCAGTGGGTGTTTTTATTGATTCTACTCATTTGGCTATGACATCTCCTGACTTAGCTGGTGAACAATCACAGTGGGTTGTATCACTTGTTCATGGTGAGCTGTTGACTGAGGTTGGTTTTTTTTATCAACATTATATTGCAGGGTATGTACATTAGTTAGCATTTGATCCTTGTGCTGAGGAGTTGATGGCAGACAAACTTGGTTTGGGTTCCATTTCTTGCTCTTTATCTTGTGATGTCTTTTTACCATCAGTAGTGCATGGGAGTTATGGTTATGAGATAGTGGCTAGTGATTTGCAGAGTTGTGTTGACTGCAAGATTTGTATAGTGTGTGGATTCTCCATACTTGGTACAATTTCATTCGAGAGTGTTCACCATTGTTGCAGAGTTGGATTGTACATTCTGTATAGGCCAGTGGGATACGTTGATGGTATTTACTGTGTTAGCAATTTGATTTGTGCCCTTTACTTGGGTTCTGATGTTCTAAGAGTTTGTGTCTCATGGGTTTTTTATTGTGGTAGTGGTGATTTTGGAGTTTGGTTGAGCTATAATTGTCAGTTTGATTATGGATTCCTCTTGGTCATATTGCAGAGGATATTGCAGGAGCCTGTAATAATTGGTAGTAGTATAGTTCATGACTGCATTTGGGATCTAGGTGGATTGATTGGTTTATTATTCAGCCATTTCTTGAGGACAAGAAATGTTTGGGAGGGGAGTACTTTTCATGTCCCCTTTTCAAATAATTAAAAATAATAATCTTTTCTAAGGCAGGCAGGCCCAAAAAGGTGAAGTTTTGGAAAAAGGGGATAATCTTTGGAAGCTAATGGACTAATAAATGAATATTATTATTAAAATATGTTTTATTAACCCCTCTTGGATGTGAGTTATGGTTATGCCCTCTTTTAAGGGGTTTGGAGGCATTCTGGGCTCATTCCAGAACTTGATTTTTGCTCATTTCTTTGCTATTCTTCAGAGGCTGCCAAACTTGTGGAGAAGAAGACCCAAGAATGGGAGTTTGTAGGTTTCCAGGGAGACCCAAGAACGGGAATTTGTAGGTTTCCAGGAAGGCTAAGGATGGGAGTTTGAAGCCATTCCATGTGCATGCTCATGCAGAGTTTTCCTTTGTGCTGAACAGTGTAGATTTGTGGGTTTTCGGGTGTATATTTTGTAAGAGTTTGGTGTTTCCAGTTGAGTATTTCATATCAGTTTGGGTTTCTGCTGTATATCAGACTTTTAAATATTAAAATAGAGATGAATATATGTATTTGGATATGATTATACTTTTGTGATAGATTATTAAGTTTTTGTGGTGATTCTGGGCTATTTTGTGCTATTTTTGGGAGCCCGATGAGCATTGTTTTTGTCCTCCGTTTGGGAGCTATTGTGTGCATGTTATACAGATTTGGAAATTTCATTTTATAGGTTGTTATGCTGCTCAATTTTTTGTAAAAATGTCCACTTTTAGATTTATTAAGAATAGGTGAAGTTGTGAAGCTTTTGGCACTATTTCCGGCATACCCGATTTGGGGTTTCTTGAGAAATTTGGTGGATCTTTGTGATATTAGTTGTTTGATCTTGAAGATCTGATTAAAGGCTTGAAATATCATATAAAATCAGAAAAGGGACATTTTAGAAAGAAGGAATAAAACATAACAATTATAAAAAATGTTATGTAAAATAGATCTATTTTAAAGTACAATAATAAAACAAATGAATTCAAAGCTACACATAAACATAGAATGTGTGCATGTAACTATAGATATTTATTGTTATAAATATCAAATATAGAAGTGGTGAAAAGGTAGTGCCAAGTCCTAATGTGACCAGAAAAAGTTGAATAAAACTTGTGTGAAGTGGAATTTGAATTTCATAAAAGTTAAAATGATGTGATATTGTTGGTGTAAACAAGTATTTGCTATTTACACTTTACTTAAATTTAATTAGGATAATGCATATTCATATTATTTGTCATGTAGACACCTAGGAGTTTTCATATTCACGAGTTATCATGTAAACAACACACTTGTTTGCACTCCAATTGAGCACATGTTGTCTACTACATCTCTTTTCAAGATACACCTTTTTATTCGTATCCTCTTATTGTTGCACATATGTTCATGCACAATGGAGGATAATCCACTCTTGGTGGACATGTGCTTAGTTGTTATTCTTATCTCTTGTATGACTCCTAGCCATATTAGTTGCCTTTATATACAAGGCACTTCTATGATGTATTCATCCAATCATATGATATCCATTCTCATTTGATCATCATTTGTCTCTCTTGTGCTATCTACTAAGCTTCTTGATCTTGGCATTAAATTATTGCCTTAGGAAAATTCTTATAGATATGAATAGGAAAAAATATTTATTAATAGATAAATGATTTCCATGAGGTGCATGTAATTTATTATGAGAGAACGCATACCACTTTCTAAATAGAGGATAGGACACAAGGTCCTTCCTCCATTGTTGTTGAAAGATTGATAGTTTGGTAATCTTTGAATTGCCATAGTAACTCTTTCTCAGAAGAGGAATTGTGATACAACTTTAAGTGAAATCCATTAACAAGGAGTTTAAATATGACTATATAAATGATGGAAGGCGAATAACACCATTATAAAATACTTTTGCAACCTTATATGTACCAAGTTATCTTGTCTGTAACTTACCCAAATCATCTTTAAATGTTCTTGATTATAGTAGGGCTTGGTCTCATGGTTGAAATTTTTTCTCTTTAATATGTCATGCCATGCAATATGATGTGATTGTATTATCCCAATGTGTTGCATTGTTGATTTCTTCATTTCATCCAATATATTCAGTTACATGATTTTTTATTTTTGTGCCTAAGATAGATCCATTTTAAGATCTAATGTTGCCTTGAGGGTTTTATGTTCGAACTCTATAGGAATCATGGTTGTTTTTCCATATATAACTAAACAAAATAAACCTTGTTGTAGTTTTATATGTTGTAATCTAGGCCCAAAAAACTTTAGGAGATCTTAATGCCTAATATTTCTTATGGATGACAATTATTTTAGTTAAGGTGGCATCTATCTCCCCATTTTCTATTTATAATTAACCATTAGTCTAAGGGTGATATAGTGTACACTTCTAGTTTCAAACATTATGCTCATTAACTAGGTAAAAAACTAGAGTTGATGTGAATTGAGCTCCCTAGTTAGTACCTATTTCTCTAAGAATTCCAAAGAGTTCAAAAAATTGCTCATAATTATTTTTAGCTACTTTAATGTCCCTTACATGCGTCGTAGCCTTGACCTCTACCTATTTTGTCAAATAATCACTGCAAACCAGAACGTATAACTTACTATTTGATGGGGGGTAAATTGGTCCCACAAACTCTAGACCCGATTTGTAAAATGGGGTTACAACCACTTGAGGATGAGTATTCCTACTTGTCACATGGCTGAACTTATAGATATAATACTAGAAACAATGCCAAAAATGTTGAACTCCTTTAATAGCTCAATAACCAGGTTTACAAAATCATGACTTGGGAACTAGAAATCTATACTAAGTAACTATCTCTTCATCATGAAGAATCATTTATGTCTCAACCCAAGATGTGAAACTTGAAATGGTGCAATATTGTATAGACACTAAGAAGTAACTAAACTCATACCTAGTCTAAGTGGAAATAAAACAACTATTGGGAAGTAATATTCTTGAAATGAAATTACATAAAGGCTGAAAATGCATCAACATATAAATGAAAATTGAAACAATTGAGAAATAACATTATTCCACAAGTAGACTAAGATCTACTTTGTTCTACCTCAATTGCACAAGTAGTCATAAAATACAATTATGGTGGTTACAAGGAAAGTCAATTGCCAAGACTAAATCTAACTAATGAATAAAAGTTAATTAACTAATAAAGAAGAATGAATAATCCTTGAGTGAGCCACCTTGGGTGATTCTTCTAGAGTTAACTCAGATACAACAAATAAAATACCATTTTATTCATTTTGAAACATCTTTGCAACAAGGCAAAAAACTAGACTATATTTTAATAAATCAATAAACTAAAGCAAGATCATGTCGACACAAAGTTCTAACCTCACCACACCTTATTTATAAAGAAAAGTCTTACTAATTCTAACCACTTAGTCAATTCACTCCCAAAAAACTAGGAGGACATGACTTTGTTGAAAGCACAAAAGAAGGATAGGAAGTTGTGCAAGGGAAGGACTTAGTCAAACCAATTGAGTTGCTAGGAGATTTAGCACAATTATCCTCTCTAGATTGATTCCACTAATAGACATGAACATTGAGTAGAGGATTACTACTCTCACTCAATTGGGAAATCCTCAATCCTTTGACTTCTTCAATATCCTACTCATATTGACCATTTCAATGCCTAAAGTGATAGCTAGAACTTCCTTATGCCTATTGACTCTCTCAATGAACATACTAGAATGTTAGCATAAATAAAATATCTACAAAACCATAATTTTTTCAAAATCTCTCTCTCTCTCTCTCTCTCTCTCTCACACACACACACACACACACACACACACACATGCCCCATGTTCCATAGTGTTCAAATTAAAATCCTAAAAGTACAAGGGATTATGACTTAATCATAAATTAGCATCCAAAGAGTAGCAAAAATAACATAAATTCTTATAATAAAGAGCTACAAATTTGGCTCGTCACACATCAATGTTGGAGACTAGCCTACAAGTAGTAGGCTACTTCTAGTGGTAAGTACCAAGCATAATGTGCTCATTCTACCAATTTGTTGATTTGTTTAAGTGATTACTCTACATATAATGTTATACTAGTAGATTAGTTCTATTTTATTCTTTACTAATTGTATCAAGTGATTTTGGCCTCAATCATGTGTATCTAATACTCCCTAGTGTAGATCCAAATATCTTTTAGTTGTATATTGGAGTCATCATAGGTTTCTATAATAATTTTATATATTTTTAGGAGAATTCTTTAGATCAGTCTCTTTTTCTTCTTTCCATAGTTTGTGTGATTTACAACTTTGTAACCTAAAGCGGTGTCTCCTTCTCTTTGGTCTAAGATTTTTCTTTTCTGAAAATATTTCTTTGGATTGATGTTTGTGTGTGGCTGGTCAACGTGTGCATTATTTGGCATTTGTGTTATCTAGATCAACATCTCCAACTCTCTAGACTAGGAATCTATAGGAAGTTTACCCAATAATCAACATAAGTGTTCTATAGATCGTTAGTTGCCTTCTTTGGCATCTCTACCTACTTTGTTTCTATGCCTCATTTAGTTTGCTACTAAGGTTTGAATTCTAGGTGGTTTGTGTATACTTCTTGATGATTTTATTAGATGATTTTTAGCCTATAAATGAACTTGTATGATTAATCTATTAAAAACAATAGTCCACAAAGATAACTGAGAGGGGGGGGGGGGGGAGTGAATCAGTTATCCAACAATTAAAACCCTTATCTTCTTTAAATAGACTTAACCATTCAATCAAAGTAAATAGCAACCATACAAAGATGCACGTAAATAATTACACCAGATATGTTGAGTAGGGAAACTCTTGATTAGAGGGAAAACCCTAGTGGGAATGATGCCCACAAGATGATGTACTAATATAAATATTCCTTGTTAGAGGATGAACCCTGTTAGGAGTCTATTACAATACTTAGTACAATGAGTCATTGTTAGGAGACTTTGATTCCCTGTTAGGAGTTGTGGTACAATGTATGCAAGAAGAGCCCACTGCCCAAACATCCAATTTCAACTACAAGAAGAACTCATTGCTCAAACAAATAGTTTACTGTTATTTTCTTCTTTCCTTGTTCTTTCCCCTGTCCTTTCAACCAGACCAATCACTGTTAGACCTTGTAGACCAGGTCACAAACCTTAGATCCAAATACCAAACCTCGGATCACTCAATGAAACCTTAGCAATGAAGTTTCCTTCACTTCTACATTACTTAGCTGAACTTCGCATTCCACACTCTCTACTGCTTTCCAAACATTCATGCTTCACATATATCCATACCATGATAAAGGAAAATATCCTTCCTTTATACCAAGTCCATAAAATAATTCCTTGAGTCGGATGTTAGTCCTTCTCAATTAATTATTATAAAACCACATTAAGAACATTTTACACTTAGTGATAACACAAATCTTTTTCCTTGCAACTTGAATAGCTTTGCATACACACAATAGTATGATGAGCAAGCTTAGCCATGTCATCCTCAACATGTTTTATCTATGTCCTCAACCTCGATCCTCAAGATATCAAATTTGCTAAGAGATATAACAAGTTTACCAGAACATGCCTCTATAAACTCTATCTCAGAACAAACATCACCAAAACTTACATAACTTCTTTTAGAATTATCCTTTCTGCTTCTGACATTAACTGCATATGCTAGATACTCAGAAATATCTCCCATAACCTCAGGTGGTTATCATGCTCAACTAGCCATCCATACCAACTTGATCTTTTTGTTGTTCTTCTATCAGATAACACAAAAGATATAAAACATGCTATGTTGACATCAATAAAAAAATCAGTCATGAATATTGTATATGAGCAATGTTAGTATGCTAATAGAAACCAAATTTAAATAAAGCTTCTACAAACTAAAAAAATTTCATAAACTTCAAGATAGACTAAGATGAGCTCTCAATTGAGAATATGAGCCATTAATGGGCTCTCTCAATGAGAAGCTCTCTTGTTGAGTGGCTTTGTCTAAATAGATAGGATGCATGCTCAAGCTTATGCTTCAAAAAGGGCTTCAAATGGAGTTGGAATTTAGGTGTGAGTGTATGGTTTTGATGTAAAATGGCTTCTTAAAATGGCATTATGACTTTACTTCATGGATTGTGTTCTTTTGCAAAGGGGAATGATCCAATTTATAGGCAAGAGGCTTGAGGGATTGAGGGCTAAGATGCAAGGATGGGGAAAAGCTCATGGAGGGCTCAGATTGCATGAGAGGAGAGCACATGGATTGTGCTTCCTTATAGCCAATCAGAGAGTGACACATGTCACAGGGTGAGAGGATGGAGGAAAGGGGAAGGATGAGTCAACAAAAGAGGCTCAAGGGATAAAATCTTCATAAAGACCCTCATAATGGCTTGTAAGAGCAATGAAAGGGCTTGGAAGAGTCATTTATGGCCTACTGGGCTTCATAAAGTTTTATGGTTGGGATATTTTGAGGTAGATGAGAGGAATTTCAACTTGGGCCTCATTAGGAAGGTTTTAAGCTTGCTTAGGATTGTGCAAATGATTAGAGGATGGATTATGATGGTTTAGGATTAGCTTAGGGATAGGCAAGTGGATGGCATTTAATGAGGGTGGGTGAAAGAGGAGATATTTGTTAACTTTGGCTTGGGTTAGTAAGTCTTAACCCATGTTTAGGGAATGTGACAAGGTTAGGAGGGGATTAGGATTAGGTTTAAAGACATCTTCTAGAAGAGTCTAGACTTTGGATGAGGATAAAGACTTTCTAGAATAGTCTAGAACTTCCTAGGATAAGGATGAAGACTTTCTAGAAGAGTCCAGAACTTCTTAGGATGAGGATAAATTAGATTTTTAGAAAATAAATAAAGTTTTATTTATTTCAAGGGTTTGGGTTGAGGAGATATTTATTAAAACTTTTTTAATAAACATTGAGATTAATATTTAATCTTAATTAAATATTTTGAGTTGGGATTAGGGGTAGGAAATGATGGGATTAGCCTTTAATCGAAATTAAAGAAGGATTAGAAGATTTTGGAAGAGGTTAGTGGTCTTAAGGAAATTGGCCAAGTTTTGGGCAAAAAATAAATTTTTTATTTATTTTGGGTTTTTGGTCAATTTAGTAATTAAATAATTAATAAATAAGGAAATAATGTTTATATAAGATTTAAACATTTTTGGGAGGGATTCCTTAATTAAATATTTTTAATTAAGATAAAGGGATTTAATGGCATAAAAATAAATAATTAATTAATTAATAAATGATGATGTCATCAAGAATTTTTTCAAAAAATAAAATATTTTATTTTCTAAAAGATTTTTAAGTGTCTACATTTTGCCCCTCTTTGATGTGATGCCACAAGTGGCATGGCATCAAAGATAAGAAAATAAGATGCCCAAGGCTAGAGCAGAAGAGGAGAGAATGGACTGTGAGATGCCCCCTCAAGAAGGTGGCGGGGAGAGAAAGTGAGGCTTGACGACTTTTTGAAAAGTACAAGAATCCGAAATGAGCAAGGAGACTCAGATTGGCTTAAGAGAAGAGGTTTAGTTAGCTCAAACTCTCACTACGGGAGAATGATAAAGGGAGAATAATAGGCACAAGAGGAAGCAAGCTTAAGATCTCAGGGATTACAGAGGATGAAGGAGCGGAGTGCTATAAAAAGGAATCTAGGATAGGGAGATGGATGATGGGATGATAAAGCTGATGCAACAGGATTTCAAAGAGTCAGATTGGCGAAAGATGGGTTTCGAAGATACCTAGGACTAGGATTATGGAGCTCGAAAGATGAGGCTTGGTGGATTGATTGGATTGGTGGATCCCTAAGACTAGGATTGTGGATCCCTAAAGTTAAAAGTGTAGATTGATTCAAAGAGATACTGATTCATAAGTTGGGTTAGGAGAGACAGATGCTAGATATGGATGGGGGATAATGGAGATGAAGGGAATCCATTGAAGCTTTTTTGAGCAGGGGGATACTTCAAAGAGAAGTACCACCATGTAGTTGAGCACTAGATTTTCTATAGGATTGTTGGTTAATTGCCAAGGTTACCAAGAACATCAAGGCCGTGTCACCAACCATCCAAAGGACTGACGAACTAACTCAAAACAAACACGCAAGGATTTCCCCAACATCACACATGAATCCTAGAGGAAGTAGCGTGGAACTAACACTGGGTAACCCACAAGCAGAAAACAAAAACAAATAAAAGACCTGATCAAGACCTTATGCTCAGATTGCCTTATTCGCAGTATACCATGATATGGAAGATCGTGGCAACCTTGAGGAGGAAACAAGGAGATTGCTTGGAAAAGATACTTCAAGACCCAAAAGGGAAGATTCCAAATCAAAAGAAAGAGAAAATCCAAAAGAGAACTATTTGCCAACGAGATGGGTGGGACGAGGTACTAATAGACCAAGATCAGATATGAGGAAAGCTATATCCTGCAAGGATCTATCAGAGAGCACCTAAGCTGATGGATTTTGGATGAGTGATGCATCTGGCAAGCTGAACTAAGAAGGATAACACTTTGGTGACAAGAGATCTAGCTAAAGGATGCATTGGAATAGCTAACCAAGGGTTGTGCGATGTGTGTAAGATGCTAATCAAGGAGGAACTGACACGAAAGCTGGATAGATACAATGGTACTAAGCTAAAGAGGATGTACAAGTTGACGAACCAAGATATGTTACAAATGTACAAGGTTGTTCATGTTTTGGTTTTTGTGAGATGGAAATGTTCGTGAAGGGTGGGATGTCTGCAATAGTTGATAGGCGAATAGGTAGATGGTTTGCGAAAAGCTTAAGGAAAATGGGATTCTTTATGTGCATGTGATAGGATACAAGCTAGGATACAAGATTTGGCATATAATACAAGCTGGAATATGGTACAAGCTTTGGACAAGATTTGAATATACAAGCTATGATACAAGGGATGATACAAGATTTACAAGCTGGGGCACAAGATTTACAAGCTGAGGTACAAGATTTACAAGCTATACAGGAGGTATTTACAAGCTTCATTAGATTTTGGATATTTGGTCGGAACACCAAGGGAACAAGGAGGTGTTTTATTGGATTGTGAATAGATGGATGAGGGATAGGATAATGATAGATAATGGATTAGTCTTCGTACACAAGGTGCCTGAATTACCAGGTTTTCACCAAGGTACCTATCCAAGGCGCTTGAATTGCCAAGTTTTCACCATTGGACGCTTATTTCTCTTTACTATTTTTTTGTATTTTTCAAAAGCTGGGTATACCAAGGATCTACAAGCATAGAACTTCTTGAGATGAATGATGTTAGTAGGATCATTCAAGAGTTCTCCTTCCGGTGTAGATAGCTAATAGGCTCTGGAGCCAAAGGAGATAGTGACAACATAAGGACCAAGCCAGTTAGGTTCAAACTTGCCTTTCTTTTCTCGATCAACTTGGACTTTCATATTTTTTTTGAGGACCATGTTGCCTGGCTGAAAGTGTCGTGGAAGCACCTTCTTGTTGAAATTTCTTTTGAGACGAGTTTGATAGACTATGAGATGATCATAGGCTTTTTGTTGTTTCTCGTCTAAGAGATCTAGTTGGGTGAGCCGAGCTACTCTGTATTCTTCATCTGATATTTTCCCTTGCAAAGATATGCACAAGGAGGGAAGTTCAACCTCTATGGGTAGTACTGCTTCGACACCATAGACTAAGGAGTATGGAGCTGTGCCTATGGATGTATAGAAGGAAGTTTGATAGGCCGATAGGGATGGATTTATTTGTAGGTGCCAATTGCGGCCAAAATCATTGACAACTTTCTTCAGGATTTTGAGGAGGGTTTTGTTAGTTGCCTCTGCCTGGCCATTACCTTGTGGGAAATATGGGCTAGAAAAGTGGTGATAGATGCAGAGGGAAGTGCATAATTCTTCCATGTTGAGATTTTCAAAGTTACCTTCGTGGTCAGTGAAGATGGTGGATGGGATGCCGAAGCAGCAAACAATGTGGTACAAGATGAACTTGGAGACCTAAATTCCTGTAGCTAAGACTAGGGGGACTGCTTCCACCCATTTAGTGAAATAGTTTGTAGCTGTTATTATCCATTTATGTCCATCAGATGAGAGAGGTGTGATAGTTCCAACTAGATCAAGGCCCCAACAAGCGAAAGGCCAAGGTGGTGCAATAGGCTGTAGATCCTGTGCTGGAGCGTGCACAAGATTTGTGTGCTGCTGACATGGGAGACACTTTTTTACAAAGTCACAATAGTCTTCTTCAATGGTAGGCCAATAGTAGTCTGCTCTAAGGATTTGTCACGCGAGGAAAATACCACTCGTGTGGGCACCGCAAAGTTCAGAGTGTACTTCTTTTAATGCCATCGCGGCCTCATTTTCATCTAAACATTGAGAGAGAGTATCATGATAACCCTGACAATATAGGGTATTGGCTATGATAACATAGCAGGATGATTTTCGGATGAGGTTTTGGCGTTGGGTACATGTGAGGTGAGGGGAGATGATACCATCTTTAATGTAAGCGTGAATCTCATGGTACCAAGGGGATTGGGGACCAACCAAGATACAAACACATTTTGAGTCATCATTCACATAGGTAGGTGTGAGGAGCTGCTCGACTAAAAAATCATGCGTAACCGCTTGGGGAATTTTCAAGAGCGAGCCAATAGTAGCCATAGCGTTTGCTGCTTTGTTCTGTATTCGAGGGACTTGTGTAAACTAAAGCTTTGTAAAATGCTGGGTTAGCTGATCAACTAGCTCTTTGTAGGATAATAGCTTTTCATCTTTGGTTTGATATTCATTTAGGGCTTGCTTGATGATGAGATGAGAATTGCCAAAGATTTGTAACTTAGTGATGTTCCATTCTATAGCTATCTTTAATCCTACTATGAGAGCCTCATATTCAGCTATATTGTTGGTGCTAGGGAATTCTAGCTTGAAGGCTTTTGGAATGTAATCTTCTTGAGGTTTGACCAACAATATTCCTACCCCTGATCCATGAGATGTATATGAGCCATCAAAATAAAGTTTCCATGGGGGTTGTTCTTCAATTAGACAAATATGCTCATCTGGACATTCTGTGATCAAAGGATATGTATCTACTAGAGGTGCATCAGCTAGGTGATCTGTTATAGCTTGCCCTTTGATTGCCTTTTTGTCCACATACTAGATGTCAAATTCGCTAAGGAGCATAACCCATTTGGCCAAAAGGCCTGTAAGTGTTGTTCTGGAGAGCATATACTTGAGAGGGTCGATCTTGGAGACTACTTGGATGGTATGACTTAGCATGTAGTGGTGAAGCTTTTGAGTTGAGAAAACAACTGCCAAACAAGCTTTTTCCATAGGAGTATAATTGAGTTTATAGCCAACTAGGGTTCTACTAATGTTGTAGATGGCTCTTTCTCTATCATAGTCATCGAGCTATGCTAGAAGTGCCCCTAGAGCAGTAGGCGTTGCTGATATGTACAAGATCAAGGGATGACCAGGAACTGGTGGAACCAAATTAGGGGGATTGATGAGATACTGCTTGAGATGATCGAAGCTACGTTGACATAAAGGATCCCACTTGAAGTTTTCATCCTTCTTCAGTAAGTGTGCAAACGACGTACACTTATCTACAAGCTGGGAGATGAAGTGTTGAATGGATTGAATCTTTCCTTGAAGAGTGCGAAGCTGTCTCAATGTCTGGGGAGGAGGCATGTCTACGATAGGTTTGACCTTCTTGGGGTCAATCTCTATACCTCGTTTAGAAACTATAAAGCCTAGAAGCTTGCTAGATGTGACCCCAAAGACACATTTCTTGGGATTCAGCATAAGATGATATTTGGCTAACCTATCAAAGACTTTCTCCAGGTCAGCAAGATGATCCATGAAGGTATGAGATTTAACCAAGATATCATCCACATAATCCTCCAAAATGCTATGGATAAGATCATAGAAAATGGTTGTCATAGCTCTTTGATAGGCAGCCCCAACATTCTTTAGGTCAAAAGGCATCATGTTGTAGCAAAACGTTCCCCAAGGTGTAGTGAATGTTGTCTTATGCTGATCCTCTTCTGCAATCTTGATTTGATTATACCCAAAAAATCCATCCATGAGGGATAGAATTTCATGTCCATCTATAAGATCTACAATCATATCTATGTTGGGCAAGGGAAAATCATCTTTTGGACAAGCTTTGTTAAGATCTCTAAAATCAGTACATATTTTGATGTCACTGGAAGGCTTAGTGATGGGGACCATGTTGGAGATCCACTCTGAGTAGTCGATAGGTCAGATAACCTTAGCAGCTAACATTCTTTCTAATTCAGCTTTGACCAATAATGCCACCTTGGGGTGCATTTTTCTAAGCTTTTGTCTGATGGGCTTGATCTTTGGATCGACTGTAAGATGATGAAATACAAGCTTTGGATCCAGTCCTGGCATGTCCTGATATGACCATGCAAATCGGCCAATGTTCTCTCTTAAGACCTCAAAGAGGAGGTCAGCTTGGTCTTGTGATAGGGATACAACAATGTGAACAAGTCTGGGGATCTTTGAAGAACTGATGTTGACTTCTCTAGTATCCTCAATTAGAATAGAAGACACCTCTAGTCGATTATCTTGAGGAGGCAATGCTAAATCCTCATGTTCTGCTTGTGACTCTGGATTTTCTTACTAAGGGGTTCTCTTTGCTGCCTTAGCTAGTCCCGAATTCACCTTAGTTCCAATTTTGGGTGTATCGGAACTAGGTTGGGAATTTTCTCCAAAATACCCCTTGGGATCTAGCTTATAGATATAGGTAGAATCTAGCTTTGTTTGCTTGTGAGGAGTTTCAGCTCCCATGAATCTCAGAAGTGCTTCCTCTGATGTGAACTCATCAATGTGTATGATGCTTGGTTGGTCCCAATCTATGAGTTGTGGATGGGCGAGTGGTAGGTAAATGAAATGGATGGATAGTTCTTGGAGAACAAAGTCTCCGAGGAAGATTTGGTCTGGGATATCGTCGTAGGCTCTCTTTTCACCTTCCTCTGGAATGTCTTTGATTTTGATAAGGTTGCGGTGAATGTTTGAGAAAGCATGATCGTTCTCATTGGTGCCCCCAGTTCTGGGTATGCCAAAGCCAAGACCTGACTTTGATTCCCACTTGTGTGCATCGATGGGGCACTGCATGCCTCTTTCTTCTGGTCCTCGACCACCACCTTGATAGTTCAATTTTTTAGTGATGAGCTTATGTTCTTGGGGATACTTCTGGCTGAAGTGATGAAGGCATGCTTGATTTCTTGGAGGTGCATCCTTATGTAACCAATTGTTGATATCTGCAGTGAGCTCCTCATGAAGAGGGATTTTCGAGGATACAAAGGTTGTTGGGCCAAACTATTTGTATCGAGGAGGTGGAATCTCCTTAGCTTTGTGATATGTCGATCGTCCATGGGCGTGTGGGTCAAGTGGGAGTGCCCCGACAGCAAATGCATCTAACAGACTATACTCTCCACAACCTTTGTTATTGATCTTCACGGTAGATAGGGTGGAGGCGAGGATGGTTTTTTGGTCATTACAAGTGTGGGATGAGCTGGCGATGGCTGTGCCGATATCAATTCCAGGGCAATGGTTTGCATATGAAGCTTCAACCGCATTGCAGTAAGCAAAGGGTTTTGGATCGGCATGGATGGTTACCTCAGTGCCCTGATGCAAAAATTTGACGCACTGATGGTAAGTGGATGGAACAGATTTCATGGCATGAATCAATGGGTAGCCGAGGAGGATGTTAAATGGTAGGTTTAGATCAATAACATGGTAGAGTGTTTCTTGGATGACTGGCCCAACCTTGATTGGCAGCAAAATAGTTCCTTCTGTGGTTCTTTCCAAGTTGTCATAAGCTTTGATGGTGATAACCTCACTGATGATATCTACCTCAGTATACCCAACTTGTTTTATCAATTTTAGGGTGCAAATATTCAAGGCTGATCCATTATCTATCATTACTCTTTTTACAGAAAAATTGGATACCATTATGGCTATGCGAAGTGGAAGGGTGTGATTTGGCTCAACCACAGGTATGTTGGTGGGTTTGAATGATAGGGCACATGAGGAGGATAGGTGTCCAACAAGATGATGAAAATCAGTAGCGTTGATATCTGAAGGGACATGAGATTCTATGAGAGCACTGTCAAGGATGTTTTTGTACATAGGACTAGTGCAAAGAAGGTCTAAAATGAAGATTTGGGCTCGCATGTTCCCAAGGTGTTCCAAGATATTATACTAGCTTTTTGATGGAGTTGATGGTGCTGGTGAAACTGGTGGGCCTGCGATGTTAAATTACGCTCTTCGAGTGGTGACTGCACACTCATTGTTTGGTCCTTGGATATTGATAACATTGACAGGAGGCTCTTTCTCGGATATACAACCTATGAGGCTACCATAATCTATATAGGATAAAGTGTGGTCATTGTTCTTCCCATGCTGTTGGTTTGGTTGGCGGTTGTTGGTGTTGTTTTTGTTGGTTTGGATAGGTGCTTTTCTAGGATTTTGGTTGTTGTGAGGGGGAAAAGCATTTTGATAGATCTGTAAGCCTGCATTGGGAGAGGTTTGGGCACCAATGGTGATTTCTTTCTGATCAATGAGGTCTTGCACATAATCTTTCAGTTTCATGCATCTGAGGGTGGTGTGACCTTTTACGCTATGAAATTTGCAGTACTCATTGTCTTTGTACCATGCAGGTTTGGATTGGCCTGGGTCAATTTGCTGGGTAGGAGGAAATTTGATGAGGTTTTCCTTAGTCAATTTCTCAAAAATGACATCCAATGGCTCACCAAGGGGTGTATAATTTTTAGGTGCAGGTTGGAACTTGGGCTTTGGTCCTGTAGCTACATTGATGGCATTAGCTTGATTGCTAGACCCTTGAAAGTTGGGTATTGGATTGTGGCCTTGATAGATTTGGTGATTCTGGTGTTGGTAGTTGATAGTTTGTTGATTGTTTAGTTGATAAGGTGGGTTGGACTGATTTTGGGAAGGACCAACAATATTCATATGTTTGGTGTCAGTGACGTCATCTGTTGCAACGTGCTTGTTTTTGTTCCAATACCTAGACTTGTCATTGGAATGTGATTGATTTTGGTTGGCTTCCTTGTAAATCTTGACCACACCATCTTTAATGAGTCCTTTCTTAAGGATCATTCCTTTTTCTTTGATATCTTTGTAGGTCTGCAAACAATTCATGGTCATGTGGTGAGCTAAGCTAGGATGGGCATTATCAATAAATATTTTCACCAAATGGCATTCTGGCAAGGTGCAAGATATGCGGGTGGTAAGGGTTTGCCATCTTTGTAGATATTCGAGAAGGCTTTCTCCACCTTTTTGCTTAGTGTGGACAAGATCAACTACTGAGAGCTTTGTTTCAACAAGATGGGCATATTAGACTACAAATGCGTCAGACAATTCAGCAAAGTTTTTAATTGTGCCATATGGGATTCTATAAAACCATTCAAGAGCTGGTCTAGCCAAGCTTTTGGGAAAGAGATGCAAGAGGAAGACATCACCGTATGCCACTTCTTGGCAGTGCATGTAAAATTCTTTGATATGTGTGACAGGGTCTCCTTTTCCTTTGAATTTGTCAAACTTGGGTATCTCAAAGTGTTCGGGAAATGGTGTCATGGTAATGGCTCTGTCAAATGGGTAAGGAAACACATTCTCAAACTTGAAGGTTTTTAGATAATTTCCCTCCTGGATGTTCTTCAAAGTTGTCTTCATGGCTTCCCATTCTGAATTAATGGGTGATGGCTGGGGTGCCCCCAATGTAGGAGTGCCTTGAGGTAGGTATGTGCTAGATGGGGCAATGGAATATGGATGGCTTTGAGGTATGGGCTGGTAGGGATTGTACATGGCTTGGGCAACTGAATGGTGGATGATAGGTTGCTGAGGTGGAGGTGGCACATATTGTTGCATGGGTTGTGAGGCTTGCTGTTGATATTGGATTTGAGGTTGGGATTGAGGAACATAAGCTGGCTATGGGATAAATGGATTTCTTTGTGGAGGTAAGGTATAAGATGGTTGTGAAGCTTGGGGAAAGGATTGGGGAGCTTGTGGAACTTGACTTTGGATTTGAGGAGTTTGACCAATATATGTAGGTTGTGCCCCCATTTGGGAAGGTATCTGCATGGCAAAAGAGGCCAAGTAATTGGTGGTTAGTGGTGGTGGATTTCCTTCTAGAAGTGGCATAGAAAAATAGTTAGTAATAGGAGGTAATGGATTAGTTGGTGGTGGAGGTGGTGGGAATTGAAAGCTTGAAAATGGAACTGATGGGGTGTGATAGCTTGGTGGCTGGATTTGAAAGCTTGGTAGAGTGGTGGCAGGAGCTTGGGTCACTTGAGAGCTTGGCAGAACATTGGTAGTAGCTTGTGGATTTGTGGCTAATGGCACTGAGCTCCAAGGACCTAGTGGAAATGATGGAATTATGCTTTGAGCTGAGGTAAACAAGCTGGGGGTAATGAAAGGTTGATTACTTGGCCCCATGGGTGGCATCCCAATTGTATATTGCTGAGGTTGGCCAAAGATGCTAGCACTGATTTGGGAGATGGGTGGATTTGGAAGGCTGGGTTGGAGAGTAGTAGCAATAGTGAAGGGAGTGAATGATGAGGTGTTTTGGGTGAAGGGGGTTTGGGATAGAGTGGTATGGACCAATGGTGGAGTGGTGGTGGCTAGATTGGCTTGCGGAAGGGAGATTTCAACTTGAGTGGAGGCTAGTATGTTTGGGTCTGTTGGATCATAACGATTGGCTTGAGGCTCTTCTTTTGGCACATATTGAGGATAATCTGAATCATAAGAGCCTATTGGGAGTAGTTGTCCAAACAACGGGTGAGATGGATCTTATAAGGAAGGAGGTCTTCCAAAGTCAAAGGCTCCTATATTGTCCCTTTGAAAGTTAGCCATGATTGTTTCTTTGTTCTTGTATATAATGGCGTTCACCAATACTACATTTTCTAGTTGGTTCATGAAAGATTCAATGTCAGTAGGTGATGGTATAGTGTTCTCTAGGCTGAAGGATGGTCGAGTGCTCAAGGGGAGCGATGTTGTTTGATCCAAATGATAGGGTTCCATTGTTTCTTTCTTCTTCTTGGCTAAGCGAGTGATGGGTGGCATGAAAATGTTCCTAGGGATGAGATGCAACAATGCTGATGGATGCAAAGGGGGAAGGCTTTTCTATGCAAATGATTTCCTAGGTTGAGGCAAAGCTATATGACAAACCAAGGAGGATTGGGTTGGGGATTCTAACTTCAAAGATATGTTGCCAAAGCATGAAAGGTCTGCTTTCCTATGTGCAAGCTTGGTGGTGATTGTGTCAACTTTAAGGATAGATTGATGATCCTTTAGGAAAAACACGAGATTGACCACTTGTGGATCCCAACCTTTGGCTCAAGGTGATGAGGGATAACAAGTGACAAAGCTAGATTACCCTAGACAAAACTTTGTCAAAGGGATAACCTCAGTGAGGCTGGTGGATTTGCAAGATGGTAGGAATGGAAAACCTTTGGCAAGGTGACAATAATTTTGAAGGCTTGGATGTGAAAATTAGGCTTTTTGGGATGCTAGCTAGGTTTGAGGGGATTGGTTTGATTCTAAGGCAAAGACCTAGATGAG
Organism: Cupressus sempervirens; assembly: GCA_028749045.1. NCBI lineage: Eukaryota > Viridiplantae > Streptophyta > Pinopsida > Cupressales > Cupressaceae > Cupressus > Cupressus sempervirens. The sequence goes on from CM053787.1 coordinate 973,731,561, forward strand.
ATACATGAGCTAAAATGATTTAAAGGGATAACCAAGGGTGGCTGGCTTACCTACAAGGATAATTGTAAAGTGGAGCTTATGCAAGAAGATGTGGAGGAACAAGGGGGCCTAATCATAGAAATCATGCCTAGTTGGTAAGGCATAAGCAGGGTTAACTCCTGGATGCTTGCTAAATTTGATAGTGCGATCTAACTAGACATCTTGAAGGGCTTCGTCGGCAACTTTGTCTTCTGCTTTGTGGAGTTTGGCAATTCGAGGGCTTGGTGTTACTTCCTTTTTCTTAGCTCCAATTTCTTGGTATGCCTGAGATGGCTTGAGTTTGGCTTTGTGAAACTTCTGTTTGGGTTTGGGTTGTTCTGACATAAATTCTTGAATCTGCTTGGCTTAGAGAGATTTTGGTTGTTTTGCTTCAACTCATTCAACATCTAGAACAAGCAATGACTACGCTAAGTATGCCCTAAGCTAGGATTGACCAAGTTTGGCAAACATTCATTCAACAAGTAAAAAATCAAGCAATAGACAGGAACAACCAGATAGAAGTTTTTGATTCTCAGAATGTGATACTTGCGCCAAGGAGTGTGTATGTTTTACAAATGTTTCGATCAGTCACTTCAAACACATTAACACCCTAGATGGTTGGCTGTAAGGCTAACAGTTGGTTTAGCTAGGGAGTCTTCGATATACCCAAGGTAAGTGAGGCCCAAATCTATAGATGAAAATAAAAAAGATGTCACACAGCCGAGAGGAGCGGTAACCCACTTCTCCTCTTTCACTTCTCAAGGGTATAAAGTTCCTTGAGGCTTAGCCCAAGTGACAAAATCTTGATCCCAAGAGAGGTGTTTTTGGATTCACCTCCTGATCTTTATAATCTGCCAAAACGCTGGAGTTGAGGTCGTCCCAAGGGGTGATGAAATCCCCAAGAAGGCCTCCTAAAATTTAAACAAGATTTTGGATCCTAATCTTATGCACCCAAGATGGCCTCGAAAGACGACAAGGGGAGAGAAGACTTGGATGATCCTGGGCTAAAAGACATAATTCTTTTCCAAAGTTTTTCAGATCTAGACCTTGCAAACACACATGTTTAGGATGCAAATGTTCAATTCTAACTTGAAGTGTTAACAAAAATAAAATCGATCGAAGAATGAATACACCAAGAAGATTTAGGGTCAACAAAAGTAAACTCGCACGCCCGGAGGCCCTCCACATCAAGTATCAATTGATTTTTCTTTAAGGCATTCAAGATTGAGTGTGAGTTTGTTTTAAGCCCAAAATAAAGATGTGTAAAACTCGGCTTCAAGCATGCGCCTGGAGGCCCTCCACGTCAAAATTTGTTCAATTTTTATGTCCAAATGAAGTGTTAGTGAGACTAATGTACATTTAAGAAATTTTCTATCTTAGAAAAACCAATAAAAACTCAAGTGAGTGAAATTTGATTTTTTTGGAGCACTTAACACCTTCTTAGGTAGACCCATCCCCATATATGGTGCTGATATTGCAACCAATGGTTAGAATGATGGGTGATTAAAGAGGGTGAGTCCAACAACAAATTCACTCAAAGTGTCTTTATTTGTTTTTATAACTTAGAAAGTTTCTAAAATGTAGATTCTTTTAATGCCCCAAAAGATGAAGTGTGAGATATTGTAATGATTAATTGACCTTTTGCATTCAAAATTGGATTTTTTGTTTTAATTATGCATTCATAAAAAAAAAAAACTTGATTTTAATCCATGGCACTCAAGAGTGATTTTAGCAACATGCATTCAAAGACAAGTGATTAAACATTCAAGTTTTTTCCTTTGAGCATTCAAGATTGAGATTTTGTGTGTTGTTTTAAGAACTTTGAAGTGCTTTGTTTTAACCTTAGATCATTCGAGATTGTTTTGGACTCAAAAATGAAAATGACTCTTTGGACTTTGGTTTTCATTCAAGATTTTGTGTTCTAGTTTGCATGTTTTAAGCCAAAAAATGATATTCCTAGATTGTTTTGATGCATGAAAAACCTAAGAAACATTCAAGATTTTGCAACAAGACATTTGTTTGGAACAAATAACAAAGCTTTAAGGACAATTTTGGCAACCATTTAGGACTCTTAGTTTTCATGAGATTTTTAAAAGAACTTTAAAATATTTGCAAATGAGGTTCATTTTATCCTTGATTGATGCTTTGAGTTTGATTTAGATTTTAGAGTGCACTTAGTGTTGATTTTGAACCTTTTGAAATGGAAACTTGAAGTTCTTTTTAAATTCCCAAAAATGAAGTGTTCCTAACTTTGCATGAATGCATCTAAAACCTTGATGTTGCAAGGATGCAAATGATTGGATTGGTTTAGTTTCACTTGTTAAAAGATTTTTTTTTTGCAAATTTTTAGTTTTTAATGGATTTAAGTATGATTTGGGGATTCATTTTAAGCACTAAAAAGAAGTGTGTATGATTTTGCTTCCTTAAAAAAAATGGCCAAGATATCCCACAAGAAGAAGAAGAAAAAGTAGATGGAATAAGAAGAATATAGACAAGAAGAGGAAGAAGAATTCCAAGTGCTTTGTCCACCTATAAGCTTGAAAAATCTGCAAACACTATGAGATAGACTATGAGTTCCTTTGTCTTCTTCATGCTTATGTGGACCTACAAAACCAATTTATACAATCCTACCAATCACAAAAACAAGCAAAATTAGCCAAAATTAGCAAATGACATACAAAACTTGACTAAAAAAGCTAATGAAGATGACCCATGCGGGGTTCCACCGGGCGTGCCAAAATGTATATGAGCAATGTTAGTATGCTAATAGAAACCAAATTTAAATAAAGCTTCTACAAACTAAACAAAATTCATAAACTTCAAGATAGACTAAGATGAGCTCTCAATTAAGAATATGAGCCATTAATGGGCTCTCTCAATGAGAAGCTCTCTTGTTGAGTGGCTTTGTCTAAATAGATAGGATGTATGGTCAAGCTTATGCTTCAAATGGAGTTGGAATTTGGGTGTGAGTGTATGGTTTTGATGTAAAATGGCATTATGACTTTACTTCATGGATTGTGTTCTTTTTCAAAGGGGAAGGATCCAATTTATAGGCAAGAGGCTTGAGGGATTGAGGGCTAAGATGCAAGGATGGGGACAAGCTCATGGAGGGCTCAGATTGCATGAGAGGATAGCACATGGATTGTGCTTTCTTACAGCCAATCAGGGAGTGACACATGTCACAGGGTGAGAGGATGGAGGAAAGGGGAAGGATGAGTCAACAAAGGAGGCTCAAGGGATAAAATCTTCATAAAGACCCTCATAATGGCTTGTAAGAGCAATGAAAGGGCTTGGAAGAGTCATTTATGGCCTAGTGGGCTTCATAAAGTTTTATGGTTGGGATATTTTGAGGGAGATGAGAGGAATTTCGACTTGGGCCTCATTAGGAAGGTTTTAAGCTTGCTTAGGATTGTGCAAATGATTAGAGGATGGATTAGGATGGTTTAGGATTAGCTTAGGGATAGGCAAGTGGATGACATTTAATGAGGGTGGGTGAAGGAGGAGATATTTGTTAACTTTGGCTTGGGTTAGTAAGTCTTAACCCATGTTTAGGGAATGTGACAAGGTTAGGAGGGGATTAGGATTAGGTTTAAAGACATCTTCTAGAAGAGTCTAGACTTTGGATGAGGATAAAGACTTTCTAGAATAATCTAGAACTTCCTAGGATGAGGATGAAGACTTTCTAGAAGAGTCTAGAACTTCTTAAGATGAGGATAAATTAGATTTTTAGGAAATAAATAAAGTTCTATTTATTTCAAGGGTTTGGGTTGAGGAGATATTTATTAATTTTTTTTTAATAAACATGAGGATTAATATTTAATCTTAATTAAATATTTTGAGTTGGGATTAGGGGTAGGAAATGATGGGATTAGCCTTTAATCGAAATTAAAGAAGGATTAGAAGATTTTGGAAGAGGTTAGTGGTCTTAAGGAAATTGACCAAGTTTTGGGCAAAAAATAATTTTTAAATTTATTTTGGATTTTTTGGTCAATTTATTAATTAAATAATTAATAAATAAGGAAATAATGTTTATATAAAATTTAAACATTTTTGGGAGGGATTCCTTAATTAAATATTTTTAATTAAGATAAAGGGATTTAATGGCATAAAAATAAATAAATAAATTAAATAATTAATTAATTAATAAATGATGATGTCATCAATTTTTTTTTCAGAAAATAAAAATATTTTATTTTCTAAAAGATTTTTAGGCGTCTACAAATATAACATATCATCATCAAACAAATCTTCCAACAATCTCCCCTTTGGCATTGATGGCAACATAGATGAAAAACATCTAGTTCCAAGAATACCAACAAAAGACTATCCATCTTCAAATCCTCTTCATCAATCATACCCCCCCGATTGATACACCTCAATGTGCTCAATAACAAACTATTATTCTGCATACTGTGCTTATGTCGAACATCTTCCTTAGCATACTGCCAAACTTTTCTCCTTAGCATAATGTTTTCCTACAATACTTCTCCCCATTTAGCATAATGTTTTTCATGCCAAACTTCTCCCCCATTGACATCAATGTCAAAGGTTTCTGCAGTCAATATCTCTACATGAAACTCTGTAATCAACTGATAGTTATTCAGCTCGAGTGTCAAAAGACACTTTTTACAACAATATCAATCAAGAGTCCTAGATGACTCTATCCATCACAGATACTCCCCCATATAGGAAGCATCAACATCCAGTCCAGACAAACAATGATGCTCTGTTACCCTGGACTGATGCATTCTTGCATCTTCTACTCTGATGTATAAAGGGGCATATCCCCAATCATACCTCGCAAATACTCAAAAGTCTCTTTGGGAAGAGGCTTAGTGAATATATTTGTATTCTACTCTTTTGTGCTTACACACTCCAATCTGATTTCTTTTTCTGCAACTTTTTCTCTCAACGTATGATACTTGATAGAAATGTGGTTAGTCTTCAATTGCAACACTAGATTCTTAGACATATTTACCATGCTTGTGTTGTCACAATGTATACCAATAGGTTCATTGATTTCTATCCTTATATACTTTAGCATTTACTTCATCCAAATAACTTGATTGTAATTATTTGCTGCTGCAACACACCCTGCTTTTGTTATACTTTGAGATGTACAATCCTGCTTATTGCTTAACCAAGAAACCTTTCTTCCTTCAAGAAAGAAGGCTCCTCCATTTGTGCTCTTTCTGTCATCCATACTACCTGCCCAATCTGCATCAATATAAGCACTTAGAGTAAAATCATTAGATCTGTCATACCATAATCCAAATTATGAAGTTCCTTTCAGATATCTAAATATCCTTTTTATTGTTGCATAGTGTGCTTCTCTGGGATTAGCTTGGAATCTTGCAACAATTCCAACTGCATTTGCTATATCTGGCATTGTGTGAGTCAGATATTGCAAACCTCTAATCATAGATCTATACTTCTTCTACTCAACAATAGGTGTCTCATCCTTTGTAGATAACTTGTGTCCAGTTACCATAGGTGTTCCAATAGGTTTACATGTTTCCAAACCAAACCTTTTTAGTAAGTCCTTTAAGTACTTAGCCTGAGAAATAAAGATTCCTTCTTTATTCTGTACTATTTGCAATCCTAGGAAATATTTTATGTTTCCTCTCATACTCATTTCAATTTTTTTCTTCATTTCTTTTGCAAACTTCTTGCTTTCTTCATCATTGCCTCCAAATATAATGTCATCAACGAATATTACCAAAATCATCAAACCATCATTAGTTTCTTTTCAATACAGATTGCTATCTGTCATACCTTTGCTATATCCGAGCTTTGTCAAGTGCTTGTCTAACCTTGCATACCAGGTTTTGGGTACTTGCTTCAATCCATACAATGCTTTCCTTAGTCTGCATACTATGTCCTTGTCATATGTCAAAGGATATCCTTCAGGCTACTCAATGTATACCTCTTCTTCAAGTTCTCCATTCAAAAATGCTAAGTTGACATCCATCTAATATACTTTGAATTTCTTATGTGCTGCATAGGCTAAAAATAGTCTTACTGCTTTTATTCTAGCCATTGGAGCATAAGTCTCCTCATAGTCTATTCCTTCTTGCTGTGAGTAACCTTTGCATACTAATCTTGCTTTGTTTCTTAAAACTTCTCCTTGTTCATTCATCTTGTTCCTGAATACCCATTTGGTTCCTATCACATTCTTGTCTGTTGGCCTAGGGACCAATTCCCATGTTCCATTCTTTTCTATTTGATCCAATTCCTCTTTCATAGCTTCTTTCCAGTAGTCATATTTACATGCTTCATCTGCATTCTTTGGTTCAACTTAAGATATCAAACATAGTTCTTCATTCACTCTACTTCTTGTCATCACACCTTTGTCTTTGCTTCCAATGATCTGTTCGGATGGGTGATTCTTTATCATGTTCTTTCCTGAAGTAGGAGTTGCTATCTCAACTCTTGGTTCTACTGAAGGTTCCAAGCTTTGTCCTTGACTTGGCTCTCCTTCATTCTGCAAATCATTTTTAGTCTTAAGAAATATCTCGTCATTCCTTAGCTTAGTAACAACATCATCATCTGAATTATAATCAACTATTCTCTCTTGTATTCTAAACTTCTCATCAATTCTCATATTTGCACTTTCCATGAGAGTCACCAAAGTTGTTTATTTTGATACATGCTTTTCATTAACCAATCTAGATTCATTAGCACAACCTTTCAAGGATTTTTGCATGCTTTCTCTAAATTCCTCAACTTTATCAGAAAGTAGACTCTTTCTAGATTTTCTCAATCTCTTAGGACAATTACTTGAAAAATGATCAAACTCTTTATATGTCCAACAAACAAATTTTTTCATACCTTCAGGTTCTCTCTTTGTAAACTGATCAATACCTTCGTTTATCTTTATATCATCTTCTGTTCTGGATCTATCTTTGCTTGTGTTACTATTCCTTTGTATACAATAGAAGGATTCTGGATTTGTAAACTCAATACTCTGCTCTTTACACAAATCTGATAACTCACCAAGAATTTCCATAACCCATGTGTCAAAATTTCTTCTGTTAGATGTAGGACTATCTTCTCTGAATATGTTTGCCATGGATCTCCCAAAGTTGTTAAACTTTTTCCAATTAAAACACTTATCTTCTTTAAATAGACTTAACCATTCAATCAAAGTAAATAGCAACCATACAAAGATGCACATAAACAATTGCACTAGATATGTTGACGAGGGAAACTCTTGATTAGAGGGAAAACCTCGGAGGGAATAATGCCCACAAGATGATGTACTAATATAAATATTCCTTGTTAGAGGATGGACCTTGTTAGGAGTCTATTACAACATTTAGTACAATGAGTTCCTGTTAGGAGACTTTGAATCCTTGTTAGGAGTTGTGGTACAATGTATGCAAGAAGAGCCCACTGCCCAAACGTGCAATTTCAACAACAAGAAGAGCTCATTGCTCAAACAAATAGTTTATTGTTATTTTCTTCTTTCCTTGATCTTTCCTCTGTCCTGTCAACCAGATCAATCACTGTCAGACCTTGTAGAACAAGTCACGAACCTCAAATCCAAATGCCAAACCTCAGATCACTCAGCAAAACCTTGACAATGAAGTTTCCTTCACTTTCGTACTGCTCAGCTTAACTTCGCATTCCACACTCTCTATTGCTTTCCGAACATTCATGCTTCACATTTATCCATACCATGATAAAGGAAAATATCCTTTCTTTATACCAAGTCCATAAAACAATTCCTTAAGTCGGTTGTTAGTCCTTCTGAATTAATTATTATAGGACCACATTAAGAACACGATAAACTTAGCTATAACACAAATCTTTTGCCTTGCAACTTGAATAACTTTTCGTACACATAATATTATGACGAGCGAGTTTAGCCACGTCATCCTCAACATGTTTTCTCTATGTCCTCAACCTCAATCCTCAAGATATTAACTTTGTCGAGAGATATAACAAGTTTACCAGAACATGCCTCTGTAAACTCTATCTCAGAACAAACATCACCAAAACTTACATAACTTCTTTTAGACTTATCCTTTTTGCTTCTGACATTAACTGCATATGCCAGATATTTATAAGTATCTCCGATAACCTCGGGTGGTTATCATGCTCTACTAGCCATGCGTACCAACTTAATCTTTCCATTGTTCTTCTGTCAAATACCACAAGAGACATCAAACATGCTATGTTGACATCAATGACAAACTCAGTCATGAATGTAAGATATCATCATCAAACCAATCTTCCAACAATCTCTCCAATCTTCCAACATAATCATCATAGGAATCGTTTTGAATTTGGTATTAACATGAATCTTTGCTAGGTGATTCAAAGGATTGATTTACTCTTCATTACTTATCTACCACAAGTTATTGGTAGCTTGAACTTTGATAGTTCAGTAAACACGGTCCAAGCTTTGTAGGGCCATTTTATAAATATGTGTATTCCATTCCGAGTGCGTATTCAGGTTGTCTTGAAATTTTTAAATTTTTTTTGAGTCTTTTGCCTATGCATGATCAAATGACAATCATAGTATGTATGTATTTTTGTTTGTCCAATGTTATGGATGCATTTATTATTATATTAATAATGTTATATCTATATTTTTCTTTTAATCATTTACTACATATTTGATCCTATGTTTCAAATTCTTTAGCAAGACATTACATTTACTTACCTAGATAATTTCATAGACTATAAAAGTTATTTTCCTTATCTTTTTATAACACCTTAAAGAGAGGAAAACATAACGAAGATAAAGAACGGAGGCAAGAATTAAAAGAGGGGAAATTACAAGGAAAAACACAGAAGGAAAAAGGTTTAAAAGAGAGAAGCCTTACACACCGCCATGTTACTTTTCATTCTCACACGGATTTGTAAAATTCCAATTTCTGTCAAGGTGGCCAATAGCCAGGCGACCTATGTACTGTATTCCATATTGGTATTCATATAACCCTATTGCATTCTGCAAGGATCATTGAAATTAAAGGGTTGTACAACAGCGGCTGGTTGGATTTTGATATGCGGCATTTGATTATTCAGAGCAAGATGGCATTCACTGCACAGTTACTGGCATTTTCTATGTTGCTCATGATTTCACAGGTGTTATGTATTTGTTGTTTGCAGAATTAGTTTTGTTGGGATGCTTGGAATTAGGTGGTACTCTTTAGCAGTGAGTTGGGTTATCAATTGCAGGCATACTCCACTGTTGAGCATTCTGCAAATGAGGTAGCAGATGATGCTGCTCTCAAGGCATTGCAAACAGCAATCAGGTGGGGTTTTCTTCATTTTGTGTAATTAATCAATACACAATGCAACCCTTGAAATTGTTTCAGGAAAACAGTAGTCTTCAGCATTTTTAATTATACTTTGACGTCTTGCTTTTCTAAAGGCACAATCATAAAATGGGGCTTCTTATGCCAGGGCACTGAAACTAAATTATATTGGGTAATGGTGTTGGCATGATTCAAGTTGAAAATCTGAGAATCACAGTAGCGTTGAACTAGGATAGATTCTACAGACAACCCAATTCGACAAATCTTAGGATCAGTGTTTAAACTTATACCAAGGTCCACACTGTAGCAAAGACCCTGAATTTTCAAGGAAGAGAAAAATAATTAACCCTCAATAGCAAAATAGTGAACAAATCCTGTCCCAGTAACCTTAATTGAAAAACTCCTAAGCGATTCTGTAGATCTTATCGCAGTTATCCTTGTATTGAATATACCATTCATTAATCAGAACCCATCAAGCTGAAAGTCAAGAAGAAAGTTTATTAACATCAAGCTTGAATTTGAAATTTGTCGGTAGCAGATTTGTGACTGTGATGTTATCTCTAAAATGGCAATGTTTGCTTGAAGCGCAAATATAGTCACACTGACAATTGGAAGATCCCAATGGAATAGCAGTTTTCCTCTGTTTGAGAAGGCAGCTCGCTTGTAGGATCACATTTGAGGTTTTGTCATATTTTAACCAGAAGTAAAAGGGAAAAATTGAATGAACATAACCGACAGAACTATTAGTTGTAGACACATGAATATTAACTAGGATTTCACAAACTTTAACAAACATAAAGAAGGGTCATCAAAAAGTTAGAAAATACATTCCTTGATTCATATGACGAACAAAATTAATAAGATCTATGCAGTTGTAACAACACTTGAAAATGACATGCAAACTCACCTACTACGAAATAAGATATGTCAATGCACTTTGACCTAGATACTGAGATTATGATTGCATCTATTTGCACATGCTGCACAGCTTCTTCTCAACTATCTAGCAAATGACCGATTGTTTCTATGATGACACAGAGAGATCACTGATCTAACGTATGAGAAATCAGTAATGATAACTCAAAAATACATCTAGAACATATAAATGGAATGCAACCTTTATTAACTTTGTGAAATTGTAGAACTTGGAAACCCTCCTCTACAGAGTTGAATTCAAATATTCTCTGTTTTTCTTTCAGTTCTGCTCCAAACAGAAAAGGAGTGAAAAGAAAAATGCAACCCTTCAGAAAAAGAAATCCTTTTACATTCAAGAACATAACCTTCATCCACGACTTACTCAGAACCAACTCATAACTTCTATTTTGGCTTTTACAAGACATGTAAAATTTTATAAGCCTTGTTAATGATCGTACATCTCCAACTTTAAAAAAATAAATGTTTCAAATAAGTTGAAATAATCGGTTTAATAGTATAATGTTGGTCTTCAGTCTGAATTTGACTAGTATCTGCCTGTAAAGGCATTCTGTTGAATACTTAGCTCACACTAACTGTAGTCATTTGTTTGTAAGAGTATTTTGTTAAACATTAACATATTCGTTTGTTTCCCTCATGTGACTTAGACAAATTGCAAATTCAAAAGTTTATTCAAAACTTGCTGTTATTGCTTTAACAGCTCCCATGTCTTGTATGTGATTGCCAGCTTCTCACAGTGCTGGCAGACAAACAATTCCATGTCCTTCACTTCCATACCATTGGGTAAATTCTTGACCTTTGAAAACACCCAACTGTTTTTATCTCTCAAGTCAATTTCTCCAGTTTACATAGCTAGATTGTGTCTCTTCTGTACAAAAAACGCGTATCATTTTATGGCACTCAATACAACAACCACCATGGATGCTTTTTATTCCTCCATCTTTCATCTATCTTCCTACCATTTGAAAGTCAATTACCTACAAACTTAAATATTGTCAAGTGTTCTATAGAGAAAAAGCAAACACAACCATATAACCATCACTGGTTTAATTGGAGTTTTGGTGACGAGGTTTAAAGCATCCTCAAGTTAGCCAGTCATGGACAATAAGGTCCATCATACACAAATAATGCCCCATGGAAGGTTTGATAAGAAATTATTCTTGACTCATGTTGACCAAATATTTTTGCCTTGTTGTCAGCAAATCTGAAATATGAATTGCATGACTCTAGCCTAAATTTGTTGCTTGTGAAAATGGAGAAGGCCAAGGTAGCCAGTTCTGTTGTCAAATCACAAACTAACATGAATCATTTTATTTAGATTATTCAAGACATCAAGTGCCTCTCCATAAATTGGACAGTTGTTAATAAGTATTTCCTTGCCTCCATGATTGGTAACAAGGTTAAAAAGCTCCTCCGAATCAGCTACACCATTCCCATCAACATTTGCTTGTTTAAATTTTTTTTGTTTAACTTCTGACTTGCCATTTTATTTCTAAAAGCCCTGATCAAGTCAGAGAATGCTACTAATGAAGACTTCGCATCATCTTTTCAATATGAAATGGCAAGAAGGCAATATATTAAACTGTTCTCTGTGACTTCTGTGTCCTGGGTACTATAGGAAACCATGGTATTACCTACAACTTTATTTGTATTTGGACCATATAATTTAAGAGCTTCACTAGTATAATCTACATCAATAATGAAAATATCACTTTAATTAAATTCACAATAGATGACAAGGCTATTCTTGTGAAGCCTCCCGGTCTCAAAGACTGAAATCCATATAATGCTTGGGTTGCTTCAAGTTCGACCTTTATCTTAGATTTCCAAACAGGCTTCTCCGTGCTTGCAGCAAAGCATTCAATGAGAAGAAGACAACTCTGATAGCAGGGCCATAAATAATTTGCACAAGAACCTTTTTCTCAACTGTGCTTATAATATGTCTTGGTAAGATCACTTGGCATGAACTTAAATCATAGATGCAATCCAGGGCCTGACAGGAGGAGTTCATATCTAGCCATCTTACACCAAAGGACAGTCGTATTAGATTATTCTCTATTTTAAAATTGCCTTTTAGCCTGCTATTCTTAACATTTCTTAGTTGCTTTATTAATGATCATCTTATTTTAAGTTGTCACTGTTTTTAGTCTCGCTATTTTTAACGCTTTAGTCTTGTATCTTTATTAAAGGATCCTTGTCTCCTCAGTTAAATACATTGGATTACATTGAATATTTGAATATGGTATCAGAGCGGGTCTGAGTATGACTCCCTCATGGGAGAGCCCAGGTTCATGACAAAAAATATTGAAATTAATTTTCTAGAGTCTGTTTCAGACCTAGCTAGGGTTACTGGAAATCTGTGGGTTTATTTGCTGATCTTCAGGAGTTTGTATGTGACGTGATTATTTTTTTTAGTGCAACAAATTTTTCAGGTCAAAAGCCTGTCGTTTTTGCCCTTTGTATTTCGTATGATTTCTGCTGCCATTTTCGTGCTTTTTGGCTGGGTTTTACCAGTCCATGATTTTCCACTCCTAACCACGCGCTTTTGTCTGCACCTCTTTTTTTCAGTATTTTGTGGGCACACATGTTTTGTAGCTATTGTTTTTTAAACCCAAAACCCTAAGTCTTGTTACCCAAACATTTTACAGAGAGTTTAATTATGGTAATTAATTAGAAAGAGAGAAATTAATCCTCAAAAGAAAAATCAAACTTTCTCTCTCCACGTACTAAAACTTTTAGAGAGAAGTACGGGTTTGAGTTAGAGTTTCATTCCCCTTTCCAACTTTTCTCTCTCCACGTACTAAAACCTTTAGAGAGAAGTACGGGTTAAGGTTTTGGTTTGGGTTTTCACTCTCTCTCTCTCTTATCAATTTTTCTCTCTCCACGTACTAGCAATATTCTCTCTCCCCGTACTCCAACTTTTTAACCTAATCCTAACCCAAACCTCCCAACCCAAACTTCAACTTGAAAACAACTGCCGGCTGGAAATAAAATTCATTGAAATAATCTGAAGGATTGGTTTTATTTGTAGAGAAAATACTTGCAGGTGGATAAGGCACATGAATGAAGAAATAGGTAGCACAATCTCATCATCAGAGGTTGCAGTCCCATAAGATGTTATGAACATCAAGATATTTAATATTGCCAGGATGGGGTCGTAGCAGAACCAAATCAAATACACTGACAAATGTGGAAACATGGAATCTTATGTGGGGTGCCCACAATATGTTTGACAAATTACCTCTGGATATATCGCCTTGTATAGTACAATAACTAGAGACTATGGAATTGTGTTCATTCATTAGCTGGCTTTTCTCCAGCCACGATAACAATGCAAATTGTTGGAAGTGATAATGAACGTGAGAAATAGAGGAAGATTTTGAATGATGATCCATGCGCTATTTGAAATACCACCTCAGGGAACAATGGTCTTAGATCTGGAGAACACCCTCATCTACTCAAGCTCCATAGTGATCCCCAGTATGACTACACAATCTCTGTGAGAGGCCATCAGGAACACTCAGCTCCCAATACTATCACATATTATGTAAAGAAGAGGCCCGGTTTGGACAATCTTTTGGCAGAGCTGGAGAAAAACTATGAGATTGTTGTGTATACCTGTTATACTCGTGAGTAGGCAGACCCTATTCTCGATAAGCTTGACATTGTTTTTCATCTCTAGCCCGACTATAAACAATGTAAGTGACATGTTTGACCAAATGTTTTTCATTCTCCATGGCTCAACAAACAGGATTTATTTTAAATGCTTGCGGTGAGAAAGGAATCCTCCCTCGGATAGTGGAAGCAAGTACGTGGTCACTTTGTAAAGAGCAGATTCGAATTGAAAGTGACTGTGGGTAATAGATTGGTGGATTCGTATGGAAGATTAAATCAAAGGATGCACGTAAACTGTTTGGCATCATGTCCGAACAAAATGCAGTTTCCTAGAACGCATTGATTGTGGGATACATTCAAAATGGATATAGTGGAGAGGTATTGAGTATCTTCTCACAATTGCATCGAGTGGGTAGTAATTTCGGATCTGCGGATGATCGTACAATCAACAGTGACTCGGTTAGACTCCTTGCGGTCCTTTCTCTACCACGAATGCTATTCCATTGGTGAAGAAAAACTAGCATCTATATCCTCTATATTGGCAGGAAACGATGTCGGCTTTATGCTAACAATAGGGAGAGAAGCTGGATTGCACAAAGAGATTGAGAAGCAAGTAGTATTACACGGCACAGCTATGAGGAGGAAGTGTTGAACTAAACTTAAGAATATATCTGAAAGCATTTGGAGTTTTGATAAATTGTATTTGGTCTCATATCATGGAAATTAAGATTCCTACCAAACAAATAGAGGTTCCAAACAGATCTCTGAATTTTACTTGATTGTATGTTCACCCATTGACAACTGATTTCTTTTTCAATCAATCATTTACTTATCATGGGTGTCAAGCATGGAGTACACATGGGGTTTCGGGTTATCACCTTGTGAAGTGAGCCATGTAGTGGCATTTGATTCAAGCACCAATGCATACCATGGAGTAGAAAGAGCTTCACATCATTCTTTGACTTCTAGAAACTACATGGAGTATGGAGAACTTATTAAATACATATATGCAGATAGAGGACTCCTCTTGCGGCAAGTAATGACCGATGGTATCGATCATCGAAAAGTCTAAAGTCTATAAAGACACATTCTCCAACCCCACCTCCATCTCATGGTTTCTGGATGTTTTGTTGAAGGAGGAATATCATGAGTTGATGAAAAGTGAATGCTCACCAAAGTAAAGAAAACTTTGGATGTCATTAGTATGGAGCTAATGTTAATTATGATTTGTATGACAAAATGCCTGAGGTTGATAGTGGTTCTTGCTCAAAGAAGTAAAAGTGAGTGAGGTCACCATGTTTTGATAATCATTTAAGGGAATTCCATGCAGTTCAAAGAGATTGAGTGGCCAATTAAATCATTATTTCACAAATCAGCATACCACAAAAATATGTTGTTCCGGCTCAAGCACTCTTGATGATGATCATGGTGATAGCAATTGTATGGCTGTTCATGGGTGTGGGAATTTTTATTTTAATTCAACTCTATATAGTTGAACGGGATTTCAGAAGAACATATAGGTAAAAGAGAAAGTTCCTTCAAGTTCTCCTACTTCTTATTCCATTAGTTATGGTTAGACATGAAAAGTTGGAGTTGTAAAAGTTAGAGTTGGTTACGAACCATCTCCAAGTAGTCCAAACTCTAACTTTTGGGGTAGTTATGAACCCGAAAAGTTTGTTAATCTAGGATTGGCTATAAATTCCTAAATCTCAATGTAATAAGAGACTTTTTGGACTTGGATATAGGGGAACACTTATGCTCTGATCATAAAGCAATTTTTGGAAAGTATGTACAATTGTTGTTTTTGTGTAATCAGTTATTTCTTTCTTTCTTGGTGCAAGAAATAAAAGGAAGTACATTTAGCGTTCTCTCTCCAAGGAATCTGGATTGTTAAAGTGTTGATTCATCTATGATTACTTTCATGGTATGATATGAGTATTTGTGGATGGTTGAATTAGCATTGTGTTAGTGAAAGTTCTCAAGCGTAGTCCTTGATAGCTCTCATTAATAGTTTACATCATTTTTATGAAAACATTGAAGGCGTGTGGTGCATTCGCTGTCAATGGTTTTCCTTCCTATTTTCTAAGTTCTTCTTATTTTTATTGAAAAATCTAAAATTTCATCTTACGAGGGAGCTGCCCCTCTAAACGCAGAGGAAGGTTGGATATCAAGGGCCTATCCAATTGTTGGAGACATCGATTTGCCACATACTCCATTGGGTAAAATCATATATTTTCTAAGTGACAAATCTATTTACCAACAAGTCTAAATCTTCAGATTTCAGAAGTTGGGTTTTTTTTCTTGAAAATTAGGTTTTTTTAACTCTTAAAATGAGAAGGGTTTTTCTAACTTATCGAAAAAAAAAAAAAACAAAATTGGGTATATTTTGGGAAGAACATTCATCCGGTACGATATTTGTATTTTAGGGTTTCAGTTGTTGTGCAAATTTGGTTGAGTTTATCATTTTTTTTCCATTAAAAAATTATATTGGGAATTTTTTAAATTTTATAATTTTCTATCCTTCAAAAAATTCTAGGTTTTAATTTTTTTTCCTTAAAGTTTTTTGGTGGTTTTATAATTTTCTCCTTAAAAAATTAAGGGTTTTGCTTCTGTATGACTTGGTTAGGGCTTCTCTACTTTCGGAGGGCTCTATTTTAATTTATATCTATAAAGGTTCTACCATTTTTTTCTTAAAAGCTAAAAACATTGTTTTCTATACGCAAGAGCCTACAACACAATAATAAAATCGTGAGCCTCATGTCGGAGGTCTTGGACATACAATAATAATTTATCTCAACAAATAATAATTAGTCTAGGCTTTGACCCATTACCTATAAAAAAAAATTGTTTTGTATGCTCACCTGTGTCTTGGATTCTGTGCTAACTATTTGTTTGGTCTTGATCAAATTTTAACCTGAAAAATCATTTCTGCTTTTTGTAATTTGTGAGGTTCACCTGCGATTTTCTGTTAGGGATTCTTGTTTTAGGGTTTCCACCATCTTTATCCCGAAAAAATGATGCTTTGTAAACTTCAGTTATAAGGTTTTGTGACTACTTATAGGCTTAATTATTGACACCTCCTCATCTTCATTATGAGGGATTAGTGTATTTATTTATTAATTATAAATTATAATGCATTTAGGGAGATAGTAGTGCTTTCACTTTTCTTGGAATCCTCATTCTTTTGATTGGAAGTTGTATGTAGGAATATATAATACATACTTAAGAATGTATGGTATGTTATAATTGTAATAAATTTGGGCAACTTAGGACCTAGACATGCTGCAGGAAGTATGAACACGTGGACAAGCAAAACAGGGTGTGTAATATCTCACCTTCTCAAAGATGACTTATGATAGTTACACGCTAAAATATTGCCCAGAGGTACTAGTCCATACAACAATGTGTTAGCATCCTTTTGTTTGGTACGAATATCGCCAGAGGTACTTGATTGGTTTGTCGCATAGAGTGCAATGTTTTGTGTTTTAGCTTTTTCCCAAGGCCTTGTGATTGTCTACAAAAGATTCGTAAGCTTCAGTAAATACAGTGGCATATCCTTGTTCATGAGTTTGTTCAACATTAATATCTACCATTTTTTTTTTCCTCTGGAGCTCTTCCATGTATTCCCTATGGGAGCAAAAGTAAACCAACATTTCCAGTTTTGTCGGGTAATAAATTTTTTTCAAATCCAATAAGCTGACAGAATGCGAACTACTATAATCTCTACAACATTTTTTTTGCTAGGATGTGAATTTCTCTGGATACTCATTAGTTTTAGATGAAACTGAATTGCCATCATCTTAACACTACAATTTTTTATTTAAATGTCTAGCTCAATTATTTTGTTTCTAAGTGGGTTTGGCAAATTGCAACTAGCGCAACTATAATATGGTAGGTGCTAATTTTATGCAACCAAGCCTAATATGGGAGCTAACACATGTTTTGTCTTCTAGTAAGTTCTGACCTCTGGTACTCTTTGCTCTTTCCTTTCAGCCATGTTTGTAACCCTAAATGGATAAAAACCATGTGAATTTTGGTTTTAATATCACTAATGTTTCCTTTCTCTGATTTGTAGTTGAATTCATCAGTTATTAGCAAGGCAAATAAATAAAATCCGAAAGCCTTTGGATTTCAAAACTGGGAAATTACTATATGATGGAACCCAAATTTTCACAAAAAATAGGGTCTCTATTTAAGCAATAATG
Organism: Cupressus sempervirens; assembly: GCA_028749045.1. Taxonomy (NCBI): domain Eukaryota; kingdom Viridiplantae; phylum Streptophyta; class Pinopsida; order Cupressales; family Cupressaceae; genus Cupressus; species Cupressus sempervirens. The sequence goes on from CM053787.1 coordinate 973,749,601, forward strand.
TTGGAGATTTGATGGAGCCTTGTCATGGGTCCATGTCGAGATGCTAAAGCACATTGAGAGATGCTTCAAAGAGTATATGATTGTAAACATAATGGATCATTTTAATCAATTTCATTGTCTCATCTTAGTCAGTTGAACCTTAAGATTCAAAAGGGAACATAGGCTGCACGTTAACAAGGAGGCCAGGAATTCACATCTCACTTTTTAATCATTAAGGAGACTATGCATTTCAAACACAACATTAAATATCTCTTGCATTGATATGAATCAAATTCTGAAAATGCACGGCTCATAGTGAATGTTTCATGTATCACAACTTGATAATTGAGAGTCTGAGCAAGGGAGTATGCAGTTAGATGCAACCATGAAATCATATTGGGAAAATGGTTTTCAAAAGAGTTAAGTACACATATCAAGTGGAAGAATTTGCAGATCTGATATATTAACAACAAGTATGGGATGCTTTCGTTAGGATGAAGCGAGGGACATATGGACCTGAGAGTGCAACTGATTTTCCTCACAGCTTGCCCAGCTAAAGCATGTCTTCACTTAGTATTCTCTTGGATTCCCGTCTCATGAATGGTAATCCATTTTGCACTCAGTAATGATATATATTCAACTTTCAAGCATGAAAAATGATGAGTTTTAAGCTTCCGGACCCACAATGGAGATAGTGCAGCAGTAAGGCATTTTTCTGAAGGAAATGTATGATAGAATCAATGATTTGGTATCCACAACAGTCTTATGTAGCAGGAATCCCGGCTGAAGAAGCCCAGGCATATTTGGAGTGTGGTGACTGTGAGGAGATTTTGTTCGTTTGTTACAGGCTGATTGTATGATGACACACAGAAATAACTGAACAGAACTGTTAATCATAACATGATGATCATATCCGATAAAGGAATGACATGCATACTGAAAGTCCCAGGATTCTATGTGATTACATAACATTCTAACCAGTATTTGTGGATGATGGAAAACATCTGCAATTAGGAGGCTGAAAAGAAACAGAGATGAGCGGATTTATACATGATATAAATACAATTAAAAAGGTAAGGAACTGAAGTTAAACATCACAGTAAAGAAGATAGGACTGGAGAGTTATGAAGGCGTCTGAAGATGATATGAACATATAATGTAACCACAGTAAGCACAGACATTGGAGAGTTTCCTGATTCATCTCAGTATTGCAGATTTCACATATACAAAACCTCATGAAATAAGCATATTGCTTCTGTACATCACCCTCTGTACATTTACTGGTGACAAATTGAAGAAAGATGTTATTGAGAGCTTCATAGCAACAACAATTAAACAGGAGACTATATCACATATGAAGAATCATTCATCGAAATGTACAGGTTAAATTATCAGATGAGGCAAAGGAGTCACTAATGGGCAGATATTTTGCTATCCTGAGTGTTGACGTTGGATAATCAAGCAAATCTCTAGCCCTCGTATCCTGCATCTGCACTGAAGTTTTAATTTTTATTGATTGATAACTTAACATATTCTTTTTGCTGTAGGTATATGAAGGAGCGGAAGCACTTGGTGTAAGGTGAGTAATCGGATGTTTCAGATCGAAATATCTCTACGGTCGCAGATTTGAATAAGCTTTGTGAGGATATTTGAAGGCCCACGAGACAAGGATTAAGACGCCTGTAGATTCCGAAGCTTCCGGAGGCTCATGAGCATTCAGGGAACAAAGGTTGGGATTTTCGAATGAAAATATTACAAAATCAAAGTGTGGAGGAGAAACGATCTGCGCAGATGAAGAAATTAAGGTGGAATCCCTGTCCAGATTCAAGCACACATACAACATCCAAATAGATGTGTCTTTGAAGCGATTAGGAATATAGTTGCTGAGATCATCCAAAGGAAAATAGAAGCTTGTGCAGATATGGAGGCAGAAATATATTTTATTTTGAATGAACCTTTCAAGATTGATCTTAATCATCGCTGAAGGATAAATAGGAGATTAGATTATCCGGATATCAATAATTTTAGTAAAATTATGTTAATATCTAATGTTTAGTTATTTGTTATGGAAGGGTGTGATGCTTGGAAAGCAACCAACATCGCTTGCCCTTTTATAAATAAGAGAGACTGATGATGTAATGTCCCCATTTTAGCAGTTGACCAAGTGTGTGTGCGTTAGCCTTGTTCTACATGGTCCCGAGGGCTAACGAAGGGTTTAATGGGATCTTGGAGTGTTTTGGCCTAGTCATTTCCAGTTTGGGCCAAAACGAAGTTGATTTACTCAGTTTCAGGCATACTTACTATTTTTAGTAAGTCAGCAGGACACAGTGCAGGTCAATTTTGGTGATTGGATTCGATACTCCTCGGTGAGAGCTTTCCGATGAGCTATCACTCGCATTATTCGGAGTTCGATTGCTAATACATTTTAATGCCTGAAGTTTTATTAAAGTAACGTCTAATTTAATTGTAAAATATTAAAGTGTTACTTTAATATTTATTTTATGGTGATGTGTACCCAAGGGAGACATAAGGGGTATTTTAATATATGTTTTATATTACACATCTTTTATCCCACATTGCCCATATGAGTTGAGCGGACCCGTGGGAATAGAATAAAAGGAAGCATCTGTGGCTTCATTAGGCAGGTTGAATATGAGAAGAAATTGGTATGTGAGTTGCAGCTCAGTTCTTGGCATTTGAGGACGTCTATCCTCTCTTGTAACATTCTAGATGTCATTCCCTTGGGGTTTGGCATTTGGAATTCTTTGTTTTTGGCTTCATTATCAGGCAGTTTAGTTGCATTTCCGGCTACAGGCAGATTTGGTATTTTGCTCATATCTTCTTCACTACTTGTCCGACGCTTATGCCGCTTTGAGGGAATGGTATTACGAAGGTAGTGGACTGATTGAAGGACAAAGTATTGTAGCAGCAAGTTCGTAAGCATGGGCTGGAGTATTATGACAATATTGCTGAAGTAATTAGTGAGTTGATAAATCTGCCATGTATTTGGTTTTATGAATTCTGAAAATAACATTTTATTAGCAGCAGTTCATTTCCACTTTGCATATTATTGTAGTTCCTTTCTTGTTTATGTTGTATGATACCAATTCCATGCATGAAACACAACAAACAAATAAACGTTTGATTTCCGGAGTTATAAGGGGTTTTAAGAAGTTGAATGCAAACTGTTTGACATAATTCCTTTCAGCAATTTGGTTTAGTTTTTTGGGACATCCAGGGGTGCCCATTACAGATGACGTTATTATCATTCATACTTTAAAATTTCTGCCTTGCGATGATATATTATATTCTTTTAATTGGCAAAGGAAATGACCTTTTGAACTAAGCTTCTGGATGGTGAATTATGTAATAAATTCTTGTGCGATTCCGGAGTTGAATTATATTGGATAGATCACCTATAGGAATGTCTCCAGTACGATTTTATTTCCGGATCAGTAAGAAGTATTTATTTAATTTATTTGCATTAGAGTTTTAAATTATTATTAAGTTGTGTCCTTTATAAACATTTTTATTATTTTCTATAAATATTTTAATATTCGGATAAGTGGATTGGATCGTTATTGCATTTTAAATTTGATATACGTAAATATTGTGAAATATTTTATTGTTTCCGTATTTGTCTAATTTGTCTCCACAACAGTTAAAGTGCATTTTAGACTAATTTAAATTACTTTTATATAATTGATTCGTTGCATCCGAATTATTAAATTTGTTTATAGTTAAAATATATTAAACTTTATAAAGTTGTACGTTTCAATTAATAATGTTGACTCTATTGCCCATTTAATTAGGCACTGGTCTTTTATTCTTAATTCATAATCCACACACTAGCAAATGTTTCATTTCTTACCTTTGAAGAATAAATATATTCATTTGTTGCATTAATGTATATTTATTTTTAACACTATTTCAATCATTTACCTTCGCTCTCAATTCATAAATCACAAATTTGAAGTTTTCAATAATTCTTGCCATTTTGAAAGCTTTTGTTGTATTCGCATTCTAACTGATCTGCTTTGAGCATCGTGGATCTAAGCATTTCGTCCAGGATTAGGTACACCCGCATCAGTCTTGCAGAGCTGGAAGCGTAGGGGATTTAGATCTCATCGATCAATCCCGTCAAGTTGGCCTTAACTAGTTGGATATCCCAGCATCGAGCAGGCAAGGCTCGTAGGATTTCAATCTGCGATTTTGGGAACCAACACTATACATGATCAGTTTATGTTTGATTTATTTAAATTTCGCTGACTAATCTTAGAAGAATCTTGTCAAGATAAAAGATATTAGCAAAATATGAAGACCATTCTTCAGTTATTAGCAAAATATGCAGATCATTCTTCAGTTATTAGCAAAATATGCAGATCATTCTTCAGTTATTAGCCAGGTACATAAATAAAATTGGAAAGCCTTCGGTTTTCAATACTGGGAAAGTACACACATGATCAGTTCATTTATTTTTATTTTTTAATTCACTGATTAATCCCAGAAGAATCTTGTCAAGATAGAAGATATATGCAAAATAATGCAGATCATTCTGTTGATTTTGCAACAGCCAGAAGACAAAACCAAAGCCTCTAGATGTATAGAGCTTTAGTCTTTAATGTTACGCTGACATATTCAGTATATTCCCTGTACCAAAAACAAATCTCAGTATTCTATTGGTGATGGACTAGCATATATATCAATTAACCGAAGCATTATCGCAATTCTTTATCCCTAGCAAAGGTGTCTACTAACAAAGTACAGTTACGATTCTGTGACTGTAGCACAGCTGTATTCAGTGTTCAGTAAAGTGCCTGGCATTATTTCATTTTTTGTGTTTTATTTGTTTATCTTTCCTAATATCTGGTTTAAGATTCAAAGTTTGGATGGTCTTGACTTGTTGAAAGACATTGTCATTAATGATTTGCCTTTACTGTGTTTCGTACGGGTTTTCTTTGTAGTTTATTTCGATGGTATTGTGAAGAAGCATATATATTTACATTTGTAGTTATATTTTTGCATATTCAGCTTTGTTCTTTCTCAAATAAATTTATAATCTCATTATGGTACATGGTTGTGCATGAAGAATAAAACGATACATGAGAATTACTCTTCTACTACATGGATTTGGTTTGTAGGTCTTTTAATATGTATTATACTTGAATTAATAGGTATTAGTTTAAGGATCAGACACTACTGATGCTTGCAATGACCCATGGCTCATATTCATTATCCAACAATGGGGCTTTGAGTGTTCTTGGGTACAATATCATTCAAACTGCTACATCTCTTCACTATTTGTTGAATAATTCTGCTATTGGAAAGGGAGATTTATATGCTAAGATAACTGAATTTTCCAATTACAATGCTCTATTAAAAGATGCTGTTGATTTACGACTGCATGATTTGATTAGAGTGGCACCCAAAGTTGATCCTAACAAACAAAGTATTCTATGTGAATGTTACCGGGCTCTGTTTGGAGCCATTGGTGCTGATGCTAACCTTGATGTTGCAAAAGAGAAATATTGGAAAAGAATTGGTTGGAATGGCCCGAAATTCTTGTAGAACCATCTTAAACAAGGAGGATTTCACTTGAAATCACAGGAAAATATTGAATAATTTTTCCATTGTAAATAATAGTTTTCCTGTGGGTCAGCAGGTGTACATAGATACTTGGGTAGCACAAAAGCTTTTTTGAGGACATTAAAGACCTTGATTTCTGTTGATCTGTTCATTCTCTTGTGTGTGAGTAGGTGCACATCAATGCTCAATGGATTTAGAACTTTTCTCAAGAACATTGAACATCTAGCCTTTTGTTTACTTTTATAATTAACTGATATGTTTAGTACTGGGAAAGTCAACAGCTAATTATGCAAATGCATTCATTTGTGGATCCGGTAATGCATGTTTGATGGAAATTGTTGTTTGCTGAAACATGTCTTTGAAACAATTTTCTTTTCTTGAATTCTTTATCCATTTGAATAATTAGGTATAAAATGTATTGCTTTAGGTAACAAGAAGCATGTTGTAGAGTCTGGAGTGTACTTTGATAAAATAGTTGATAATCAAGAAGGATATCTGTAGTGTATGGTTGTGTACCTTTACTAGCAAAGCCAATTTCGCTAACTAGGTTAAATTGCTGATAATCAAACCAGTAATCTGTAGTGCGTTGTTCTGTACTTTGACTAGCAAAGGCAAGTACTTTTAGTTGAGGATTAAAGTAGGCTATAATTCTTTTCTTTCAATTTTTTTAAAATTTAAGCAGAATTGCTTTTCTTTTAGGATACAAGATATTCATCAAACATTAAAAGCTATGATTAGAAGGAAATGGTCTGCTTTTGAATGTCCAGTCTTTAAAAGTGTGCCACAGAAAAGAACACGTGGCATGTGCATGGGTAAGATTGGCTGTAGAGAGAGAGTGTGTAAAGCTATATTTGGCCTCAATTGTACGTTATTCCTAATTTCCTGGATTAGTTTGATTAAGCTTTTGACAATATAAACACGTTTTAGAAATTTTCACTATTGTTGGAACATAAAGCAAATATAGGCCACCATTTTTTTTAGAGTCTCGGTTTTCTCAAGTATGGTTTGAGAAACAGGAAGAAATGGACACACAAACTTGACGTACCTATCAAGTCAAAAATATATTTGACTGCTACTGCTTAAAGTTAATCTTAAATGATCGTAATGGAGTATGTGTTTTCATACACCATAGTTTATGCTCATTTGATGTATTTTATACTATTTGTTGTTTTCAGACTCTTGTTTAGTGTATACGTTGTTGGTCAGCACTGGATAGCTGTTTTATTCTTTCTCATATAGATTCACGTAAGCTGCTTATAGTCACTGCCTTATCTATATGGCAGGGACTAATGTTTCCAGTTCCCCATACTCATAAATTTTGGGAACCCAAAAAATCTTAACAGCATAATGCTTAGTGTCTATTAATTTAAAAAATTAATTTCTTTGCAAAAATTTCAATATTTTGATTGGTCAATAGCAATTCTGCTGAGGGTTTAGCATTTTAATAAGTGAATTAAAAAGAAAAAAAACCAATTACAGCAAGTCTTTAAAACATTCCGAAAAGCTCCACATATCAATAATAAAAGTTTAGAACATTTTGGAAAGGTCCACAGAACTTAGGATATGTCTTCTGCCTACAGAACACAGACTGTCAAACGCAGATGGAATAACACCAAACAGGTTTTTATGACAAATCCATTCTGTCTAGTTTATTTAGGTTTCCCATGATCTCTGTTGTTGCTCTTTAATCGGTTCTTGCCTATATTTAAACTAATTTCTAGATTTACCAGATTTCCTAGCAAAGCTGGAATTTGAACTTGAAATTGATTTTGCCCCAAATTAGGTTGCAACAATTGTTCAAAATCAGACACCTATGCTGGAATGCTCCCCCCAAATAGTTTTCTTGTAACATTTGAGGTTCCAGGCTAATTGGTCTGGCAGAAAACTATTGAAAGAATGAAAACTCAAATCCAACGAATACAATACAGGAAGTATTACCTAGGTTCTGAGGAAACGGACCAGTTAGGGAATAAGAGATGTTGTTTGCAGGTTAATTTATATGTAGTTTGTTTGTATGTAGTGTAAACTGTATCTTCCTGCGATCAGGAAATTGTCGGGATAAATGCACAGGAGCTAAGTTATGCGAAATATGGTTGCGACAGGGATCTCAAATGTTCTTCTTAAGCTTCTCTGCAACAGTCACAACATCCTGCTCGAAGCCCTTAATTTGCAGCAGTAGGGACCTCGATCGGTGATGCACATTGTCATCTCACAATCTGTGTAAATTTAAGGCACAAACAAGCAAGTCCTTAAAATTGTATAATTATAATTATATCACAACAAGCAAGTCCATAAAATTGTAGTTGTAGTAGATTGTGTACATGTCCTCCAAACTATCTAGAATTACTCTGTACATGAATGAATGAATTGTTAATAGAGGCAGCCTGTGGGACCATATACATGTTCCTTACATGACATTGTACATAAACTGCCAAATTATGTCTGTTGTAGTGCTACTACTATTTTTTAGAACTGAATTCACAGAGTGATAATTGCAGCCAGAGTAATTGTGATATCAGAATCTTCAGGGAAATTTTTCAGAATTGTGATTTTAGTAACATACGAAACAAATATTAATTACTCTGTAATTCTATTTTTCAATTTTTTGAAGTCATAACTACCTAACAACATAGTAAGTCTTATATATTACTTTTTTTTTGGGGAAAAAGAGGGGTAAAAATTTAGTAAGACAAAAAGAAATACAACAAGGAGCCCGATCCTAAGCAACAAGTTCATCAAATTCTTGCACCATCTCAAAGGGAAGTTGCCCCCTATCCATAATATTCCAGCTTGGAGCATGACAAGAAGCCCATTTGGCTAAACAATCAGCAGCTCTGTTCCATTCACAAGGAATATAAGTACACCTAATGAACTGAAGAGGTACTAAAGAGAATAATCTAATTAACAACAGTGGCCAACTGCCAACTAACATCCTCAAGCTCCTGCGAGGAACGCAAGTTCACCATCACTTGAGAATCAGACTCACAGATAATCTTGCTCACAAATAATCTTGCTCCAGCCCTGCAAGCAACATTGTTCCACAACATATAAAATAGCGCGAGCCTCCATGAGATTGTTAGTGTAATCACCCTTATGTACTGAGAAAAAGAATTTAACATCACCATAACTACGACGAGTCACTCCCCCAATACCAGTAGGACTTGGATTCCCTTGAGAAGAACTATTAGTGTTAATTTTCAAAACTCCATGGGGAGGAGTCCAATGCCCATCCCAATTCACACAACCTTTCCTTTGATGCCATGGCTGCTTGGTCATAGAAGGAAACCTTTGAGCTACAACCCCATCCTGAAGATGAAAATTGAGGCGATTGCTTATAGCAAGATCTACCAGATCCATACCCCCATCAAGCTCACACTTCACTTGAATAGTTTCCTGAAGAGAATATGAGATCTTCCACCAAAGATGCATAACACCAAGCCAAACATCTTGGAAGATTCGAGGATTGCTCTCCAACCAGATATGCCAAAGCATGAACGATGGGCAAGCAATCCAAGCAGCATGGAGAGGAGAAGACTTGGAGGGAGCACTACCCAAGCGGGCCTAGAACTTAGGCAAAGAGGAAGCATGCCTATGAGAGCAACCCCAAGCACTCCACAAGGTGCCATCACTGAGTAGAATAGGAGCACTGGAAGAATAGATGGGAGATAGACTCCTCTCCATTACCACACTTATTTTAAATATTAGTTATATTGGCCATTATTTTCATTATATTATATTTTAAATCAATAGTGAAAACTAAATATTGGTGAAGTAACTAATAATTATGATAATTATTGGTGAATTAATTTTAATTTCTCCAATAATATAATATTTAGGTGAATCGAATATCATCATATATCGAATGTAAATATTATAGCAAATCTTTCAATATAAATTCTTTAATAAAATAAATTATTGAGCGATTTTAAATATTTTAGAGTTAAAATTTATAAAAATATGGCAATTTAGGTTGCATTACATCTTAAATTATTAGTCAAATTACTAGCCAAAAATTTCTAAAATTAGCCAATTGACGAATATTAGCTACTAAAAAATACTTTGTAGGTGAAACTATAGATCGCAAAAAACTCAACAAGCAAACAATTTCGATTGCAATTCGAAATCCATGTTGTGATCTTTGAGATGATCCAAGTTGTCAATAGTTTCTCTAGAAATGTGCAAAATATATTATCACCAGTTAAGTCTGCAAAGAAGTGTTTGCACAAGCACATAACCATAAAGTAACAGGGTCCAAAAATATTGCTTCAATGACATTGCAAAATAAGTTATTCTAATTTGTTGTAATGTTTAAAATCTGTAGAAATAATAAGTTACTTATACTAGTTATTGATATGCTTCTCTTAATTCCTTTTTCTTCTCCTTCTAAGGGAGGGACTCTTGCTTCCACAGAGCTATTGTTTCTATTTTTTTTTTTATCAGTGATAATTATGTTTTTAGGTAATAATAATTTAAAGTATTACATTGCTGCCCATGATGATACCGAAACCAACTGATATCTGGCTCTACACCTTGCCTACTACTACTACAACTCCATTAATTGCATTAACATTGTTAATATTTGCTAATGCCCTATCCTACAAAATGGGCTTATCACTGTCATGCCCTTACCAGAACAAAATGGGCATACTTTAACCTAGCCCTACTAAATAACCACGAGCAATTGATACACAAACCCTTTTATTAACAAAAGTAGGCAATTACAAATGAGAACCAAAAAAACCAAACGCAAAACAAGATTTATCAGATATTACAAACTACCCCTAGAAGCAACACTTGTTTTTGAATATTAGACTTTTCAATCTGTGAGGAGTGAACAATCCACCTTTTGTGTCTAGGCGGGCTCTTTTAGCTCTCTTTTTGTCCAACTCCACCTCTCACTTCTCCTCCCAAACCTCCAAGAATTGTAGTAGCATTACCCATCCTCCCTTTGCCTCTGCAAAACAGGCTTGAAACTCATAGTGGCATCTTCAACAACTCTCCAATGACCATTCTTTGCCCTCAAAAACACTCAGACTTCTCAGTTTCTACCTCACTTTTCTTTTGCATTGAGATTAAACCTTGAAATCCTATTAACGGATTATTTTAGTCAAGATTATTAATAACATAATTTATAATTAAATTAATTCTATTATATTTAATTAGTATTTGTCAATTTTTAAAAAAAAATTAGAGGTCACCCACAAAATAGATTAACTGAAATAAAGCTAAAATGAATGTCCCTAACAAGTGTGAGATACTTGAATAGGAAGATTTGATTGGTTGTAGATGTTTGCATCTATGAAATCTTTGATAGATAGATATGCATGCAAAATGTTAAACACAAAATGGGTAATTAGTTGTATTTCACAAAATACAATGTTTTAGCATTAGAACTTATACATTTTATTATAAAAGATTTTACAAAATCTCAACCTGAATAGAAAAATTCAAGTAAATACAATGTATAAACTTGAAAACAAAGATGAGGCATGCAATAAAGTTGCAACAATGGTTTATAAATCAAGAATACCTTTTTAGGTCATGTGTTCCGTATAATTGATCCTCACACACAAGGGCTAATTTGATTCCTTTAAGTTTGTAGAGAATGTAAGACTAGTTGAATAGATATACTTATGGTTTGATAAAGAAATGCAAATTTTATATTGCAATATTCTTTGCTATTCATTGAGTATTTCAACAAATAAGATAAGACAATTTATTAATGTCCAATAGGAGACCACAAATGGGTCTAAGGGATTGATAATATAAACAAGAGCCAGAAGACAACCAAACCACCAAACAATGTTAGAGTACAACAAAATAAAATGGAAACAAGCAGATCAAGAAGTAAAGAAAGAGGATAACAACAAAAGGGGGGTTACAAAACCACAAAACTAGCAGTTTGTAATCTTGGAAAAGTAACTCAAAACAAAAGGATAGCTAGTTGTGTGTAGAAAAATCTTTGCCCGATGCTAGGTAGAGGAGGTATGTTGCTGGTGGTGGTGCAAGTGGTCTCTGTATGGTCTCCTCAATCTGGTGAGAGTATCCATGGATGGGCATTGAGGCAGCTTGGTTCCCCAAGGAGAGGTAACTAGAGTGAAAAGGGAAGTGATAAGCAGATGAAGAGATGCAGACTTAGGGGTAGACAACTCTCGAAGGGTGAAATCTTGGAGATAGAAAGCCTCCTATAGAAAAAGAGTGAATGATCTTCAAATTTATGGAAAAACATTAAATTCTTTTGAAAGAAAGATGATTTGAAAACATAAATGTAAAATGTAAATTAAGTTTAGCAACAATCACATATAATTAATGATAAAATTAAAATAGTAATTTATAAATAATTAAAGGCAAAATCCTACAACACAATGGCAACTTGAAAGCCTCTCCTGTGGGAGGTCTTGGGTTCAAATCTACCTTCACTTAACATAAAAATAATAATTAATTTAATTATCATTAAAAACAAGAGTGCTATGAGAGTTTGAGTCCCTTGTGTGGGGATTAGAAGATAAAGCAAGATTCCTAATTTTGTAGTAAATTTTTTGTGATTGAATTCTTTGGCTTGCTTGAGTTTAGAGTGCATTTTGCCAATCAAGTATGGTGTTCTAATGGTAAGAAAAAGAGTAATGCCTTTTTGCATCTCATTCTCTTATAGATGTTTTCCAAACTTGCATTGTATGCACGTATTAAAACAATTTAAACCTTGACGTAGAGGCTTTGATTAATTTTAGAATGTTGGTTAGGTTTGTAAGCAAAATTGCAAGAAAGGGTGCAATTTTTCAAGATATGAAAGTATGTACTAATGATTTTTGCATGCAAATACTTATATATTTATACACAATAGATTTGAAACAAAATAATCTAACAAACAAGTCCTTAAATTCATAATTTAATTGATTCAATTAAATGCATTGCCAAAATTTGGGATCAACAATCATGAAAATCTTGCCCAACCTTTTCAATTTCACTTGACCCCTAAATGCTTGAAATTTTTTAAGATTATTCGAAGCAAAGTTTGCTTCCATGTCTTCCATGTTTAACATTCAAGCCATGCAAGCTAGACACCATAAACCAACTAGGAATGTTGGTAAATTGAATGAAAATGGTAAAGTATAAACTAACAATGAGTTGACATCCTTTCTGTTCTAAAACTTATCTTGCAATTACCAATACACATTACACTTCCTACATGTTGTACTTACCATGTGTGAAAGTGATGGCAATGCAACTCCTCATAATCTTGTGCATACTTCTTCCTTTCCTCCATCGTCGTCTTCATTATTGCCTTAATCATACAAGCTTTAAATGGGCCAATACATATAAGTTTGAATTTAAATTAGAATAACTATGTTAACATCCCCTTATTGGGCCTCAAATACTCCTAATTGATTAAGAACATAATCTAAGACAAGGACTTTTGAATGACTAGTATGCTTAAATTAAATTAAATTTTGTCCCATCAATGGCTGTAAAATCTTCTACAAGTTTATCTCTACCTTGTTCTCTCAAGCCAATATCCATTATCAACATAGTATCAACTACCTCATTCCCTTCTCTCAGCACAAGATACCTTATATTCTTCAAAGGTCTCCAAAAGAAGTTTGTTTTGACATATATACTTATTGAAGTACCAAATTCCAAACTCACATTTGATACCATCATTAATGATAACTAGTGAATGACCTTCCAAATGAAGTTTGGACACTTGGAAGAGCTTTGCCATTTTGCAGCAAGAGTTGCTTGAACCTCTAGCTCATTGTTTCTTCCATCTTGTAATCTCTTTGGACGTAACATCAAAATACTTCTAGACCAATAATGAGCCACAAATCTAGTGCCAAAGGGACCTAGGTTTGTTAGGGTTTGACAAATCTGGAACAATATAATAATAAATAGTTATATGTAGAAATAATAGAAGAAAACACACAAAACACACAGATTTAATGCGGTTCACCCAAAACCTAGGCTACGTCCATTGACATAGCCTTCAACCTTTCTATTATCCAGCAAAAACATTCACTAACATTACAATGCATTATGCATCTCAACTGCTTATAACAACATTTTAGGGAAAACTCTAAAATTGACCAATTTAGGGTTTTTACAATTTTAGTTTTATGTTACTAGAAAAAGCAATAAAAAATCTCAGTCACCTATGCCAACTACTGGAGAAGGTGTCACAACATCAACCCCCACTACATGATCCATTGCCACAATATCAACAGCGTTGCCCTTTGAAACTCCATCAAAGTTGACTTTTATCCAACCTTTGTCTAGGAGAATCCATGACACCACATTAATTGAAGAGGAAGGAGGATGAGGCCCCAAAAACTCAATGATGAGTCTAAACTTGATTTATGATAGACATTATTGCATGTGCGAGTCACCTTGGTTGAAACAAACCTTAACCATATTCACTTGAGCTACAACATTACCAACTTTGAGATTGCCCTCTCTAATCGATTCAAGAAAGTCTTCAAATCTTCACCTTTTTCTTGGAAAATACGTCTAGTCCTCTCCTTAAAGATTTCCCATATGATTGTTGAAGGGCAACTCTACAAACTAGTTCTTAGCAAGTTCTATAAAAGTTCTAGGAAGAGGACTTAAACCTATTGTTTTAGTCCATGCTTCCAACATTCTTGAGAGAAATCACAATTGAGTAAAAGGTGGTATAATGTCTGCTATGTCACAAAGAAAACATTTTAAAAGCCCCACAAATCCAATTTTCTTCAGCTTATCACTTGTTGGAATCCTCCCTCTAAAGGTCAGTCACTCCCACTTTTGGGGGACAAAATTTGTTCCAGCATAGAAAGCCCCACCATTCTTTCATTCGAGCTTCATTCTCAATTAGTTTATACCCTTCTTCACTTAATGCTTTCCCCTGATTGATCCACACCATATAATTTCATCTTCCATCATAGACAATACTAATAGTCTATTATAAGTGTCTTTCAAAATATTGGTATCATTAACATTCAAACCCAGCTCAAATGGATAATTCTCCCCCTGAAAAAGTCTATTTCATCTCCACAAAGTTGTTAACCTTCACACCCCATCGCTACTCAGGGACTAACTTGATATTCTCAAAACTATCTTGCTCAACTAGCATTACTTTTCCATCCCAAGATTCAGCCCAAAAGTTTTCCCTGCTACCATTCCCCAATTGCCAAAAGATGTGATATAACATGTCTACAACCAATGATGAAATTCCAAAGAGAAGAGCCTCATGTAGGATTAAATCATCAATATTCTCAACCTGTCATTTATGTCCAAATACTTGGCTCTCAAAACTTTTACCCATTTTTGATCTAAAACTTATACATATGCTGCACAAGTTTATCACCGTCTCATTAAAGAATTTCCAATTCAATTTGACAGATAACTTTCCTTGGTATTTTTAAACACATCATATAGAAGAGAGGCATGGCTGAGATAATTGATTTAACATCAAAATTTTACCAGCTGAAGTAAGTTGTTTATTTTTTCACCCCTCTAATTTGCCAATACAACCATCAAGAAACTCATTCCAAAGAGAACCCTTATACATTCTTCAAAACAAAGGGGTACCTAAATACATACCCAAAAGTTGACCTGAGTGAACGTTAAAATTCCTAGTTTCTCTTTGACCATCTTGGTCCATTTTGAAGAAAAAATAAATCCAACTTACGCTAATTTATCAATTTCCCTGAAGCCTTATTGTATCTATCCAAAATGCTTTTCATAACTATATCGTCCTGCAATTAAGCCTCTCTCATCAAAAGAGTTTCATCTTTGAAATTTGGATTTGTGCTTCTAACTGCTATCACTCCCTCCCATTGACTACGGTTCCTACATTTAGAAATCAGTCTCCCCAACACCATAAGAATAAATAGAAAGGGAGAAGAAATAAGATCTCCCTATCTCAACCTTCTGGATGTGGAAAAAATTAACCCTATTGGCTCTATTGGTTCCTCCAATTGTACCTTTAGATTTGCCTAAGTAAAATCTTAATTCTTGAACAAATTTGAAGCAAATAGCCAATTGAGAAGACTAGTCTTCTACACTTTATACTTTGTAGAATCTAGGTGGGTAACCCCTTGTAATACTTAAAGAATATAAACTAGCACCAAAAAGTATTACATATTAATATATGACTCAACAATTATACCCAAACACATAAATATCTTCATGATTGATTCTATTATGTTTAGTTATCATTCTTGCACACCTACAAGTAAAATCTTGATACATTCTAACAAAAAAAAAAAAAAAACCTTATTTGATAATATAAAATGTTTCTGAAAATATAACAAGTGATGTAAACTAGTGCCTTATCTTAGCCACAAAGTTAGATATGAACCTATAAGAAAAACTCCATCTGCAACGCAAATATGTTCTAAGTATTTCTTATATATTAATCTCTTGAATTAATAAATCCTCTCATACAATCATAAAGCTCTTTTTAGACCTCCAAATAATGCACTAAAAATCACTACCATTTTCTCAATAATTTAACTCCTTCTTAGGAGACCCATAAATAGATGTTACACTCTCAAGAAAGATTGAGATGCCAATCTCATAAATCCTTGATGATTTGAAATTGCATGACAATGAATACAAAATATGGGGAAAATGGTAACAAGAAGTATTATACATTAGTAGATGTCTCTTAGTAACTATATCAGAACACATACATATCTGCAGGATGGGCTCTATTCTAATTGCATATCAACTTGGAAAATTCATTTGATAATTTGAAATGTTTTTAAAAATATAGCAATTCATGTAAACCATTGCCTTATCCTAGGCATAAAGTCAAATATGAGACTATAATAGAAACTTTGTCTCGCATCCTAGCAACATCCAAACTTGATGTCTGTTCATATGGTAAAAACCATTTTTTTTTACAAACATTGATTGTATTTTTTTAATTATTGATTTAGGCACAACCACGGGTGAGAGAGGTATATTAAAAAAACAAGTATAGTTTTATATTTATTTTACAAGTAAAAACTATTAATGATTTTTTTTTATGAATAGTCCTTTTCTATTAATAATTAATATACTAAGATTACAATTCACAAAAAAGGGCTGGGGGATGCAAGATCACCCCGCGAGAGTTCACATGGCTAAAGCTGGAATCATAAACTATTCATAAAAAAAAAAATTAAAGCAACCTCAAGCGGCTAAAGCAGTGCCTATTGAGGGAGGTGGCTCATCATGATCATAAAAACCCCAATCATCTTTGGGATTGGGAGGCAGGCTAGGAACATACCCGCCATCATCATCACCAGCAATAGTAAGATTAGTGGCTTGATCAACATCTTTTATCTCTGGCTGCAGAGGTGATATTGCCTGATCCAAGTGAGGCAATTTCCTAGAGAGCTCCCACTGAGCACCAGGAGGAGGAGTCGAGGACCAGCCAATGCCACCATGGGGCGAGGAATCCAAGTGGCACCTCCATCCACCATCGCCACCATTGGGAGAGCGGTGGCAGGAAGCCTAGGAGTGCGGGGTGTGCGAGTAGTGGCTTAAGGAGTGGTGCCGTTGACGACGGCCTCTAGGCATCGAGGTATCAACCGAGGCATCTAGAGGAACTCTGGCAATAGTGCAATGGACATTGCCCCAATGGTTAAGTAGCTCTTACAGGTGAGCCACCTCTAAGACCACTTTGTTTGCTTGAACTTGAATCTGCATAGTTACATTATTAAAAATGCATGCCATAGTGTACATAGCAATATTAATATCAAGAAAATTGTGAGTGAAAAGAACAACATTTCTATCTTTCCACAGAGTGAACAAAATCTCCATACTAAAGGTATGTCAAATTTGGGTAAATTTGTGAGGGATTATGGGGAATCACCCAAAATAACCATGTGCCAAGAAATGGGTTCAGGCCTGAATGACTTAAAGAAGTCATGAATCCAGTGCCAATAATTTTGAGCAGTTTTACAAAACTAGAAAATATGCAAGAAAGACTCCGGTTATCCACAGAAAGGGCATCTAGGATCTAGAACCCCAATATGCTTGAGCTAAGGCCCTAGGGGGAGACCTTGAAAATCTAGGCACCAAGCAAAATGGGCAATCTTGAGTTCTGTAATAGCACTCCAAATAGTGTCAAAGCGCTTTCTCCATTGAGAAAGAGAAGATTACAAATGTCATCTCTAATTGAGCGTGTCCACCATCGGCAGATGAGGAGAAAGCCACCTATAACCTAGACTTGGTTTGTAATTGGTGAAAGGAGTGGTAGGATACCACTTCCAATCATGCCACCAAGGTCTAACTGACTAAATACCCACTTTATGAATTAAGTGCACTATAATTGAAGAGAGCAATAAGTTAAAAATTTGTCAATTTGAATAGGAAAGACGATACTAGACTTGCATATCTTCCCAAGATCTGAAACTCATGGAAACCCTAGAGAAAATATCTTTAGGAGTCTTGAAGCCTTGTTTGAAAAAAACATAGAGCACTAGCACCTTGAGTCTTGGCAAGGGGAGTACCCTAGATGGAAAATAAGGGAGACCACCAAATGTTCTGTTGGTTCAAAGAAAGTCCACTGCAGAACTCATCACTAGACCAATGAAGCCAAGGCTTGATAGCTTCCCAAGCTTTCCATATGCTCTTGATAACAAAAGTGCCATGTATGATCACTTGCTCCCACATGATGAGAAGGGTGTGCAAGCCAATCCCTTTCCATGCAAACCTATTGATAGGAAATCCGAAAGAAATGCAGTGTTGAAGCAAAATCTTCCAGGCTTCATCACCAGTGATGGCATGAATAATCCATTTGGTACATAGAGCAAGGCCTTGCTTCTATGTGGAAAGTAGGCCAAGGCCTCTAGATTCTTTTGCTAGACAACAAAAATTCCAAGCAACTCTGTGAAAGCCATCATGATCAGAACCAAAAGCTTAGAGAAAATCACAGAGCAATCTTTCCAATTTCTAATAGGAGGCTTTAGAAGGAGCCCAAAAAGAGGAGTAATAGACACGAGTAGCTACAAGAACTTTCAAGCAAATTTGGAATTTGCCCGTAAGAGAAAGCGGTTTCATAAGCCAATAATCTAGCTTCTTGGTAATCTTGGCAAGCACTGCATTCCATAAATCAATAGGTGAAGTCTGAAAAGAAAATGGAATGCCAAGAAAGTGGAAGATCTCCCTATGAGCGACCTATTTCCATTCAAATTGGCGAAGCCAAGGTGGCGCTGACAAGAAAGACTGGTGATAGCAGAGCATTTTATGCCATTGAATAGTAGATCTAGAGGCTTGACAAAAAGTGTCAAGGCAAGTTAAGGCATTTTTGATGTTTTCTTCATTCTCCAAAAGAGTAAGAAAGGAATCATCAGCAAAATGTCCATTGACCAACTGGGAAGATGATTCTAACAAAGAAATGCCACAAACCAGTCCTGAAGACACGGAGTGGGCTAGCAAATAGCTAAATCCTTCAGCAGTAAGAACATAAAGTGCCGGACCCAGAGGGCAACCTTTCTTGATGGAACAAAAAAGTCCAAAGGCATCAGATTGGGAGTTATTGATGGTAATGCAAGCATTAGCATCACCAAAGAGCATTTCAACAGATTGCAAGAAATTGGGACCAAAACCAAGAGCCTGAAGCATAGCCAATATAAAAGGCCATTCAATGTGATCATAGGCTTTAGCAAAATCAATCTTCAAAAAAAATTCGAGTGCTTGGACTTACGAGCTCACTCCATTCCTTCCTAGATAGTAATAATGTTGTCAAGAATATATCTAGATTTGATAAAGCCAGTTTTCTCAAGGCACACAATGAAAGACAGAAGGTGGCATATTTTGAGAGAAATTGCCTTGGCAATAATCTTATAAGACACATTCAGAAGGGTAATGGGCCTCCAATTGCAAATATCCTTAGGATCTTTGGCTTTAGGTATGAATTTAATATTTACTTTATTGATAATGGCTCCTAAGCTTTTAGAATGATATGCTTCAAGATAAACTTTGTGCAGATCAGGACCAATATGCTCCCAGAGGTGTTTGTAAAATTCACAAGGAAACCCATCACCCCCAGGGGATTTATCATCAACCATGGAGTAAACTACCTCCTTAAGGTCTCAGAGGGTAAGAAGTTGCTTATAGAAAGCACATTGGTCAACTACTAGGCAATTTGGAGTAATAGAGATACACTTTCTGAGAGCTTCCTCCTGAGCAACCAAATTTCCCTACCAAGCAAAAATGTTCTCATAGTGATGAACAAATGCTTGCAGGATGTTAGGGAGACTAGAGAGAACAAAATTGCCTTGTTTGAATTTTTTAATCCCAAGATTGGTATGACAGGCTTGAAGAGCCTGGAAGAACTCCTTCAAAGCCTTATCACCAACCTCCAACTAGTGGAGATGAGATTTGATTTGTGCTCCTCCAGAGGCATAATTATTAGCAACTTGTTTATCATGGTGAAGCTTGGCAAGTTGGATTTGCAAATCCACATCAAAGGGTTTAAGGGTGAGAACCTCAGAAGCTTTTTTGAGCGTAGAGGAAGTGGACTCATAAGACAACTTTCTAAAAATTGCCAACTGCTGCCCATAGATGCAAAGAAAGTGAGCAGTTCTGGTAATATCATCATTCCACCATTGGATCCACCTTGTCTGGGAATGTAGATGTGGCTCCAAATTCTAGACATGTAGGATATGAGCAATGGTGGAAGCATACATTAGCATAGACATGTTGAGGAAGAATTGTGACTTGACAACTTTTTGGACAGTTGTTTGCCATGAAATTACAAAATAAATGGGACAATGGTCAGATAATGTCACATCTGGTAGGGGAATGATAGGTAAATCATGATCCTTGAAAAAGGAGAAAAAAATTGTGCTGTAATCATGGCACGATCGAGACACTTTAAAATGCAGTTAGAGCCAGCTCAAAAGTTGGACCAAGTGTGTTGAACCCCACTATGTTGGCGGCGATTAGTATTGGGATAAAAAAGGCCCAATTTATTGCACATGTAGTATTAGACTTCCCTTTCCCTAGTTGTCTAGCGAAAGGGAAAAATGCCATCTTTGTAAGAGGCCACTTCAACCATATTGAAGTCACCACACATAACCCAAGTAATTGGAGGCAAGTTGTCAGCCAGCCAACCCCACATCTGAGATCTTTCCACAACATCATTGGAAGCATAAACATTATTGACTCCAAAAGAATGATTGTTAATGGAAAGCAAGATCCAAATAATTCTATGCATGGGGTTAGAACCGTGCGAAATAATAGCAGAATGAAGACAAGGTGACAAGAGAGTAACTACACCACCTCTGCCAGCTTCATGTTGCGAGAAAATCATAATGCCATCTGGCCAAATGACACGACATGGAGAAGAAAGCATGAAACCAAAAATCTTAACTTCTTGCATACAGAGAAAATCTAAATTACCAAGTCTATGATGGGTGTCCTGGATATAGTACTTCCTAGAGAGGTTTGTAAGACCTCATACATTCCATGATAAAAAAATCATGGAACTTCTTCCATATCTTCCTCATCCTCAAGCGAGTAGTTATTCTGCAAGAAGGTAGAAACCTAGTTGAAGTTAGAAGGAAAATCTTCTGGACTGATGGCTAATGTTTCACCTCTGGTTTCTCAGCACATCTGGGAGGACTGCGAGAATGATGCACATTCTGAGGCACTATGGAAGAAGTAGCAAGAGGGGTTCAAACCATAGCTGAGGTGTTAGCCCTAGCAGCCGCCTTAATCCCCTATAAGCCAGTAGGGTTTGAAACTTGCAAAACACTCGAGTTGGGTTCCAAAGAAACCACTTGTGTCCCTAAGCTTTCTGGGGTTTGCGCTCCTGTTGAAATAGGAGGAACCATAATGACCAACACATATGACTATTTAGGAGCCAAGGGAGCCAAAGGATCCTTGCCCTTGCACCCAATAGTAATCAATTCTTCCTTTTTCCCTTCAGTTGGCTTGGCAGGAGCTTCTTTAGGCGAGGGTTTAACCCTAGGCACAATGAAAGGGTAATCCCTGATCTTGTGTTCCGCTGACTGACACCTATAGCAAGTGTTAGGAAGGTTCAAATAAAGCACCTTCTAAGAGAAGGTTTGAGCCCCAATTTGTATTTCCACAGAATCCTTAAGATCCTTGGAAAGATCAACTTTGACACAAGTGCATCTCTGAGGGCGTGTGTTAAAAAATTTCTCATGTTCCTTTGTGATAACTTTGCCAAGGGTTTTGGTAATGGACTCAATAAAAGGCCAACATGGCAAGGGTAAAACTAGGAACTTGACTCACATAGGAACCCTAAGCTTTTTGTTGTCAGAGATTGTGAAGTCTCATGACCATTTTTGAAAAACAAGCAAGGAAGAATGCACAGACCAAGGACCATTGTTAAAAACCATGTCTGCTTGTGACATGTTGGTGAAGCAAAAAAAAAAAAACCTTTGGTAAGGTTTTGCATAGCATCAAGGCAGACTCCAGGAGGAGTCTAGCTCTTGTTAACCCATTCTCAGAGCATAGCTTCAGGAGGAGTCCTAACCACAAAATATCCTATTAAGGTATATTGTTCTAACCAATCACAGGTAACATCAAATTCTTGAAAAGGAAGGATAATATCAAGATTACCTTGTGAAAATCTTTTGGGATGAATTTGCAAGGACATTTGTTCTGAGGAGGCACCATGGCTATCCGAAGTAGCAGCGTGAACACCAGTAACAACAACTGGGTCACCACTAGCTGGGGCCATTATAACCTAGCCTAAAAGCTCCCACAATAAATGCGGTGTGACAAATGGAAGCAATAGAAAGAAAGCTCAAACAAAGAGCCTTATGCAAGAAAACTGAAGTTCACATGAAACCCTAGCAAAGCGAAAAAACTATTAATGATTTGAAAGATAAAATATTTTTAGTTTTTAGTTTAGTTAAACAACAAATAAATAGATTAATATTAATTGAATGTTTTAGCTAAGGCTAATAAAGATATTATAAATATATAGCATTTGTAAATAATGATTTTGAAAATTTCTTAAGATATATATATATATATATATATATATATATATATATATATATATATATATATATATATATATATATATATATATATATATATATATATATATATATATATATGGTTATAACAATTTTAAAACTTAAATAATATTTAAAAAAATTATAATAACATTATTAAACTTTTTCAGATTTATCGAAATCATTAAATAGTTTTAAAAAAAAATATATATATAGTAAAATTTAATTTTCATTAATATATAAATTTATTTATTATTTAACTAAAGTAATAAATATTAACACAAATAAGTCATTAATATATTTCAATGTTTCCATATTTCAAAATGAAAAGTGAATGAAATATAAAAAATATGTATTCAATAGATTAAATATATTAACCTAGCATAAATTTAATTGAAATTGTACTAAAAATAAGCATTTGATTATATTTTTAAAATACAAGTATAGTAATATGAACTAATACAAGCTTTACATGTTAAATTTTAAAAATATCAATATTTTAAATGTAAATATTGGTCCCATAGCTATTGTCATTTTTATTAAGGAAAATATCTAGTACATGTCAAATTTAATATTAATAGGCTTTTTAAACATTTACATCTTTTTAAGCGATTAAATTTCATTTTTGAATTAATATTAATATTATTGATCTATAGATTTAATATATAAGGGTTAACCATATTGTTAGAATAAATGATTAATTTAATTTAATTTAATTATATTATCTTTACTCCCTTGTTAAGATTTTCCTTTATGCACATGCATTCCCATTTAATAATTAAATATTAATTATTAACCCTTCCCTTCTCTTGTCTTTTTTTTTCTATGTGATAGATTCTTGCATGTAGGTGTTCTACTAGGTCTGTGGATTTGTTCTCATTAAATCCTTCATGGTATCAGAGTTGGATTTGTTGCAGCTTGTTCGAGTTTATTGAAGAAAGTGAGAACAAGGGTTTGTTGGACCAATTCTAGTATTTTTTGATGGTCTTTTGTAAAAATAAGGGGGTATGTGAAATTCAAAGCTCTTTGAGTCCAAATAGACATCATGGTTAGATTCAGAGTGTGTCAAAACCCCTCTTTCCATACAAAACACTTCGAAATTGGATGACATTGACTAGGGAGGCAAGAAAAATTCTACTAGGGCCTATACGGCCTTGACACACAAATCAACACATAATTTTTTTTAATAAAAAAGGTGCTCAAGATATATGAAATATCGATGTGGTTTAAATAATTATGCATTGTATAGGGTTTATCGTTGCGGTTAAGCCAAACCACCCACCAACGACGTCAACTCATACATTGATACCACAAAACTCCACTGCTGGCACCGTCACCACCCTTCCACTACCCATGTGCCACTGCCATGCCACCAATGATCTCAAGCGCCCTCTAGCTCTACCTATGGTCATATGTAGGGCTAGGGCCCTTTTTTTTAGGCCTTAAAGTTTTTTTGGCATAAATAGGACACCTTTATTTTTTTGCGATAACTTGAGCATATAGAGGCATTTTTGAGAAAATGATATATCATTGGAAAGTTGATTCCAAGATAGACATGATGGAAAAGGTATTTTAAAGAATTTTTTCTATTTTGGTACCTATTTTTTCTGTCAAACTCTGATGATCCTTTCTACATTCCAGGGGGCATAACTTGCTCATTTTAGCTCCATTTTTTGATCTGAAAAAAGTGTTAGAAATATCTTCTCAAGCACTTTACAAATCCTCTATTATTTGCATTATTATTTTCCAAAATGTACATGTAATTCTACTATAAATTTTTTATGCTCTATTCATCTATATGATTTCCTATTAGATGTTGGGGTTCAATTTTTTGCATTGTGGGGGGTGTTTTATATGCTTATTTTTGTCATTTACTTCAATAAACGAAAACTATTTTAAAGCAAACATCTTATATACAAATGATCAAGACCTCCTCTTGTCTAGCACTTCTAACCCCACATAACTATCACACATGAGGAACCTTGATGACATGACTTCTCAATTCAAAAGGATTGTGGTTTTGTTTAGATGATACTGCCAAAAAATACCAAAATTGATCCAACAAATCCTCGTTGCCTCTTTCTTCAATAAACCCCAACTAGCTATAGCAAATTTGACTCTGGCACCATAAAGGATTTGATGAGAACAAATCCAAAAACACAGTAGAACACCTACATGTAGGAACCTATCACAAAGAAGTCTTGTTTCAATGAGATGACCAATTTGATGAGAATTATCCTCTAATGGATCCTCCATCATCACCTTCTACCTCACTGTCTAGTTCTTTCGCCTCTTCTCTACAACATAATTTATCCTTTAAGAAATATTTTGATGATGATCCACCTTCTCCTCTCCCACCCTCGATGTTCTTTGAGCAACCAAGTGAGCTTGTGATATTGTTGATGTAACTGGACCTATGGCAGGAGATCCTTCAGATTCTTGTCACACTTGTGCTTAGACATTTGGTACTAGATTTTTGATTCATGTCATTCCATACGATCCTTACAATTTTTCATAGGTGACAAGACACTCAGATTGGGATAGAGATATGAATGAGGAGTACTCTTCTTTGATGAAGAACCATACTTGGAATCTTTGTCCTCTTCTGAAAAGAAGAAATTTGGTTCGATGCAAGTGGGTGTAAGGTACCAAGTATGAGGCAAATGACTCTATTGATAGGTACAATGAATGTATTGTTGCAAAGGGTTTTATACAAGTGGAGGGTATTGACTACTTTGAGACCTTTTTGCATGTTGTAAGATGAATTCTATTCACCTTGCACTCTCTCATGTAGCTTCTCAGGGATGGATAGCTTTTTAGATGGATGTGAAGAGTGTCTTTTTGTACGAAGACCTACATGGGGAGATCTATATGGAGTTACCTCAGGGTTTTATGTAGGACTCTTCTATGGTGTGCAAACTTTGGAGGTCCTTATATGGTCTCAAACAAGCCCCTTAGGCTTGGTATGAGAAGATGGATTCCTTCTTTCTTGCATCACACTTCACATGTTTTCATTCCAATACTACAATATACATTTAGCATCATGGTATTGGTCTATTGATACTTATGGTATATGTTGATGACCTCATTATTGATAAGTAGGAGATAATTTCCATAGCAAGTCAAATTATGATATTGCTATCAGGATTTAACTGTGTGATTTTTGAGTCAAACTCATTGACCCATGTTTCAAGAGTAGTGATTCAACATGAATCCATCTCTCACGAGAATAAATGGAACACTTAGCACTCATTGGATCTAGGTGATGCTCTTAGGGGTGAAACACTGGGACTTCTCGGGAGGTCACCCATCCCAGTACTACTGTAGCCTAAGTGCACTTAACTTCAGAGTTTCCTCCATGGTTAAACCCAAAGCTTGCAATCCCATTTGCAAAACCTTCACCAAGTGTTGTGCCTTATGAACCATTCATTAGAAAGCCCATTAAGCTCATCAATTGATAAGTAGGGGATTTCTAATGAATGGTTCATAAGGCACAACACTTGGTGGGGGTTTTGCAAATGGGGTTGCAAGTTTTGGGTTTAACCATGGAGGAAACTTTGAAGCTAAGCACGGTTAGGCTGGAGTAGTACTAGGATGGGTGACCTCCTGGGAAGTCTCGGTGCTTCACCCTTGTGAGCATCACCTAGATCCAATGAGTTCTAATTGTTCCATTTATTGTCATGAGAGATGGATTCATGTTGAATCACTACTCATGAAACATGGGTCAATGAGTTTGACTCAAAAATCACATAGTTAAATCTTGATAGCAATATCATAATTTTACATGCAATGGAAATTATCTCCTACTTATCAATTGATGAGCTTAAGGGGCTTTCTAATGAATGGTTCATAAGGCACAACACTTGGTGAAGGTTTTTCAAATGGGGTTGCAAGCTTTGGGTTTAACCATGGAGGAAACTTCGAAGTTAAGCACACCTAGGCTGGAGTAGTACTGGGATGGGTGACCTCCTAGGAAGTCTTGGTGCTTCACCCCCGTGAGCATCACCTAGATCCATTGAGTGCTAAGTGTTCCATTTATTCTCATGAGAGATGGATTCATGTTGAATCACTACTCATGAAACATGGGTCAATGAGTTTGACTCAAAAATCACACAGTTAAATCCTGATATCAATATTATGATCTCATTATTATAGGTATCTCACCCTCTATGATTTAGAGTGTTCAACATGCTTTGAGAGAGAAGTTTGAGATGATAGACCTTGGACTTCTACACTATTTTTTGTGCCTATAGGTTGTTCAACCTTTGGATGGGATAGTCATACTCCAGTAGAAGTATGCTCTTGATATGCTTCAGAGATTCAACATGCTTGATTACAAGCCTACTCCCACACCTTTTCAATTTGTTGGTATCTTATCTACCACTTGCTCTACTTCTACAGTAGATTCCACTTTATATAGATAGCTTGTGTGTAGTTTATTGTACCTAGCACACATACATCCTTATATTTCCTTTATGGTTGTACTTGTCTCTCATTTCTCACATGATCCTCATGAGAGTCATTGGCAAGATACCAAATGTATTTTTTGAGGTACATTTGAGGTACTACATGTAATAGCATTCACTATACATCAGGGGAACCTCACATTTTTGGTTATACAGACTCAGATTGAGCTAGTGCTATTAATGATCTGAAGTCTACTTTTCATTTTTTTTTTGTCTTGGTTCTAGTCATATCACATGGTCTTGCAAGAAGCAACATGGTCCTGGATTATCATCTATAGAGGCAAAATATAGGATAGTTGTGTTAGCTAGTCAAGAGGTTTTATGGCTTCGATAGTTGATGATAGAGTTTAGATTTCTCCCTGATAGTTTCACCTTTCTTCGGTGTGACAATTAGAGTTCTATACACATTTCTTGCAACCTTGTTGAGCATCAGAGGACCAAGTACATTGAGCTTCACATACACTTCATTAGACATTTGATTCAGAATGGATGTCTTAGCTTAGAGTATATTCCCATTGTTGGGTAGTTTGTAGATATCTTCACTAAACCTTTTGCATCCCCACGGTATCTTCAATTGTGCTCTATGCTAGGGGTGAAGAAAGTTGTCCTTGGAGGGTCTCAGTGACGAGTCCTTCCTTCTTTTGTTTTTAGCATTCTTTTATCTCTTTTTGGAGTAGGTGTTTTCCCATATGGTTTTCCCTATTTCTCCTTTTTTTTTAAAGATTTGGATGAGTTGGGTACCTCATCAGGCCATGTTGTCGGGACCCATTTATACTTTTAGCATTATTGTTTCCTTAATTTTTTTGCATTGTTTGTAGCTGCATTGTTGCTCATCTTAAGGGGGTGTTAGAGTAAAGGATTAATTTAAATTAATTTTATTAAAATATCTTTACTCCCTTCTTAAGATTTCCCTTTATGCACATGCATTCCCATTTAATAATTAAATGTCATTTATCTCTTAGGGTTTCCCTCTTAGGTTTTACGATCTCCTTTTATAAGGATTGATCAATTGTACTATTTCATTATTTTTTTAGTCTGATAATATATTCTTGCATATTTTCAAATCCAAATCCTTTCCTTCTCTGTGACAAGTTCTTACATTCAAGTATTTTACTACATTTGTGGATTTGTTCTCATCAAATCCTTCACATATGATTGTCAATATTTTTCTAAACTTAGTTTTAATATATTTATAAACTTATAAAAATTAACTTAAGGGTATATGTAGGATCATGGTCAACCAAATTATGGCCTTAAGTGGCAGTGAAAAACCAAAATATCAGGGTTATGTCAACTTGACATGTAAATTTAAAGTAGTTTTGGACTTTATATCAAAAAGTTGTAAGAAAAGAATCTATAAGAAATTGAATGTAGTTTCTATTCTACTAGGTCTTATCTAGAGAAAAAAAATATTTGATTGGTCAAAATTTTAGATTTTAATGTAGTACTACAAAAATTTTAGGGCAAAAATAAAAGTAGTTGTATGTCTGACCAGCTTAATCAAAAGTAAATGATAGTATTTTTAAATATAATTATAGATATAAAAAGTAGACTCATGCCCAAGTGTGACACATATCTTTGGGTATTTTTATTCCTAATAAATAATTCATTATGAATTTTCTACTATATCATTTTTAGAATTAAAAAAATCTCATGTCAAACCACCTTAACTAGTTCAAAAAAATTCAAAATTGGATTTTTTTTCTTATAGTAGTCGAAGCATAGAATGTGGCACACCTTTTGGATTTCAAAAATCTTATAAGGTTTGAAAGTTATAGCTATTTTTCAATCAATATGTCAATTAACACTTTGTAGTTAACTCCATTATAAAATAAGTAATAATTACTTACTAAACTCATAATTTAATGAACATTATATCGATGGAAAGTTGAGAACATTCTAAAGAAACCCCTTTTGTTTCATCAAATTTGGATGAAAAAAAATTTGTTAGCTACATTGTTGAAGTCAAAAACACACAATAATAGGCCAAAAACACACAGACATTATATCGATGGAAATTTGAGAACATTCTAAAGAAACCCTTTTCATTTCATCAAATTTGGATGAAACATAAGTCATCAGCTACATCGTTGAATTTAGATACACACAATAATCAACCAAAAACATGTTTTTCGAATGTTTTTGTGTTGACCATGGAGGATTGGAATCCAGAGCAAAACCAAGCCTAATCGAGTACCCATTCCCAAATCAGATACCCATTCTCAAATCGATCCCAATTTTTTTATTAGTATTTAAAAAATAAATTAAAAATTATTTTTAAATTTTTTTTTAATAAGAGCATGACCCCTTTTTAGGATCCTTAATATGTTTTAAAAAGGCTTTAGGACCCTTAACCATACATATAATGGTTCCAAATGATCGAAAGGGGTCATAGGGTACCCTTTGACACTCTTTGACCCATTGAATTACACTATGTGTTCTTATAGGTCCTAGGACCCCTAACCACATAAATGGTGTGATCTAATGGCTCAAAATGGGCCTTAGAATACCCTATGACCCCTTTGACCCATTTGCTGACATAAAGTGTTCTTAGGGCTCATAGGATACTCTATTACCCATTTCAACTTATTTGAACACACAATATATGTTCCTAGGACCCTTAAGAATGTATTTTCTTGTTTAATGGGTCAAAAGGAGTCATAGGAAACTTTATGACCCCATTTGACCGATTCAAACACATATTGTATGTCCCTAGGGGTCATAGGACCTGTAGGAACATATGTTGTCATATAATATGGTGAAATGGGTCATAGGGTACTCTATGACCTCTTTCAACTCATTCGAACACATGATATATTTTCAAAGGGGTCCTAAGATGCCTAGGAACATATGTTATCATTTAATGGGTCAAAAGGGGTCATAGGATACCCTATGACCACATGCGACCCATTCAAACACATGATGTATCTCCCTAGGGGTCCTGGGACCCCTAAGAGAATATGTTGTCATATGATGGGTTGAGAGGGGTCACAATGTACCCTATGACCCATTTTGATCCATTCAAACACATGATGTATGACCTTAGGGGTCTTAGTATCCATAGGAACATACATTGTCATATAATGGGTCAAAAGGGATCATAGTGTACCTTTTGACCCCTTTGAATCCATTCAAACACATGATGTATGTCCCTAGGGGTCCTAGTACACCTATGAAAATATTTTGTAATATAATGGATTAAAACGGGTCATAGGGTACTCTTTTGCCCCTTTTGACTCATTTGAACACATGATATATGTTCTTCGACATCCTCAGAACTCTAGGAACATATGTTATTATTTAATGGGTCAAAAGGGGTCACATGATACCATATGAACCATTCAAATACATATTGTATGTCCGTAGGGGTCCTAGGATCCCTAGGGACATTTTTTATCATATAATGGGTTGAAACGAGTTATAGGGAACTCCATGACCCCTTTTCACTCATTCAAACACATGAGATATCTTCCTAGACCCCTAGGAACATATGTTAATGATTCAAAAGGGATCATAGGGAAACCTATGACCCCATTCAACCCATTCAAACACATGATGTATGTCCCTAGGGGTCCTAGGATCGCAAAGAATATATGTTGTCATATAATTGGCCGAGAGGGGTCAAAGCATACCATATGACCCCTTTGGATCCATTCAAACACATGATTTATGTCCCTAGGGGTAATATGTGTTGTCATATAATGGATCAAAAGGGGTTTTAGGGTACTCTATGATCCTTTTCAACTCATTTAAACATATTATATATGTTCCTAGGAACATATGTTCTCATTTAATGGGTCAAAAGGGGTCATAGAGCACCGTATAATCCAATTCAACCCATTTAAGCACATGATGTATGTCCCTACGGGTCCTAGGAGCTCTAGAAACATATGGTGTCATATAATCAATCAAAATGGGTTATAGGGTACTCTTTGACCCCTTTGACTCATTCAAACACATGATATATATTCCAAGGGGTCCTAGGACCCTTAGGAACATATATTCTCATTTAATGGGCCAAAAGGGGTCATATGGAACTCAATGAACCCATTTGACCCATTCAAACACATGATGTATGTCTTTAGGGGTTCTAGAACTCCTAAGAACTTATGTTGTCATATAATAGGTCGAGAGGGGTCATAATGTACCCTATGACCCATTTTTGATCCATTCAAACACATCGTGCATGTTCTTAGGGGTCATAGTACCCCTAGGAACATATGTTTCCGTATAATGGATCAAAAGGGGTCCTAGAGTACTTTATGATGCCTTTCCACTCATTTGAATACATGATATATGTTCCTAGGGGTCTTAGGAGCCCTAGGAACATATATTCTCATTTAATGATTCAAAAGGGGTCCTAGAGTACTCTATAAATCCTTTCAACTCATATGAACAAATATAATATGTCCCCAGGGGTCCTAGGACCCCTTGGGTTATATGTTGTCATGAAATGTGTCAAAAGAGATCATAGGTTATCCCATGACCCCTTTCAACCAATTATAACAAATAAAATAGACCCCTATGGGTCCTAGGGACATATGTTATCATGAAATGTGTTGAAAGGGGTCATAGGTTATCCTATCACCCCTTTTGAACCATACGAACAATTATAATATGGCCCTACGAGTCTTAACATCCTAGGTTATCATGAAATATGTCGAATGAGGTTAAAGGTTATCTTATGACCCCATTTTAACCCATTGAAACAAATAAAATAGGTCCCTAGGGGTGCATATGTTATCATAAAATGTGTTAAAAATAGTCATAGGTTATCCAATGACCCCTTTCAACCCATATGAACAATTACAATATGTCCCTAGTGGTCCTAGGACCCCTGAGGATATATGTTGTAATAAAATGTGTCAAAAGGGGTCATAGGTTATCCTATCAGCCCTTTTGACCCATTTGAACAAATGAAATAGGTCTCTAGTACTGGTCCCCAGACCCCTAGAGACATATGTTGTCATAAAATGTATCGAAAGAGAATATCCTATGACCCCTTTCTACCCATATAAATGATTATAATAAGTCCTTAAAGGGATCCAAGGACCCCTCGGGACATATGTTGTCATAAAACATGTGGAAATGGGTCATAAGTTATCCTATAATACCTTTCAACCCATTCAAACAAATAAAATACGTCCCTAGGCGTCCTAGGACCCTTAAAGACATATGTTGTCATGAAATGTGTTGAAAGGGGTTATAGGTTATCTTATGACCTCTTTCCACCCATTGAAACAAATGAATTAGGTCCCTAGAGGTCCTAGGACCCCTAGGGACATATGTTGATGTGTCGAAAGCGATCATAGGTTATCCTATGATCCCTTTCGATCCACTAGAACAAATTTAATAGGTCCTTAGGGGACATAGGACCTCTAGGGACATATGTTAGAATGAAATGCATCAAAATGGGTCATAGATTATCCTATGACCCCTTTCGACCCATTCAAATAAATGAAGTAGGTCCCTGGGGGTCCTAGAACTCCTAAGGACATATGTTGTCATGAAATGCATTGAAAGGGTTCATAGAATAAATTATCCTATGACCCTTTTCGACCCATTCAAACAAATAAAAAAGGTCCCTAAGGGTATTAGGACCCCAAAAGACATATGTTGTGACTAAATATGTCAAAATGCATCATAGGGTACTCTATGACCCCTTTCGACTAATTCGAATACATGCTATATGTTCCTAGTGGTTCTGAGACCCTTAGGAACATACGTTATCATTTAATGGGTCAAAAGGGGTCATAGATTTCCTTATGACTTCTTTCAATCTATTTAAACACATGATTTATGTCCCTAGGGTTCCTAAGACCCCTAGGAACATATGTTTCCATATGATGTATTAAAAGGGGTCATGGGGTACTCTATGAACATTTTCAACTCATTTGAAAACATGATATATTTTCCTATGAGTTCTAGGATCCCTATGAACATATTTTATCATTTAATGGCTCAAAAGGGGTCATAAGGAACCCCATGATCCTTTTTGGCCCATTCAAATGCATGATGTATGTCCCTAGGGTACCTAGGACCCCTAGGGACATACACAATGTGTTGTAATGGGTCAAAAGGGGTCACAGGATACTCTATGACCCCTTTCGACCCATTATATGACAACATATTGTTATGCCTGCCCTAGTTTGCATGTTGCTATTGTTGCCGAACTCTTTCTTGGTGAATTTTCTATTAATTAAGCCTAATTAAAAGATTTAATTAATGGTTTAATTTAATGGAAAATTAATATGATATTTATTAAATAAAAGAATTAAATTTGAAGATAAAAGTTATAAGTTTAAATTTGGAACGTGATAATATTTATTTAATTTAATAATAATATATTTAGAGTTCATTTTTTAAATAAATGCTAAATAATATTATTATTTAAGTTAATAAATATTTTATCAATTAAGTTTCAAAAATAAATTTTAAAATGGAAAAGAAATAAATTTATTAATAATTTCATGATAAGTGCTTGAGATTTAAAATTAATAA
The DNA here is from genome assembly GCA_028749045.1 of Cupressus sempervirens. NCBI lineage: Eukaryota > Viridiplantae > Streptophyta > Pinopsida > Cupressales > Cupressaceae > Cupressus > Cupressus sempervirens. The sequence continues at coordinate 973,783,097 of CM053787.1, forward strand.
ATTAATTTTAAAAGGAGTCAAGTGAAAATTAAATAAAGAAATTTAATTAAATAAATTAATGTGCATTCACATAGGAGTATGCAAGCTCTTGGGAGTTGTCATGTTGACAACATAGGAGTTTGCACTCTAATTATGCACGTGTTGTCTACACTTAGGAGTTAGCACATTATTTGAGCACATGGTGTCTACAACATTCTAGACACCTCATCATGTTTATCTTCTTATCGTGGAAGTTATGTGCTTAGTTGTCATGCTTATCTCCTAGTTCTTTCTAGACACATTTTAGATGCATCTTAGAGGCCTTTATATAGAGGCTCTCCTAGTGTGTATGGACAAGTTCATATGTTTTTACATCCTCCTATGCTTCTACAAGCACTCCTAGTCACTTGGGGGCGAGGGGTTCGGTTCTTGGAGGAATTGCAAATGTTGGAGAAGGAAAGAATTTTTGGAAAGCAGAAGGTTCTGAGAGGAGGAGCTTCTCTAAAATTTTCTGAGGCGTAGCGAATTAGCATTAGTGTCCAGGTAGGTACTTATGATTATTTTCGCATATTTTATTACACTCTTTCTCTTCCTGTCTTCATCGTATTTGTTATGTGTGTCTGAGTAATTCTTTATGAATGAATCTTCAATTTTGTAATTTGGAATTTGGGCATGCATATTGTTTCATCCAGTTATGGGAATTAAAAATATTATTGCAATCTTCGCTTAGTAGAGTCAAGATTTGGAAACTGATTCGGGTTTGGGTTTGAATTAAAATAGAATCTGATTATTATGCATTAGTTTTATAAGATTTATTAACTAATCTAATTAAATTAAATTTAATTAAGATTAGTTAATAGTAGAAAGAGTCTAATTAATTATTAGTCAATTTTAGTAAATGGATTTTTAAATGAGGGCAAATTAAAAGAAAAGAGATATTAATAAGTGTTTAGTGGAATTAAATAATTGAATTATTAATGAGATTGATTTTACTTAAAATCAATGAAGATTATTTTAAATAAATGTTTGTCCTTGAATTATTTTAAGGAAATTGTAAACTAATTATTTGAAAGTTGATAAGTATTATTCTAATGTTTTGAATAATGTGAATGATTTTATCTAAAAGTCAATGGGAACTAGTTCAATGATTTAAATAAGTAAATAATTATCTTTTGATTATTTTAGAAAAATGTTTTAAAATAATGCAGGGATAATTCTATGTTTTATTCGAAAAGAAAAATGGGTTGACTTGGAGATTAAACGAAGAATCTTATACACTTGAAATATACTTGAAAACCAAAACTGAAACCTTATACTTGGCATCACCATGTGATTTAAAAAGCAAACCAAGACATGTGTTTGTATCTTGTTTCTCTATGCTATATGTGTTTTGGGGTTTTGGGATTTGTCCTAGCTTTGACCAGTCTTAGGTTGTTACTAGAGGCTCAGGGGTTATGTGTTTGCAATGTCATGCTAATGTTGATCTCAATATTTTTTTAAAAACCCAACCATGGTAATATGATGGTATGCTCTATGAGATGTTTGTATTTACTAATTGCTATTGCTTTCCAGTCTTCCTATGTGAAGCTGAGGTGTATGTATTTGAGATACTTGACTTAACCATTTTTGAGTCATCGATCAATTATACTTGGGTTACTTTCCAGTCGCCTTGATGGGACTAAAGTTTTTTTTTTGATCTTGATGATGATGTCATGCTATGACATATTTGACTTGACCATTTTGGGGTCTTCGATCAGTACTATTTTGAGATACTTTTTGGTTGCTTGTTGTGAACCGATGGATATTATGATAATCATTGGATGCTTTTCAGTTGCTTGTGGAGAATTGATGTGATTATTTTGATTATCTTTATGATGTTTTCCAGTCGCTTGTTCAAGATTGAGGTGATTTTATGTGATTATGGATTTGTGCTTTTATTGAGCCTAAGTACTTGTAGTGTTGGGAAGTGGCTTGCAATGGGGGTCAGGGCCCTAAGTGGCTGCCAGGGTAACTCATTGTAAGTTATTTAATAAATGAAAACATTACACTTAATACTAACTTAAATGAAGCTAATAAGATAATTGTTTGTTCTCGCCCATTCCTTGAGTGCTAGTATAGACTAGGATGGGAGTAGAGAGAACGCTTGGTTGTGACTTTGCATTTCGTAGTATGCCTCGTCAGTATGAGAGGATACTAGTGGCCACATAGGGATCACTAGGGGGCTAGGGTCTAGTGAGAGACTACCAAGATAACTCTAGCATGATCCGTGTGATGACACTTTCTCGCTTACATAGTAGGTTCCTATGTGTCTTGTGTGCCTTTGGGAGTAGATGTCGGTTTATGTTGGAACCTTTGAGTTAGTATACTTTTAGGATTCTTGAATTTGGAGAATATTTGTGCTATGTGATTTGTTATCATGTTTGGGACTTGAGATTATCTCCTCAGCATGGTGGGAGTGGGCCATTTAGGTCCCACACGGTTGGGTGGTAGGGCTTTTTCTCTCTTACCATTTGTGATCTATCTGAGACACCGTGGCTGAAGAATTCTTTGTTGGCATCTATCTTCATTCTGTTCCTGGATTATGATTATAGACACGTATGCTTATATTGATGATTAGCATATGATAGATGATGTTATTTACTTATCTTATGTCTTATTTTGCATGATTATATTTCTTATGCATATGTTGTAGTATGTTAGATTTCTTTATGCATATGTTGTAGCATGTTTTAGGAGTGACATCCCTATTACTATAGTACTGATGATCTCTTCAGTGGCTTGGGATGTTACGCGCGGAGGATGGCTAGGGCCCACGATGGTCTAATGATGCTATTGATGGTTGGGAGGAACCGTGCACTTAGATTAGTTGTGTTTTATGATGTATGGATATCTTTTACAATGGTTGTTATATGTTTATTGTTGGATGGATGTATCATGTATGTTAATAATTTCATTTACTTTATTGCACTTGTATCATGGATTTGATGAGGATGATGTATCTTTATTTTTACATATGTTTAATCTTTTTAGCTTTTCATACCCTGTGACATGTATAGTGGATGATTGAGCATTCCAAATTTAATTGTCAAAAGACATTCGAAACAAATGTATATTATGGACATTGGACTTTTTAATTATTCTTTAATATGGATGTGGTAGTTGTAGGACTTAGTATTAATTAGATTTAAATGTGACACAACATCTTTGGATCCTTAAGGAATGTAACCTGTTATGTATCCTTTTAGTTGTATGTATGTTATTGCTTCTACTACTAGGTGTTCAATGTGAATGGTTTATCTTTCATGATATAAAAAAATTTGTTTGGAAAACTTAGTAAAATTTAGGTTAATTCTTTTGGATCCCTAGGCGGGATGTTACACATATATTCTCCTAGGGACATGCATGTTGTGTTCAAATTGGTAAAAAGAGGTCATAGGGCATACCATGACACATTTTGATCCATTAGATGACAAAACATGTTCATGGGGTTTCTAGGACCCCTAGGGACATACATGTTGTGTTTCAATAGGTCAAATGGGGTTAAAGGTTATCTTATGACACCTTTTGACCCATTACATGACAAAATATGTTCTTGCGGGTCTTAAGACCCCTAGGGACAAACATGTTGTGTTGAAATTGGTTGAAAGGGGTCATAGGATAACCTATGATCCATTTCATTCAAATACACAACAACTTATGTTCCTAGGGGTCTTAGGGCCCCTAGGGACATACATGTTGTGTTCCAATGGGTAGAAAGGGGCCATAGGGTATCCTATGACCCCTTTGGACCCATTATATGAAAGCATATGTTCCTAGGGTTCCTAGGACCCCTAGGGACATACCTCTTATATTTCAATGGGTAGAAAGGGGTCATAGGATATCCTATAGAAAGGGTCCATAGGTTATCCTATGAGCCCTTTCGATATATTACATGAGAACATATGTTCCTAGGGGTCCTAGGACCCTTATCATCATGTGTGTTGTATTCCAATGGGTTGAATTTTGACCCATTACATGTTAACATATGTTTCTAAGGGTGTCTTCCAATGGGCCAAAAGGGATCATTAGATACCCTATGACCCATTACATGACAACATATGTTTTGAAATATATGTTGCAATGGGTCAAAAGGGTCATAGGATACTCTATGACCCCTTTTGACTCATTAGAACATAACATATATGTCTATAAGGCTCCTAGGACCCCCTAGGAACATTTTTTATCAAGTAATAGGTCAAAAGGGGTCATATGATACTCTATAACCCTTTTCTACCCATTGAAACACAAGATGTATGTCCCTAGGCATCCTATGACCCCTAGGAAGATATGTTGTCATTTAATGGGTTGAAAAGGGTCATAGGGTATCCCATGACCCATTTGGACTCATTGGAACTATTAGCAATATGATCATAGTGATGTTTTGAGAGTTGTCATTTATGGCAACATATATTCAACATTTCATTTATGTGTTCAGAAATAGAAAATTGTCTAAATGTTAGATAGTTTGCAACAACACAAAGAGCATATGTGATGTGCACAGATGACTCATTGAGAGTTAGGTTATGCACAATTGAGAAAAGTTCTATGATAGTGCCATGATGTTGTATCCTAGTGCGCATTTGTGTATGGACTATACAACGTGAGATATGATTGAAATACTAGTACAAGTATTAAATAGTGCATAACAAAGTATAATAAAGAATCAGATTGTATAGCTTTAGGAATTATTTGGTGATAAAATAATTACTGTCACGATGATAATTTTATGTGGATATTAATCCATAATTAATTTTATATTATGTCAAGCATAAAGACCGACTAAGTAGTAGATTATGAATGTGTGAGGTATAAGTAAAGATCTTATCTTGCAAAGATAAGTGTGTGATATATGCATGAGTAAAGTATGATGAAGAGAGTAAATTATATGTTTTATAGTAAATTGGTGACTCAATGCTACAGATCTAAGCTAGAGAATGTTAGAGATGATGATATTAATAGAATGATGAAGAGTTTCTAGTTTGTAATGAAAAAAAGGTACATAATACCTCCATCCATGGTAGAGAAATATAAGCTTGAAATATGTTTCATGGTAGAGACAAATAACACCTATATAGAATTTGTGGTACTAAGCATTAAGTTCATTGAACTCATGGGATATGAGATGAGCACAGAGCTCATATAAGGGTATGCATAGATCATACTCCAATCAGAAAAGGACACAAAATGCCCTAGATGGGGAGTCTTTGAAGAGAAAATGAGAATAATTCATTCTGAAATACATTACCAGGAAAGCAAGAAGAAAGTGGAAAAATCTATTGATTCCATCCTCAAGGAATCAGGAATGTCTCAAGAGGAATTCAATGAGGTGAAGTGAATAGAACTTGAGATGAAAGCTAGTGGGAACTCTAAAGTGCTAGCAAGAACTCCTATTGTTATTGCAAGACCTTTAGCAGGTGTGACAACAACACAACCATATGCACAGGCCCCTATTGCACCAAATGTAGTAGTTGTGAAAGTACAATCTTTGAGGACAAGAAGTGCTCAGCCAAGGAAGAAACAAGAGGTGGAAGCAACTACTGTGTAGAGTAAATCACAGAGATTGGTAAAGGTGAAGCAAGAACCAACACCATCATCCAAGAAAAGAGTCAAGTAGGCCATAAGTGGACTAGGAAAGAGAAGGCAATCGATGCAAATAAGTGATTCTAAAGAATTGGAAGAAGAAGTTGAAGATAGATCAATTGAACAAGATGCATAAGAGGGAAAAACATCAGCTAGAAAGAGAGCACGAAAGCCTAAGCTAGAGAACCTTAACATGCAAATAATAAATGATCATATTTTTGTTCAATTAAATAAGTATTATATTTTGTATAGTAATATGGATAGAAGGAAATTTTGAAATGCTATTGTAAGGAATGTGATTATGAAATATAAGAAGTTTGATAATATTCATAATAAGATACCTTAAGACCTATATAATAGGCAAATAAATAGAAAGAAGAGGGTATTAGAAGAAGATCTAAATTTGAGGATAAAAATGATAAATAAACTATGTAAGGTTGACTTCAAGGAGGACTTAGACAAAATTTTGAAGGGTATTGAACCCTTGCCAAGGAACACAAGAAGAGCACTTCTTCTGATGGGAGGCAACTATGAGGATGTCACGAAGGAGATAGAGGAGGCAATTGTAAAATTTATGACCTTAGTGCCAAAGGTAAGTGTGCAATCTAAGAGCCTGGTGTATGTGGAAGCAAACACACCATCCAGTGATGAGGGAGAAGTAGAAGAGTTACAGTAAGCACCCTCACCACCAAACATTGTTATGGGTACTAAATCTATGCAAGTGGACAATACACACATAACTGTAGATGCAAAGGAGAACCCTTTTTCAAGTTATGGAGCAAATATTGTTGGCAATATCAACAATATTACAGCTTACACCAACTCAGATAATGATGGTGATGACGAAGAGAAAAAGAAAGAAATAGAGAGGATAGCAGAGGTAAAGAGGTTAGAGGAAGAAAAGGAAAAGAAAGAGGAGAAGGAGAAAAAGAAAGAATAAGAGGAAAAGAGAAGGAAGGAAGAAGAAGAAAAGAGGAAGAAAAGATGAAGAAAGAAGAAGAGGAAGGAAGAAGAAAGTTGAAGAAGATGCAAGAAAAGAAGCTAAGAAATTAGAATAAGGGGAGAAGATGTAAGGGGGGTACACTTATGTACTTATGTATCAATTTAAAGGAGTGATAAGGAGTTTAATGATCCATCAAAACATGAATAAAATTATTATGTTTTGAAGGCAATTTTGTGTAGTTACTTTTGTTTGTTTTTGTTAAGTTTGGGACTTAGCCAATTTCCAAATGTTGCCATCAATGCCAAAGGGAGAGATTATTGGAAATATGGCCAGATAGATGTTTTGAGAGTTGTCATTTATGGCAACATATATTCAATATTTCATTTATGCACTAAGAAATAGAAAATTGTCTAAGTGCTAGACAATTTGTAGTAGCATAGAGAGTAGATGTGATGTGTATGGAAGACTCATTGAGAGTTATCTTATGTGTAGTTGAGAAAAGTTCTATGAAAATTTTATGATGACATATACCAGTGCACAAGTGTGTACAAATAGTACGATGTGAGATATGATTGAAATACCAATATAGGTATTAAATAGTGTAGAACAAAGTATAGAAGAGAATTGGATTGTACGACTTTAGGAATTATTTTGGTGATAATAATTACTAATTCATGATGAACCAAATATGTGGATATTAATCCATAATTAATTTTATATTATATCAAGTATGAAGGTTGACTAAGTAATAGATTATGAATGTGCGAGGTATAAGTAGAAATCTTATCTTGCGAAGATAAGTGTGTGATATATGCATGATCTATGTGATATTTGTGATTGATGTGAAGTCGATAAGATGATATGTGAACTACATCTGATGTATGATCAAATTAGTGCAAATTACAATAGACAGAAAGTATTATATGTATATCCATTCTTGTGAAGAACTAAAATGTATAATTACATGTTAGGGTAGTAGGATCTTCTTGCATACTTTGTATTTGATCTACCAACTCCTAATAGGGTTGAAGCAACTCCTAATAGGGTTGAGGTTTCTAAAAAGGCCTATTCTTCTAAAAAGGACTCAAGACACTATATGTACTTCAAAAACTCCTAACAAGGTCAATATCCTTAATAGGATTATATTATTTAGTGAATCGTCTTGTGGATATCATCCCCACTAGGGGTTTCTCTTGGCCAGGGTTTTCCTAGTTAAAAAATAATGGTGTTATGAGTTCTCTATGTCTATGGTTATATTTATTGCTCAACATTGTTGCTTTACTTTCATATGCAAGTTATAAAGTAATTAACAATATTCAGTTGTGAGCAAAAGTTTGTAGAATACTAATTCACCCCACCCCACACCCCCCCGCCCCCCCTCAGTATTATCTATTTCTAACAATTGGTATCAGAGAACAACTAGTCTGAAGAAGTTTAATAGCTTGATTAAGATCCCTATAGATATGGAACAATTAAAGAAAAACTTTGAAGAAGCTCTTGAGCATATTGACCTTCTTATTGAAGAAAGAGATAACCTAAAAGATAGATATGAAGATGCAAAAGTCTTCATTGATAAACTAAAAGACAAGATTGATAATATGAAATATGGCAAGGATTCAACTACACAGACTAGTGACAATGATGAAGTAGGAAATCTTCAAAAAGAAAATGAGATCTTGAAACATGAATTGAATATTGTTGAACTTAAGTTGATTCCTAAGAAAAATGGTGTCAAGAATGAAGCCAAACTAAAAACTAAGAATGCAAACCTTAGATCCTAGTTAAGTCAAGTTACATCTAAACTAGATACTATCAAGATTGAGCATGCAAAACTAGAAAAGTATAATATCATTGTGAAAGGAGAATTAACACAATCTATGCAATAGTTAGAGAAACTTTATCCCAGTAGCGAGAAGATAGATGAACATATATTTCATCAGAGACCTTCTTATGACAAGATAAGAATTTTATATCTTATTAGATAGAAATTAGCCAAGAAAGTTAAAATCAAAAGAGAACCAGATCCAATTATTGAATCCCCTAAGGAATCTAATATGAGTAAGGTAGAATCAAGAAAATCTACTAAAGTATCAAAGGAAGTGTAATTAGTTGATCTATTAGTGAAGCATGATGAACCTAAGAAAACAAAGCAAGTTAATAAACCTAAGCAAGATGAACCACCCAAGGAAGTAGGACATGAGTTTAGAGGTAGATGCTTCATATGCCATGAAGTTGGACATATGAAAAGAGATTGCACAAGTAAGTCTTTTAAACCTATTACTAATTTCTATTGTTATAATTGTCATGCTTATGGACATAAAGTAGTAGAATGTAAGAAACCTAAGTTTGATGGTAATAATGTAAATAGTAGAATGTTTAGGAACACTAACCCTATAGATAATGAAAGAGGGAGATCACAGAGTAGATCCAATGATGGAGATAAATCTAATGGAGAAAACTAGTTTGTGTGTTATAAGTGTAACAATCCTGGACACATTACAAGGAATTGCAGAGCACTTGAAAGTCAGAATAAAAAAAATTAGAGAAGAAATGCACTTGTATGTCAATTATGTAATAACTTCAAACACATAGCGAGATATTGTAGAATGGATAGAAGAAAATTCAATAGGAATCCCAACTAAAAAAGGAACAACAAAAGAAATGACAAAAGGAATGATAATGGTAGTGATAGTAGTCAGAAAGAAGCAATCAAGGAACATGTTGATGAATTCAAAGAAGAATTTGTGATAGCTAAGGATCTAGAAAGCTCTTATACAATTTTAGAGGAACAATATTTTGATGCACCTAATGAGAAATTGAAGTCACAGATTATTTGTGACTAATCCTGTATGCACCCTAAAATGGTTGCCTAGACTATGGGCCCCAATTCTTCAATTTATCAATTTCCTGAATCAATGCATCATAATATTTTATTAAATCAATTCAAATCATTTTCCTTGATCAAATTGTAATTAATTTAATTATTTCAATATTTCTTAAGGTTTGATCATCTTATTCTAATTGTTATTTAATTAAAAGAAAAATTCTCTTTTAATTAAATAAAATCCCCACTTAAATATCTCTTTATGATAAAATAAAGAAATAAATTAAATTAAATTAAATAAATAAATATTTTTTCTCTACACTTGAATGCACATATCTCTAAGTGGTAGGTGTTTTTCCTTTTTCCTCTTACTTGCCTTTTTAGGGATTTATCCTACATTTCTCTTGAGGATGCATTCCTCTCCACACTTTCCTTTTATAAGGAACCCTCTCCTTCTCATTTGGATGGATGTTAGTTGCTATAGTATTGCCATGTTGCAAGTTTGGGGAGCTATTTTAGAGGAGTTTGAGCTTTAGGGATTGGACATTGGAGCTTCATTGCAACTTCTCTCTTCTTGTTTTCTTCTCTCATGCATCCATGGCTTCCATCATCATGCTTCATCCTTACATTTTCATATTAGCTTAGATTCATATTTGCTTCATAAATTAATCTTGCATTGTTATTTCCTTTCATAGATTAGATTTCATTTCTTACATTTCTTTGCATTATTATCATTTAGATTAGTGTGCATCTTCATTTGCATGCATATTTTATTATCATGGAGACTAGCACTCTTAATTTTTCTCTCTGAATCTCTCATTTTATGGTGTACTTGTATGGGCACAAACTAGGTCAAACTAAGGGGCTTCATTACAAACCCTTGCATTCCATGAATAGAGAGCTATGGATCACCATTTGAGATCTCATTTTTGAGAAATCTCAGATATAATCATTTATAGAAGTGTATCAGCATTTTAGCACACACATTCTACCTAAATTAAGCAATTTTAGAAAAGGCAATGCATCAGTTGATCAAAACTGATGTTAGTGAGTGAGTAGAGAGGTAGTTGACATAGAGAGGAAGCTATGCTTAAGTGTATAAGTCTATTTTAATCTCAAATTAGTTTTGACATATGAGTGACAATATACTTAAGTCTTTTTCTTAGTTCATGCCAAACAAGTAATGTATGCCGAGCATAAGCTATCAGATAGTTTATGCCAAGTGAAGAGATATATAGTAGATGTTAGTAAGTGTCGAGTCACTCAAGTGCTGAGTAGATAGTAGATGCTAATTCATTTAGATGTCAAGTGATTAGTGGATGTTGAGTCATTTAGAGGCCGAGTTACAACATTGAAGAGATAGTGGATGTCGAGCATCAGACACTTCAAGTGCCGAGTAAACAATTTTGGATATAGTTATTTGTTATGGCACAAACTCCTATGTAAACCATTTTTGAGCTAACTTAAGTATTGTTTTGTGATTCTAGATGATAAGGAAAGATCTTTATTAAGGATTCTTATGCACTAAATGCAACCAATCAGTTGAAGAGATATTTTAAGCACCAAAATGGGTGAATCACAATCATTGATTCATACCTAACCCTAAGTCACCTAGGTCTTCTTAAGGAAGACAAGCCCTAAACATTGTATGTGTGTGGAAGGAACAAAAAGAGAAGTTTACATGCACAAATAGAGTATTCATGGTGGCTAAGAAGTTATGAATTGAGATACATTGCAGAATTAGTTAGAGGAGAATAGAGAAAAGGAGTTAGAGGACTAAAGTGATACATCTCATAAGTGGGGATCAAGTACACATCTAAAAAGAGGTGATATGTTATCTACTAGTAGAGTGTGATCTACAAGATCATTGATGATACATTCTAGCAGGTGAATCAGTTTAATCTCTTAATAGAGTAGTCCTAACAGGCTATTGTAAATCATTTAATAGGGTGCTTACTTCATTGTGAGTTTTAAGTCCTTTATTCAAGCACAATTATAATAGGGTGTTTAAATTCTTTAACAGGGCAAGATCTAACAATCTTGTAAGTCTTTAACAAGGTAGATTATATTTTATGATCAAACATTTGTGGATGTCATCCCCACCCTAGTTTTACCTTCTCATTGGTGGGTTTATGGGCGACAAAATATCTTGTGTCATATATATGTTGAATGTTATTTGCTTTCATACACTGGATGAATATGTTTAGCTAGCTATTTCAGTTTACATGCAAATTGTGAGATGTATGTGAGGTGAACCACTTTATGGTTAAAGTTTAGACTGACTTATTCACCCCCCCACCCACCCTCACACCCCCACTCTTAGAGTTTACTTTCCTTATTGTATTTCCAACAATTGATATCAGAGCATTAGTTCTCTGGAAAGGAAATATCTTGAAAATTGAAGTCTACAAGTTGGGAAAGACTATTAAGAATTTGAATATTAAAATTTAGCTTGTCCTACATCAGTTGAATGAAGCAAGAGATTATTTGAAGCACTAATTAAAGAGAAGGAAAGAGATAGCTATTGAAGAGAATGACACACAATAGCAAGAGATTAACACTATTCAATTGTTTGTAGATGGAAACATAAGTGAATTTGATGCAGTAGTTACAGATCTAATGGATAATAATGAAGCCCTAGTTGAAGAGGTTGGAAATATTAAGATAGAACAAGAAGTCCAATCATTATTTCTATGTGAGGTGACCAAGTAGAAAAAGAAATTTGAAGAAGACAAAGTCATGATTGAAGATGACAAAAGGATACTAACCAATAGACTGGAAGAGAAGACATCAGAAGTGAATAGGATTTCTCACATGCAACTAGAAACATTGAATCAAATGATGATTGCCAATCATGAATTGAATGGAAAATATGTTGAGATCACAATGTTGAAGTTACAAAATGAACAACTGAGAAATGATCTAAAAAGAGAAAAATAATTTCCTAAAAGTTTTAATAGACCTAGTGAAGCCATCAAGTATTTTGAGCAATTGATGAGATCTCCTAGATCTAACAGTGATACTACTGGATTGGGTTACACCAATACTGAAAAAGGAGAATCATCTAAAAGTGGTGAACAAAGAAGCAACAATGGTAAGAACTACAAACCTACTTGTCATAATTGTGGTAAGATAGGTCATCCAACAAATGTTTGCAAGAGAAAAAATGAAAATAAGAACCTGAAGAATAAATTCATTGGTAACTATCACAAGTGCAACAATCAAGGACATCAGGTACATGAATGTAAGACTAAGACATCAAGCACACAAAGATTCAAAGGTTACTGCTACAACTGTAAGAAGTATGGACATAGAGTATATGCATTAGAAATATAAGTAGAGTAATTGAGAGAGGAGGGGTGAATTAGTTACCATAAAAATAAATTCTAGAGCCCTTAGATGTCAATACAAAAAATTGAACACCGTCGATGCTTAGCAAACACACATAAAATGTTGTAACTCGGTAAGCACTATAATTCCTCGATAAATTTTAACATGCAGATCTTTTTTTATTATCTATGATTATCATTACTTAACTTATTTTGAAAAATGCATAAATAAAATAGCATGAACACACTTGACACTAGGATTTAACATAGAAACCCAATTTGGAAAAATCACCAATTGCAACTAGTTACTATTTTTCACTCTTCTGAAGTGAGCCTTGTTAGGAGCCAACCCTCTTAAAGGTTACAAATCATATTTTTAGGTGTGACCTTGTTAGAGGATTTAATCACCCTATTAGGAGTGGCCTTGTTAGAGGTCTTTAGACAATTCAATAGAACTACCACCTTGTTAGATGATTTACAAATAACTATTAAGCCAACTTTGTTAAGAGATTTAGATCATTGCTATAATGGTTAAAGAGTAACAATGAGATAACCTGATTTGAATGCAACTAAATTGCTAATTAAAAATCTCAATTCTAGCTTGTATACTTGATCCTTATTGATCGAATATATCTTTTTAGCTCCACAAGGATATTCTGCTTATCCTTCAAATTCACTTCCTCTCTTCATCATTAACTCTTTAAAATTATTCATAACTTCTTCACACTTTTGAATCCACAAATTGACCCTATACTTATATCTTTCACATTGTCAAGTAAGCTCATATGCAACTTAGAATAACTTATATTCATCTTCTTAGTTGACTAGAACTAATGGATAAATCAATTAAACTCAATATACCAAAATAAGAAAATCCTTCATTAGCTGACCAGCTTGGTATACACTAACTCAAAATTGTTTTCTTGTGTTAACCAATTGAAATTTGATTAACACTGCATACTCACACAGATCCTTTGGTAAATGAGTGAGCTTGGTTAACACTAGTTCCATCCAACATTTTCTTCACTAACCTAGTAAGCTCGATTAACACTCATCTTCTACACACTTCCCTTTGACACCCAAGTGAATTTGGTAGACACCAACTTTTGAACTTGGCAAACTTAGGAATGCTCAGTAGACATAAAAAATTGGCTTCACTGCCCAAGTGAGCTCAATATACACTGACTGATAATGATATGACATTTGTGTAACATGAAAGATAATACACAATTAATCAATTGTATCCAACAATCTCCCTCTTTGGCATTGATGGCAACACAACATGTCATAATGCAATAAAATTTTTAGAGCAAGAATAAAATAAGGAACATATCCTTAGTTTCATTCTGATTCTCATCCATGAGAACTCCTTCTATCAAAAAACTTCTGTACATTTTTCCCTTTTTAAAAAAAATTCTCCTTCTTATTAAAATTTCTATGACAATAAACTACTTGCTCTTTGACAACACATGTCAAAGACAACAACTTTGTTATTATCAATGTAGATTGAGTACTAATTCATTTGCAACATGCCCTTGTCAATTCTGCATCAACTAATTGATCTTCAACATACTCTAGTTGATGCATCACTAAACTTCATTTAGTGAGCTTCAGATAGGGGAATGACCCCTAGCTTACCTCTTCGATATAAAAATACATCCTTAGATAATGGCTTGGTGAATATGTCTACAATCTATTCTTTTGTATTCACATATTCCAATTTGATTTCTTTATCCTACACCAATTCTCTTAAGAAGTGATATTTTATAGCAATGTGCTTTGTTTTAGTATGTATCACTGGATTCTTTGATATATTGATTGCACTAATGTTATCATAGTAGATGAATACTGGATCCTTGATCTCTATCTTCATTCTTTCCAACAATTTTTTGAACTAAACAATGTTAGAACAATTGACTATGGCTGTCACATATTCTGCCTCTATTGTGGATTGAGAGATGCAATTTTGTTTCTTGCTTGTCCAAGACACTAGTCTTTTACCAAGAAAGAATGCTCCACCATTAGTGCTTTTTCTATCATCAATACTTCCCACCCAATCAACCTCAGTAAACACCTTCAAGTCAAAATTGCTTTCGAGTTTGTACCATAAGCCATAATCTTTAGTATCTTTCAAATATCTCATAATTCTTTTGATTGCCATCATGTGATTTTCTTAAGAATTTGCTGAGAATCTTGCCACCATGCCAACTACTAATGCAATATTAGGCCTTGTATGCACTACATACTACAATTTTTCAATTATTGATCTGTATGTGGTCTGATCTACTTCTTTAGAATTATCATTTTTGGAAAGATTATATCTAGTAGGCATAGGGGTTCCAACTGGTCTTGAATCTTCCATTCTAAATTTCTTTAGCATCTCCTTGATATATTTAGATTGAGTAATGTAGATACCATTTTTTTTTTTCTATATCTGTAAATGAACAAAGAATTTTATCTCACCAAATATAGACATCTCAAATTATTTACTCATTTCTTCTAAAAATGCTTTGCACAAGTCATCATTTCTTGTGAATAAAGTATCATCAACAAATATTTCTACCAACACAATCTTCTTGTCTAGTCCTTTGATGTATAAACTATTGCTATCATTTGTTCTTTGAAAACCAATCTATACCAAATAGTTATGAAGTTTTCCATACCAAGTTTTTGGAGCTTTCTTGAGACCATATAATGCTTTATGTAACTTTCAAACCATGTCTCTTTTGCTAGGATCTACAAAACCTTCTAGTTGTTCAATGTAGACTTCCTCATCAAGAATTCCATTCAAGAATGTAGATTTAACATCCATTTGATACACTTTAAATCCTTTGTGTGCTACATATGATAGTAAAGTTCTAACACCTTTTAATCTTGCAATAGGAGCAAAAGTTTCACCATAATCAATACCTTCTTCTTGAGAATAGCCTTTGTACACCAATCTTTCTTTGTTTCTAAAACCTTTCTATGTTCTTTAAGATTATTTTTGAACACCCATTTTGTGACAATTATATTTTTATCCTTAGGTCTATGAACAAGAGTCTAAGTTTTGTTCTTCTCAATCTATTCTATCTCTTCATTAATTAATTCAATCCAACTTTCACTATCCAGAACATCTTTAACATTTCTAAGTTCAAATTCAGCAAGTAAACATGTACTTTTCAATTTGCTTCTTGTCATGATTCCATCAGATTTGTCTCCAATGATCTGATCAGGTGCATGATGCCTTCTAACATATCTTTCTAACACAAGCTCTTTAGATTTGCAATGAGTTCCACTATTTTCATCATGAACTTTAGCATCAAGCTTGGGTCCCACTGTTTATGACTCGGGTCCATCAGACTTAGTTTAAACTATCTTGGCAGCTTCTGACTGCGACTCAAGTCCTTCAAACTGTGACTCGGGTTGCACTATTTGCAACTTGATAATTGTTGGAAATTTTTGGAACTCGTGGAGTGAATTATCTAATCTTTTAGATAGATTTGGCAGGGTATCAAGTTCATAGTAAACAAATCTTTTGTAATCCTCTAGCTCTTTGCTGCTTTCTTCTTCACTCTTTTAAAAATTGCAAACTGATCAATTCTCACATGTGCACTTTCTATGATTTTATAAGTAAACAAATCCAAAAATTTGTATGCTTTACTTCTGTAGGAGGATCTTAGAAATATGCCTTCATCATATTTTACATCAAATTTTCCTTTTCTAAATTCTTACAAAATATAACATTTGCTACCAAATACTTTCAAGTAACTCACATTAGGTTTGTAGCCATACCATAGTTCATAAGGAGTTTGATTTGAGTCTTTCTTCAACTGAACTTTGTTCAAAGTATGAACTACAGTATTGATAGCTTGTTTCCAGTATTTGATTACAACATTCTTTTCTATCATCAATATTCTTGCACAATCCATGATGGATCTATTCCTTCTTTCAACTATTCCATTATGTTGTGGTGTACGGAGGGCTGATACTTGTCTTTTAATTCCTCTTTCAATGTAGAAATTATTGAATTCATTGGAGATGAATTCACCACCTTTGTCTGATCTTAAAAATTTCAACTTCTTTCTAATTTATTTTTCTACTCTTGCTAGATGCCACTTCAACTTCTGAAAAGCTTCTAATTTTTCTTTTAAGTACATTACAACCATCATTCTAGAGTAATCATCAACAAAAAGAATGAAAAATTTCTGCACTGTAACTCTCTTTTTCAATAGGTCCACACAGGTCAGTATACACAATCTCTAAGACTTCTTCAAATTGATAGTTTTTGATTTTGAAGCTAGTCTTTCCCATCTTACCAATTTGGCAATTCTTGCATAAACCCATATCAGGTTTCTTCAAACTAGGAATACCTCTTACTCTTTTATGTTTGCTTATCTTAACCAGATCATCAAAGTTTACATGACATAGCCTTTTGTGCCATAACCATCTTTCTTCTACTTGAGAAATAAAAATTGAACTTTCAATGAGATCAAGATAAAATAGATTACCTTTTGTTTGCTTGCCAGATCCAACTAGATTTCCTTTTCCATCCAGTAGTTTGGCTTTTCCATTTATGAATTCTACCTTGAATCCAATGCTATTCAATTGTGCCACACTTAGTAGATTATGCTCTAGTCCTTCAACCCAATAAGCATTGTCACATACAAGTTCATTGGTCAATGAGATACATCTTTTTCCTTTTGTGTTACAAGGTTCATTATTTTCAAATCTTACACTACCTCCATCATAATATTCCATATGCTCAAATTTTGTTTCATCTCTAGTCATATAATGTGAACAATAACTGTCAATAATCCATGCATCATTTTTGCTAATATGAGAGACATGTGTCATCTTATCTCCTTCATCATCAAATTCATCCTTTACAACAATATATACCATTTCATCTTCACTGTTATTAGAATCTTTAGCCATAAAACAAGATTTCTTATCTTTGTCTTTGAAGTTCTTGTAGTTCTTGAAATCCTTTTGTAGACACTTAAAATTGTCCTAAACACTATATTACTTTATTTAATATTTTCTGTGATATTATAATTAATTATTAATTAATTATATTTTTCATATTCTTCTACTTATTTAATTAAATTTATTTAATTAAACAGGTTCACTTTCCTAATGTATTTAAATTTAATTTAAATACTTTCATCCCTAATGCATTAAATTTATTTAATGCATGATCTTCCATAAATCCCCTTTTAAATAAATCTTATTTATTTAATTCCCTCCATCTTATTAAATTTTTTAAAACATATGATTAAGTTAAATCTTATTTAGTTTATTCCTAATCCTATCCTAAAACCTAGTCTACACCCATTACTCTCATCCTTCTAAGCCTACCCACTACTTAATCTCACTTTATTATCCGAAACCTCTCTTAATCATCTTTTTAGCAACTAAGTGGTTGCTCACACATGTGTGAGCAACACATGATCCAATAAAGCTTCCACTTCATTTACACCTCTTACACCTCTTACACATTTTTCCCCCACTCCTTCCCCTGAGGTTGCTCACACATGTGTGAGCACACCTTGAGCCTCTCAAACATTAAAGAATCTTTTTGAATTTTTTATGTCTTGTCCTTTAGCTCATGTGTCTCCTTTATGGCACCTATGTGGATGCAAAATAGATGCCACCTCTCCAAGGTCTCTCTCAAACCTATAAATAGAGCCCTTGTCTCAAACATTTTACATTTCCCTCATTTGTATTGTTATCATCCTAGTTTGTTGTTAGAGCTTTTTAAAGATTTTCATGCTTAGAACTAACCCTTGGTAGTTGTTCACATTACTTAGATTTCTAACTTGTATTTAGCTTTCATGGTAGTATGATGTTGTAGGTTTCTTTCTTGCATTACATTTCCATCTCACTTCTAGAATCCTTTGAGGATTAACTCACTCATAGTAATTTCTTGAAGGTATTCTCCATTCATCCTAGCATAGACTCATTTCATGTTTCATTATCATTTACCTTGGGATTCAATAGTTGTGTTTTTAGGAGAGTACATCTACATGGACCTCACACTTGAGCACACCAACAAGACCTCTTATGGGCACCCTTGTTGAGTTGCTTTGAGGTTGTGTGGGAACTCTTGCTTTTCATTTGCTTCAAGTTTTAAAACTCAAGCTTAACATTAGTTATTTTTTATTTGTTTTAAATCTTTGATATGCACATGCTACTAATATTTTCTTATTTACGTGTGCTCCCCATAGGTTAGGTTTCTATACATACATTTTGGCATGCCCAGTCAGACCCATGTCCCTATTCCATCTTCAAAAAATTGTCAAAACCATTAACTTTCTATTGAAACCCACGCACTGTCGTCTCCACTAGGATGCAATGTCATTTGCGAAGATACTCTATTGTCTCTCTAGTTTTGCGTCTTCACAGACTAGCATCTGCGCAGATTGGTGTCTCTACCATTGTTATTTTAAAATTAACCTTTTATCACATTAAATTTGAGTTTTAGCATCTTTGAAGTTTGTTTTGTCGTCTCCTCCTCCTAAATTGTCATCTTCGACATTTTTTCATATGCACCTATTATATTGTCGTCTTTGCAGTTTATTTTTTTGTCATCTGCATTGTGGATAGTTAAAAATAACTGGTTCACTTGACTATCATCTCTGCCTCTGAACTAGCGTCTTTTTTGTAGACTATCATCTACACTTTTTCACTGACCTATTTTGTCATTTGCGCTTTTTTAGTGACCTACTATTTTGGCATCTGCAATTTACTAGCGACCTTTAGTTTTGTCATCTATGTGGTTTGGCATCTCTACTTTACTTCTTGTTGTCTACGATCTTTGAGTGTAAGTAACAGGAATATCAAACTTTTTTTTAAAAAAAATTCTGTCGTTTATGATTTTCTATCGTCTTCGTGCTTTGTCGTCTCTACCTACATTCTGTCATTTGTGATTTTTATTAATAAAAAAAGAAGAAGTATAAAACAAAATTTGAGTTTTAGTGGTTTTGTAGGATTGGGGTCATTTGAAACTTATTTATGTATAGAAAAAATAACAAAAAAAAGTTAAAATAAATTTTCCCATAGTAAAGCCTTCATTTTGGAGTTTTTCTTCTAAGGCTAATCAAGTTTGAATTTTTTTGCAGATTGGAGCATTTTAGAAACACTTAACCATGTTTTCTTACAGGTTTTGCTTAATGTTTTATTTCTCTTGGGAATGAACTTGAATGCTTAACCATTTGTCTTTGAATGAATGTTGCACTTCATGGGATAAATCAAACACACTCTTGAATGGCTAAACATAAAATAAGAAAATCCAATCTTGAATGCATAACCAATTGAACAAAACTTTTCATTTGGATGAATGTTGTTAAAAAATAATCTTGAATGACTTAAGAAAATTCACAAACATTTTTTTGAAATGAATGCTTACAAGTCAAATACACTCTTGAATTCATAAAGGTCAAAGTATAACGCTATGATACACATTTCAATTTGGGTTTAAAATGAATCTCATCAATTCTTGAATGCTTAATGATCAAAGAACATTGCAATGAACATTTGGATTTGGTGCTTTAAATAAACACTCACTCAATCTTGAATGCATAAAGGAATTGACTCTTTCCTTATCAAATTTCTTATGTTAACGACACTCAATTTCCTTATGTTGGAAAACTCTCAATTTTTATTATGTTGAGGATGTTTTCAAGTTGGAAAGAACATTGTATGATATAAACATGAGTGTCTTTAAAAGTAGATAGAAAATCTAACCATCAATTGGAAAAGAGCAACTGTCTTTTAATCCCAAGACTACTTACATATTCACTTCTCTTGCACCTTTTGGTGATCTTGAGTGCACAGGAAATAAGTGGCCTTGTTTTAAAATTTTTAGGAGGCCTGCTTGGGGTTTCATCACCCCTTGGGATGACCTCAACTCTAGCATTCTGGCAAAGTATAAATATCAAGAGGTGAATCGAAAGACACCTCTCTTGGAAGCATAATCTTGTCACTCTTGGCTAAGCCCCAAAGAACTTTATACCTTTGGGAAGTGAACATGGAGATTTGGGTCACCATCTCCTCCCAGCTATTTGGCATTATTTTCTTTCATCTACAAGTTTGGGCCTAATGTACCTTGTGTATATCAAGTACACCCTTAGTTGAGCTTGTATATCCTAGTCAAAACCTTATATGATTGTTGGTGTGTTCAACATGCTAAGTGTTAAAAAACCTCCCCATTTGAAGGAGACACACCATCTCAGATTTTCTTGTATATATATTTCATTGTATGTTTTGCATGTTATATTTCAAAAAAATTCAAAAAAAAAATCATAAAAGTTCAAAAATCTAAAAAATCTCAAAAACAACAAAACAAGTCTTGTTTTAAGTCCTCTTAGTCAAGTTGTCCACATCAATTCCACATCACTTCTTCTATCCATCCAATTCATCATCCTCATGCATCTCTTTTCTTAATCATTCAAAGTATTCCTCAAAGTATTAATCAACTCTATTCAGCCAAATCATTTCCTCATTTTCTTAATCTTTTAATGAAATCCATAATCTTCATCCTAATCATGGTTCATAATCCACATCAAGATCCAATTCCTTCATTCAATGATTCATCCTCATAATTCTTAATCCAATCCCTTGTCAAATTCATTCCTTTCTAATCAATTCCTTATTCAAATCCATTTATATCTTCATCCAAACTCAATCTTTCTTCATCTATTCAAATATTCTTCTAATTCAATTTTAATAAAATCTTCTACTTTGGACTTAGGAGCACCATTGTAAACCTTGGACTTTAATTCAAATCCAACATGCACCTGTTTGCAATATAATAAGGTTTTTATTTACATCAAATTTATATCAAACCTTCATCCAAAAATTAAAAAAATCAATATCAATATCAAATCAATTCCAATCCAAATCAAACACAAAGTCCAAAATTGCTCCTAGTCTCAAGTTCATATTTCATTTCTCATCAAATCTCTCACGACTCCTCATCTAATCTCAATGGATAACAATTGGCTTAACCAAATGGTTGGGGACCTTCAAAGGCAATATGAAGTCACACCTCTAGCACAAACCCCATACCAAATCAATCCTCACAATTGTATGTCCAATCCTAATCCTTCTCACATTCCTTATTCCTCTACCTTTGACAAGGGAAATCCACCTCATTATCCTTCAACCACATATAATTCTGTTCATAGCCCACAAAATTTCTCAAACATAAATGTCATGGCCAAAGAAATCGAGGAACTCAAGAATTCTATCTTGAGCCTAGCAAATCAAAAGTCAAAATCTACCCTCCATGACATATGTTCTCTTCCCCCATGTTTTGAAAACCATAATCCTCATGTCCCATCCAATCCAAATCTTCCATGTAGTTCCCCATACTTCTAGCTTAATGTCCAAAACCATCATCCCAATCCCATATCCATGCCTCAACTTCCATCCAATCCTAATCCTCCAAAATCAACATCATTGCTACCTTGTAATAAATATGTCTTTGTCCCACAATCATTAGTAGAAAACTTGTCTAAATACAAAACTAAAAATGAAGCGATCCAATCACCCAAAGTCATACATCCAATGCCATCTCAAGAACTTGTTCCAAAGCATGTCATTATAGATTCCTCTTCTCCTCTATATTAGAGCATTTCTCCATCCCATTATTCCCTTATCACTTAAGATCCATTTATCCCTCTTAGTCCATCTCATGATTCCCTTCCTAATCAGGATCAAGAAATTCCATGTACCATGCACATTACTAATTCCATTCCATCTCAAGAGTTAGGATCCATAGATCCTCGAGTTCATGAAGATGCTTCTTCCACTCCATCCACTAATAATGTCAAGATCAAATCACTCCATCTCATGGTTCCATTCCCTCCACTCCATTATATGATCCTATTCCATTATATGATCTAATCATTCCTTCCATTCCACTACATGACCCTTTTTTAAGTCAAGATCAAAGTACTCCTTCATCTGTATTTCATGATCTAAATCCATTTCATGAATTATTATCCCTCATAATCACCCTCATGATCCTCATCCTCCACAAGATCTCACCACACATATCCAATGCACTCATGAACCCCATATATATGGACTCACATCTTGTATTGAAAATGATAAGTATCCCATTAAATAAATAATGTCTCAAGATGTTGGTACGCCTTCAACATTTTCCAAATCTAAAATTCCTCCATCCAAACCCAAATGTTCCCATCATCCTTATTCCAAGTCTGTTTTGGGACCTTATATCCATAATCTACTTCCTTCCTCATTTCCATCCATTTTGGGTCCTCATGTTCCAAAGCCAAACCATTCATTACTCCCATCCATTTTGGGTCCTTACATACATCCATCCACTATACCCAATTCTTCCACTTCATCCCCTCATATACCTATTAAAAATGAACAAAGGCACACATCCTTAAATTCCTTCTAATGTTCACCATTCATAAGCTCTCCATACCATTTATCCCCATACACCCCTACCATGGCCAATGGAAGCAAATTGGATGCCAAAGATAAATGAATGAAGCCAAAAACCTACAAAAATTGAAGGATCAACATGTCCCCTCTAAAAGACATGTCCAAGAAAAGAAAAATATGATCCAAAACAAAATTAGAAGGCCACAAAGGCTAAAAATAAAAAGTGCAAAAATTATGTGGGTTCCAAAGCTACTTAATGAAGCAATGAATCTGAAAGAAAGATTCAGAATGGCATCCAATTTTACTAATCCAAAGGCTTCCTTCATTCATAAATCTTCAAAGCTTCCATTTTCCAAATCCATTTTGGGTCCTTATGTACCCAAATCCACCATCCTAAATCCATCATCTCTTTCATCCATTTTGTGTCCATATATCCCAAAATTCAAACTTTCTCCTACATCTCCTGCAAAATTTCCACCTTTCCATCACCCTTCAAGTTGTGTGTCAATGCCGATCTTTCCACCTCCTTCCTCCACTCATTCAAAAGTATTCCAACTTAACATCCATAAACCTCTCCACCCCCTTAATCCAAACTTATTGATAATTCATTTTCCCCTAGTCCCCAATCCACTTTATCCTTCTTTTCACCATCCTACCAACATCTATGAGAAAATAATAAAAATTCCTTGAAAATAACAAAGAAAGAGAAATAAAAAGGGATCCCACCCATATATCTTGATGCTTGAGTCCTCACTTTATTTTCCTATCATATATCCATTATCTTCCAATTCCACTTATCCATCCATTCATTTTTTCTCTTCCATTTGCACTCTAAACTGGGGGCAAGCTCCAACCATACCACACTTCCATACATATCTTCCATACTTCCATCTACTATTCATCATCCTTTTCCATCTTTGATCTCGACTATCATTTCTTTCCATCCATCCATATGCTCACTTGACATATCCATTGCATATTATCCATACATTATCCTATATACTTCCATAATCCTTTCATATATTTGATCTTGAAATTCTATTCATAACTTGCATCCCATAGTCCTTGTCATGTTCATTTCATCCATTTTCCATCCATACTCCTATATACTTTCATCCTTCTTTCATATGTCCTTGGTCTTGGTTATCCTATCCATTTCATCCACTTCATATTCCACATTTCATCCATTTCACAACCCATATCATATTCATACCCTCCCTCCCATATCCCTTATTCATTCCCCTTTCATGCCCATGCTCATGATGAATACTAGAGGCATGATAACAAAATGTTCATACATGCTTTGGAAGAACACATGCCTTCACTTCTTCCATACAATGGCCTTCACACCCTCTTTCCATGTTCATGTATCCTTTCCCACCATATTTCCTTCCATTTTCCTATCCTTGGTATGGGGTATTTGAACTCCTTTGAAACATGGTCCTTGGCTCCCCATTTTTTGATACCATATCCTTTGGTACCCTATACTCTTTCACCTTTCATTTCATCCCTTACCATTCCTTGGTTCTCCCTTGTCATTGGTTCTAATCTATTCCACCTTCCATCAATTTTTTACTTCTTCTAATTAAATTCCATCAATTCATTTATCCTCTAATCTAATCATATCCCCTTCTTCTAATCATTTCATACAAATAATTTTCCATAATCAATTGCTTCATTTTTTTCTATTTTCATATACCTTGATCAAATTTCTTGTCTTCCATTGGACCAAATTTCCCCTATAGAACATTTATCACTTGCTCTCTCGCATTCCTCTTCCATTCCAATTTAATTCATCCATCCTCTTATCATATCATATTGTCCAAATTCTTCTATTCATCATCTGATCTCATGATGCTAAGCTTCAACCCATCAAACTAAGCTTATCAAATAATGATTGCAAATAAACTTACACAAATTCTTACTAAGACTAAATGATTTAAGAACATTGTTTCTTTCACCATAATTGCCAGTGAAAAATCACAAACATTTCAATAAAATTCAATCAAACAATCAATTTATGCCTTACAGGATGCATCCTTCCTACACAGGCTTAACAAACTCACCATCCAGATAAAGTTCATGGAAAGAACCATGGACTGAATGACTACTTGGTCATAGGGTCTTTTGTTGATTTTATCTTTGTGTATCAGCGATAGTCTCCCCAAGTGTGCCTCGATCTTCAATATCTTGGTATCATTTGAATGACTTAACTTGATTACATGTGTAATTTTGTGATATGATCTATTTTCATGATTTTTTAGCACATCTATGTCAGTTTCAAGTTATGGTTATGCATTGCTCACTGGGGGCAATGGGTTAACACACTTTCCACCAAGATCCCTAACAAGAATTTGGGTGTGCCCAAACCTCTCCAATATATGTCATATTTTCCCTCATGAATTTAAAGCCTACATCTATGTTCCTAAAGTCTCTATTTTTTTATGTTCCTAAAATCTCTATTTTGTTGAGAGTCTAGTCCACGCAAAAGAATATTGTCATCTATGCTTCTATAGCATTTGGTGCATAACTCCTCTTGCAATATCAAACTAGGGTGTGCTCTCCCATATGAAAACCACTGAATCCCATGCATTCTTGTAGTTATGTTGCATTTAGATTAATCATTATCCAATTCACCTTGCTTCATTCTAGTCTTACCAACAAGTCATGCAAGGTCATTTTTTTGAGCCTTTTTGTTTCTCCTTTCCTTCCCGTATCTATTTTTGAGAAAATGGGGCAAAATATATTCCTTTTTCACCCCTCAAGGGGGCACCCTCCTCCCCTATCATCCTTTGACACCACTCCTAGGACTCCCATCCTTTTTGGGGTAACCTATATTTTCCTTTCTTTGATATATTGTCATCCTGACATCACATCAAAGAGGGGCAAAATGTAGACACTTAAAATTGTACTAAACACTATATTAATTTATTTAATATTTCTTGTGACATTATAATTAATTATTAATTAATTATATTTGTCATATTCTTCTACTTATTTAATTAAATTTATTTAATTAAATAGGTTCACTTTCCTAATGTATTTAAATTTAATTTAAATACTTCCATCCCTAATGTATTAAATTTATTTAATGCATGATCCGCCATAAATCTCCTTTTAAATAAATTTTATTTATTTAATTCCATCCATCTCATTAAATTCTCTAAACCTATGATTAAGTGTAATCTTATTTAGTTTAATCCTAATCCTATCCTAAAACCTAGTCTACACCCATCATTCTCATCCTTCTAAGCCTACCCACTATTTAATCCCACTTTATTATCCTAAACCTCTCTTAATCACTTTTTTAGCAACTAAGTGGTTGCTCACACATGTGTGAGCAACACATGATCTAATAAAGCTTCCACTTCATTTACACCTCTTACACATTTGTCCCTCACTCCTTCCCCCAAGGTTGCTCACACATGTGTGAGAACACCTTGAACCTCTCAAACATTAAAGGCTCTTTTTTAATTTGTCATGGATTGTCTTTTAGCCCATGTGTCTCCCTTGTGGCACCTATGTGGATGCCACATAGATGCCACCTCCCCAAGGTCGCTCTCAAACCTGTAAATAGATCCCTTGTCTCAAGCATTTTACATCTCCCTCATTTGCATTGTTATCATGCTAGTTTGTTGTTAGATCTTTTTAGAGATTTTCATGCTTAGAACTAACCCTTGGTAGTTGTTTGCATTACTTAGATTCCTAGCTTTCATTTAGCTTTCATGGTAGTATGATGTTGTAGGTTTCTTTCTTACATTTCATTTCCATCTCACTTCTATAATCCCTTGAGGATTGGCTCGCTCATAATCATTTCTTGAAGGTATTCTTCATTCATCCTAGCATAGACTCAATTCATGTTTCATTATCATTTACCTTGAGATTCAATAGTTGTGTTTTTAGGAGAGTACATCTACATCCCTCACACTTGAGCACACCAACAAGGCCTCTTATGGGCACCCCTATTGAGCTACTTTGAGGTTGTGTGAGAACTCTCGCTTTTCAGTTACTTCAAGTATTAAAACTCAAGCTTAACATTAGTTGTTTTTCATTTGTTTTAAATCTTTGATATGCACATGCTACTAATTTTTCTTGTTTATGCATGCTCCTGATAGGTTTGGTTTCCATGCATACACCTTCTTGCTTTTGTGCTTATTGTTTTTCTTTTCATCTTTGTTTTCTCTATTTGGACACCTTGCAACAATTTGGCCAACTTCTTCATAAGAAAAATAGATCAAAGGAACTTTACCTTTGTACTTTCCTTTGCCTTTGGAATATTTTCTTGCAAGTAGGGCTTCAAAAACTTCAAGATCATTGTCTAAACTCTCTTGAGATTCTTGTTCTTCACTTTGTGATTGACTAGACTTTGATTTCTTACACTTTTTCTTCAGTGAGAGTTTAGCTTCAAATGTAGACTTAATAACTTTTGTGCTAGGGACATAGTTATCAAAGTTATCTAACTCAAAAGTTGTTAATCTACCAACTAGAGCATCCAAAGATATTTCATTATTCGGATCACATCTAATATCTTGAATAGCAAACACTCTAATTGAATAAATATAAAGAAGAGTTCTAAGTATTTTTCTTACAACTATTTTTTCATCAATGTCCCCTCTTGATTCTTTGATTGCACTTACACTTTGATTATTTCCACATATATTGCAATGTTCTCATCTTCAAGATCTCATTTTCATCTGATCAAAATGATCTCTAAGACTTTTAGCCTTAGCTCTTCTTACATTTTCATCTCCACCATAAATGTCTTTTATTTTGGTCCACATCTCATGAGCTATCTTGCAATCTTTGACTTCATCAAATTTAGCATAACTGAGAGCAGATGCAATATCAATCATCATGATGTTATGATTCTTCTTTTCAGCAATATCTTCAACTGATAATGTTCTAGTGGAATTTGTATTAAGCATAAAGATATTTGCACCCTAAATCACTGATGGTAGCCAGATGTAGCCTCATAAGTCCTTGCAATGCTACAAAACTGTCTCTGTTCAACTTGGGAATCTCTCTTCTCTAAGACATCTTGATCTTTAGCTTAGGTCCTTGAAACCTTCTCTCCAAGCACCAAAAGCTCTGATACCAATTGTTGGAAATATAAGTGGAGGAATTGAGAGGGGAGGGGTGAATCAGTTACCACAAAAATAAATCCCAGATCCCTTAGATGTCAGTACAAAAAATTGAATACGGCTGATGCTTAGCAAACACACGTAAAATGTTATAACTTTGGTAAGCACTATAATTTCTTGGTAAACATTAACATGCAAATCTTTTTTTATTATCTGTTATTATCATTACTTAACTTAGTTTGCAAAAAACATAAAGAATACGGCTGATGCTTAGCAAACACACGTAAAATGTTATAACTTTGGTAAGCACTATAATTGCTTGGTAAACATTAACATGCAAATCTTTTTATTATTAGTTGTTATTATCATTACTTAACTTAGTTTGCAAAAAACATAAAGAAAATAACATGAACACATTTGACACTAGGATTTAACGTGGAAACCCATTTTGGGAAAACTACCAATTACAACTAGTTACTATTTTTCACTCTTTTGAAGTGAACCAAGTTAGGAGCCAACCTTGTTAAAGGTTATAAAACACACTATTAGGTGTGACCTTGTTAGAGGATTTAATCACCTTGTTAGGAGTGGCCTTGTTAGAGGTCTTTAGAAAATTCAATAGAATTGCCACCTTGTTAGAGGCTTTACAAATAACTATTAAGCCAACTCTGTTAAGAGATTTAGATCACTGCTACAATGCTTAGAGTGTAACAATGAGATGACCTAATTTGAATGCAATTGAATTTCTAATTACAGATCTTAGTTCTAACTTGTATACTTGATCCTTCCTGATCAAATATTTATTTTCAACTCCACAAGGATATTTTTCTTATCCTTCAAATTCACTTCCTCTCTTCATCATTAAATCTTCAAATTTATTCATAACTTCTTCACACTTTTGAATCCACAACTTGACCCTATACTTATATCTTTCACATAATCAATTTGGCTCATATGCAACGTAGAATGACTTATACTCATCTTCTCATTTGGCTAGAACCAATGAATAAATCAATTAAAATCAATATGCCAAAACAAGAAATTTTTTTGTTAGCTGACCTAGCTCGGTAGACACTAACTCATAAATGATTTCCTATGTTAACCAACAGATACTCGGTTAACACTACATACTTGCACAAATCCTTTGGCAACTGAGTGAGCTTGGTTAACACTAGTTCCATCCAACTTTTTCTTCATTAACCAAGTGAGTTTGGTTAACACTCATCATCTACACACTTCCCTTTGATGATTGAGTGAACTTGATAGACATTGACTTCTAAACTTGGCAAACTCAAGAACACTTGGTAGAGACAGAAAATTGTCTTCACTGCCCGAGTGAGCTTGACATACACTGACTGATAATGATATGAAATTTGTGTAACATCAAAGGCATTACACAATTAATCAATTATATCCAACAATATGAGTGTAGAACAAAGCCTAACTAGTTATCAAACAAGAAAGCCAAGGTAAACCATACTAGCAAATCCTATAATTGGGATTTCAATACAAGGCATATTTGTCACTATTGTCAAGAGTATCAACATGTTGCTGAAAATTGTATTAAGAAACATTTTAGAAGTGACTACAAAAGATGGTTTAGTCAAACTACATGTTTTAGTTGTTTAAAGACTAGTCACAGAAGCATAAATTGTCCAATAAGGTCAAAAGCACCTAGCAGTGAATTCAATAAAGGAAAATAAAAGGTTGATGTTGAAGAAGTCAAAGTGAAAATGAACAAGACATAGAAGAAAATGAAAGATTTTAGTACATCAAGCTCAAATGGGATCACTTCATCCAATGGATTAGGTGATCACATCATCCCAACCTAGGCAATTAAGAGGCATGTGTGAGACTAATATTTAAAAATAAAATTATACATTAGTTCCAAGGAGTCAGTTCTGAAAAATATCATATATGCATAAAGTAAGATGCAAAGTATTGGTTATAACTTAGAAGAAATCTATGAGTTTTCAAGTTACTACCGAGCATGAAAAGTTATTACTGTGGTTAACAAGTGAAAGTTTAGTTGTTAACGATCTATCAAAGGTGAAAGTGTTGGTTGAGCTTGTTGTGGTTGTCAAGCATGGTAGGAATTACATGGAAGCCAAGTGATTCAAAATTTCTATTGGAGCTGAGCTTATAGCTATTTAAGCACTAAGCATTTATTGTGAAGTTTTAAGGGCTATATGATCAATTTTCAACTCATTTGCAATTATTTGAGATTGAAGAGGGCACGAAGAGCTTAAGATTAATTAGAGAAATTGATCCAAGAATTTTCATACTAAATTCAACTGCTACTTGATGCCAAACATTTTTCAAGGTATTTATCGTGTGCCGAGCTATGTTGTTTGAATTTTCACAAATCCTAGTTAGTTGTGAATGCGTCTAGAGCTTTTGTTGTTGTGATTAAGGAAGGAAAGGAAGTTTTGACTGTTAAATTAATTTGTTATGAGATCAAACAACCACATTTCTAGGCAATTTCTGACATTTCATATCAAGCAGACTCATCTAGTGTGTTATCTATGATACCACTACAAGTTTTGATGACACAAGATGTAAGGTGTTGCTACAATTGTAAGGTAGGAAGCATTTGAGACATGGAGATAAGAGACTAATATGGAAAATTGTGTGAGAAAAAGTATTTAAAGAAGAATACAATGTTGTAGAGAGAAAAGGGTTAACTTGTGTCCTAGATTTTCCAAACATGTTCAAGACATAATGGATTAATATTGTGCTTAGTAGAATTCATGACAATTATGTATGGTTGGAGGATGAACCTATCAAAATCACAAAGAGGATTATTCAGAAAGTGACAAGGTATCCAACCCTAGATAGACCTGAGATAATGAGGAGTGATGCAAAAGAGGCAATTGAAAAGAATACAAGGGCACTATAGAACAAGAGAGGGATGACCATAGACACAATTACCTATCCCCTAATTGCATTTGTAGTGAGAACTATTGCACATAAGTTCTTTCAATCCAATAGGTTGAATAGTGTACCATATATGGCTATGGATTTGGGTTACAAGAAAGTAAAGAAAGACCATTCTTATGACCTTGCCAAGTTACAACTCCAATAGTTATCAAAAAACTTGGGAGCCATAAGAAAGACTAAAAGTGCACAGCAAAAATTTGGTTCAATACTTGATTGTATATTTTTCTATGTGTAGAACACTTTTATCTCATTTGGGAAGGTAGCTTGGAAGACTAATAGATCAGTTGTAGCACAAATTAGTGAATTTATAGAGAAATTGAGAGATAATTTTGAGACTATAATGACTAGCTATTTTGAAGACTTTAAGAAGTCAATGAAACAAAGACTGAGAATTCCAATGTCACTAGTTGAGTAGCATTTCAATGATATTTGTTTTCTAGTTGATGTTGATTTTACATATGTCCAAGCTATTATTCCAAGGGTGAGATGGCTCAGGCCATTACCTTATGAGATTAATGTTGACAAGGCATCTGTAGCCATCACCACTTTATTGGTAAAAGAAGTAGATAAGAATGCTACTACTTCTTTTGGAAATTATGATGTAGAAAAGTCAAATATCACAATGGACTTAAAGATAGATTTTGTGATGAGGAAGAATAAGAAGCTTGTGAAGAAACTCAAAGAAAAATTTGGTGAAGGGGTAGATGGAGATGAAGAAGAAGAAGAAGAAGAATAAGAAGATAATGAAGATGATGAAGATACACCTACCCAAACACCACTTGCTCTCACACAAGATCAAGGTGAGGACCAAGGAGAAGAAGAAGTAGAATTTGATGAAGGTGTCAAGGGGAAAAAAGCTAATGAAGTACCTATTTCCATAAAAGAAAAGAAGAGAAAATAAAAGAAGCTAGCAGTAAGAAAACCTAAAAACGTTGTAAAAAATTCACAACAAAATCCTACAATTCCTATTACCAGGGATACCACCATTCAGAACATCAATCCCCTAAAAAAGGAGGATATGTAGAAAATATTGATTGAGTCCACCATCAAAGCACAACTATGCAGTCGTCCTATTTTGGTGAGTGTGGATGAGACTGAGAAGGTATAATTGACATTTGCAGGGAAAAATCCACAAGCATATCCATTGCCCCCCTCAATCTAAAAAGGTGCAACCTACCATGCATATGGTAGTATATCAAAGGAAGGACATTGTGCCTTCACATATCAGCACTAAGGTACAAAATGTTTTAGTACTAGTAATTACAATAATTGAGCAAGAAAGGACACTAGTCCAAACATGTTAGGAAGCTAGTCTTGCACCTACACCACAAGCACAAGGTGGAGCAAAAATCAAAGAAAAGGAGAAGGATAGGACTGAAGATTCAGTCTTGACTATGAAACAAGAGGAAGTGATATCAATACAGATACTGCTACTCCTACTCCTAGTCATGCACTTCATACATCGAGTATTGAAGATACACCATTGCAAGCATCAAGGCCAATTCCTAGCACATCTAAGGTTGACGTGGTGACATCCTATGGTGATATCAACTTAGATGAGGTGATTGAGTTACCAAAGTATGATTGTGCATCAATAACAATAGAGAAAATGAGAATATTTTAGAATGCTCTGGCAAGGAAGAAACACCAAGAATTGCACAGAAGGGAGAATAGGAAGAAACAAGCACTTCATGACATCAAGGACATATTTCTTGATGCATTTAGCTTACTTGCACCTGATGAAGTCAAGCTAATCATTGAGAAATTGGAAAATATTATAGAGAAAATTAATAATGAAGACCTAGATTCCAATGTCAAATTACTAGAATGGTCTGAGAAGAAATTTCAAACCAAGGTGGATGAACATATACCTAGTGCCATTACACTACATCAGCTTGAATTAGCAACCAAGATTGAGGGTGTGAAGAAGATGTTGGAACATATTTTCTCTCTTTAAACCAAGTTGTGTGATGTTCCCCTATTTACACAAGACATGTAGAGATACATTGACCATCTAGAGGGAGATCTGAAGAAAATAGGTAATATTCTACAAAAATCTCCTGGTCAAGGTCAGTCTCATTTTAGGAATTCATTATCAGCACAGGGTCAGTTAGCAGCATTGCAAGCTCAAGATGAAAATATTAGAGCTACATTGATCAATGTCCAATCCATGTTAACCTATCACATGGAGGTGTTCCATAAGGAACTAGCCTATGCAAAGACATTGTTAAAGAAAGATCCCCATATTTCTACACATGAAGACTTAGTCATCATTACTACCAAGTTAGACATACAGATTAAATCTTTGGAGGCAACATGTGACAATCGAGATGCATCACTAAAAATTATAATGGAGGTCCATAAATCTTTCTTAGACAAACACACAATTCGTGTATAACCCATGACAGAAGTGTCAAAAGGGGGAGAACGAAGAAAGGGGGAGAGAATGGATGAAAGGAGAGATAAATTTTAAAGGAGACCACATAGAGACTACAGAGGCAAAGTAAACACAACATATTTACTTAGCAAGAGTATTCAGTTTCAAAAATAGAATAGAACAATCAACTCAGGGGGAGTTATAGAATTTTGAGGTATGACTGATGAGTCATATTTTGCAAAATTTTGAAGTTTTTTTTTTTTGAAATTTTGTATGTAAGCCAAGTACTTAATGGATATTATTTGAGAAATGATCAAGGGCTAAAGTTGTTCATGCATGACCAAGTATTTTTGCCACTCATGTCAAAGGGGGAGATTGTTAACCTCATATTGGTTTTGACATATGAGTGACAATATACTTAGTCATTTTCTTAGTTCATGTGAAACAAGTAATGTATGTTGAGCATAAGTTGCTAGATTGTATATGTTGAGCGAATAGATATATAGTAGATGTCGAGTAACTAGTAAGTGTCAAGCCACTCAAGTGTTGAGAAGATAGTAGATGTTGAGTCATTCAAATATCGAGTGATTAGTGGATGTCGAGTCATTCAAAGACTGAGTTATAGCATTGAAAAGATAGAAGATGCCGAGCATCAAACACTTGAAGTGTTGAGTAAAAAATTCTAGATATAGTTGTTTGTTATGGCACAAACTCCTATGTAAACCATTTTTGAGCCAACTTAAGGATTGTTTTGCAATTCTAGATGATAAGGATGAATCTTTATTGAGGATTTCTATGCAATAAATGCAACCAATTAGTTGGAGGGATGTTTTAAGTAGAAAAATTGGTGAATCACAATCCTTGATTCATACCTAAACCTAAGTCACCTAGGTCTTCTTAAGGAAGACAAGCCCTAAACATTGTGTGTGTGTGGAAAGAACAAAGAGAGAAGTTTGCATATGCAAACAGAGCATTCATGGTGGCTAAGGAGTTATGAATTGAGATACATTGTAGAATTAGTTAGAGGATAATAGAGGAAAGGAGTTAGAGGACAAAAGTGATACATTTAATCAGTGAGGATCAAGTACACATCAAGAAAGAGGTGATCTATTATCTTGCAGCAGAGTGCTAACCACAAGATTATTGTTGATATATTCTAGCAGGTGAATCAATTAAATCTCTTAACATAGTAGTTGTCATGATCCCCCCTTGAAAGTGAATCCTACAAATTATAACTGAATAAAATTATATAATAATATATTATATGAATAAAATATATTGATTATTCTCAAAAGGAACATTATTAATGACTATATAGATAAATATCTATAGTCCATTTACTCTATGTAATTATTTATACCATTTATAATATTATATATTTATATTATTCCTAATAATAGTGATTATTAGTAATATATATATATATATATATATATATATATATATATATATATATATAAAATTATTATTATGTAATATACATTAAAAAATATAATTAATATATATGCCTAACCGATGGCATTTATATTATAAATGTTTAAACATAATCCAATAATTATATAATCAATATATATAATTATGCAATAAATTGCATATAAATAAAATAAATAAAACACAAACAAACACTAAATCAAATCATAAAATTGATAAAAAAAAATGTCATTATAGCTAACCATCGATAGAGGACTTTAAGGGACACATCCACTTAAATAGGATAAGTGATATTAAAGGGGGTGCAAGATCATCATATAAAAATCACATTTGACCGAAACATATCAAAGGAGGTACGAATAGTGGCGCCACATATTCCACTAGCAAGTAAAGACATGGAACGAAGATAGAGGAAGGAATCACATCGTTGAATCTCATTGAGAAAAGCATATTAAAATAATGTATGAACATCCAACTCAGATTTTATAAATGTCATTAATGGGAAGGCCACAAAATTGAAAATATTTAGAAGGCATCAAATGTAAGGGTGTATTGAAGACCTAGGAGCAGGTGTACAAGCCTTGTGAGCAATTAGGAAGTGTGAAGTTTGGGCTACCTTGACATCCATTAACCTAGAAACTATGGATGTGTCATAAGTGCCACTAACATTGGAATTGGTAAAAGCAAGTAGAGCATTATACCATCGGATACTAGTGTTAAGGAAACCAAGCAAATTAATATAAGTATATATGGAATGAACATTAAATAAAATATCTTTGTTATAAAAGGATATTAATAATAAGTGATAAGCTTAATTTACTTAAGGTAGAAGGGGCATAAACCTATAATAAAGAATAGTACAAATTAATATATAATTAAGAAAAATTCTTAATTATATATATTATATATTATATATGAAGTTATGACTTCATATGTGTATAGAATTATCAAGAATTTGGAAACCCTTAAGAATAAATACTAATTCTATATAATTCCAAGAATAGAATACATATTTGAAGTTCTTTATAAAATCTTAAATTGGAAACTAAGAGCAACTTGAAAGACAATCGAAAGGGGACATTACAAGTGGTATTAGAGCATCTTTCTTGCCAGCTTGTGGAAAATAGTTAATGCAAAAATACAAAAGGGATTAGGGAGCATTAGAAAAGAAAGGAAGGAAACAGTCCACCAAAATGAACAATCAAATAAGTAATGAATTAAAAGCTTTCATGGAATAGACAAACCAAACTACTCAAGCACTCATGGAACAAATGGAAAGAAACACTCAAGCTATAACAGAGCAAAGTGAAATGAATTGAATCCTCTTGGAAGCCCTTCATAATAAAAATAAAAATGGGAGAGATACAAACTCTCACCAATCTAAAGATAATAATCAGATGCATATACTAGAATCAGAGCATAGACCCACAAGACCCCCCTTCCTACCTAGAGAAGAAAAAGAACACGAGGATGAGGTAAATGAAGTAAATAATATAAATGACATTATAAATGAATACTCTAGAATTGATCCTAAACTTAGAAGGGAAATGCCATTTAAAGACTATTGTGATGCTTAGATGAAGTCACTTCCTAATAGAAAGAGAAAAATGCACCATGAGAAAGGACTGAGAGATGACATAAATAAAGTGAGTCTCCCAAAATTTGACAGATCATAAAAAACTATAGCACACTCATGGGTACAATTGTTGGATACATATATTTCCTTAAATCCTATGACAGAAAAAGGTGCTATTCAATTTGTTGTCCTCCATTTAAGAGGAGTGGCACAAGATTGGTGGCAACATGGCCTTAACAACCAGTGACATAAAAAAATTAAGAGTTATGATGAATTCACCCAAAAAATCATAAAGCAATTTGATCAAATAGATTCAGAATGGTACTTCAAAAGACTAACCCTACTTAGACAAGAGGGATCAGTGATGGAATTTGTTAGGGAATTTGGAAGGTTATCAGCCATGGTACCTAAAATATCACAAAAGAGACTCACCTATTTATTTATAGATAGATTGAAGGAATCAATCAAGAGCGCAGTAGGAGCACATGAACCAAAAGAATTGGAAGATGCCATCCAAAAGGAATTAAAATTTGATATGCCCCAATTGAAGGATAGGTCCAAGAAACATATACTGAGCACACATTTCATACATTATGAAAAAGAAAGAAATCACTCCAAGGAATTCCAGAAAAATGAGTTATGTTACCATTGCAAGGAACCATGGGAACATGGCCATAAATGTAGAAGAGAACTCAAGAGCTATCGTGATGAACTAAAAAGAAAAAAATTATGCTTTCATTGCAAAGAGAGTTGGGAACTAGGACACATATGTGGAAAGAGAAGCCAAGTTTGAAAAATGGATGCCACACTGGATGAGGAAGCAAAGTGAAAGATGAGCAAGAGACCTAAATATAATCAAGAGAGTAATGAAGATGTGAAGGACTGACAATAATTAGATGAGTTGCAATTTTAGTGGAATACATATATATGTAATAAAAGTATATTTACTTAACCTAAATTTAAAAGCATATAAAAAGTATTAATTGGTTTTCACTATTGCATATCAAGGAGATAAAAAGAGATTAAAATGTAGTTTAGACTAGCAATGAAGCAAAAAACCAAAACAACAAAACCAAGACACAACACAATGGCTGGAGCAGAGAGTTTACAACATATTACATCAAGAGTATTGACACTACATCATAGATAATCTCAAATATATTAATCTTCCTCTTCACCACTAGACTCAAAAGTAGTGAACCTCAGAGGGGAAGACATAAAATTCATATTTGGTCTTTCCATTCTCGATCCTTGTGCCCTCCAATTACCCTACTTTTGGATTTGCTGTGCACCAACTTTGATAAGGGGACATTGAAATCAGCCTTAGCATTGCTTCACTCTTTCTCCTTCATAGTAGTGAAGCCATACTTCAATTCATTTTTATTTAGTATAGCTTTACCTTCATGTATGAATTTTTGGAAATGTTCCTCCTTCATTTTGAAGATTACAGTAACCTACAAAACAATGTCAGCCCTTATGAGTCTCCTTAGAGACTCAGTAAGAATCCTTTCTTTACCTTGAAAAAATTATTTTTCCTAACTTTCCATAGATACTAGAGTATGAAAGAAGAAAAGATGGACCAAAATACATTAAGATACTTGCTGCCACAATATATTTTGCCAAATATAATGCTCTCAATAAAGAAATTTTCTTCAAACACAAATCCAAACATATGCCAAATATCTTGAGCAAAAGGACACTAAAAGGAAACATGAGCAACTGATTTAGGTTGGGAACAAACATAATAGCTATTAGGCTCCCATCCTGGCTTATTGAATGGTAACCTATGCAACAACAATCTCCAAATAAAGAAAAGAATTTTGGGTTCAGTAGGCTTGGCCCAAAGTTGGGTGAGAATCTTTTTCCAGTCATTATGAGCAAGGGACAACTTCCAACTAGATTTAAGATGATCAAGGACAATAGTACTAGAGGAGAGCGAGGAGTAAACAAGCTTGGATTTAATCAGATGTAAGGAAGAGGAATCATGTCACCTCAGCTGGAAAAGAATGACTCAAGCAAACAATAACTTCTTCTAACCCAAAAGACACTAAGGGCATTAGTAATCATAGAATATGTTTTCATCTAAGAATCACACAAGAAGAATCTAGCCTTGAGACTAGTCTAGTCAATAAGACTATCATTAATCAAAATGTCCCTAAAGGTTTTAATATTAACTCTGACCCATTTCTTTGAAAAACACCCCTGAACCAGGCCTAGTGGCTTAGAGTCCCTTTTCAAATTCCACCAAATAGAGCAGTTACCACACCATATATTGCCCATCTCTATTCTTAGAATGGTCCCAAACAATGGTCTCACCTTACCCTAGCTTTTCCAAATTGTCTTAAAAACATTAGACCCTCTCAATGTTTTCTTACATTCCAGAGCAAGAAAATCTAAGATATCCAAATTATTCCAAAGCTTGGCACCACATGGATAGCCTCTAGCCAAATTATGTCTAATGAGAATCTTCCAGGGTTCATGTCCCTGAATAGCTTTAGCAATCCATTTCATAGCTAGTGCCAACCCTTGGAGTCTTAGATATTTTAGACCAAGCCCCCCTAGCTCCTTGCTTTTTGTGCATCAATCCCATCTGACTACATGAGTCTTTCCATTCCCCTTACCATCTAACCAAAGAAAGTCCCTGATAATTTTTTGTAGAGATTCAAACTGATTGACATTAAATAGCTATGCAGATGAGAAATAAACAAAGTATGAAGAAAGGATCTTCTAATAAACCTGCACCCTTCTTGCTAAAGATAGATAAAAGGAATTCCATTTATGAAGCTTTCCACTAATATTCTCTTTAACCCAAATCCACATGTCTTGAATGTTAGTGTTTATGGAGAATGGTATACCAAGGTATCTAACTACCTAGTTTGGACCTCCCCAGCTAAGACCATATTTGAGGCACCATCCTGGAGGGCTAGGGTCCAATCCTAGGATTATAGATTTAGCAACTGATATATTACTACCTGAGGTAGAAAAAAATAGCTCCAATTTGGCCATCAAATGCATCATGTTAACCTCATCAAGTTGGAACAATATTGATGTGTCATTTGCAAGTTGAATTTTAGAAATCTCACTATCATTTGGAAGGATGGGTCTTGAAACCTTAGGAGAGATTGAGACATCCCTTAACAAGTAAAGAAAAGCTTCTGCCACAACAAAAAATAGTGTAGAAGCAAAGGGGCATCCCTGCCTTATGGACCTTAACAAATAAAAATATATTGACCTCATTCCATTCAATTCAATTGCCACATTTGCATCTTTTAACAAAATACCCACCATATTAATAAAAGTAACTGGAAAGCCTAATGCTTCCAACATCATAAAGATGAATCCCCATTCCACCCTATTGTAGGCTTTCTCATAGTCAATCAACAAGATACCAAAAATTTTCCTTGAATATTTTCCCTAGTTCATTATTTCCCAACAAGCGAGGAGATTGTCCAATATATATCTACCTTTGACAAACCTTGTCTAAGTCTTGCTAATGATCTCAAGAAGGATGGGGATTAACCTAGTAGCCAGAATCTTAGCCAAAATTTTATAGGTAACATTCAGAAGAGTGATAGGTCTCCAATTCTTGATCAATTTTTTATCCCCTCCTTTATATATAAGTTTGACGAGGCCTAAATTGATACTTAGACCCAAGGAACCCTCCTCTAGTTCAAACCGGTAAAGTTTAACCAAGTTGGGGCTGATCCAATCTAGATTCACTTTGAAGAATTCAACTGTGATCCCATCTGGGCCAAGAGATTTTTCCTTGCTCAGGGTGGCAATGGTTTCTTTAACCTCAGTTAGAGAGAAGGAACCATCAACAATTTTGAGTCTACATTTGACACCTTCTTAGGGATAATCCCCTTCACCTTGTTCTAGGAAAATTCCATGTCTATTCCTTTATCTTTAGTGGAGAACAAATTTTTATAAAATTTGGTAAAAGCACCAAGGATATCTTTAGTGCTTGTGAACATTATTCCATCCTCCCATACACACTCAATCTTGTCTTTGGCCTCCTTTACTTTAAATACCTTAAAGAAGAACTTTGATCCCCTATCACCCTTTTCCAGCCAGTTAGCCTTGGACCAAATTTTGGCCCCTTGAATCATTTTAGACTGGTGTTTCCTCAATTCATGCTTATTTTTGGTGACCAAATCTAGAAGATAGCAGTCCACAGGGTGGTCTTGGAGAGAAGCTTCAGCTGCTTGAAGAGACTCTGCCAAGGAGACTTCCAATGCTCTGCCATCCTTAGCTTTTTTTTTCACCCACCATCTTTAATAACATTTGCCAAGATTTGACAGTCTGATCCCATCTACTAATGGGGTTTTCATGTTTGCAAATCTTATCATTATGCCAATGCATAATTTTAGAAGCAACCAATATATCTTGATCTTCCAATAAGGAAGAATTATGAGAAAAGGATTGAACCTTATTATAATTGGGAAGAGAAGAACCAATTTTAAGAATTTCAACCACAACAAGATGATGATCAGATAGTGAATAGGGTAGAACCTAGATAGGATTACCATCAATAGGTTTGGAGCAACTAAACACATTTCTATCATAGTATATTCTATCCAGTCTTGAATAAATCCTAGCAAATGATTCTTCAAGTCAGCAAGGCAGTCAATGATATTGAGCTTGTTCAACATGCTAGACCAATGCAACTACTCATGTCCTTTCCATTCAAAATTGACACCTCCAGACTTGTCTCACGACCTCTCAACCATATTGAAATCTCCTAAAATAATCCAAGGGATAGTAGGGAGGTCTACCAACCACTACCAATGATTAATTCTATCCAAGTGCTCATTACGGGCATAGATAGAGGATACCCCAAACTCAAAGTTATCATCTTTGAAGGAAATCCAAGATGCTTTGTTGCAGGGAGAATTGCCTTGATTATCTATTTTCTTCCTCTAGTTGGGTCCAACAAGAATGGTTGTTCCCCCCTTCCCTTTAGGGTGATTGGTAAAGAAGGAAGCAACATTCTTCTAGATAAATTTCTAAGCAATTTCCAAATTAAAACCTACAACCTTGATCTCCTATAAAAAAAGGATGTCAATGTCGTTAATCCATCTCAAAAATCTCTTGACCACATGCTTCCTATCTAAACTTTCCAAGAAGCTAATTTTACCTTATCCATATCAACTTTTACTTTTCAGTATCTATTGGGGTCTAAAACCCCTTGAAACATTTAGGCATTTTGGATCTGGCCTTTTTGAAGGCTCTGGTATTTCCACTGGTATTATGTGGTCTACCCCTTTTCTTTTTTACAACTTCACCATTATTAATCCCCCTTCTATTTCTCCTCATGTTTTCTTTCCTCTTATTAGCACTAAAAATAAAACTTCCTCCTTAGTGATACTATCCATATTGGTGCATTCTCCATCTCTAACTCTAGGGGAAACATCAGGATGTACCTCCTCTGAAATGCAACTATCCTCTAACAACTTAGGCCTGAAATTTGAAACCTTAAGTTCCAGATTGATTGAGGAATCCCCTTCCCTTACCAACGTTGGTCCATTAGAAACAATTAGGATCACAATGAGGGAATAGTCATGGAGTCTTTCTTCATTATTCAAACAATCTATATTGTGAATGATAGGGTTATCCTCATCTAGACAATCTAGTTTATTTGAACCCACTTCACAACAATGGGTAGTTGACGAAGGAGGGGTAACCTCATCTTTGCTCTTGGTTGGGGTGGGGAAATGCTTGACACTGGAGGAGGATCTACTTTTGATAATCTTGCTTGCCTTATCCTTTAGAGACCTCAAAGCTATTTGTTGAGCATTGAGTCTCCTAATACTACCACCCTTAGACTCAGAATCGAGCCCAAAAACCATATTTTAGGCATCTGAGAGAAATTTTAGAGTGTCCAAAGAAACCTGAGATTTATAACCACTAGAAGTATTTGGATTCTAACCAAACTGGTATTTCAAAACCTTTAGAGAAGCCAATAACTTATCAGAGTCTTGCATCTATAAAGAAACCTATTGGTCTAAGGGCATTTGAAAAACATCATTTTGAGGCAAGGAAATGATAGATTTAAGTTTAGGAGGTAGAGGGGGAGTAATGGCGAGAGGCCAACTAGGAATCTTTTTACCAACTAGCAGAGGAAAATCCTTTCTCTTACACCCTTTTCTTCTACAGAGGTAGCAAGCATTTAAACCTCCCATATAAGAAATAGGATACCAGATTGGAGAAGGATCCACATCTAGACATAATTTATTAGGGGCCTCTACATCCAAAAGAATGGAGATGAAGGTCTCTAATATCAACATTAGGGATTAGAGAGTTAGAGATCAATCAATTTTAAGCACTTTCTCAATTGG
Organism: Cupressus sempervirens; assembly: GCA_028749045.1. NCBI lineage: Eukaryota > Viridiplantae > Streptophyta > Pinopsida > Cupressales > Cupressaceae > Cupressus > Cupressus sempervirens. The sequence continues at coordinate 973,825,938 of CM053787.1, forward strand.
CTTCAGTAGGTGGGGAATGAAATTCCAGGTAAATGGAGGAAGGTTGATAATAGTTACCCATCTGGGACTGGCTAGGGCCAAAATTTCATCCTTAAAAAAATCCAAAGACCAAGGTAGGACCCTAAATTATGCATTGCCCACCTTCTATAATTTCTTATCCACAATCATTTTTGGGACTCACGGTTACAAAAAATAACAATGAAAAGACTTTTTTGAATCATATGGTAGAATGAAAAGTGATGCCCTAGTTTGAGGCTCTAGACCCTATGAAACCATTTATTGAGATAATTCTAGCTAGTAGGTAATTTAAGAGGATCCATGCCAGCAAAAGCCGTGTTCTTTAACCTAAAATTTTATTTATCCAATTCTACTACCATTTGGTCATTAGGCTTACCAAGAAAACATGATGAAGAAATATCCTTACCTCCATCTCCTTGGCATTCTAGAAGGGAAAAATTATTGATGGAAAAGGGTCTCTTGACAAACTTGGCTCAAATTGGGACTGATGGAATACCTTGGAGAACTTGCTAGAACAATGCTCTACCTCCTCCATTGATCATTCCTTCTGCACTTTTCCCTTGTTCTTCATGAGGACCCTAGGCTCGATGATGGGATGAATGTTGGTTGCAAGAATGAATACCTATATTTTTCTCCTTGTCAAAGCAATTATTAAAGAGAGGATGAGGCCATGAAAGCCTGCACAGGGGAAATTAGTGAGGGCTCTACGAAGTTTTAGTTGCAGAGTCCTCTCTTCCAAATTCTTCCTCATATTCATTGGTTTTCTAATTTTTATTAACTTATTATTTAAATAAATTTAATATTTTAAATAATATTCTACACTTTTCTTTAATTTTCTAATAAAATAGAATATGGAATGTAAAAATATATATGTAAATATTATATTAATGAAAAAAATATTACTTGGTAATTTTTATTGAAAGTTGTTTCAATTTAAAGACAAATTTTAAATACAAAAATGATAAAAATGAATAGTAAAATTTAATAAATCATAAAAAAATATTATTACAATCTTTGATTATTTATTTTATTAAGTTTTTACAAGAATAGTTTATATATTAATTTAAACTAAAACTGAAATAGGTTAAAATAACTATATGTTTTGTACAAATTAAAAACTCTTAACTTTTTCCTTTTTTTATTTCTATTGGTCAACTGTTTGATAACAACTTAATAAAAGAGTTACCTAATTTTCTTATTATTTTTATACATTAATTTTTTTAAATCAGTAAAATGACTTCAGCCCTATATATTATGTAAAATTTAGAAAAGAATATAAAGTCTTCATTCAAACAAACATTGGTGGCCTGAAAGAACGAAAAAGATAACCTCCATCTTGTCTAGGACAAAAGTCCTTTATTATTGGAAAAAAGAAAGGGGCATACCCCAGTTTATAATTCTTGTTTGAAAGGCATGCATTCTCAAAAGAGTTTAGATAATTGATTAATTTTGGATCCATACATAGTTGCCCCAAGCTATTTGGGGGGTTGGGGAAGATTTTCTTCCCTTATAGTCAGTGACCACTTTATCTGGAATTGATTACTCCTTTTCTTGATTTTCATGATGATTTAACCTTATGTCCTTTATATTTCTCTATAATCCTTTAAGACAAAGCCATCTCACAAGTAAAAGTAGCTCAAAAAAATATAATCTCTAGTCTAGTTCTTTCATCTTTTTTGTTAAGAATAATTTGAGAAATATTATCTAAAGGTTCCTACAAAACTTCTGAATTATCTTGAAATTGATCTTAATACAATTCTAGAGTTACATTAATATCTTCTCCAATTTGTCTCTATCTTTTTTTTGAGAGGTCACACTTATTCCAGATCTTATGTTAGTTCTAATTTATGGACAATTGTGTATTTCTTTTTGTAGAAAATGTATCTCTTTTTAATTAATTGTTATCTTGTTAATGTTTCATTATGCCTTCTATTGACACCTTTAATTTATCTATGACTTCAAAATGGTTAGTAAAGCTTCGAGAAAATAACAAAATTGTTTATATGGCCAATTAGGAGTTTAATATGGTTTTTGTTATTATGTCTTAGATTTGTCAGCTAGATTAGGGATTCCTTTTTCAAAGGATTACAAAATAGCTAATTTTTATTATCGTTAATTTAAATCTAAGAATCAAATAAAAGATCATTTACATTGACGTCCTTTTTCTATAAGATGGAGATAATTAAAAGCATTTTCTCAAGAGTGGACTTGTTTTGATTAGGTCTTTTGATGATTACATTTGAGTCTTAACATTGTTAGGGAAATTGAAACATCAAGAATCTAAATATTAGACCTTCTTCCTTATGGGCTAGTGAAAGTGATCTTGAGAATAAGAGTGCAAAGAAGAATTCATAAACCCATATATAACATTATATGAAATCATTTTAGGAATTGCTATGAAGTACATAGCCATTTGAAAACTTGTCCAATCAAAATAACTCCAACATTTGGATGAAACTAATACCATAATATTTAGATTAAGATTTCATAGATTTACATAGCGGATGAGTGTATTGCCAGAACAAGAACTTAGATGACCACAAATATATAGAATAGTAAGCCAACCAAAATGTGGCTACTGAGCCTGGATGTATAATGAAATATCTAGAAGTTTGACTAAAACCCCAAAAAAACTTTAGCAAATAGTATAACCGATCTTTAGAGGTACTTTAACCCTACTCTTAATACATAGTCTAAGAAAACATGGAGGAAACAACAATGAGGCAAGATTTATATAGAGAGGAACTTAAAAGATAATTCATTTCTACACTTTTACCCACCAAAAAAATTATCCTTGGTTACCAAACTAATGGAGTCCTTCCTCCTACAAATACCAAGCCATTCCTTGCCAGTCAACACAAATTTGGGTGTTGGTAGCCACTAGTAGAAACATCCAATTTGTTATAATTTACTCCATCCTTTCAACAAACTTTCAATGATTCTTGATCTTTAAAAAAGGGAAAACATATAAAGCCTTGTCTCAACTTTGGGATATTGAGGTTACCATCTATGTTTTCTAAAATCAAATCTAGCCCCCTTGTAAGTGGACCTATTTGAAGATGGCTCCAAAAAGTATCTTAAATCAAGTTTATCCTTGTCAATGTGTAGATCAATAGTAATGAACATGAAAACAATGAGATTTTATACATTAAATACTATTAATATAATGAACATTGATAAATATAGAAAGGCTCACACAATCGTATAACAAAAATTTATCATATAAAATTTAGAGATAAATATTTTTAAATAATATATATTTAAAAAAAAAAAGTAAATTAAATAATTCCAAATTTAACATATATTTATTATGATTTTTACAATAAACATATTTAAGACACGTTAGAAGTTATTTTAATTAAATAATATGATTTCAAAGAATTAAAAAGACATCTTTCTTATCACAATTGTTTAGGTTGATAAAAGATATTATTTTGTTTGTTTTATAGCTTAAACTGTTTCAATATTTATTTTGTTTGATAAAATATTTTTTCGTTAGAATAATAGCATTTATATTTATAACCAAAGGGAAGTAATACAATTTTTAGTATTAAGTTATTGTTTTTTGGTCAAGATAGTGCGATTATTATTAACTTTTAATTTTATTCACAATTTATTCTAGTTAGAGAAATTATGCACTAAAATTATAACATCATACATCAACCTAACACAAATCTATGTTTGGTCATACTTTTCCCTATATAGTCTTCATGATATTATTAATATTATATTTCAAATTATGTGTAAATTTTCTGACATAACATTTTGCTTGTTTATAATGAGTGAGTTAAGTTTGGAAGTAAATTGTTAGATTTGATAAAGAATGAAAACAAATGATTTTACTATCTTAACACCTGCAAATTTATTGAAGTATCAAAATGTAAACAATATTAATATCTTAAAAAGTAAACCCAATGATTAAGTGATACTTTAATGAACCTATCAACCATTCATATCAATAAATAACTAAATTTTGTATAATTATGATGATAATTAATTATTAGATCCTTCAAAGAATTAATTTCAAGATTGGCCAATAAGTTTATGATTTTGTTTGCTTCCAAGTCAACAATGACAAGCCATGGAAGAGTCCAAATTCTCTAAAAGTGGATAGGATTAAGTAACTATATTTTATGATTTCTAATTTGAATAGGCCCTATAATGGTTAACATTAAACATAGCCATAAATTACCCTTCAATGAAGACGTATTTTTGTAATGTCTTAGAGCCAAAATAATGATGCAAATCTAATTCCTAACCTTCCAATATATTTCTTGTTGAAATGAAAACATTATCATCCTTAGCATTTACTTAGATCTTAGATAATCTCTCATGGCCGAGCATGTTGAGATCTTCTAGCCTCCATTTGTAGAATTTGAACATTAATTCCCATGGAATGATAATAAGGGAAGAATGTTGGACAACAATAGCAGAGTTGAGTATCATTTTTGTCATTATTTAATTTGTCTTCTTTGATTCATTTTGGTCTTTCTTTATCTTCATCACAAATCTAATCCTTTGTTTGAGCCTACAATGGATATTTTTATGAAAATTACAATTGAGTAATATAATACCACTAGGAAAACAAATTTGAATACAATAAACCATACTATTGTTGTTAATTTATATGCTATTAGTTCCTATAGAATTCTTGATGTATATTACTAAATATATTTTCAACATTTGGAAATATGTTATTTTCCATAAGAAAGGGTCTCTATTTGTAACATAGCTCTTATTTTACTAAATGATTTTTAACCATGCATGGTTGAAACCTATTATGTTGGTAATCAAAATTTTCTTCGGAAATAAAATTATTTTTTCTTTGTTGAGTAAGGGTTATTTAAACAAGTGTTTTATGATTTTTTTTCTTATTTCATACATAGAGATAGAGAGAGAGAGAGAGAGAGAGAGAGAGAGAGAGAGAGAGAGAGAGAGAGAGAGAGAGAGAGAGAGAGAGAGAGAGAGAGAGAGAGAGAGAGAGAGAGAGAGAGCGAGAGAGAGAGAGAGAGAGAGAGAGAGAGAGAGAGAGAGAGAGAGAGTTTGAATCTCTATCATTCTATTTTCTAAATTCTTATTCAATATAAAAAAAAAATGATGATTCAAATTCTTTTAACATTAATTTTATCTATCTTAACATTATAAAAAAAAAATTGGACCTCATATAAGACAAGATAATAAAAATGAAAACACTTCAAAAATTTAAAAATTTCAACAATTGTTTGCAATAGAGGGGAGGGTTACTTCTCTCCTTATTCAAACTATGTTTATATCTTCTAATATAATGAACTTTGGATTTGATAACTTGACAATGAAAGGTTAAGTGTGTACCTAGAGTGGTGTAACCTGTTGAAAAAAAATTATAAAATTGAAAATATTTTAATGCCATGAAGAAATAAAATTAAAAATATTGTAAAGACATGAAGAAATAATGTCTCTAATCTACATATGCTCATGTCACTGTTCCAAATGACAATGTTATACATGCATCAACATGTGCATAAAGTTTTACATTGATAAAATGAGTGAGGAGATACCAATGCATTGTAGGAGTATGATGGTGGTAGTGGCAGTGGTGTGTGTGTGTGGGTGCGTGTGTGTGAAGAAGACTCTATTGTCATGACATATGCAATACAACTTTTCCAATATTCACAATGATATGTGTGTGTGCGCGCGCACAAATGCATAGGTGTGGACACATGTGTGTGCATGCACGTGTGTATGTGCACGTGCATAGGTGTGGACGTGTGTGTCCATGTGTGTAGGTGTGGATGTGTGTGCATGCATGTGTGTGTGTGTGTGTGTGCGCACGTGCGTGCGCGTGTGCGTGCGTGCACTTGAGTGTGGGCGTGGACATGTGTGCATGTGTGTACGTGTGTGTGCATGTGAGAGGGTGTGTGTGTGTGTGCGTGTGCGTGAAGAAGACTCTATTGTCATCACATGTACAACACAACTTATCCAATATTCACAATGATATTTATTACTTATAATTCTTATAAAAATAATTGAAATCGTGCAACTATTGTGGAACCTAATGTTATATTATTTTCAATTGATCTATCCTTACAAATGAGTGTCAAAAAGAATAGAAGGAATATTAAGGTATAAAACAATGCTCCTATCGGTGGCATAAAATGTATTGTTCATCTTCACTTTTTCTCTTACTCCATAGTACATAAGGTATGCTCAACAAATATTCTAATAAGTATAGTACGATCAAGTGGTTTTTTAAAATTATATTATTATTTTTCTTATTTTGCGAGTTCTTTAATTGATGTGTCATAACTATAACAAAATTTTGGCTACAAAAATGTGAACATAATATATAGCATACCTATTTCAACGAATGAAAACATTTTTTGTACCCCAAAGCTATAAGTCACAGGCATAGTTTTTGTTCTATTTGCTATAGCATATCACTATAATAAAAATAATAACTCTAACAACTACTATTATATAATTCATTGTAGAATATTAAATACATTTGACTTTTAATATCCTATCGATGTTTCACTTGAATCTCCTATAGGTGCAAGTGCTAGTTTTACAAGGTGTGAAAATGAAAAAGAATCTATAGGAAGATTTCTTGAAGAAGACACAAATAAACCATAAAAAATGTTTTGGCATGATGCCTTTCGATGCTCCAAAATTTATGTTTATGATGTCTAGCTACTTGACCTCTTCCAATTAAGGTAGTATATTTGGTATTGCATTCTTGACCACCATCTCTAAAACATCAATAATGCAAGATCCATTGAGATCCACTAGATTGTGCTCAAGGCTTTGAATGGTTAATTATCAAGATTATTTTTTTAGTTCATTTAAAAAAAAAAAAATTATTTTATAAGGTGTGAAAATGAAAAATAATCTATATCCAAATAAGATTGAAGATTTCTTGAGAGATGTATGGTAGTCAAACATTTAATTAGTAATCATATTAGAAAATTATATTTTATTTTGCACAAAATTAAACAACACTATATTTGGTCTCAGTTGCTTTAAGGACTAGTGCATGAAATAATTCGTCAATATTTGCATAACACCAAAAGTATATCATTTAGTGTAATTATTAATGAATTAATTGTAATTAATAATTAATTATAATTAATAATTAATTATAATTAATAATTAATAATTAAAATAAAGTAAGTAAAAATCAATTAATTAAAAATTAAAATATAGTAAATATAATATTTTTTAGAATGGGGCATTTTGGATGTTGTATAGAAAATGGTAATAATTCAAGTGGAATGACAATAGTAAATTGTAGACAAATGAGGGAAATTAAATTCTTGTGAATTGTAACACATTTCATCAAAATATTTGACTCCTAAAACAACATTGTTGAAACTTATTGTTATGTTAGGGATACATTATCTTACTTATGTATGTTTAAGATTAATAATATATATTTACAATAGTTTTTCTTATATGATGTACAAAATATTAAAATTGTTCAAGTCAAAATTATAATTATTAGAAGCAATAAAAAATGACATCCTCCCTTACAAAACCATAACCCAAAGGCACAAAATGAAAAGATATTTACAACAAATTCAAGAGAAGACCTTTGACACCACACTAGCGACACGTCTGGTAACCCACTTCAAGTTTGGGTACAAAAATCACCCACAACAATGGGGGGAGAGAGTTTTTTCGTTCATCGCAAATAATAATTTAAGTGATACTTTTAGTAGGATCCCCAACAAAAGATGGTGGAACCCTCAAAGACAGAACATCAACACCAACATCATCAATGTGACTATAATGCATACAATATAGAAACTTAGCAACCACAAGTTGGATCATATCTAGAGAAATAGTAGTCAAATAACAATTTTAATGCAACTAGGGGTGATTGAACTACCATCAATACTTAGAGAGATCCATAGTGACAAAGGAGGTGAAAACAAAACAATCATTTCTCATGTGATATCATCAACTAGAAGAGCTTCATTAAAGGAAGTGTTAGAGTCCACGATAGTCAAATGATCATCATTTGCATCCTTCCACCATGTGGTAGCATCTTTATGACATGAAAGAGAATAATCTTCTACTAGATGAATAGTAGAGAAGCATTACCTACATCAAAAATTCCCCCCTCAAAATCTAGTGATTTGGTCCATGGTTCATCCTTGACCATGAGAACCACATTCCCCAAAATGGGTGTGGAGATGTGAAGGTCAACCAAAACATGAGAATAAGTAGATCACATCACCTCATTCTTAGCCTTATCCACTTTAAAAATATTTCCAATGGAGTTTTGTATGGCCTCCAAGCAAGAACTCCCCTAAAAAGTGAAGGACAATTATGGGAGACAAACCCACACTAGAAACATGCTGAGTGGTTTACTAAGAGGGTTAAAGGATAAGTGATTACCCCACTTTTATAGTTTTCTCAATACCATATCATGTTCATCCTAAAATGTAAAACTTGTAATCACCCAATTTTGGTGTAATAAACTATAAACCCTCTTTTCAACATTTTCAATCTCCATGCTAGACCACATTATGCACCTAATCAATTTTTCATAATTCTTTAATCACTTATCCTTGATCAAATCATCATTTTATCATTTATATAATTTTATCCTATGATTTGACCACCTTGTCCTAAGTTTTACTTAATTAAAAATCCCCTTTATTAATCTACGTGCACATGAAAAATGCATTTTCCTAAATTAAAAATAAAAGAAAAAGAAAGTTGTCTGCAACTTATATGCACACTTTCCAAGGTGAGTGGAATCTCTTTTTCGCCTTTATCTCCAACACTCATCCTTTTCCTCTTAACCTTATCCACCCTTTTTGCCTCTTGAGAATCTTTTGCACATAGATCAACAAAAGCACAAATCTTCACAGTTTCTTTTTCCTTTTAAGCGTAACCATCCAAATCCTTTTAAAAGGAGACTCTTTCCACACTCTCCATTATGTTATGTCTTCAAACCCACCTCAATAATGTTATGTTTCCATTTTGGTTTCTTGAGTACTTAAGAATTCAATTGCATTGTTGTACTCTTGCATATTATCCTAGTATTTCCTTTCATTGCATTTATAATAGCTCACATAGTTTAACTAGGAGGATATTAATCTTCATCTTATAATTTTAATTTGCTTTCCTTGTTCTTGCATCTCATAGTAGCATAATCTTGCATTCATTTTGGTTTACTACTTGTATTGCATTCTCATTTAAAGTTCTTGGATACTAGCATTCTTTCTCTTACTCCTTGAATATTCCATTCTATAGTGCACCTTGCAAGAGTCACAATCTTTAGGTTCATTCGAGAGCTACCATCATATCATTTAGATGCTTGCACATCATGGATAGAGAGCTATAAGCTACTATTCAAGATTCCATCTCTATTGGGTCTCTTGCATAGAAGGGTTTATATAAGCATGCTCACATTTTAGCATTCAAAATTAATAATAAAAAACCTTTTCCACATGGAAAGAGATCAATGTTACTAGAGAGTAAAAATCTCCAAGACTTCGTGACCTAGTAGTGTAGATTGAGAGGTGGTGGGGGAGAGGGTAGAAGCCATCAAATATATAAACTCACCAATATTATTGGTATATATCCACATTTTACACCACTTTTGGGACACAAACCATCACAAGGGAGGTCATGACATAGATAATAGGACAAATTTTCACCATTAAAGTATAAAATTTAGTAGCACAAGAAAAACTCTTTCATCTAATAGTAGAAATAGTAGGGTAACCCCAAAATTCATAGCAATGGAGTCCCCATCTCTACTAGAACTTAGAATCTTCTATTCCCCCCACAAATTTTTTTTTCATAGGCCCACCAACTACAAAGGAAACATTTAGTGTCTAAGTTAAAGGCCCCAGCCTAGGAATGACTGAAACTATCAAGGTAGATGATATTGATATTTTAAAAATGGTAAGTGAGCGATAAATGGTTCTAATAGACTCAAATGACACAAATTTCTCCATCTATATAAATGTTTCTTGAACCTTGGTTGTAAGATCTACAAGCAAGAAATACCAAGGATCAAGATCAATAACTATATTGGTTCTCTTAATGTTGTCTTTGATGCCAAAATCACTAACGTGTTAAGCATCATTGATTAGTAAATAATACATGGTAATCATAGTTGAAATGTGATCAAAGTGACATCATTCACTTTAGCATCATTTAGTTTAATTTAGCATCATAGATCACATGGTTCAATCTTTGGTTCAACTTATCATGCTTGCATTCATTGTTTGATCATAGTTACTATTGCATTCAGATTACCATTTGGATCTAAGATCATCCATTAATTGATTTCATTGATGTACATCAATTTGGTTTATACATTCAATTGATCAACATTTATAGGATATGAGATATTTCACATTCAATTATTTATCATATTCATGGCATACATCTCATATATTAGTTGTAAGATGACACATTTTTTTGATCAACATACATGATATTATTTAGTTGGTAAGATTCTACATTGTTTTTATTATCATACATGATACTTATGATAAGATAAATATGTCTCATTTGAACATGAAGTGGGAAGAGAAACAAATTATCCCAACTCAATGTAGAAGGTACACTAATGGTAGATGCTCCAAGGTCAAGGTAGAATCTTCTTTGTGAAAATTGAATGATGTTCCTCATCTTAGGAAGAAACAATGCCATAGGCCTATTAGTGAATCCTCCTGATTCTCTAGGAAGAATCCTCAAAATATATGATGTCTTAGAAAATTGAATAAGAATCTCCAACACATAAGCATGATCAACAATGTAGTGTGACATCTCAATAAAATTCTGAGACTCATGAATGCCAATCTCCAAAGACTACGTCTTCTCTAAAGATAAAGAGATCTCCTCAAAGTGTTGTATCAAAGAATCCACAATATGTCAAACTCCAAAGATTTATCAATTACAATATGATATTAAATGTAATTCATTAAATTTCAACTAAAACATTAGCAAAGATCAATATCTTCATTCTTCGATATACAATACAATTAACAAATGCATATCAACCCTTTGCAACATGTTAGACCATTACATATTAACTAAATAAATAAATCTACTTAAAAACATATTAGTTTTTTTAATAATAAAAAATAACTTAATTAAAAACAAAATTATTAAAAAATACAATACTTACATAAAACTAACATATAAAACTCAAAAACATTAAAAAAATAGAAATAAAAAATAAAAATCTACCTTGTCTGACTGAAGAAGATCTTCAAAAGAGCTCTTGAAATCTCAAAATGTACCATGTTCAAATGAGCTACTTAGGTGATTTTGGGGTATATAAATTTTTTGAGGATTCTGTTCAAAACTTGTCACTTGTCCTCTACTGCAATAGAACATTGTACTTTCACCCACACAATGTGAAGCAACAAAAATGGATTTTATAATTTATGTGCATCTATTTCTCAAACATAAGTTTGTGTTCAATATGTGCCTATGATATATGTCTATTCTTTGCCTATCGATTTAATTGTTGAAAATATCAAATATAGAACAAATATAAAAATTGCAACCTCTTTTGTGCTTGGATTCTTCAGCTAGGTAGTAAGGAGGTCAGATTAGCAATTGAGTAATCTATGAAACTAGATTGGTGAAAAGGTTTGAATGCTTTGTTGGCATGTGCTAAACCAAGACATGGTTTTGTGATGACCTTCGATGATTGGATTCATGTTTTGGGATTTCAATATCATATTAACCCTTTCCTATTATGGTATATATGAGAGAATAGGGAGAAGATAAAGAGTGATGATAAAGATAATTTGGGATTTCTTATGAGTGATAGTTTGTGTTGGAATCTAGTGTGCTAAGAAATGCAATGGATATGAGAGGAATCAAACATATAAACTATTGGCGTGGTGAGGGACATGAGATTTCTTTGGGTGTAACAATTTTTAGGGTCATGGGGGATTTGCAAGTTACTCTATTTATGTAAAACAAATGCATGTGAGTGGTGCTCATTGAATACGAATTGATGAACTCATATGTGCTTGTATGCATGGTCAGAGTAGAGTAAACTTGTGAGAGAAGGTGAGGTTTCTAGCTACCAAGTTTAATTGTTCTATTTTGTTTTCTCTTTCATGGATGATATATTTAATTTTAAACAATGTTGTGATGAGATTATAAATACATGAGTACCAAGGCTTTGCATTGGTGTGCCATTTTGGGTGGCATGGAGTCCACTTTGTAACTTGTGAATAATCATTTATATATTTTGATTTTAGTTGGGTTATTGCATTTGTTTATATTGATAGACAACCCCTTTTGATGTTTTCATGATGCTAGTAGATGATAGGGGTTGGGAGTAATATCGATCTCAATGATAAGAAATAGTTTGTTGTGTAATTTTTCTTATTTGTGGGTGGTAGACTATAGAAGATAGGTGATGGGGCTTAACTTTGTTACTATTTATAGATACTTTGTATTATGGATCTTTAAATATTTTAATATTAATGACAAATAAATAATCTTACCAATCCTTAAAGAATAAATCCTATTTAAAAGTGCTATTTGTACTCATATTTTACTTTACTTCACAATTAAATTGAACATACACTCCATTTAACTCTTGAATTAGATGGTTATATTATAAATAACAAATTTCTTAGTTATTGTGTTAAAGTGTGAAAACCAAGAGTCATACTCTCTTTTTCCCTCAATTTATGTGCCTCTTAGTTTTTTGAGACTCTTCAATATGTTATGTAATTGGAGCCTTTATATATGCTTCTCCTCCATCATTTGTAACTAAACCTTTTATATAATCAATTCAATACTCTGCTCAGTGTGGACATACCACAAGTTGTGGTGAGCCACAATAAATCTAATGTTGCATTTGATTGTGTTTTATCTTGTCTAATTTTTTATTCATCTATAGTTTTTATTCTAGTATTTAAGTTCTTTCAATTGGTATCAGAGCACAGGTTGTGCTAATTGGAAATAAGTGTTGAATTTCTAAAAAGATGGAGGATGCGAATGTAGAGAAATTCATAGGCATAATTTTAGCCTTTGGAATGAGAAGATGGAGTTGTTGCTAATTAAACAATACCTTTCTCTCATGTTGGAAGGAAAGACAAAGAAACTAGTGTCTATGACAGAGGAAAATTGGGAGAATTTAGACAAGAATGGAAAATTGTCAATTTTTCTTGTTTTGGAAAATGAAATTTTTTTAATGTCATTGATGAGAAGACTACAAAGGAGGTATGTGATAAACTCACATGCATGTATGCAATGGCATCGACTTTGAACAAAGTCTTCATCATGAAGAAGTTGTATAAACTCAAGATTAAGGAAGGTGGACATATTTCCAATCACCTCAATGAGTTTAATATTCTTATCAGACAAGCAAATTCAATATGTATGAGAGAAGACGATGATAAATTTTTTTTCTCTTATCATGTTCACTTCCTAGCAGATAACATCCATTAGCACTTCAATTTCAACCAAAGAAAACTAGCTTTTGATGATGTAGCTTCCACTCTTTTGAGTGAAGATATGAGAAGTCATCAAGAGACTTCTTCTAGTGATGCACTTACCATGGTCAGTACCGAGGTGAGGGGAATAAGCTATCATAGAGGTAACAATTACAATATAAGGAAATCTAAATCAACCAATAGATCAAGGTCAAGAGGTAGAAGTGGAGAGTGTTTGTTTTGGGGTAAGCTTGGATACTCAAAATGAAATTGTCAGGCTTACAAGAAGGCACAAGATAAGGTGTGGACTATTGAAGAAAATATATCCTATGAAAATGATAAAGGTATTTTAATTCTTTCAACAAGTGACACCAAATCAGATTCTTGGGTACTGATAGATTTTGGAGCCTCCTTTCATACCACCTCTTGTATGGATTGTTTTACAAACTATCACGAAGGACAATTTGGAGAAGTATTTCTTGGAGACAATAACTCTTGTGAGATAGTTGGTAAAGGTGATATTATGTTGTAGCTGGAAGGAGGAGGCCAATGGTTGCTAAAGAATGTTCGCCATGTTCCCAAATTAAGGTGAAATCTGATTTTTGTTAGTTAGCTTTTTGCATAGGAATATCATTCAATTTTTCACTTGGATACTTAGAAAGGAACTAAAGGTTCCATGATTATTGCCAAGGGTAATAAAGTTGGTAGTTTATATCTCTTTGAAAGACCTAGCAAAGTAGATGTTGCTATGACAATTGTGGGCAGTGATGTGACACTTTGGCATCAAAGGCTAGGTCACATGAGTAAGAAAGGAATTGAGGTAGTGCTCAAAAGGGATCAAATACTAGGTCTCCAATCAGCAAATTCAAAGCTTTGTGAACGTTGTCTCTATGACAAGCAAAAGATGATCAACTTCTTGAAAGATGAGCATGAGATGAAGACAAGACCATTGGAACTTGTGCACTTGGATGTCTTTGGTCCTACCGAGGTAAGTTCTTTAGGAGGAGCAAGATATTTTGTTACTTTAATGCTTGATTATTGTACTAGAAAAGTTTGGATATATATATATATATATATATATATATATATATATATATATATGATGGCTAGACAATTTGAAGTGTTTTCTAAATTCAAAGTTATTTAAAGCACTTGTTGAAAATCAAAGAGGCTACAAAATTAAATGTTTGAAAATAGATAATGGAGGTGAGTTTTGTTCTTTGAAGTTTGATAATTATTGTGCAGATAATGCTATTTGAAGGGTGAAAGTTGTTCCCTACAACCATTCTTTAGAAGCACACTGTATGTTTTCAAATGTTGGCCTAGGAAAAGAATTATGGGTTGAAGCTTGTAGTACAACTATATATCTAATTAATCAAAATCCTTTGTCAACGTTGAATTTTGAAATTCTGGAAGAGAAATGGATTGGTAAAAGGATTTCATACTCACACATTCAAATATTTGGGTGTGAAGCCTATGTACACATTTCTGAAGAAAAGATAACGGAGTCAGAGTTGGATTTAAAATCACAAAAGGGAATTTTCATTGGTTATGGAGAGAACCAATTTAAGATTCTGTAGCAAAGAAGGTTATTCGAAGTAGAGATACCATTTTCAATGAGAAAACATTTCTAGCTTTGCATACAGAAGACATACCAGAAAAATAATATGTACCGATTTCTGCACAAAGGAATCTTGGAAAGAACCTATAGACAGTTCCTAATACAATTTCATATAGTCCCACCTCTGTCTTAGCTCAATTCCTTCCTTATCACAATCTGTTGAATCTGATAATACTAGCAGTGACAGTGATGCAAACCATTTTCTTCATTCAAAGAATCCACAAGAACACAATGTCACTATGAATAACAGAAACAAAGGTTAGTTTCAATGAGTTCTCTAGAAGACAACATACCTCCTCCCTCGATAACTAGTCTATAGATCATGATACAGATTGTAGGGCATCTTGAGTCCCTCTAACAATCACGATGACCAAACATATGATAGCATACACAATCTTGGTCTACGTAATGCATGTGTTTGGCAGAAAACACCGTTGATAGGACACATAGAACAAACACTTGCGGGCCATAAACATGCCATTGTGGATCCTATCCATGACTTGGAATATATAAAATCTCCCATGTTAGCTTCTTCCAATTTGGAGAATGCTCAACTCCAACAATGGATGAAAGGGACACATCCTGAACAGAACACCACATGACCCTTCGAAGTTGCGGATCACATAAATAACAGGATGGATCTGGACAAATTACAAAACTATGGTTTAGAGGTCCAGAGCTTTGACGAATGGAGTCTTCGACATAATGAAATTTTGGGTCAACAGAGCATTCCAAATAAACCATTGGATGCCTTAGTCCATCAAACTCAACAAAAAGTTTACACATCGTCACAAGGGTTTGATTATGAATCGAAGAGAGAAAATTTTGGGAAGGTAGCAAATATTCAAGGGCTAATAAAGTCTACTAGAGAAAGAAGGCTCTGAACGAAATATTCAAATTATGAGCTTCTTTTTTTCTGAAGAGACAAAGGTTTCAGAATTTTCAGAAACCACAAATTACAGAGCTACACTCAAAGATGTAAATAGTGATAAATAACAAGCTGCAATGCATGCCGAAATGGATTCTTTAATCAAGGTTTGAATTTGGGATTTGGTTACTCTTGCACCAAATTGAAGACAACTCAAGAACAAGTGGGTATACTGGTTGAAAGAAGAAGGGGGAGGTTGTATACGCTACAAGGCCAAGTTAGTGGTAAAGGGGATTGATCAAGAAAAAGGGATTGACTTTAATAAGATCTTCTCACCTATTGTTAAGATGACAATTATCCATATAGTTTTGGGACTAGCAGCAGCTTGGGATCTTGAGTTGGAGCAGCTTCTTGTCAAGATCACATTCCTACATGGTGATGTAGAAGAGGAATTGTATATGGAGCAGCCCCAAGGATTCATCAAGAAGGGACAAGAGCATCTTTATTGCAAATTAAATTGGAGCTTATATGACCTTAAGAAAGCCCCAAGACAATGTTACCTAAAAATTGATCACTTCATGGCTGAACAAAACTTCACAAGGTGTGAATCAGATCTATGTGTCTACTTCAAGAAACTTCCTAATGGTGAGTTTTTCATTCTCCTCCTTTACGTTGATGACATGTTGGTAGCTAATAGAAGTAAAAGAATTATACACCAATTAAAGGAGAAATTGAAAGGAAATTTTGCAATGAAAGACTTAGGGTTCTTGTTTGATGATCACAAGAGATAGAAAAAGGAAGGAAATCACGCTATCTCAAAAACATTATATTGATAAAGTTTTTGAAAGGTTTGGTATGGATGATGCAAAATTTTGTCCTATTCTACTTGCTAGTCATTTTCGTTTAAGTTCTGAATTGTGTTGGAGAATACAAGAAGAAAATGAATTTATGGATATAATTCCTTATAAATTTGCAATTAGTAACATTATGTGTGCCATGGTTTCTACTTGCCTCAACATTTCTCATGTAGTGGGAGTTGTGAGTAGGTTCACAAGCAATCCCTCAAAGGCTAATTTGGAAGTAGTTAAATGGATACTAAGATATCTAAAAGGTACTTCAAATTATGTGTTATGTATTGGAGGTAATAATATTTAGCTGCAAGGCTTTACTGATTTTGATCTTGTTGGAGATTTAGATAAACAAAGGTCTACTATTGGTTATACCTTCATGTTTGTTGGAGCTACTATTAGTTGGACTTCAAGGTTGCAACATTCTATTATTGTTTCTTCAGCCGAGACCAAGTATTTGGCTCTTTTTGAAGGTGCAAGGGAAATGATTTGGCTTTAGCAATTGCTTGGTAATTTGAAGTTTCAGCAAAGAAACTATATTTTGTTTTGTGATAGTCGCAACACCATTTTTATGGTTCATAATCATTCATCACAATGTTGCTCTAAGCACGTTGATGTGCACGCTCACTTTGCTCATCATTTAGTTGAAGAAGGAAAGTTGAAAGTTGTAAAGATTAACACATAGGTTGATCCGACATATATCTTCACAAAGGTTGTAGCCAAAGAGGTTTGAATGTGCCAGGGCTTCTCTTGGGCTTGTAAAGAAAAGATGAAGTAACTATTAAGCATGGAATTGAGTGATCCATTGCACATTGGTTAACCTTTAGGTAGGAGATTGTTTAAGTGTGAAGACCAATAGTCATACTCTTTGTTTCCCTCCAATTATGTGTCTCTTGGTTTTTTGACACTTTTCAATATGCTATGTAATTGGAGTCTTTATATATGTTGCCCCTACATCATTTCTAACTTAACCTTTTATATAATCAATTCAATACTTTATAAATCTTTTCTTTTGTCTAATTCTTTATTCATCTACTATTTTTATTCTTGAATTTAAGTCCTTTCATATTGAAAATTTTTCTTATCTATACTCATTCAAAAAATTATAACTTTCTTCCTTTCTGTTATATGAAAATAAAGACAACTATAAAATATGATGTAATCCAGGATGTAATTCCCATCCTCAAGCTTCAGCTGTATCATGTTGTCTTCCTGACCCCTGAAAGTGATTGGCACTAAATAAGGATCGAAGGACTCATTTGTTGGATCTGCACCATGAGGTGATTCTCTAACCGCAACATCAACAAGTGTCTTCGTCCATTCTACATTATTGTCCTCAGTTTCCACAATACATAAGATGCCCAACCTCATTGGTACCTTTAGATTAAGTTGAACTAGATCCACTTGCTCTCTCACTGCAATGATCTTGATATCGTCCAAACACAATATCTCATGTCTTGTCGCTGATCCTAGCCACCTATGCACAAATTTGAAAGAAAGGAGCTCAGGCAAGTTAGAGAGTCTTTCTCTCCATGGATTTGAATCTGTTTGATAGAACCTGTCCCACTGCTCAAATACCTCAGAGCAATTTTCCAAAATTGTTAATGCTCTACCACATTTTGTGATCTGCGCATCTATACTATATCCCAATATCATCAAATTCGTTAATGAAATGAAACCCTACAACTCCCAACATTTTAGGATAGTGTTGTCTGAGTAGATGTTATTAGCATATGTTAGGAGATGCTTGATTCTAAAATTGACACACAAATGAACCAAGCCTCCTCTCTATCATTTGAAAATAATGCAAGTAGAGTGCAATTTGGACTCAGTTCCTCAAATTTCTCTTCATTACTCCATTCTCTAAGTATGGTTCTTTTCCAAAAAGTGTTAGCTGAGGTAGCCATGAGAATCTAGATATCTTTCTCTTGAGTTGAGCCGACTTTGATACATCTGCCAATGTAGTCATCGAGTTCCTATCCCCAAGGATTTGTGGCCTATCTGAGTAACATTGGACCCGTTGTCCATTTTTTTTAAATCTCAGTCAAGTCTAACACTACTCTTAATGTCAGACATTGGTTTGCTAATTCCTTAGTTACAAGGTGTCCATGTCCAACAATGTGTCCAAGAAATGACACCTCTTCCTATGCAAAAAAACACTTCTCCTTTTTGATGTATAAGTCACGTGACCTGAGAAGCTTAAACACCTCCCTTAGATGTTCTTTATGTCTCTGCTATAGACCAATATATCATTCAGATAAACAACCATGCATCTATCCAAGAGTTGCCGAAACACATCATTCATCAAAGTGTTGAATGTAGCACAGGAGTTTGTCAATCCAAAGGGTATCACCATGGACTCATAGCTCCCATACTAAGTAGTTATAGCCATCTTCTCCTCATCACCTAGTGCTATCCTGATCTGATAATAACCCTATCACAAGTCCAACTTGCTAAACACCCTTGCATCCACTAAGTAGTTGAAACTATCCGCAATGAGGGGGAGTGGATTTTTTTCTTAATTATCAGCTTGTTCAATTCTCGTTAATCTACACAAAGCCTTAGTGTCCCTTCCTTCTTGTGCTGAAACAAGACCAGTGTGGCATAGGGTGACCTAGATGGTCGAAGATAGCTAGCCTTAACAAGTTCTATCAACTACTTCTTCAACTCGATCATCTTGGGTCTTGAGAGGCAATACAAAGCTTTTGCAAGTGGTCTAGCTCCTTCCTCTAGCTCAATCCTATGATCCACATGTCTTCGCAGTGGTAGCACTGATGGAAACTTATTGGGCATGAGCTTCACATACTCTAGCAACACATCCTGGACTGCTGACTCATTAGAAGTCCCAAGTGATTCCTCTTCATCCCAGCCTCCAAGTAATGTAGCCAAGTATAGCTCATCCTTCCCAACTTGGCTGATCTACTTAGCACTTAGTGTGCCTAGGACTTGCTCACAATCCATGCTCTTTATTATAGGTATCAAACATGGTCGTGCTGGATCATGTACCAAGATGCAACTCAAGTGTGGCACCACTGTTGCTGACATTGTTCTTAGGAACTCCTATCCCAAAATAAGATCAAACTCACTCATATCAATAGCTACCATATCAACTGCACCCTGCCAAGGTCTTGCTTTGATGATCTCCTTTCAGATCTCACCATCTACCTTCTTAGCCGATGTGGTAACTACCTTATAGTGAGTCATCATTTCTTCCATCTTGAGACCCAATCTCTTTGCCTGTCTCACTGAAATGTAGTTGTGTGTTGCCCCTGAGGCTACCATAGCCATAACCTTTTTCCCTCCAAGGAAGACCTCCAAATAGCATAAGTCATGCTTATCAATTTGCAATGCACTAGATGGATCGTGGATTGCATTGAGGAGTTGCAAGGTGCTCATCCTAGGCATCTTTGCTTCCTTGCTCAAGATAGTGCTGATCCTACTCCTGTCTAGACATTCCTTCACCCAGTGATTAGTCTTGTTGCAAATGAAACAACCCAAGTCCTTGTTCTTTTTCTTTTTTGGGGTTGGCTCCTTTTTCTTGATGTTGTCTTTTCCATTTGTCTTGTTAGTCTTTTTCTTGCCTTTGTGATCACCTTCATGATTTGGAGTAGTTTCCTTCTTCTTATCATGTCGGAGAAACTTCTTCCCATTGTTCTCACATGCTCCTCCAAAGCCTTTAGCCACATCACCCTTATAATCAAGTAACCCATTAGCCACCGTGATCGCTTCGGCAAGTGTCTAAAATTTTTAATGTCAGATCTCTTCTTGTGCCCAAGGTTGCAAACCTCTAGTGAACAAGAAAAACTAATCAAAATTGTTTAACTTGGTACACTCAAAATCCAAGATTTGAAATGCCTTAACATAATCCTTGATGGTGACAGTATGCTTTAAGTTCTCCATGCGGGTTCGGATGATCCAATCTGAATTGCTTGGATGAAACTGATCATGCAAAGCTTGTTTAGGATCCGCCCAAGTCTTGATCTCCTTCACAGGTTTCCGAGCATGCTCATTAGCTTGATGTGTGCGCCACCATAACTTAGCACTCTGAGTCAAATGAGTCATAGCATCCTTGACTTGAGCCTTAGGGCTTAAGTTAGGTGTCCCCACAAGATATTCTTCTACATCGTAGAAGAAGTTCTCCAATATGGTGTCATCTTAGTCTCCATCATACTCTCCAATCCTAGAAGCCTTAGACATCTGTCCACCTCCTTGAATAAGTCAATGTTAGATCTTCTGACTATCTTGTAATGAACAGGCATTCTGTTTCAATGTATCAATTTGCTCAATAAGAGAAGCCAACTCCTCGTTTAGCTTTTCATCCATCCTTTCTTCGAAGTTGAATGCTTCCAAAGCATCTAATCTTAGGTCATGAAGTAGAAGCCAATCCTTGTGTTTGAGGCTCTTACTCCTGTTATCATGGGCCTAGACCTATTCCATCTCGGCCTAGCTATCAGCATCTTCCATGCTTCCGCTCAACATAGATTTTGTTCTAAATGACAATCCAATTCTCCAAGATTAGACTCTCTCTAATACCAACTGTCTAATCAATATAACACCCTTTTAGTTGCAGGATTAGACATCCCTTACCACCAAAGTACTATGCTGATTTTCATTAAATGTCAATCCGGGACCGTGAACTTGAGATGATGTCTGCAAAGTATGTGCTCTATTTTTTTTTAAAGTCACTACTACTTTGAATGCAATAACCATTAAGGAAATCTAGTTTATCCAAAGGAAAGATGACTATCAAATACTTGGAAGGAAATTCTAAATATTTAGCCATACATCTATGCACCTACTGCTGGAGGAACAGTGACTGGTTCTATTTCTAGTGGTTGCAGGAACACTTGTTTTTGACTTTAACTTAGAAAATTGAGTTTAACTCCTACTTACTAAAGTAAAACTCCACCTTTCGCATGGACCCCCACGGAAGAATGAAGGAAAGACAAACTCAGATAAAAGTGTAGAAACTCAGCAAAGGCATGTATTCATCAAATATGCAGTATTACAATAACTTAGAAAAAATAGTAAGATGTCTATCAACTCTATCTGTCTATTCACTACTTAACCTCATAGATACATATGAGGTCTTATTTATAGGGAAGAACAACAAACTCCTAAAACTACAACTTCCTCATGAAGGAAAGTCAGTTACAACTTTAAGACTGCAAACATGCAATTGGAAAGACATTAATTCTCCCTTAAATTCCCCACAAATATAGAGATCATAGAAAATGCTAGATTTGCTCATTTATCTGTCTTCAAACAGCTTTCCAGGAATCCAGGTATCGTGCTTTGCATGTTTAACTAATTGCATTGATGCTTACTTCCTTGCTCGACTGCTTTATTAGGTCCCGCTTGGTTATTTATTAAAATAGGTCCCTTTTGACTTTGCTGCCAAGTCTTCTAGCTGCAACAGTGTCATAATGCTTCTCCTTAATGTCATCAACATTTTAGCACTATTCCTTCATAGTTCATTTAACTCTCGCTCAGCTTGTATCCTGTGATCAACATTTAATACACACAAGACTTCCCGCAAAGATTTATTTTCATTTATTAGTTTATAAAGAAAATGCATTAATTATTGAACTAACAGTTTTTGCAATCTCTTCAGCTGTAGGAAGATCTACCCATATCAAACATTCATGAAGAAAGATTTTTACCACAAGATGAACCCCTTTATAAATATAATTTCGTTTATCATTTTATGCCCTATGTCCATACTTTATACATCAAAAGTTCAAGACATTTATACTAAAGGATGATAAAGTTCAGTATGTTATAAACAAATGTTCACAAAAAGGGCTAATAAAACTTCTATTTCTTCATGTCATCATTTTTCCCCCCAACCATCCTGAGGCTAGTCCCTTCAGCATCTATAGGTTTCTGATCCTCATCCGTAGTCTGAGGTCATTGGCAATTTTATCTCTTGATTCATGAGCTCTGTAATTGAAATATCCATGATTTTGTTTCAATCTTTCCCATTTCTCTTCTTCAGCAGTCATGTTATATTCAGAAAACAAATCATATTTTTCAAGAATAGGATGCAAAAGTATTGGTGGTTGGAAATGAAGAGGTACCCAATAATTTTTCTGATTTCTTCCCAACGTTAGATACCTAGGCATCCTGCTGATGGCTAATTCCAGATTTTGGGGAGAGTGCAACTTACTGGTTTTTAGGTCTTCTGGTAATTGAATCCATCTTTGAAGAGAAGCTTGTATAGAATTAGAGGCATTTTTAGAACCATGCTACTCCCAATCCAGAAATGCCTGTTCGTGAACGAAGTGGATTTTGGCAGCAGCACTTCGATTATTGCCAATGGAAAGCCAATCAAAGAATACTTTGTAAGTGTTCTGTATTTCTAGCCGAATGTACAATGGTTCAAACATTTCCTTTTCCCTGTAAGGAGTAGCCTGGTTCTCTCGACTGATCTCATTTTGCATCCATGACATAACGGCCCTAAATTGTACATCTCCCAGATATAACAATGAATTCCAATATTTATCATCTGGTATAGCAAGATTATGAACATATAATTCACAGATGAGATTCTTCAAAGTCATTGGAACTGAATTGAATGTTGCGTAAAATTCCTGAGGAGTATGTAAGGAAGGGTTCAACCCTCGAGCAATTCGAGACAACTGAAAATTAATCATTTGCTCTTTTAGGAATAGTGTGTAAACTGGAGATGGGGACCTACAATTTATAAGCTCTGGAATGAGCTCGGTGATCTTTGTGACAAATTGCTGCAGGATCTTAATTTCATTATCCTTTTCTTCAATTTGCTGTGCTTGTTCTCTAATAGTTCTGAGCATTTATTTCTTCTCTAAATCCCAATTTGCTTTTTCCCATTGAAATTGTTGGTACAAATTAAAGCTGACTATTAACGGAGTAGAAATGTCCGGTGGTGTATGACGACGAACAATAGGTCTATAATCTTCAAAGCTGTACTCAGGATGAGGGTGGTCAGCAGTGCTATCATCTTGAGAATGCTATTGTTCAAGAAAATTATTATGTTGACAAGAAATAGTGTTATCAACTTTTTTTGAAGGGGCAATGGCTGCATGATGGGGTGCAATAGTCATTTGTTCTTGAAATGTTTCAAAAATTTCCTGAACCATTTCTTGTCTAACAGATGGATATTCCTTTGGTGGTAGATTATCAGTTTCCTCCGCTGGGTGTCCAACCTCAGGCACTATTTCTTTTGAGGACTCTGTGTCACTATCAACATTAATAGGACTATTTGGTTTTGCAAGAATTTCCTTAGGATTCTTTTTATGTTCAGGAGTAGGTGCTGTGTGCTCTGGTGATTGTGCAGGTGTAGGTACTAGAGTTTCAATATCAATAGGTGGTATAGGAGGCTCAGCAGGTGGCGCAGGAGGTTCAGTTCTTATATTCACCCCAAACATTTTGGTGATTCAGTGTGGGGTAGAAATTGGTTTCTTTCCCTTATCAACAGATTTCCCTTTATTTGGGTTAAGTGCAGGTTCTTGTGATACTAGAGGTACTTCTTTTGAACCTTCCTCTGCGGAAACTGTGTGTGATTTTTTCTTCCTAAGAGTTGAGGCTTCTATGGTCAAAATTTTCCTCTTTGTAGTTTTAGGCGTAGAAGTAGAAGCCAAAGCTTCTTGATCCATTCTATATACTGCTATTTTGACTCCTACAACCGTTTTCTCTCTTGTCCCTACTCCTTGCCCTTTAGGTCCACCCCTTCTAGGTCCCTCTAGCCTTAACTTTACAAAATCATCCCATGTTCTCAAGTGCTGCCTAGTCAACTCCTTTTCAATTATAGTCCTAATCCAGCAAAGGTGGGATATTGACTGGGTTTTGCCTTGTTGTACATAGGTAGCTTGCCTTTTGATGATATTATAAAGGAAACTTGGAAGATTTACAAGACAATCCCCATGCCGCAAACCACTCAAAAGTTTGAAATGAATAGCATGCAAATAGGAATATCTTCCTTCATAGGTAAAATATCTTATGATAAATTCAGCAGAGTGGATAAATTACAGAGGGAGAGATAACTGTAATGTACCTTGCTTTTTATTTTCCTCTAGCCGAGGATCTCCTAGTACTGAGAATTGCTCTTTTGCTTGTCGTGCATCCATGTCCTCTGTCCAATGTTCTCCAATTGTGGGTAACCCAGAAACTTCTACCACCACTTCTTCGGTGAATTCTACCCGAATGCCCTTAACAGTTGCATATCTATCCCTCAATGTATTATGAAATTGGAGCACAATTTCTTGATCAAACTGCTTCAAACTGAGACAATAAGCTAGCCAACCTTGTTGTTGAAACAAACTACATGTTGCTAGGTCTGCTAGTAAGACTCTATGATTTGCTGGTTCATGCCGCTGAGGTTCTCCACCCATATTTTTGAAAAAAAATGCTAGCACAGGCGATTTCACTGCAAGTGGTTTTGAAAGTATGGGCGGTGATAGCTATAGGGGTTTCAACAAAGGGAAATTGCAATACTTCAATACTTTCCAAACATCACACCCTTCAGTACTTCATGACGACATTTTAATCATCAAACCATAATGGGAATAAAGATCGTGCTCAAAAACATATGCCATATTAATGAGGAGTTATGCAAAATCATGATTTAATATTACTTCACACATTTTGAAAGTACAAAGGGTTGCCAACTCATTACTAAAATGAGCCTTCCCCGTACATCCTATATGCTAACTTAAGATTTCCTTGATTTTGCATTCATGATTTCGATTTCCCCTCCCCCCAACCTATCAGAGACTGGGTCCCACCAGAGTGTAAATATTGCAAATTCCAAAAATTGAAATATCATGCTTTCCTAAATAAATAATAAATTAAATAAATGCAAAGGGGGTTGAGTGTGACTGACCTGAGGTGTGATAGGAAGTATGAACCGAGAAGTACCTTTTTAGAGAAAGAAAGTGAGATGGAATGATGATGGAAAGACAAGAAGATGGGATGGAATGAGGTGTGTAGGTGCACTTTCAGTACGCCATTTTAAAAAAAAAAACTTTTAAAGTTTCCTACCATAAAGATTTTTCCAAAAATTGTTCCCGGTATGCTTAACAAAGTTTCTATGAAGGATTGAATTATTTCTAAGTCCAAATATACAAATGTGGAAGCAAATAGAAGCCAAAGTTCATTTTTCCACCATGGAGAAGCACTTTTCTAATTTTCCACATGGAGAAGCACTTTTCTAATTTTCCACATGGAGAAGTCATTTTCTAATTTTCCATGGAGAAGCACTTTTCTGATTTTCCACATGGAGAAGCACTTTTCTAATTTTCCACCATGGAGAAGCACTTTCTAATTTTCCACATGGAGAAGCACTTTTCTAATTTTCCACATGGAGAAGTCATTTTCTAATTTTCCATGGAGAAGCACTTTTCTGATTTTCCACATGGAGAAGCACTTTTCTGATTTTCCGCAATGGAGAAGTCAACTTGGGATTTTCCACCAAAGGAAAAATGTGTAATGGAAAGCTCATTCTCTGCTTCACCTTTCACAGTCATTTTCTAATTTTCCATTGGAGAAGAAAATATTTCATTTTCCAACAAAAAGAAAAATGCATAGCGGAAAATTCATTTTCCACTACGACTTTCGCAGGCAAAATCCAATTTTCCACATGAGGAGAGAAAAGGAAAATCTCAATCCAAAATGAAGGTATATGGGGTCTAGCATCAAGATCACTCCAGAAAAATAATTTGTGAATCAATCTACATCAAAATTGTGCCCACTACATGGAAATGGAAAATTCATTTTCCACTGCGACTTTCGCAGTCAAAGTTCAATTTTCCACCAAAGGGAGAAGACAAAAGTCGGATTTCTGCTATAAGAATTCCAGAGAATTTCTCCCAAATTTTAGCAGAGAATTAACATTGTAAGCATTGAAGATAACATTGTTGCAGATTGAAGACATGGATTATAGAGCATTGAAAGAACAATGGCTGGAAATTTTATTTTATTAATTCTGATTTTGTTGCAGTCATATAGAGCAGAATTCAGAAATTCATATCTTTTTACTCATTGAATATTTTTCCGATCGCTCCAGTCAGGATGAAGATAACTAGGTTTGGAAGAACATATCCAAAAATGAGCTCAATCCAACGGTGGAATAAAAAGATATGCCCCACGAAAAATGGCTCATTTTTACCTGGCAGAACTATTTATTTTGCTGTCCACTCAATGAAGGAAAGATTTTGATATTGATTTAACATATTTAAATGTCAATTGTTAACATATAATTTAAATATGTTAATATCTCTCATTATTAACTTTAAAAGTTAATAAGCATGTCAGTTTTCAAAAGGAAAAATATGAGAAGTTGAAGAGACAAGATCAGTTACAGAATTGAAAAGTCACTGGAAGAAACCAAATGGTTGCTGGAGAATGTATTTATTGTAAAACCTTTTCCATTGAGAGGGGCTTCTTTTCTGCAAGAGTAGGTATTTCTAGAGTAGAGGGAAGACAGTAGTTTATTTTATGCATTTCATTTCATGCATTGATTTCTATAATAGATTTGGCCAGAGTTGCAGGCAAATAAAAATCAGAGCATTGTATTTGTTGTGTTCAAAACAAAGAAGAGTTTTGCTTCAAATCAAAGAATTTGAGTATTATTTTCTGAATATATTCAATCAAAGTATTGTTGTGTTCAGTTTTGGACATTATCTTGCATCTTGCGTCAAATAATGAATGTGTTGTAGATCAAAGTATTTGCACGTATTCCTATTGCATAAATCTAAATATTAAATCTTCATTTCTTCATTGCATTCACATAATTTTTATCTATATTGCATTACCGATATCAAGAAGTCATAGGAGTTGTGGATTCTTGGCATTGGCTAGATTTAGGAGTTAAAATCTGCTTGAGTTAGTTCTGTCTAGGGCTAGCTTGGTTTTTCTCTTCCATTCTCGGGTTAAGAACGTACCCAATTAGTTTAGGAACAAACAAATTCATTGAATATCATTGATAAGGGAGCTGTACCTTTTAATTCAGAGGAAATCTATCAACCTCATGATAGATTATCCAACTGTTGGTATCAAATTGTTTCTCACAGGTTCGGGCATTTAAGAGTTACATTGGAAAGAACAATCTGTTTACCAACAAGGTGGAAAAAGAATGAAATTTTTATTATGAAGGCCTTGAAAATAAATTCAAGGGGCTGCAGGCGTTTGAGTGGAAGCCTCAGATGAAGTGGCTGCAGGAAGAGATGTTTCTATTGTTGTGAACTGTTGAAGAAATTCTTCCCTGGTTGCTGGTTTATGATATAACTTCAGGTGATGCCCATTAACCAAGAGTTTTAATTTAACCAGATCAATTGTTGACAGTTGAACTACTCCATTGTCAAAAATTGTAATGATTTCATAGGGACCAAGCCATCGAGTTTGAAATTTTCCTTAGTGATGCTGATATCGTGAATCATATAGGAGTGCCCAATCACCAACAGAGAATTCTTTGTCTTTAATGAATTTGTCATGCCATTGCTTCCTTTGACTTTGAATGAATTCTGTGTTATGAAGAGCTAATTTTTTCCATTCATCCAACTCATTGAGATGCAGAATGCAATCCTGTTGTACTACAGGAAGGGTAATATCAAGTTCTAAAGCTGTCCACAGAGTTTTATATTCAAATTCAATAGGCATAATAGTTGTCTTTCCATATAGGAGTTGGAAAGGCGTAAACCCAGTAGTGGATTTCCATGTTGTTCTGTATGCCCATAAGGCTTCAGGAAGTTTAGCTGCCCAATCTCTATGATGCAAAGATATTGTTGTAGTGAGAATATGTTCTAGCTCTCTATTTGTTACTTCTACCTATCCATTGGCTTGTGGATGATACGGAGATGATTTGCCATGCCAAATTTTATATTCCTCCATGAGTGCTGCTATCAGGTTAGATGTGAACCGAGGCCCTTGATCTAATTGTAATTCTCTTGGAACACCAAATCTGGTAAAGATACATTCGTATAGAAACTTTGCAACATTATTGTCACAGGGATGCTTCATGGGTTTTGCTTTAGCCCACTTAGTAACATAATCAGTACAAACCAATATGTAGCTTTTCCCTTCTGATGGTGGTTCAATAGGGAAAACAAAATCAATTCCCCATTTATCAAATGGTTCTACTACTATCTATGGCTGTAGGGGTATTTCACCTGTTTTTGTTGGTTTACCCATTCTTTGACATTTACCACATTTTTTTGTATATTGAGCCGTGTCTTTGTGAAGTGTAGGCCAATAATAACTTGTATTCAGAATCTTTAATGCAGTCCATTTTTTAGAAAAGTGTCCACCACAGGGCTCATCATGACAAGCACGAAGGACATCATATGTTTCATCTTCTTTGAGACATTGTCATGTTACCTGATCTGGTCTAGTATAAAACATGAATCCTGAGATCCATGAGAAATTAAAACTCTTTTCTGCTAGCAATCATTTTTCTTCTGCAAAAAAATGTGAAGGAGTTTTGCTAGTAGTTAAATAGTTGGCAACGTCAGCATACCAAGGATTTTGTGTTGACAAAAGGAAGAGATGTTCATCAGGAAAGCGATCTTCTATGGCTGTAGGATCATCAGGTGTTTGAAGATGAGACAAGAAATCAGCCACAACATTTGCTTTACCTGGCTTGTCAATAATGATGATGTCAAATTCTTGCATTAGTAACAACCATCAAGCCAATCGTCTAGAGATTGCTGGCTTGTTCATCAGATATTTGATATTAGAGTGATTTGTATGTACAAATATTTGGTATCCTGTAATGTAATGTCTAAATTTGTTCAGAGCATAAATTACAACAAGCAATTCTTTCTTTATCACCATGTAGTTATACTTGGCTCCTTGAAGATTTTTGCTGATATAGTAAATTGCATGTTCTTCTGAATCTGTCTTTTGGCCAAGTACTGCTCCAATGGCATGATCTGAAGCGTCTGTGTGTATATGAAAAGGTAACTCCCAATTTGGTCCTCGAAGCACTGGTGCTGTTGAGAGGACTTCCTTAAGCTGTAGGAAAGCTTTTGTACACTCTGAATCCCATACAAACTCTACATCTTTTCAAAGAAATTTGTATAAGGGTGCCGCAATTTGACTGAAATCTTTGATAAAATGCCGATAATATCCCGCATGTCCTAAAAAACTCTTGACTTCTTTGAATTTGGTTGGTACAGCTAATGTATGTATGACTTCTATTTTTGCTGGATCTACTTCAATTCCTTTAGGAGAAATAAAGTGTCCCAAGACCACTCCTTCTTGCATCATAATAAAGCACTTTTCACTGTTTAAAGACAAATTGTAGTCTTTGCATCTTTGTAAAACCTTGTCCAAGTTTTCCTTGGCTTCTTCAAATATTTGCTCGTATGTGGTGAAGTCATTTATATACACTTCTAAACAATCTGTAGATATGTCAAAAAAAATGCTAATAATAGCTCTTTAGAAGGTTGCAGGTGCATTGCATAGACCAAATGGTAGGACAAAATAAGAAAATGTTCCCCATGGACACGTGAATGTTGTCTTGTCCTAATCTTTTGGTGCTTTCTGGATTTGATTGTAACCACTGAACTTGTCTAAGAATGAAAAGTATTTCTTTCCTGCAAGATTGTCAAGAACTTGATCGACAAAAGGTAATGGAAAATGATCCTTCTTGGTAGCCGAATTAAGTTCTTTATAATCTATGCAGACTCACCATTTTCCCCCCTTTTTGGGAACAATAAATAATGGTGATACCCATTGGCTATCGAAAATAGGATATATGAAGCCATCATTGAGTAACTTTTGCAATTCATTTTTGACAATATCCCTTAATGCTAGGTTTATCCTATGCTGAGGTTGTCTCATAGGTTTATAATCCGGACTGATATAGATTCTATGGGTACAGAGTGTAGGATCCAATCCTTTCATATCGGTATACTCCCAAGCAAAAGCATCCTGATGCTTTTGTAACAGCTGCAGGGTATCATGATGTTGTGCCTGAGATAAGGACTTGCTTATATTTAATTCTCTTCCTAGAATGATTGTTGTTTTGACTACTTTTTTAGCCATTGAAATTTGCACAATTGGTTGTGAATCTATCTCATGTGGCAGGAGTGAATGCAGTTCATCAGATAAAGGAAAAATACTTTCTAAGACATACTCTTGTGTAGAAGATGTCTCAAGTTGTGTTCCATACTCATTCAATATAATAGAAGAAATGACATCATCTTCTTCTTTAATGTTTACAAATGAGTCCCGTGAGATCATCATCAATTGTTGAATAGAATCTATGTCCATATCAGAGTCATCCATATTTGGCCAGACAACTTGATCATCCTGCAGCAAAGGCTGAGCAGGAGAATACAAGGTCAAATTTTTAGTGTTTGTTCCATCTGAAATAGTCATTTTCCCTGATTGGCATGCAATATAAGCATCTGCTGTTGCTAACCATGGTCATCCTAAAATGATAGGGTAGCCTCTAGTACTTGTTTTTGGAGAGAGTACAACAAAATCAACTAGATACTCCCATGAATGTAATATGACAGTGACATCTTCTAGCATACCATTAGGAATGATGGTAGAACTATTTGCTAATTGCAAGATTGTTGGCATCTGCTTGAGACCAATGATACTTAATTTGGACAATACTTCCTTGGTCATTACATTGATGGATGCTCCTAGGTCTATTAAGACATTCTGTACTTGTACTCCTTGAATGGTGAGGGTTACTACTGGGCTACCAGGGTCTGCATACTTAGGCATTTTGCAGTTATCAAGCATAAGATCAGAAAGTTGTCCAAGGACATGGATAGTCTTTGGGTCTTTCTTTTTCCTTCCTGGCTTTTTAACACAGGCTTCTCCGATGGCTTTTGAATATATAGGTACTTCCTTGATTGCATCAAGTAAGGGCATTTTCACCGTCATTTGCTTGAGTTGCTCAAGGAAATCTAGTGCAGCTTGATTTTCACTTGGCAGTGTTTGCTTTGTTAATCTACTAAGAAATGGTGGTGCTTTAGCTGCGAAAGAAACAATGGTGGCAGGTTCTTGAACTGACTTAGCACTTGTATCATCGATTTCTGTTATTATGGGCTGCTGAGGTGAGGTAAGCATTTTTCCAGATCTTAGATGAATATCATTTTGGGTGATGGAATAGCTTTGTTGCTGGGTTGAAGGTTTTGCACTATTAGCGTTAGGTGCAGGTTGTGCAGGTAACTGTGGCTATTTTGGAGGAGCTGTATTGGCTGCAGGAGGCATTAAGGCTTGTTGTTGAAGAGGTTGAGTCAAAGTCGGTTGCTGCTGATGCTACTGCCAATTCTGGGTTTGTTGCCAACCCTGCTGAGGTTGGTGCCAACCTTGGTTAGGCTACTGCCACCCTTGGTTAGTCCACGACCAACCTTGGTTAGGCTGCTGCCACCCTTGGTTAGTCTACGGCCAACCTTGGTAAGGCTACTGCCAATCTTGGTAAGGTTGTTGCCAACCTTGGTAAGGTTGCTGCCAATGATTATAATTACCATGCTATTGTTGCCATTGACTATTACTACCATAATTATGGAGTGGGTCTTGAGGAATACCTAATCTTGGAGCCCATGGCCTTCGTTGAGCAACATAAAAGACTTCCCCGTCTTCATCAATTGAGCAATAGGCTTACATTGGTAGTTGTGTTTCTTTTCTCTGCAATGGGGGCAATATTCTGCCAACATACTATCAGCATCTTCCTTCTTCCTACGTGCTTGCATGGTATCCAATTATGTAGCAACATCATTAATGATGTCTTGCTTGAAATCCAACAAGAGGTTTGACAATTCTGTCTTAGATACTCCTGTCCCAGGAGTCTTTTGGAGTAAATTCCTTAAACCTTGTCCTTTTTTTGTTGTTGCTCTAGAACAGTTTAAACAAATATTCCAGATTTCAGCCCACGTCTTCTATGTAATGTCACCTCCAGCCATTAAGTCTAAAGCTTCCATACTCTTGTCATGTACTCCTTTCAAAAAGAGATGCTTTTGAGACTCCTCGTTTAGTTGATGTTGTGTGTTGCGCTGTAGGTTAAACATGAACCGGGTAACATAGTCCTCCAAAGTCTCATCCTCCTTTTGTGACATTTTAAAAATGTCATCTCCTTTCAAATCATGGCCTCTGCAATATTCCTTATATTTATTAAGGAATAGGTTACTCATAGTTGGCCAATCTATCATAGCATTGGCACCTAAACTCATGAACCATCTCAAAGTGGCTTCTTTGAGAGTTGATGGAAACAATTTCAGCTTATGGGCATCAGTTGTGTAGTCATAACTTCGACAAAGGATGTCGAACTCAAAGAGAAAAGTTTTTATCCAACATTAACTACATATACTAGATACTTAGAAGTATCTCCCATAACCTTAGATAGTGAGAATACTCATCTAGTGGTCCATACCAACTTGATCTTTCCGTTGTTCTTCTGTTAGATACCACAGAAGACTACTATGTTGACATCAATGAAAAATTTAGTCATGAATGTAACATATCATCATATTAACATATATAGAATACTCCCCCATAGGAATATCATCAACATTCATGTTTCCAATGATTATAGAGAGCACTCAATCCAAAGTAACATAGCATAACAAGACATCATAAATATACCAAGAATAAATCAAATCACCAAAATCATGAGATAAAGTCAATGAAAGATATCCACCTCAAGTCAAGAACCACATGTCAAATTTACATCATCCATTAATACCCAATCACCATCAATGAAAGTGAATAACCACATTAAATTCATTCAACAATAAGTATACTGCTAGAGGTACAAACAAAATATATAGAGGAGACTCAGGGTACATTCTAGGGAGTGTCATCACATGGTCAAACTACTTGAGTTACCCTGGACTAATCTCTCAATAGAACCCAGACCCTCAAATGTTGAGTTACCCTGGACAGGTTACTCTAAACCCTAGACCCTCAATGTGACACATGTAGAACCAAAATACCCTCTGAAGAAGACGAGGCAAACTATTCATACCTCTCACTAAGTATCATACCATTCCCATCCTTAGTCCATACAAGCACTCAAGGCATGGGTGGGGCAAAGATCTCTAACTTATCTTTTTAGTGTGTTTTCCCAAAGCATTAATTACTAGATTATCACTTATTACATAGATTAAAATAGGTTATTGTAGCACTGACCACTTTGGGTCTTGGACCCCTACTACAAGCCACTCCCAAAACATGCACCTAGACACCTCTTCTAAAAGCACACAAATCACAATTGTGTCCCATACCAAAATACCCATAAAGATTGAACTTGGTTCCTTAATAAGTAACCCAAAAATAAGTTAGTTCTCCCAACCCAAGTAACATAGATGCGCCACATAGAAAATCTCAAAAATGTAACTTTCAAATTAAAATACAAGCTCATTGTAAGTTTGGACCAAATAAACATCATAGAAGAAATCATGAAAAGAAAACCTCTGATGTACATCCTAGTTGGCCAACTAAACACTCAGGAAAAACCATCATGAAATAAAACCACAAAACTGAAACTGAAACACATAAAACATACAAAGTTTCATTCACAAAATAAACTCAATTGTGTTTCAATAGTCTAATTTGGCCATAAAACTGTGCCTATTCATAATTATTAGAAACATAATTTTTTTTTAATTCATTAAATTATTTACATTTACAATTTTTTCTATAATAATTCGATTAAAATTTATAATTACTTTTAGTTATAATAAAAGAAATTAAATTCTTAATTGAATTATATTTGAACTCAAATATATAATAAATTAAATTTGTACTATTTTAAAAATTAAATAAATTCCTAATTATATATTTTTTCTAGAAAAAATAACTTAATTTATAAAATTAATATAATATAAATATCAAAGAGCACATATATATGTGAAGTTACTAATATAAAACTAACTTTAAAATAAATAATCTAATAAATGAATATGCTTACATAAATAAATATTAAAGATCGTGAGTTCAAAAAATAATACAACAAAATAGGGGAGGCTAAGCCTCAACCCACCAATCCAAGAGAACCAACAATATAACCACTAAACCTATGTAAAAAGAACTCTGAAGATAGGAATCATCTTTTCTTAAATTGTAATTATAGTAAAGAAGTGTGGAGTTACATCCTTAACTACTGGAATCTAGATTGGGTTTAGCAGAATAATATTGATCAATACTTTCAGAGTTGGACATGCTCCTCTAAGGAAGTTAATATTAGTTTTTTGTGGAAAATTACTCTACCCTATCTCTGGTGGGGAATCTAGAAAGAAAAAAATAATAGAATTTTTAGAGAGAGAAATTCTTGAGTGGATTCTTGGTCATAATATAATTAGAGCTATCAAGGAAAACTTCAATTCTCATAGAAAAATGAGTGATGATATCCGAATCAACAACCCTATGTAGACTAAAGGCTATAAAATCAAAATTGATGATCAGAAACAAAATGTTAGATGAGAATCTCCTCCTATGGGTTGGATTAAAGGTAAATTTGATGGGACTGCTAAAGGAAATCCTAGAAAAGCTAGTTGTGGAGGGGTTTTGAGGGACAATACTAGTAGAATTATTGATGCTATTGCCATCCCTATTGGGATTTCAACTAGCCATAAAAGCTGAAGCAACGACAATGCTGTATACTATGAGGCTAGCTGTGGATACTGGTTATTGAAATCTTTGGATTGAAGGAGATTTTCTTAACATTATTAATATGCTTAATAACAAGAATTCAGTTACTTGGAAAATTGAGGGAAGTATTATGGAAATCAAAAACCTTATTAATAAATTTGATAATGTTATTTTCTCTCATATTTTTTGGTAGGGTAATTCAATTGCTAATTGGATTTCCAACCAAGCTATCTATACAAAAATCAAGTTGAGGTGGCATGTTGACCTATGCAAGGATGTGGAGTTGATGGCAATAGTTAATTATGATAGGATATATGCTAGAGAAGGAAAAATTTCCTATGATTGGAAAATTTATGAAGAGTGGCTGGTTTAAGGAGGATAGTTTGAGATTCCCTAAGAAGTACCTTTGCAATATAATGACTTTCATTTTACACACAAGGTTAATAGCTCCTCAGTAATCTTCAAAAATTTATTACCTTTTCTTTGTTTTGCTACACTGGTGATTTTAGGGGAAAACAAGTTTTCGAGATGGGTGGGGAACCTAGAAAGCAAGAGCCAAGCAATTGCAGGGTTTGGAAGGCAAAGGCCTTTGTGTGGGAGATTTTGTAGAAAGGTAAAGTGACAACCTACATTGAGAGACTCCATGGGTATAAACTTCATAGTACAGATTGCTTCTTTAAAAACTAGTTTGAAGATAGGGTCACTTTGCATGGGGTCACGGTGAAATTGACTAAAGAATTTATTGCCGAGATTACAGGGCTTCTATAAAAGGGATTAAATTTAGCAAGGAGACTAGTATCTCCAATGTGGCTTTTAAGAAATTTTCAAACATGGAAGCTGAAGAGAAGAATTTAGGGAAAAATGGTGACTTTTATGAACTAAATCAAATAAAAGTTATATGGAGGGATAAGAGAGTCCATAAATTTTACTTTGTTTTTCTAAATCATTTTAGGCACAAAGATAGGATTTCCTTTCCATTTTTTGTAAAGTACTCTCTGCTTCAAAGCCTATATGCACATAGGAAGAAAGATTCCCATCCTATGCTTCATGAAGGTTTAATTTTACTTATTGAAATTTTTTGTAAAAGTAAGGCTATTAAGCCCTCTCCAGTTCTACAGAAGAGAAAAGGGTCTGGTAATGATCCCTACTCTAGAAGAACAAAGGTGGAAGAAGGGACTAGTGATAGCAAGAAGGTTTTCAAATGGGAGAGGACTAAGAAACATGTTGAGGAAATTACAAAATCTAAGAATTTGGATAATGATGAGAAATTTGAAATGGGGGAAACTTAGTTCTAACTTGGATGATTACTATGGGAGAAAGGGGTGTCAACTAGTAAAGATAATGTGGAGGGAAGTAAGGATAGAGATACTAATTCAAATGTTAGGTTGGAAGCCCTCAAGGAGGATGATGAAAAATAGAGTGATCACCCTTCTCATAATGCTAGTGAGGAGAAAATGGAGGAGGATACTAGTAAAGAGATTGAAGATTAAGGCCCTATGTGTAAGGACAACTAGAGTAAAGAAGAAAATGAGGAGAGGGTGG
Source organism: Cupressus sempervirens (assembly GCA_028749045.1). Classification (NCBI taxonomy): domain Eukaryota; kingdom Viridiplantae; phylum Streptophyta; class Pinopsida; order Cupressales; family Cupressaceae; genus Cupressus; species Cupressus sempervirens. The sequence continues at coordinate 973,862,835 of CM053787.1, forward strand.
AGAATATGAATATTAATACTGATATCTAGATCAATATTGTGACTACTATAGTTGTTTCTAAGCCTAGGGATGTAGTTGATGAGAGGGATGACTCTCCGAGATGCAAAACTTTCCTTTCTTCACACTGCTAAGCTTAAAGTAGAGAGTTCACTTCAGGGTGATTCTTGGTTGTATAATGAAATAATGGTTCTCAAGAAGAAAATCGGGGTTATGTAGAAAGAATTAGATGTTGAATGCACTAAGGGTCCGTTTGGTTCTCAGAAGATGACAAGAATTGGATTTTTCAAAATTTAGATTTGAAAATTTTTGCGTTTGTTTCAAAATTGGTAAAATGGAATTAGCATACTGGACTTCTAATTTTGCCTCAAGGCTAGGAATTGAAAATCAAAACCTAGTTAAGTTTTTTAAGGAGTGTAAAAACAATAGATTGGACTACTTTTTGAAATTTTCCTTCAACTCCAAGCTTACACATAAAAATGTGTCTTGACACGCATATTTTGAGTGAAACAAATAGTTCAAATAAAATCCCAAAAATCAAAATGAAGATTTGCAAAACCTTGATTTGGCTAAACCAAGGTTTGTAGAAATATTGGTTTTTTAAAATCCATGAACCAAATGGACCCTAAGAGAACTCAGATGGAAGTGCAAATTGGTAACATCCCTAAAAGGCTTAAAGAATATGAGTAGGAGCTTCATTACCTAATAAAGGAAAGTGGTCAAAAAATGGAATAGGTCACTTCTAGTATGTGTGTTGCGGTGACCAGCCTAGGTAAGAAGAGTAATAAGGAGATAAAGTCTCCTAGTAATGCAAGGATGGGCAATCTAGGAGGACCTAGTAAGAGAATTAGGTAGAGCATAAGAAAAAAGGTTGCTAAGGCTCTTGAGGCTCCTATTCTTACTCTAGTTGACATAATCTAGAGTATTGCAAAAGTAGGTAAAGAGGTGATGAACATTATCAAAGAGTTGTTGAAGGTGCTAGCTATAGAACAAGTGTGCTAGTTGCTGGTCTGGGCAGTTTTTTTGATTTTTTCTTTTTGATTTATAGCTTTTTTAAACTCTAGATTCCAAGTCCTTGTAAAACCTGGTCACTTTTTATGGTTTAAAATTTTGGTTTCAGGCCCTTGTAAAACATGGTTTTGTTGTTTTTAACTTTATTTTTTAGGTCCTTGTAAAACTTGGTGGTGCTTTAATGTTTATCTTTAGTTTTTTGTAAAGGGTTTTGGGTCCCTTCAAAACTTGCTTTTATCATAATCTAAAAATATATAACCACTAAGTCAACCAAAATTTAAATAGGTACACATAATGAGCACAAAGAAAAAAAAGTAAAGCATGATAGAGCTCCAAAAAATAATAGTAGGGGATCTTCCTAGTGAAGAACATCATCATGATTATCAATCCAAGAGGCCCATCCTAGAGAACCCTCCATCCAAACCACCTTCTTTTGCTCCAAAATCTGGGTAACCACTTTGAGTTTATCAAAACTAGGGCCCTTATTGTCTCTCATGTCCTAAATCAACTTCTCAAGCACCACATCAAATGCAGTCTAGTTGTCCATAATGCTGGCCCATTCAAAGCAATCCTTCATCTCATAAATGAACATAGAGGCATGTCCATCTCCAAGGAACTTTAATAGATTTTCCCATTCCAAGTTCATCATGCAGAAAACCTAAGAAGCAATTTTCAAATGTGTGAGTTTTGTAAAAAACCTAGTAAGAGTCCTATTAGTACCTTGGAATTTAGATTCATTTCTTAATTTCCAAATAAACCAAAGTATGAAAGACAAAAAAAATGCCAAAATAGGTTAGCATCTTTGCTAAGCCCATGAATATAGCTAGTAATGATATCAAGAGTATAAACATGTTTAGTAATAGAAAATCCAAACATTAGCCAAATTTCTCTAGGAAAGCTACAATCAAAGAAAATGTGTCTCATGGTAATAGGAATTCTACAAATAGGACAGATATCAAGGGTGACCTAGTGATTCCTAATGGGAAACATATAAAGCAAGAGTTGGCATTTTAAGCATTTAATCTTAGGTGGGATGGGAGACTTCCACCACTTATCAAAGACTTTCTACCAGTCAATCAAGCTGGTGTTACTATACTAGATAGAATTAATATAATCATTAATAGAGGTATCATGATTAAGGAGCTTATAGACATCTTTAGCTTTAATTTTGGTAAGGAGGGAGCCATCTTTCTATCTAAAAGCAAGGTAGCGATGAGAGTCAACAACAATGTTCCTAGGAAGACTAAGGGGCTAACATGAAGTTTTGATCCCCGTTGTATGTTCTTTTATGGGAATCCAAGAGACCATAATCCTGGGAGAGATTCTCCTAGGTAGAAAGGGTGCTATGCTCCATGATGTCCATGATACAATTAAGGCCTTTAATAGACCAAAACCTGGTGGAGCATCCTTTAGTAAGGGAAAGGGGTTTATTTAAATGATGAAGATTCCACCAAATAGAACATTCCCCATGCAAGACATGATTATACTCAAAATTAGAGCTATCTATGAAACCAAACACATACACCCATGCCTTCCAAATTAATCTAAAGACCCAAGTGCCTTGAATAGTCATAGGGAACCGACTAGCAACTAGGTCATAGAAAGGGAGAGTTTTCAAGGACTTGGCAGACTTAGGAGCACCATTTTGGATATTATTTCTAATGAGAATCTTCTAGGTCTCACCTCCATCAAGATCTTGGAAGATCCATTTGGAAACGATGGAAATTCCTTGGAGCCTGAGATCCTTTAGTCCAAGCCCACCAAGCCTCTTATCTATATGGCACCAATTCCACTTAATCACATGAGTTTTCCTGTTACCCTTACCATCAAACCACAAGAAATGTCAGATAACCTTTTGGACTTCAAAGATTTGATAATTACTAAACATCCACGTAGAGGAGTAATAAATGCTATAAGAAGGAAGAGTTTTATGATGAGCCTGAACTCTTCTCGCAAGGGAAAGAACCTATTGTTTTTCTTGTTAAAATTTTGGTCAATCTTATCCTTAACACAAAGCCACATAAATTTAAGTAAGGGGACAATAGATAAAGGAATACCCAGATATACAACAATTTTATTAGGTCCTACCCAAGAAAATCCAAAGTGTTCAAGCCAATCCAGGGGTTCCTCTTTCCAACCAGGCATAATATATTTGGTACTAGAGATATGAGCTCCTGAAGCTTTACCAAAGAATTTAAGATTTTGATTGAAGCATTGAATGTTGTGAGAGCTCTAAAAAAAGCAAGGTGTCATTTGAAAACTAGATGTTATGTAATTTAGAATCATTAGGTAGAGTAATCCCACAGATTTGAAGAGAAATGGTATCATCTCTAAGGAGGTAGAACAAGGCATCTGAAGCAATAACAAATAGGGCAGGAGCAAGAGGACAACCTTGATGAATGGAATGAGAGATTCAGATGGGTTGGGAAAAAGTACCATTGACCTCAATCAGAGAAGAGGCATCCTTAAGAAGGATTTGGACATACTTACAAAAAATACTAGGAAATCCAAAATCTCTAAGAATTATGAGGATAAAATCCCACTCCACCCTATCATAAGCTTTCTTGAAGTCAACAAGAAACATAACAAAATCTTGCTTAGAAGTCTTGGCCCATTCCATAGCCTCCCAATTAGTAACAAGGTTTTCAAGAATATACCTGCCTTTGAAAAAATCTTGTTTGGTTAGTACAAATGAACTTAGGAAGAATTTTTTCAAGGCAAGAGGCCAAGAATTCAACAAGGATCTTGTAGGAAACATTAAGTAGAGTAATAGGACACTAGTTCTTAATAAGAGCTCTATCTCCATGTTTAGGGATAAGCTTGATGATTCACATATTAATAGAGTTACCCAAGATACCATTAACAAAGGCTTACAAATACAAATCATGTAGGTCGTGAGTCATTTAGTCAATATTAGTTTTATAAAATTAAGCATGGAGCCCATTTGGTCCAAGGGCTTTATTGTCCTTAAGGTTGTGAATGGTGGAAGAGATTTCTTGAAAAGAGACCTTAGCCTAGAGAAGGAGTGAGTCACTCTCATAAATCATATTGGGGATGAGCCCTATGTAACTATTCTTGATGTCTTTTGAGGCTGCAATACCTTCTAAGGTAAAAAGGGTTTTGTAGAACAACTCAAAAACATTAGTAATGTCATGGAGAGTCAGGAGCTCCTTATCCTCAACCATATTTTTGTCAATTTTTTCTTTGCTCTTCTTCTACCTAAGAAGGTTAAGGAAAAATTTGGATCCTTTATCACCATATTGAAGCCAATGGCTATGGGCTTGAATAAAGGAACCTTTGATTTTAACTTATTGATGTTCCTTAAGGGAATCCCTAGCCAAAGAAACTTTTAATAATAGTAGATTTCCATAATCCATTTGTAAAATAGTGATTTTTGGATTCAATTGTGTGTGTTTTCTAACATCAATGTTTCGAATCACACTACATGATCCATCATCAGGATGAGAAAGTGCAGGATAGAAAAGATCCTATACCATCTCATCCTGATGATGGATCATCTAGTGTGATCCAAAATGTTGATGTTAGAAAACACACACAATTGAATCCAAAAATCACTATTTTACAAAGAAACTTTCTCGGCTAAAGTAAGGGATGTAGGTTGAGATTGGATTCTACTTTCTAACAACTAAAGCTAGTCAATAAGAAAATTCTCCACACATCTATAAAATTTGGCCTTCTTTTAACTAAAGGTTTGGAATATCTTTTTCCATGAAGAGATGTTTAGGTTCCATCTACTAGTATTAGAGTGAGTCTTGTTTTGCAAGTTAAAAAGTTTGATCATTTTAATGGCAATAAGGACATCTTGATCACTTAAAAGAGAAGTATTGAGAATAAATTGCTAGCTGATCTAAGGGTTTGGCTAGAATGGAGTTTCTAAAATTAACAATAGCTAAGATAGGGTAGTGTTCAGAAAGGTTTGCAGGGATGGTAACAACTGAGATACCATATTGATTAAGGGAAAAGGAAAAGAAATTAATGTTAGTACAAAACCTGTGAAGTCTAGAATAAATGTAATTAGGCCCTTGTTGAAAATTATACCAAGTATACTAAAGGGCTGAAGTATCATATTTTATGCCTTCAAGAGGGTCAAAAAATTGGAGGTGCTTCTTAAGCCTATCCCTGTGAGATTTTTTAGGGCCTTTCCATTCAAAAGGTGTTCCTCCAATCTTATCATCAGAGCTCTCAATCATATTAAAGTCACCACCAACAAGCCAGGGCATGTTAGGAAAGGTGGTCATCCAATCCCAAAACACCAAAAGAGGAACCATTAATAGTTAGTGTGACCCAATCCACCCTATTACAAGTTGAGATTCCTAAGTCAATAATGTGGCTTGTCCATTTAGGGCTAAGAAAAGGGAAACTCCACCTTTCCCTTTAGGGTGATTAGTATTGATCTTAAAATCATCCTTCTAGATACATTTAAGGGAAATGTCAAGGGAGAAACCTATGGCTTTAAGTTCTTGCAGTGTCAGAAAATCAATATTATTATGATAACCTACAATTTTTTGAATAATAAACTTGTGACCTAGAGACTCAAGGCCTCTAACATTCCAAGATATGAACTTTTTGTGGAAACAAGATTAAGAGAGCCACTAGGGAGACCTAAAAGATCTCCATTCTTCTTTTTATTTTTAGAACCAAGAGGTCTACCTTCATTCTTGGAAGCAGAAGAAGTTTTCATAATCTCATCATAACCATCACTTACAATAGCTAGCTTATCTCTATTAGAGTAATCATGAGGTAGGTCATTTGAGGGAACAAATTTTGGGGAGACATTTTTTGGGTTATGCTTGGCATAGATAACTTCAATGATGAAATTATCCTCAATTTCTTTAAGTGAAGAAGATGGGGGGTTGGAAATGATATCCTCTTGAGTAACCTCATTAGGAGGCATGGAGCTTGAATACATATTCAACTCGGCTATATCCATTATTATTATCATGGTTATCTTTCATGGTGGTATCAACATCCTTGTTAATATCAACTCTATCTAGGTTAGTTTTTGGAGAATTATGAGGGTCATCTTTCATCATTAGCATAGGGATACTATTGAGATTCTCAAAATGGTTAGATCTAGAGATACCATAATGTATTTTCTCCAATGCAAGTTGTTGAGCATTTTTCTGTCTATGCTTCTTGTTAAAAATGATTTGGAAGTCATCAGGAATTGGTGGCTTAGGAAAGGTCGAGTCCCTCAAAATAGGCATATTACTAGGGATGTTAAGAGCATTATTTTCCCCACAATGCATTTTCCTTCCCCGACTTTGAGCTAGAAAATGAGGTTGAAGTGGTAGGCATTTTACCATTATCATTAGAAGCAATTAACTCCAATGAGGATTTAGAGGTATCAATGGAGTCAATTGACTTTGGGTTTTGTGTCTTAGGAAATGAAGTTTCATCATTATTATGGTTCCTTGATAAGTCAATCAAACTAGGTTTCTTGCAGTTGACAATTATAGGGCAATTCTTCCTAAGATGCCCTTCTCCTTTATAGAGAAAGCAAGCATTCAACCCACCAAGAATCTTAACAGGGAAATAGAAGATGTCTACACTAATAATAAGCTTAAGGCTTAGAGGGATATCAATACTAGGCTTAATTGATATCAAAAACCTAGCATCAAGTTTAGGAACTAGTTGGGAGGTTTCATTGATCCGAATTATTTTACCATACTCTTCCAAAAGTTGAGGAAGAAATTTCCAAAGAAAGGGAGGGACATCCTTTAGTATAATCTACCTAGGGCAAGGAAGTGCAAGGACCTCTTCATTAATCACCTCTTGAGACCAAGCTAGGGCATGGAAGGAGGTTTTCCCAACCATCCAATAGTGATACTTAAGGGCTTCATCTTGAGATTTAGTATTGGTAAAGATAATAATGCAAAGCCCTCTTTGAATTTGCCTACAAAAAGAAATCTTCAAACCAATTCTTAAATTCCATAGGCTATGAAACTAGTCATCAAGAAATTTCCATGGTGGGCATTTCTCCAATTCCACATCAACACAAACAAAGAAAGTAGTTGTATTGCTTAACCTAGTTTTTTCCAGAGCAATTTCCTTTAGCATTTCATCATTTTGGGAAATAAAATAGTCACTCGAGGCACTAAAAGGGCTCTTACCTTCTTCGAATGGTTGCACACCTCCAACATTCAAAACAAATCTCGGAGTAGGGGAGATGCTATTACTAGTAGGGGAAACCATCTTGGCAAAGGTCCTTTTTGATAAAGGATGGATAACACTATCAGGGCTAGGGTTATTTAAAGGCATGGAGACCAACAAAGGCTCCATTGGGAGCTAAGGGTAGACCACACAAACAACTAGATGGGAAAATAATGTAAGCAAAAGGCTAGAGTAAAATAGAACAAACAACAACCAAGGAAAAAACTAAAGCACATAATATGAAAAAAACAAAGTAGAGACAAACAAACCACACGAAGGAGAAAAATCTCCTCCACGTCCTTGCAAAAACATTTGCATTCACATCAATTCTACATTCACTCCAATGTTGCACTTCCAAATATCTCAATAGTTTATCCTCTTAAAACATTATTTCGATAAAAAAACTAACGCTTATGAGAAGGCGGGGTGAGTTTCTATTCCCCTTTCCTTTAAATGGGAAAAGCTAGGAAATGGGTAGGTAATGGGGGACGTGCTTTACATAGCGGTCCCCTTTCTAATTTACGAATCATATTTTTTTTGTTATTGTTGTACAATATATTTCACAGGGAAATATGACAGAAGGGTTCGGTGAGCAATAAAGCAACCCTACTAAGACAAATAATTCCTAGCAATTGTATTTATTTTTAAATGAGAGGAATATAAATAAATTTAAAGGTTTTATCTATACAATTTTCCATCAAAAACCTTACTGGTCAAATCTATTTCTCCCTAAATTTCCTTCTGCAAAAAATCAAATAAAGGTTTGATAATGAACGCATTTTCCAATTCTTTTAATTGAGTTATGAAAATTTCATTTCATTTGCATAGATTCAAACTAATAAAATAAAATGACAATCAAATTTCAAGCACTTAGAAGACATGAAGAATACTGATCTTCTCAAATAAAATATACAATTACGGGTTTAAAACCCTACCTCTCATTGATGCTAACAATCTAACAACCTACTGAAACCCTTCATAGCTTGGAAAATTCCTTTTGCTAAATATATAATTAATCCTAAAATATAATTACCTTATTTAATTATTCTTTTCATGCACACTTAATCCACTTTTTAATTAAATAAAATCTTTAATTTTATTTCTCACTTTATTATTTAATGCAAGCATGTTGAAACCAACTATTTATTATTTTAATCAATGCATTCTTTATATACAACTCTAATTAAATCAATATTCATTAAACTCTTTTACTAAGACAACATTTAATATTGAAAATTTAAATTCTTTTAATTTAATTTTCATAATTAGGACTTTAAGTTAACTATTCTAATCTAGCCAAATATTTTAATAATTTTAACCAATGAAATACTGACTTATTTTAATATTTTTCTCTTTCTAATTAAATAATATTTAATAATTCAATATCGAAAATTGATCCAAGATTTATAAATAACTAGTCTATGAAGCAAATCACCAAGTCAAACCTCATGAAATGCATAAAGAAAATCACCCAAAGCAAAAATTAAACCACATATGCATAAAAGACTCACATGTTTTAAAAAGGGTAGACAGTCTGTTACGATTCCTCCTTCTAGGACAAGTATTTAAGCTATGTATGGGATTGGACCTGATCATTATTTTCCCATTCTCACCATTTGAGTATGGTAATAAAGCACACTCATCCTAGCAATTCAGTGAAGTTGATGCTCAATACCTGCATCCTGCATAAAAGATGAGCATGTACATGTGTGTGTGTGTGTGTATCTAAACTAAATAGGCATTTACAAGTAGTGATACATAATGTAGATCCTGAGTAGCAGGTGACTATGACTCGCTACATTAACCACATCAGGCATGTCAAACAAAAAGGTAAAACGGACACACACACACACACATACACACCATACACATGTAAGTATGGGTAAGCATCATAATAAATCACGAATCAACTTATCAAATGCTTAGATATAATAATGCATCTCTATGAGTACAAGCATAGTCATCATTAAAGACATCTCATTTAACATCGTTATGAGAGTAACCATGTTTACTAACTATGAATCATCAAACCATCAATAATATATGCAAGTAGTCATATTCATCAAGTAACATGTGAAATATAGTCAATGATGTAATCATCTTTGATACATATGTAATCCAAATCATGAAGTAATGCAATATAACTGTAAATCAAATATCCCTAAAGCTAACATAGGCATAAAATATGCATAAAAGAGTTTTGACAAACATATTAGAAAAGAAACTATAGGTGGGCATTACAAAATGAGTAGATTTAAGTGGTAGTCCTTTATTGATGCGGTTATCATAGATGACATAGAAAATCAAGCTCTACCATCTCATACTACATGTTAATAATCCATTTGGCATCACAACACACGTAACTATCTATAGTCTCAATGTAGGAGTGAAATAATATAACTTCTCTTCAATTGGTTCCCTCCATTAGATTCAAGGAAATGGAGAGGCATAAAAAAGATAAAATGTAAATGTAAGTTGATAATTTGTATATGTCAATTATGTAAAGTAATAGCTATGGTAAATGAATTGTGTAAGAAGATGGTAAAACATATTGAATTATAAGTGTAGTAAATCCATTGGTTGCAGAGGATTGTTTAAGTGTGTAACTTTTCCCATCATATAGGTAATATAAGAATAGTGATGTGACTAACAATGGCCAATCACACCCATGTAAATATATAGGGCATCAGTCTAAGCATATGTATCAAATTCTACATCTAAGAGCATGAACACACTTTGGTTGGGTGAAACAAGAAAATCCAAGTCATAAATAAGTTTAAATAATGTAGGGGAGGTTATGATGTCCTTAGTATCACTCTTAGAACAATATACATTAAGAAGTAGATAGGAGAGACACAATGCTCGATGTCAATCAATGTGTCATGATGACTCATAGTTTATAGTTAAGTTAGCAAGAAAATAAGATATAAGATGTGATTGAGAGCCCACATTAAATAGATTGGATCCAAACATGTGATGGTGCATAGATTGTAATGACTATAAATAAGATCAAAAATATGGTATAACCATTTCAGTTAGAAGGTAGGATGACCCTTAATGAAAATGCAAAAATAATTGATGGATAAGCATATATAGTGTACATATATAGAACTGGATCATGAAAACATATGTAAAGATGATTGCTCCCAGTACAAACAATATGATAATGTAGATCTAGAAACACAATAAGAAAATATAAGTCTATGAGATAATATTTTAAAATGAGATAAACATGAGATAATATAGAATAATTCACATAATAAATAATATGTGAATCATCATGACGATGTAAACATGATAAGGATCATAGGACCAAGATATAAACATGAATAGGATCATAGCCTAACGTGATCAACATCATATTAGTTGTGAAGTGTCATTATGATTGTAATTATGAGATGTGAATATAGTATACATAATCAAGATGGAATTGTAAGATGAGAATATGTGAAATCATTCAAAGCATGATAAAATACTGAACACACCATAATTTTGGAGGATAAGGATTAGATGGATAACATAAATCACATGTCACTAAAACAATATGTAGCATAGGTAGATTTTTTTAAAAAAAGTGAAAGCCCAAGGTGGTATAGATAAGAAATAACACCACATACGAATAAAATAAGGCATATAGGAAATCTAAAAATTAATTGAATTTTTATGAGAATTGAATAAATATTAACAAAATTAACAAAAAAAATATTTTTTAACTAAAGAAGCAACCTAACAAGGAAGTTGACCCTTACAAAAAAATTACCATTGTTAATTAATAATTTAATTAAATATTTTATTTTTAAGAATAATTAATTTATTAAGATTATAATCTTATTTTATGTAGTTAATAAATTAATTATAAATTTATTTAGTTATTCAAAACATGTATAATCTAGACCAGATATTAGAAAATATAAGTTAGATCTTAGTATTTAACTTTTTAAAAATGTAATATTTAAAAATTCTTTTTATTTATGATACAAATATTATTATAATCATTTCACACATTTTAGGAGTTACTAGACATATCTTATGACTATGGGTACAACTATTATAAATGTATTTTATAATAACATAAATAACTTTATTAATTTATTTATAAGAGAAATAAACATAATATTATCATATTGTATTATACATGTTTCAAAATTTTATTTTCAATAAAATAGAGGGAATACATATTATATTAACATACTTCTATTAATAGGATTCTATTGGTTAATCTTAGTTCAAACCCTAAATTGGAGATGAGATGAAAAGATCCAATGAGGAGTTAGGTTAAGATATTACAAGAGCAATTTAGTATTATAAAAAGTATGAGCATATAGGTCCCTTAGCCAATAACTAGGCATAATTTAGGGCAATAATTATTGGTCTCAAAATGGGACTAGAAGTTAAAGCTACCCACATCCACCTCGATGGAGAATCGCTTATGATTATCAATGTTTTATTCAAATACCATATGTGTACTTCATGTAGGTTTTAACAATAACTATTGTTTAAGGAAATAACATGATCCATGGAAAGACACAAGGATTGCACATGAATGGTGACATTGGTTTACTTGTAGCAAGGTGGATCCAAAGTCATGTAATGATTTCAAAGGACAAAGGTTTTATGTGGGAGAATGACATTATGCTAGCCAATTTTTTTGGAAATTTCTTTGAGATGTGCAAGATATAATGTATAAAATTGGATACTTTCTATTTAAGACTTCAATTTTCATAGATGATTCACATTCACTCTATTTTGTCTAAACTTAGAAGTTCCATATTTAAAAAAATTCTTGTGTGTTTTATTGGCATAGCAACTATATCCTCGATGAGATTCGTCTCCACCACCAGTATGTTATTTTGGTGTGATGGAAAAATTTACGTGGTATTGTTGACATTAAGGTCAATTTCTCTATTAGTGACTCAACACTTGGTTACATTTCTATCGAGGTCTACAGTTTCTACCAAGCTTATCATTCATCCAACAATGTTAACCAAATCTTTTAGTTGCTACCAAGCTAAGTAGTCAGATTACAATTCATGCCAAGCTACATAGTGTTTATTGAGAAATTGAGACAATTTACAGTATAGCCAAAGTGTAGTATAGTCTACCAAGCTATCCAAAAAAATTGATAATGATCCTAGTGTTAACTAAGCTCTATAGTGTTAACCAGGTTCTACAGTGCCTACCAAGCTTGTAGTTAACAAAGAAGATCTAGAATTGACCAAGTCATATAGTCCCAACCCAGTGATTCTATATCTATTGAGTCTCTCAGTGTTCATCGAGTTACATAGTGTTGACCAAGTTTGAGCCACTCAAAGTGATAAGTATGGACCAAGATTCAACTTCAATCAAGTGCTAGAGTTTACCAAGTGTTGACAGTGTTTGCCAAGTGTCAGAACATCACTGAGTTTTTCTTCAGAACCTGAGTTACAATAGTTGGGCCAACTTTGTGAATTATGATAAATTTGGTATTGTAGCTAACTCTAGTAAGTAATTATTTGGACTGATATATATGTAACTCATTATATCATATCCAAGTGTGTCAATGAGAAGTAATATGAAGTGTATGAGTATGAATTAAAGAAGGCTAGAAATAGTATAAGGGATGACAAAGATTTATTTATCACAAAAAGGTGATCATTGTAATTCAAGGAATCTCATTCAAAAAATTGAACTTGTAGATCAAAGATCAACCCTTGATTCATTTTAATAGGTGTGTCAGTTAAATCCTTTAACTAGGTGGACTTAATAGTCTCTTTCTAAATCTCCTCACGAAATGCATACTTCACTGTTTGTTTGGAAATCCTTTAACAAGGTGGACCTCATAGTCCTTATTGCTCCTAATAGGGTAGATGATCAGAAGTGATCAATTGTAAGCCTTAATAGGTTAACTTTATATTGCAGTACTAAAGCTTGTGGGTATCATCCCCACCCTAGTTTTACTTTCTAATTGGAATATTTCTAGGTCACCATATCTTGTGTCAAAGTGTTATGAATGGTTTATTGTTTTCATTTTTTCATGCATGCAATTAGACTAGAATAATATATGAAGGGTTAATTGGTAAAATAAGTTAAAGATTTTATTAGTTCCTGATTCACCCCTCCCCTCTTAGTAACCTAGCCTACCTTATATTTCTAACAATTGGTATCAGAGCATTTGGTTCTCACATCAGAAGTTTGATAGCTTGAGAAAACATTAGAAGCAATGGAGGTATAGAGGCTAGATGAGGCTATTGAGAATGAAAAGATGGATATGGAATTGGCTATTAGACAAATCTAGAAGGCAAAAGAGTAACTCTCTCAAAAATTGCAAAGAAAGAAAGATCTTGTAGTACAAATGGATAACAATATCTAGATTGAAGAAAGAATTGAAGACTTATGCCAAGAAAAAAATTCAGATCAAGCTGATGTAGCTATCAAACACTTATTTGAGAAGAATTCTAATTTTCAAGAAGAAGTTAGAAAGCTAAAAAGAGAGCAATAAATCCAATTAGTTAGATTATGTGAAGTTATTGAACAAAAAGAAAAAGTGAAAGAAGAGATAGAATAAAAGGACAATGAAATTCAAAAACTATCCCTTTAGCAAGCAAAATTTATTGATCAACTCAATGATGCAAATCAAGAGCTTATCATTCTAAGGATAGAAAATGAAAGACTACAAAATGATCTTAGTATTGAAAAGAAAATTGATGAGAGAATAATGAAATATTAGGAAAGCATGAGTCAATTGAATGAGAAAACTCAATATAGACTCAAAGGAAAAGTTGGATTAGGATATACAGAAGAAGGTGAATCATCCCAACAAGGAGCTCAAAAGAACAAAAGACCTACTTGCAATCATTGTGGTAAGATAGGTCATACATAAAATAAATGGGAGCAATGGTAAAGAAAAATTCAATGGAAAATGTTACAATTGCAATAAGCATGGTCATAGAGCAAGTGAATGCATAGAGAAATCTAAGTTTGAAGGGAAGTGTCACAATTGCAACAAACAAAGACACAAATCTTCAGAGTGCAAGAACAAGAAAGGAACCCAGTAGAGGAAATTGTGAAAGCAACATTTGAATGGGATTACAATACATGGTGTAGATATCACTATTGTGGTGAGTTTGGGCACATTGGAGCAAACTATATAAAACATCACATGAGGAAAAGAGACACTACAAAGAGATTCTTTGTTTGTACAAACCTTGGATGTCTTGCCAAGAACTATATAAATAGGGGTAGAGTAGAAGATGAAAAGAAAGCTAAAGATGAAAACATAAAAAAAAGAGAGGGAACAATGGGTACAATAATCTCTAGAAAATGCAAGCCAAAGTCCTAAAGTTGTTGACAGCTAAGTCAATGAGCTGGGTGGCCCAACCATTTCAACTTAGTTCGTTATGGTGATTATTGGAACTATGATTTAAAAGAAATCATCTAAAATTAGTTCCAACTAGCAAGAAAAAAGATCCATATCAATATTCAAGATGTACAAGGATCACCAAGTGATGATCGAAGTTTAAGACCTTATCGTACAAGGTCAAGTTGCATATCTTTTTTAGGATGTAGATGTTAAGTTGCTAGTTCCTACTGAGTTAGGAGACCTTATAGAGTTGAAGCTGTCTTATGAGAATTAAAGACCAAACCAAGTAGAGGGACATCCTGTCACCGAGTGGATATATGTAAAAAGCATTAATGATGATCATAAAGACTCAAATTTGTTAAAAGGAGGAAATCAAATATATTGTTTCACCACAAATAATTAGAGCGTAGAGAAAAGAGAGAATTTAGAGCATATCGGTGATTGAAGCAATTGCCATTGAAGATCACTCCTATGTTTGAAACCCTTCCAAGCAATGACATATTTAAGCTATAAGGTTAAGAAAGGTTCTGAAATGTTGATTCATGGAGTAGGTTACAAGGCACCCACATTTAAATTGAGTCCATCAACTACAAAGACACTAGATCCCACTAGAGCACAATCACAGATTCCACCTAAGCTACTACTTGTTCATGATATTTTTTGATTTTATCACTATTCTATTCAAAATCTTGCAACCCTAGAAATGAATGAAGCATCCAAAAAACTTTTTGTGGATGATGTTCTGAAACTTGACCACAAACATTTGGAGACAAAGGGTTTGACAAATATACTGCATACATTAAGGGAATTTAAAGTAAAATGGATCAGACTTATCTTGAGCCATGTTCATCACACACAACTATGGTTAGATCATCCTATTTTGATAACCAAGAAGATGATACACAAGATTATTGGATTGCCTATGTTAGATAGAGAAAAGACCACTAAAACCCTAGGTTAGGAAAAATTGACAAAGTAAACTCTTGTCGACTAGGATGGTAGAGGCATGAAGCTAAGTGGTGTGACTAACATGTAATTGAAGTTTGGCATCCATGTGATAGCTAACAAATTCTAAAGCTCAAGCTGGTTAAACAATGTGTCATGTCAAGTGGTTGACTTGGCATACAAGGTGGTGAAGAACAACTTATCCTTTGACCTTGCCAAGCTACCTTCGAATCAATTGAGAAAGAATATGGAAAGTGTCTGTGTATCCAAGAATAGTCCATGTAAGTTTGAATCTCTCTTGACATGTTTATTTTTCTATGTCTAGAAGTTTTCCCTTCTAAAGGTACTATAGTATGGAAGAAAGATACTCTAGTATTGTACCAAATCAATGAATTTATAGTAAAGATCAGAGAAAATTTTGATAGTATCATGGAAAATTATTTTGAAACGTTTAAGGAGAAAATGTAGAGTAGATTTAGAATTCCTAGGAAACTAGTAGAAGATTATGAGGAAGATATTTGTTTTATGGTTGACTATGACAAGGTTTACATTCAGGCAGTTGGACCTAGAGTGGCATGGGTTAAGGCTCTAAAATATGAGGTTAACATTGATGACACTAAAGATATCATTGAAGCTCTATTAAATGAGCCTATGGATCCTAAAGCTACATATTTGGCACTTATGAAGAGGCCAAGGCCAAAATTGAGCTTGAGATCAAGTTATATCAAGTAGTGAACAAAGGAAGGAAGAGGATAGAGAAAATAATCAAGAATTCTAAGTCATCAAGTTCTCCTTTCATGATTATCAAGGGTAAAGGAGATGATATAGAAGATAGGGATGAAGAGGATGATGTAGAGGAATTCAAACATGAGGAAGAGGAGCCTCTAAAGAAGAAAGGGAAGATTATAATAACCAAACTTGCCAAGTCTTCCCTTGCTATGTTTACAAGAAGAACTATTGAATCCAAGAAAAAGCTAAAGTTGGTTGAAGATGAAGTTGAAAAGATTATCTAATCAAAGGTATACCCCTACCCTTTAGGAAATATTGAAAAAAATGGAATAAGGAACAAGTATGGTATGTTTTAAGTCTATCAAGTATGAGACCAAGAGCAAAGAAGAGAAAAAGCAAATTGAGGATACCCTTGGGAGAAAATTGGGTAAGTGGAAGTATTCACCTGATGAGCTTTCACAACAAGTTCCTGATGCAGTTTCAAAAGTAGTTAAACTTCAATTTGATAGTGCAATGAAAACTACCAATGACATCAGTGAACAAACCTTGAGACAACTTATGCCAAGTGTTAGTGAGAAATAGGTGGAGGATCTTTGAAAGAAAATGAGAAGAAGCTCACACCCAAATTCAATACATGTCTAATGCTGCTCAAAGAAATTGAATCTATGGTGAAGTCTACTACTACCACATGTAAGAATATCTATGGACTGCACAAGCCTAGTGGCTTTGTTATGAAAGTTGATGATAAAGATGGTGAAGATAATAATGCTGAAGAAGTAGAAATCAGAGATGAGGAGATAAATGATGTCAATCTTGATGATGAGGAAGAAGATTAGGAAGCCACTAGAGGAAGTTAATGAGGCTAATTATTACCTCTACTTCATAATAGTTTTTAAACACTTTGTTAATACTCTATTTCATTTTCATCAAGACATTTGAGAACTTATGTTTACGTAAACCAATAATTAACCTATGGGTAGCCATCATGTCATCTTTTGCCAATATCATATATATGATGCAGTATTTCATATAATTATCAAAATGTGTGTTCTTATATTTGAATCTAATTTGAAAATGCTTATTTGCAATTATCTCTGCATTATAACTAACCTGTTAGCAATGAAGTTGAAGATGATTAGAAGAATTCAAAGATGAACATTGAAGACATCCAATAACATTCAAGGAGAAAAGAATTTTGAGATGTAGCCACGATGGAGAAAAGTCATAACGGTACCAAAGGAAATGATAGTGAGTATGGAGGAGATATGAAGACTTACTGCATTCTTTGCATTCATTATTATGGCAAGCGGTTGTTTAGGATTTATTATTCCCACCTTGAACCATTATCTCTTCTTCCTGTCTTGAGTTGTTATTTTCCTTCTTTCTCTCCTACAGATTTATAGCTAGGTTGTTTACTTTTCTATTTTAGAATAAGAATTGATCTCATATATATAGGGATTGGACCAAGTGTGTTAATTTAGTTTAAAAGAGAAAGTTTATGAGAACAGACTGTTAACTTTTACAGTGAGTTGCATTTTTACAATTCTATGTGTTGTTTCTATGTAATAAATTTTTGAAATGTAATGAAATAGTTTTTGGCTTCTATCTTGTATTAGTAGTTTAGTTGAAGATGACCAATGGGGCCCACTTAGGAGGTGCATTAGATTAGGATAGTATAGATTTATTTTCAAGCATTTTAAGTATTGCAATTAGAAGTCGTAAGTTCCTTCCTATAGCATCATACTTCGTGAATGTTCCTGCAACATCTGCTAGAACAGTTATAGTGGATGAATTGAGTTGAAATATTTGTTAGCCTTTCATAGTATTACTAGTATTCATTTCATAAAGAGTTAAGTGTGTTAGTTTCTTGCAGCAATAGTGTAAGTTCTTTTCCTTGCATTTTACTTTCCTGTAGCATAAGCATAGTGACTCATGAAGAGACCTAGTGCACATATTGTGCTGATCATTTCAAGTATACGTCTCTGGGTTGATAAGATTAAATGCACCTCATAGTGGGAAAAATAATCCTTAGATTGAATACATTATTCCTAAGCATGGCCTAGAGCATGATTATTATATACCTATTGTGAGGCAGACCATTTTTGGTGTCATTGCTAGGGATGGTGTCAAGTTAGGAGCATTTTTGAGTCATAGTTCTTAGATAAAGTTTTTTTTAGAAATTTCCAGTTTTGAAGCTTTCTTCACCTATGTGAAGAGTTCAATTGCATGCATCAAAGAGGAAGATGACGAATGAATATGGTAGATTTCTTCCACGGGAGTCTGTTAATTTGAACGAAGAAATTGAAGAAGAAGTTGAGATGCCTTTTGAAGATGCAAGCCTTTTTTTCATACAACATCATCCTCAAGAGAAAAACCAACAGATACAAGTGGTCTTCAACCTTTTACTATAGTTTTGGCTAGTTTCCTTGATAATACTATTTTGAATCCACCAGTTGTTAATCATCTAGTACCCAATGTCCCTTTTCAACTGTAACCTCATAATCTAATACGTCTAGTAATGGCACAACCTACTTTTCCATTTCCTCTCCCAAGCCTCATAAATACTGATAATCTCAAGAATATACCTCCAGCTACCCTTCCAAAGTTCTATCGCCTTGCAACTGAAGACCTTGATACTTTCTTATTTGAATTTGACACACTTTGTCATAGTTTTGACTACAACATTGATGGTAATAAGCTCAAATTGTTTTCAACAACATTGAAAGAATTATCTCTACAAAGGTTCATGGGCTTAGGAGTCAATGCAGTAGGAAAATGGGATGAAATCCAAACTCTATTTTTGGATAAGTCTAAAGAGTATTGCAAAGCATTTGGTTCAAGAGGAGATGATGTCTTCAGGATATCATAGAAGGTGGAAGAAACATTGGAAGACTATGTTTCACATTTCTTATATACACTCCAAAAGAACCCTCAACATGTGTTGTTCGAGGATTCATAAAAGCTAATCTTTCTAAGAGGTGTGAATGATAACTGTCTAGAAGCACTAGACTTGATGGCTGGTGGTGATGTATATCAAGCTTCTTGGGATGATCTCAAGAAGATCTATCAGGACTATTTGAGGTCAACCATGAAGAAAGGTCAAGGACCTCATTCTATAGTCACTAAAGGAATTAGCCAAGGTATTTCAAAGCTCAAGATATCTAATCTATTGTCAGATTTCAAATAGGACATCATGAATGACGTTGCTACACATCTTGACATGATGATTACAAAGAAGAAGTATGCAAAAGTTGAGTTACAACTAGCTGAATACTGCCCTCATTGCCAAAAGTAGAAGAAGTATTGCCAATGTAAACTAATTGCAAGCATGGAGAACTAACATCTTCCAACTAAGTACCTCAAGATAGATGGAGATGATGAGCAAGTGTTTCTTGTTGCTCAATTTTGGCCATGGGCCCAATGTCAAGGTATGCCTCAAGACCCTTTGCAAAATTCAAATTCATATGGTAATCAATGGCATAACCGTAATCCCCAAGGTCCTCCACAATATCAACCTAATTGGAATAATTCTGTGAAAAACAATCTGTAACAACCCCAATGGCCTCAAAATTCCCAACCACCCTAGCCTAACCAACAGAATAACCAATGGCAGAACCAACAAAACTATTGGCAAAACCAAAAAAATCAATGGCAACCATCCCAATGGAATTGGCAATCTATGAACCAATGGAGGGGATCTCAACAATGGCCTAACCAAAATACCAGTACTCCATAATTACCACCTCTAGTTCAACAACTTGATCTAGTGCCACCACCTACAAATCTTGGACCTCAAAAGAAGACACAGCTACCTACACAAACTTAGCCAAATCCAAATAGCCAATAGCCACAGTAACCCATGTATAGTATTGATGCTCAACAATATCCTACTTATGCTCTGAGTGTTGTAGATATACATCTAAGATCTGGTACAACTTTACCAATGCCTAAACTGCCTCTTATAACTAAAATACCAGATCATCCTACAACATCAGAACCCTCAATCACTAAAATGGTTGACCCAACCAATGTCACCATGCCAACCCAAGCTCAACCATCAGTGGAACCTTCTTTTCCAAAAAAAATTATACAAAGTAAACCTATAAAAGTAAAGGAACAACCCTTTGATATTGTTGATTAGTTGAAGAACATACATGTCCAAATACCTTTGTTCAAAGCCATTAAAGATGTTCCAATCTATGGAAAAGCCATTAGAGATGCTTCCCTAAAGAAGTCTGGAAGAAAGAAAAAGGACCCCACCACAATTCATGTTGTGGGACAATTGGCTGACATTATGTTAGGAAAATTGATCACACCAAAATATTCTAATCTAGGAAGTCTAGTAGTGAATGTCAGTATAAATGGTCAATTTGTTAAGAATGCTTTAATAGATCTTGGCACTGCTATAAATGTCATCACCAAGGACACTATGAAGAAGTTTAAAATAGAAGGATTAAGGGCTACTCCAATAGATCTTGGCACTTCTATAAATGTCATCACCAAGGACACTATAAAGAAGTTTAAAATAGAAGGATTAAGGGCTACTCCAACAATTATACAACTTGCAAATAGTTCTACTGTCACCCCTAATGGGATGATAGAAAACATAGTTGTAACCTTAGATTCTCTAGAGTATCCTATATAGTTCATGATTCTATCCCCCAAAGTTAATCTATTTGGTTACCTTGCCATCCTAGATTGACCATGGTTAGCCACAAATGATGCAAATATAAGTTATAGATTAAGGAATATGACCATATCCATATCCAATGGCCAAGCAACAAAGAAATTTGATTTATATCCTCCAGCACAACCATTACTAGATTTGAGCACATCTGTTTAGCCAGATTTAGGAGATGAAGAAGAAGAACTAAATTCTATAGTATAGCTCATGATGTTGCATAGAAAATCCTTTCTAAAGTTGCAAGAGGAAGATTCAATACTTCAGAGTATCCTTGTTAATAGTTGCATGGTAGAGAAAGATGTATCTGAAAGTTCTATGTTGGAATTAATCACATATGAGGAATGTGATGAGAGTTGTACTCTACTCAAAGAACCTAATATTCTTCATCCACTCTTACCATGTGAATTAGAAGCAAGTCCAATCTTTGAAGTTACTATGATAGAGTCTACAACTATTGTTGAACTTTCTAAAGGTCATAATCTCCATGTTAATCCCAAATTAACACCCACACAGATGGAATAGTTAACAAAGTTGCTTCAAGGTATGAAAAGGCCTTTGCATGGGGCTATAGTGATATGAAAGGGTTTAGTCCTACATTGTGCACCCATAGGATATACATCAATGAAGGTTGTCTAGCACTCCGTCAACACCAGAGAAGGATAAATCCAAGCCTTAGAGAGATAGTTAAAACTAAATTGCAAAAATTTCTTGATGTTGGTTTTATTTATCCTATATTTGATAGTAGATGGGTGTCACTCCTGGTCATAGTGCCCAAAAAGGGAGGAAAATGGATAATTTGTGTAAATTATAGAGAATTGAACAAGGCCACCAAAAAGGATCACTTTCCTTTACCATTTATAAACCAAGTTCTAGACACTTTAGCTGCAAATAAGTATTTCTCTTTTCTAGATGGGTATAGTTGTTATAATCAAATCAGTATTACTCCTAAAGACCAAGAAAAAACCACATTAACATGCCCATGGGGTACTTTTGCATACCCTATTTTACCATTTGGTCTATGTAATGCTCCTGTAACATTCTAACAAGCTGTTATTAGCATCTTTGCTGATATATCACATGATTGTATGGAAATATATATGGATGATTTCACAACATTTGGAGTCACTTTTGAGGAAGCAATGATGAATCTTGAAAAGGTTTTGGTAAGGTGTCAAGAACATAATTTGGCACTTAATAGTGAAAAATGTTTCATGCTTATGTAGGAAGGTGTGGTACTTGGTCATTTCATATCAGCTACAAGAATACAAGTGGATCCAACTAAGATAGAGGTAATTCAAACATTGTCCATACCTACAAAATCAAAAGATGTAAGATCTTTTTTAGGTCATCTTGAATATTATAGAAATTTTATAAGAGATTTCAGAAAAATAGCTATTCCCTTGTATAAGTTACTCACAAAAGAAACTAAATTTATTTGAACATTCGAATGTGATGAAGCCTTCCTACAGCTTAAGAAACTTCTGACTACAGCCCCAGTTTTACAAGGCCCTGATTGGAATTTACCTTTTCATATGTATACAAATGCTTCTGATTATGCCATTGGTGTAGTTCTAGAACAACAATCTCAAAATATTGAAAATGCAATATAGTATATTAGCAAGAGCCTTCATGGACCAGAATTAAACTACATAGTGACAGAAAAAGAATTGCTAGTAGTAGTTTATGTCCTGAACAAGTTTCAGCATTACATAACTAGCTACCCCATATTTGTTCATACTGATCATGCAACAATCAAATATCTCATGAATAAACCTACTATAATAGGTAGGTTAGCAAGATGGTTACTATTGTTGCAAGAATTTGATATAACTATTGTTGATAAGCCTAGAAGAGCCAATGTTGTAGCTGATTATTTATCTAGAATCCATCATGATGATATTGACACTATTTTGGTAGATGATACATTTCCAGATGAGCATTTATTTCATATTGATGTTTAAACTCCATGGTATGTAGACATTGCTAATTACATTGCAGCTAATAAAATACCAGAGCATTTTTCTTACAAGGAAAAGAAGCTGCTTGTAGAGAAAGTTTTTATTTCTCTTGGATAGATAATCTCTTGTTTTACATAGGACCTGATCAAGTTATGAGAAGATGTGTGAGAGAGAATGATACATATGACATTCTACATGCATGTCATAATGAACCATGTGGAGGGCACTTTGTAGTAAAAAGAATAGCCTTGAAAATCTTGACAACTAGTTACTATTGGCCTACACTTCACAAAGATGCAACCAACTATACACGAATGTATGATAAGTGTCAAAGTATGGGCCAACCAACAAGAACAGATGAAATACCACTTAACCCATAGATGGTGTTAACACCATTTGACAAATGGGGCATGGACTTCATTGGTCCAATTGGTCCTCCATCTAATGGGAAATCCTATATTCTTGTGTGCACTGATTACCTGACAAAATGGGTTCAAGTCAAAGCCATGAAGCATGCTCGTGATGAAAAAGTTGTAGAATTTTTGGATGAAGAAACTTTTAATTGCTATGGCATACCCAAAGAGCTAGTCATTGACCAAGGTGTGCAATTTACCTCTAATCTGATCTCAAAATTGATGAAAAAATATAACATCAAGCACCAAAAATAAAGTCCTTATCACCCTCAAGCTAATGGACAAGCAAAATTCACAAATCGTGAGCTAGAACATATCCTAACAAAAATAGTTCATCTACACTATAGGGATTGGACCAACAGATTACAAGAAGCTATTTGGGCCTACAGAACAACATAGAAAACTACTATAGGATTCACACCATTTGAGCTCCTAAATGGGAAAATAGTAATGCTTCCCTTTGAATTTGAACATAAAACTTTAAGAACTGCACTGGAGTTAAACATTGAACTTTCTATAGCACAAAGACAACATCTTCTATATCTTAACTCTTTGGATGAAATACACAAAGCTTCTTTGGAACTTACTGAAATTATACAAAAACAAAAAAAACAATGGCATGACTCCCATATTATCAATAAAAAATTTCAAGTTGCTGACTGGGTACTACTATATGATTCCAGATTTAAAGATATGTTAGGCAAGCTATAGACAAGATCGCTGGGTCCATATAAAATTAGTCATGTCTTTGATAATGGAGCTGTTCAATTAACTACCATTGATCCAGTTCATTTTAAATTATTACTCAATGGTCATAGACTCAAGTTATATAAAAGGCCCCGAACCAAAGAGGACTTCCTATAGCAGTTCTAGTGGCTAAATTCAAATACAAATTAGGTAACTCTTCCTATAGCCAAAGGTGTCAACCTTCCACCTGCTACTCTTCAACACTAATTTCTTTGTGCATGCTCATAATAAAAACTTTATGCCTACATAAAGTTTCAAATTTCTCCAATCACTTTCTCATTCCATCTCATTTCTTTACCTTCCACCCATCCACCTCATCTCATTTCTTTACCTTCCACCCACCCACTTTCCATGTCATCATTTTCTAATGCTTTCAATAAACCTTGTGAGTTTGCTGACGGATGTTGTCCCTGCTGATGTAACTTCCGCCACCTTTTGGTATGTGCGACGATAAATTAACAGGTATAAGGTTTTCAAATTATAATTCATTTATAGTCCACAGATTTTGTTAGTTATATTAAATATTGCATTCTTTATATTATGGCAGTGTTATGCCAGTTCCATACCCCATACTAAGTTTGACAAGTTTGGACACTTGTCCATATTTTGTAGGGGGTAGGGAAGGTTACTAAAACCCAATGACTGCATTTATTCATAAATTTTTTTTCCAAATCTTCATATTTCCTTAAGTACACAAGTGTCTAGGTGTCGCATCACTTATTTTTGAATGATTTTATTGTCAGGCTGTGATGTGACTTGTGTTTAAATTTTAAGTGATTGTAATCTCATTTTCGGATGATTTTCACACACTTCCATGATTTACTCTCATTAAATCAATAATATTACTCATAACGAATCATTATGACATTAATTACTTATTAAATGAAATGTGAAAATGATCTGTAAAACAACAAAAGAAGCCTGAATTTGTAAGGGGGAAATAGTGCAAGCAGTGTAGATAGTAAAAGTGTTAAAAGTAGAATGGATGGACAATTGTAGAGGCGAGAACTAGTGGAGCATACCATTTTGCTCTCAAATGTAGAGGTTGTGAGGAGATTTAATGTGAGGAGATTTAATGTGTGTGGCTGGTTAGGGTACTTTTTAAGTTTGACTGCATTTAATGAAGATGTAGCCACAAAATTCACAAGGATGTTTGATGAAGGGGAAGCTTCTATATGGGGCTTAACAGTGGTTGCTACAAAATGCATAGAAAAAGTAACTGGGTTATCGACGATAGGAGAATATTATCCCAACACTCATGATGCAAGATCAGCCAGGGCTCAGTTCGTTATACCAACTGACCCAGAGATGGAAATTACCAAGCAAGATGTGTCTTCTACTACCATACAATGAGCTGGCCATGCACATTATTAGGTACCTCACATGTGAAAGAATATTTTCATATTTACATACACATCATTTTAAATTGCTCAATTGTATAAGGCATAATCATCTAGTTAATGTTCCCAATTTCTTGTACAATATGCTATGTATTAGTGCGGAAGAAACTCAAAAGGAAAAAGAAAATTCCATCACCCATCATGCCCTAATTAAATTACTCATAGAAATGTCACTTAGGAATGTTTCTCCCCTGTCATGGGTGGAATTTTTCCAAGATAAAACCTTACAACCCCAGGCTGCCCTTCATGAACAACCTAGCAAGGAGAATGTAGTTCCCACTAATGAACCTACTGAGAAAAGCACTCAAGAAGCTAAAGCCAAAAATGTGCAAGGCAATGTACAAGAAAATGTGTAAGAAAATGTGCAAGAGATTGTGCCTTCACTTGTTCAAGAAACCCAGAAACCTACCTCTAGCTGAGCAAAGAGAAGACAAAAATTGCATGAAGAAATCTCTATTCCAATAAAAGAAGAGCCAAACCCTATAGTTGTGAGGCAAAAGAGAACTAAGAAGGGTCCTGCAGTAGTTACTCTTACAATAAAGACACCAAAAGGAAGTGGTATGTAGAAAGCTATGATACTAGAAGAAACCCCTGTACGAAGAAGTCCTAGAATGAGAGGACAAATTTGCAAAAAATTCCCCTCATCCAAGCCATCTATTAAAGAATCCCCTATAAAGATTGTTCCTGATCAGTCTCCTCCTCACCCTAAAATTGACAACATTCCTAAAAACCCTAACGAGGAATGTAAGATTGAAGTTAATGAAAATCCAAATGATACCCTAGTAGGCCAACTAGGTACTTTGAGCTGTAGGGATGAAATAGTTCCTAAACAAGTTTATCCAAACATTGCCCTAGTTCCCTATAAATGAACATGGTTTATTGATATTGTAGAGAAATTATGGAGGGAACAGAGAAAGAGGAAAAGAAACCATCAAGAAGATAGCGGTTCCATTACCCTATAGAAACTCCTTTGCTAGTTGTTTGGACAACATATGTTTGCTAAGGCCCTATGGGAAGAGGAGAGGAAAAGAATGAAGAAAGACATAGTGTCTCTAAGTGTAGAAATTATAGATTTGAAAGAGCAATTGGCGAATCAAAAACAAAGGATGGATCATGCCCTCAAATTGGTTGATCAAGCACTTGCATGTAGACCACCGCCATGAATTTATGCTCTCTATTTAAAAGAACAATTTCTCTTATTCCAACTCATGCTAACCCTTAAGAATATAAATGTAGAATTTAAATCAGCCCAGGAATTTTATGGCTTATATCAGACTCTTCCATTCTAATAGAAAAATTTTCTCTATGAATTATATGTGCATAATTTTGTTATCCCTTCAGAAACCTAATGGAATCCTTTACTCTATATAAGGAATATACATTTAAGAGCTTTGATGTCCTAGATATCTAATGAAGAAAACTATGATAGGGAACTAAATAATTAAAGAGACAAGGAAAGGACAAAACCACTTCCACTAAGAGTCAAAATCAATAAACCAGAAGAAGTTCATAGGGACTGGTTCAGGTTAAATTATGGGGATAACAATAAGGGAGTAAGGGATATCATCTTCACTATTAGAGCCAAAGCCTATGTTGATTATGAGAACTTACCCTACTTTTCTTTCTAGAGAGCTATGGCTAGTGCTAGAAGTAGATGGGTTAGATTACTTGAGTCACTTAAAAGGTTAGAGCCACATAGTCCCATCAACCTAGAAGCTGCCCTTCACCAAGCTCCAAACTATCAGGAGTTAGGAAAATAGGCTAGACCCAAATTATTGTGCCCACTCACTATGCAACCTCCAATGCTCATGTGGCCTTTATATGACATTAATGCTGATAGACTTGACAAGCTGCAAGAGGAAAACAGAAGGGAGGTTTGGGAAAGAACATGAGGATTCTATTATACCTTCAAGAGCAGCAGGAAACAAAGGGTAGAAGTGGGGGAATTCAGGTCACTGACTAGGAAATGCCATGCTTGAGGAAAAACATCAATTTACTAGGGGGTAGATGATGAGGCTAATTATTGCCTCTATTTCATGATAATTTTTAAACACTTTTTTAATACTCTATTTCATTTTCATCAAGACATTTGTGAACTTATGTTTCCCTAAACCAATGATTAACCTATGGGTAGATAGTATGTCATCTTTTGCCAATATCATATATATGATGTAGTATTTCATATAATTATCAAAATTTGTGTTCTTATATTTGAATTTAATTTGAAAATGCTTATTTGCAATTATCTTTGCATTGTAACTATCATGTTAGCAATGAAGTTGAAGATGATTGGAAGAATTCAAAGATGAATGTTGAAGACAACCAATAACATTCAAGGATAAAAGAAAGTTGAAATGTAGCCATAGTGGAGAAAAGTCATAATGATACAAAAGGACATGGCAGCGAGTGTGGAGGACCTATGAAGAATTACTGCATTCTCTACATTCATTATTATGGCAAGCGGTTGTTTAGACTTTATTATTCCTACCTTGAGCTGTTATCTTTTCTTCCCACCTTGAGTGGTTATTTTCCTTCTTTCTCTCCTGCGGATTTATACCTAGGTTGTTTACTTTTCTATTTTCATATAGGGATCAAACCGTGTGTTAGTTTAGTTAAAAAGAGAAAGTTTATGAGAATAGACTGTTAACTTTTATAGTGACTTCTATTTTTACAGTTCTATGTGTTGTTTCTATGTAATCAATTTATGAAACATAATGAAATAGTTTTTGGCTTCTATCCTATGTTAGTAGTTTAGTTTAAGCCAACAAAGGGGGCCCACTTGGGAGGTGGACTTGATTAGGATAGTATAGATTTATTTCCAAGCATTTTTAGTATTGCAAGTAGAAGTTGTAAGATCCTTCCTATAGCATCATACTTCATGAATGTTCTTGCAGCATCTGTGAGAATAGTTATAGTGGATGAATTGAGTTGGAATATTTGTTAGCCTTTCATTGTATTACCAATATTTGTTTCCTAAATAGTTAAGTGTGTTAGTTTCCTACAGCAATAGTGTAAGTTCTTTTCCTTGCATTTTACACTCTTGCAGCATAAGCATAGTGACTCATTAAGAGACCTAGTGCACATACCGTGCCAACCATTTCAAATATACGTCCCTAGGTTAACAAGATTAAATGCACCTCATAGTGGGAAAAATAATCCTTAGATTGAATACATTATTCCTAAGAATGGCCTAGGGCATGATTATTATATACCTATTGTGAGGTGGACTAGAAGTCTTCCAAAAATATAGATTATTGAAGAATCTAATGCATAAAAGATTGCAGCACAAATTATGACTTCACTTCCATATTTTTTCACCGAAGACTTCGTGCAATTATGCGTAGAGAAGGCTTCTGCTGAGTTAGTTGAGGTCAAATTTGCAACACCTAGCACAAAACCAATCTTTGGAATTTCTCTACCAAGTAGTAGCAAGGTATTCCTATTGTTAATTTTGTTTCCACAATTAGTACTATTGGTTCTATTCCTCTATTTCCAACTATTGTTTCCAACATGGAAAATGCAATGATAGTTTAGAATCAGTCTCAACCAAGCAGTGAAGTTTTGAATAAGGGTAATAATATAGTTTCTATCATTAAAAATATTAAGGGAAAAGAAGAGGAAGAAATTGATTTTGATGAGGATATTTTTATTCCAAATTGGGATACCTCTAACCTCACTCTTGAAGAAATGGATACCATTGGATAACTTTGGAAGAAAAGGGCTACGAAAAAGAAGCTTAGAGAATAGAGGAAAAATATTAATTACGTCCTTGAGGACATAAAGAGAATATTTGTTGATGCTATGAATATTAAGGTTGATGGGAAATAACCTATTCTAGATAAGTTGGGCTAAAATTGTCTACAAGTACAATGAAGGATTGAATGGACAAGAAAAATTAATGCAGCCGTAGGACCTAGAAAATGGGCTAATGTCTAACATACTATGAGCAAATCACAAACCCAATAAACATATGTTAACACCCTCTAGTCTACCATGAAAGGATAAAACCATATTAATGGACACCCTAGTTAATCTAGGTGTGATAAGGAAGTGCAGATAGTTCTTAAACCCTTCCAAGTGAGCTCCTTCCTTGCACCTACAAGCACAAAACAAAAAAACCCAAGTTAGAAAAGCATTTTCACGTCAAGTTCACCAAATCTAGCACCTAGAAAAAGTGGGCTAATGTCTAACATACTATGAGAAAATCACAAACGAATTAAACATATGTTAACACCCTCTAGTCTACCATGAAAGCCAAATTAATAAAGAAAGCAAACAATGTTAAAACTCCCTCTTTCACTTGTAGCTCCCATGTCCTTCTATCTTCTCCATGTGATGTAGCTCCAAATTGCCTATAGTATACACAATGTTGAATAAAAAGTCTATGATAATGATGGTGCTATTAGAATACTTGAAGATGTGATTTGAATATGATAGAAAGAGTAAAAATACTAAAGAGCCAAGGACTTGAAAAGACATAAGAATTAGGGACCAGAAATGAGAGAAAGAGAAAGAATGCTCATTTTATAATCAACACGGAGGATGAGAGCATTGGAATCGTCACCTTGGATATGTAACATGGCAAGAGATTCCTTAGAGAATCCATGAAGCATATGACACAAGATGCCAAGTGTAGGATTGAATGATGCTTGGAAGTAAAACTTGGCTAAAGATGGAAGAGAATCTATGACGCATCATATGATACCTCAAACCCACTTAAAGCCAAGAATCTATGACAAAGGAAGCCAAATATGGATGCGCGTAAGAGAATAAGAATATTGGATTATGACATATCTTAGCCAAGTGTCAATGGAAAATCCACGAGGTGTCACACCCATGTGTCATAGTGATGTTAATATTATGTGGAATATTTGAATTAAAAATCCATTATTCCACACAAATAGAAATTAGTAAAAATGGAATTAATGGTGGAAAATATTACTTAGGAAATTGTAAATTTCCATGGTTTGTGGATGATGAACCAATTAATTAATAAAATATCAATTAATTGATAAGGTTAGTTAAGAAGAATAATTAGTGAAATGATATAGGATTAAATTATGGGTTATTTAATCCTATAGAGGAAATTAGTAAATGATTGGCTAGTTTGATTTGATAAGTGCGACAGTATCCTTTGATGAAATATGATGATGATACAGATCGACTGGGATGATGATAGATAGACCAAAGCCATGGTCAAGTTGATTGATTGATTGAAATTGATAACATGTCAAGGAAACATGACATGAATTAAGAACATGTGACACTTAACTGATATTGTAAATGCTACAGGATAGAGACTGATTGATATGATTCATCATAATAATATCGATGGACATTGTCAATATAATTAAAGTAGTTGATGATGTCATGATCCAACATTCAAAGACTCAACGATGTCAAAGATTGGATGACATGAATGATAGTTTGACTTAGCATTGAGAGCCATGATAGTACTAAGGTTAGATTGATAAGATTTGATAGATTGATTAGTTTCCAAGGCACTGAAAGCCACAACAATGCCTAGGATTGGACAAATGATGATTGATTTTTGATGTTTGATATGTTTTTTAATGATTCAAACTGATTTTGGGTCATTCCAAGTTGATTTGGGGTGATTTCAAGTTGATTTGATATGATTTCAAGTTGATATGATGTGATTCCAAGTTGATCTAAAATGCTTTTGAGTTGATTTGAAATGGTCTTTCATGATTTTGAAATGATTTTGAAATGATGTGAAATTTATGTGAAAGAGGATATTAATGATGATAGACACTGTTGAGATGTGATCAAGTTGGCCAAAGATTGGGGATAGTGGAATGAGAAAATGGGATGAATTATTATGGAAAATGATGTTGATTCAGGGGTTTGAGAGTATTTTCAAGGGTTAACACTTAATATAGTGACCAAATAATGAAAATGATAGCTCAAATTGTTCACAAAAAATATATGAATCCAACACAACTAACAGTTTCAAAATTAGAGTTGAAATGCAAAAGTTATGGCCTTTGAAGTGCAACATAGGGGCTCTAGGAGCAGTTTTGGGCATCCTACTACCCCAAGTCCGGCCAAAATGCACCCAAGTGTGCCCAGTGCACACTTGGTAAGCCCAAGTGCACTATGAGAGTACCAAGTGCACCTATTATGCACTTGGGAAGCCCAAGTGCACTCTAAAAGTGCAAACTATGCCCTAGAAGCCTCCGGGGGCCAAAAACAACTCTACTGGACTCATAATAACTTGAAACTTTTTGTGAGTGTCCAAAATGGTGGAAAGAGGTCAGTAGATGGGTAAAACAAGTAAAAAATGGTCACATTTGGTCAAACTTGGTCAAACAAAGGTTAGATTGAGGCTGGACTAGGTGGAAAGCCCTAGAAGATTGACAAATAGTGTAGGATGATGTAGGAATGTAGGAATGCAAGATGAAGATGATTTGGTGTATCAAAAGACATGATAATGGTGATGAATGAAGATATGAATGAAAGAAGATTGAAGAGATGAAATGAGGACTAGTTAGAATGAGGTGAAGAGTTTTTCTTTCAAAAAGTGTACTATATGTCAAATGGAGCTTCATTTTGATGAAACCGTAGATGCAAACCATTTTTTAGTCTCTACATTTTGCCCCTCTTTGATACAATGTGATTTAGGGAATTGTGTCAAAGAATATTGATGAGAATGCCATAATAACATGCCCCAGTAGGAATAATATATGGGTGCCCCCTCGAGAAATTGACTGAGATATGCATATGATAGATCAATTTGTTGATAATGAGATGCAAGGTAGCGGATGAAGAGGACACAAAAGATGGAAGATATGAGATGAGAAATAGTTAGTATGATGGGAAGACTTTTGCTTTTGTAAAGTGCACTACATGTCAAATGGAGCTTTATTTTGATATGGAAAATGCAATGCAATGCATCATGGCATAAAGGGCCAGAGCGCAGAATGAAAACCTTGTGTGTAAACAAGCATTATGCAGACAAAAAATGACCTTGTCCTTCCTAAAGCATATATACATGCCTCAAACTCTCAAAGGTACATTTTAATAGACAGAAAATAAAAGATGACCATGAGCCATCTCGACCACTCTCATATATTAGTTTATATCATCAAATGGCATAGGAATAGAGAAAAAAAAAATCACTCACTAAATAGCATGAGCTAATGGCTATTCTTGTCTATTAATACTTGCTTTTTAGTGTTTGAGGTCTTTAGATAGTGTTTGATAGGTTGAGTCATGTAATAGTTTTGATTGTTGATTCAGTTGATAGGTTAATAGTGACATGTTGGATTGATTATTGGTTCACGTTGCTTAGATAGGTGTGATTGTCATTAAAGTATAGTGCTTCGAGTTTTAGTTTGCAAAGTGAAAGTGTTCACACAAAAGAGGTGATTATGTACAAGGTTTATTACAAATTTTTGATGGGTTTTCTGATTTTTAGGGTTTTTGAGGATAGTTGATGTTTTTGTGTGACTGGTTTCTTTAGGACATTTTACAATTTTTAGGATTTACTTCACGACATTTTATGATTTTTAGTGATTTTTTCCAGGACATTTTATGATTTTTAGTGCTTTTTTCATGACATTTTATGATTTTTAGTGTTTTTTTCACGACATTTATGAATTTTTAGGATTTTTTCAAGATTGTATAAGCATATATAAGTGTTAGCTCCAATTTGTTACATGATAGGTCCAATGGATAAAAATTTCTTAGGGATATTCCCCTAGTTCAAGTTCAAACTCATGCACCATGTAAGTAATATGCCCCCAGACAAGACGCAAACTATGTACAAAGGCCAATGATAAAGTATGTGTAGACTAGTGATGCATTAGGTAAGATAATAATGGATATTAACTAGTTCATTAGCCATGGTCAAGGAGCCAAGGATGTCTTGCAAGATGAAGGATGTGATCAAGGAATAGCAAAAGGGAAGAAAACTAGATGGAATCTTGATAGATGGAGGAGAAACAACTGATTACACATGGCGCATGTTTGACAGGTTTTCACCATGGTACTTGCCCAAAACACTTGTTTGCCAGGTTTTCACTTTTGGACGAATTTCTTCTCTTGACTCAAATTTTTGTGCCAAGATGCTTGTTTGTTAGGTTTTCATCAAGGAATCCATTTTTTCATGGCTTTTTTCACTTTTTTCATTTCTTTTTTTTGCATCTTTTTGCAATTTTTTTGATATATTTTTTAAGGACTTTTTTCAATTTTATTGAAATTTTTTTAGGACGTTTAGACAAAATCATGAATGTTGCTGATGAATGCTAAGAAGAAATCTATTGTTGGTGCTGCTAGTTGATAATCTTGGGACCCAAAACTGACCATAACTATGTAGGATTCGATCCAAGTCTGTAGCTAAGATCAAACCATTGGAGAGACCTTGAGACATACCATTGTGTACCATATGTAAGACATTGTCTACCTCTTGTGAATCAAGGCATCTAAGGATAAATGGGTCAATAGATATGTTGTGTGGGATGTCATTGATGATGATGTGCTCAAAGGCTTGTTGGATAGAGGTTGTATTTTGTTTATTGGAAAAATTAGGTAGTAGGATTTGTAGAGAAACAACTAGATATAAGGAAGGATTGGGAGGATTGAGACCAACAATTTCCCACATGAATGCTGATTGAGAGAGCCCAAAAAGACTTTGTGGCATGTTTAACACTGGAATACTGATATTCATGGCATCAACTTGTTTACTTTATATCATTGGGAGCTGTTTACCTTTTGATCTTTCATGGTCTAATGGCATCCTTCATTTTTCACCAAGAGACCTATTCTTGTCATTTTTTTCTTTGTGTTCAACTTTACATTTGGAAGATGGAATTGACTCCCCAAAATATGCCAATGTGTTCACTTTAGAAGACATTTCTTCTTTATGACCACCAAATTTTAATGTTTTCATAGATTTCAAAGTCTATTGCAAGAGCATCATCATTTTTGAATCAGTCAAAAATTGGTCATCCACGTTGGTCCCAATCCAATAGTTTAGGATAACTTGAGAGGATCTCATCATCAGTGTTGAATGGGCTCTAGTTGAAGGTATAGATATGGGCATTAGTTTCAATTGCATCATTGGGTTCATGCTCAGAAGTTTGAGGATTGTTGGTGTTAGGTGGGGTATCCTCAGATGCCTTTTCATCATTCAAAACATCCACAATCTTACATGTAGGTGCCATGGTACTAGGAGGACCTATTCGTAATAGTTAAAATCCAAGTGCCAAGCTAGGAGGTTGTCCTTTTGTAGTGATAGGTTCAATTATTCCTTGTTTTTGACATCCAAGGCCACTATAGCCATCATAGTCTTATCTTTGCATGATAATAAACCTAGGTCCATACTTGCTAGGAGATATCAAAGTGGATTTTTGTTCTACTTTTTCTTTCTCAGTACACACAGATGTATTCTCATTGATAGAAGTGGCATTTTGTGTACTGATCTCAAAGTGTTGGTCTTGCAATAGTTGTGATTTACCATGAGATTAGGGAGAAAGTGGTGACTCCCTAATGTGGGATACTTGAGACATAAAGTATTCTCCATACCCTTTATCTTCAATCGTTAGCTTTTCCTTGGCCTTACTAAGGAGTATATCATCATTCACATACTTAGAGGAATCTATGGGTTGTGCTTCATTGTTTGCTGGGACTTGGTATGTAGTAGCATCTCTCTGATTAGCACAAAACTGGAAAGGATCTAGATCACCAGGGATGGTAACCTCTATATTGTTGTAGGAAAACTTTAGACATTAATGAAATGTAGAGGGTACTGCTTTCATAGCATGAAGCCAAAGGCATCCTAGTATCATGTTGTAATTCATTTCTATATTGAGGACATGGAACAAAGTACTCTCAGTAGCTAGACCAACTCTAATGGGTAATATGATGATACCCTTGGAGAAGCATTCACCATCATCATATGCTTTTATTGTGATCCTTCGAGAGAGACCCACATCATTTTCAAAATAACTCAAACCTTTGACTAGTTTTAGTGTACAAATATTTAGCCCTACTCCCCCATCTATCAAGACACATCTGACTTTAACATTGTGGAAAAAGAATTCAAGGTGAAGGGGATTACTGTGGTTTGGTCTCTCTTTAGGAATATCTTGAGGGGAAAAGGTGATATGTTGTGATGCAGATAAGTTCCCTACCATGGCTTGGAACTGGGCAACAATGATGTTATTTGGGACTACTAACTCTTTAAGGGCTTGATCCAAGATCTTCTCATATTGGGGGGATGCATGTAGTAGGTCCAAGATGGATATTTGCATAGGAGTCTTGCCGAGTTGTTCAAAGGGGCTATAATAAGATGAAGTAGGAGTAGCAGGTCTGCTAGGGGATGTAGGTCTAGTAGGAGCAACAAGTCTAGATGGGGCTCCAAGTAGGGTGATCTTGGTACGACATGTACTGATAGCACAATGAGGGTCTTCAACCTTTAAGGTGAA
Source organism: Cupressus sempervirens (assembly GCA_028749045.1). Classification (NCBI taxonomy): domain Eukaryota; kingdom Viridiplantae; phylum Streptophyta; class Pinopsida; order Cupressales; family Cupressaceae; genus Cupressus; species Cupressus sempervirens. Next base: position 973,898,683 of record CM053787.1, read on the forward strand.
TGTGGATATACAGGAATCTGACTCATTGACATAGTTAATGGTGTAGTCTTATCCAGTGAGCATGCAATTCGCATTACCTCATGAGTTTGATTTTGAACTAGAGGGTTTCTCTTTGTCATGATTACCCAAAGGATCTTTGAAGATAGTGTGATCAGAGTTGGATGCTAGTAGTGATGGATCAACTATGATTATACCATCATAAATGAAGTCTTGTATTGCATGGATTACTTGGAAACATGATGAGGTCATATGTCCTTTGGTGCAGTGGTAATCAAAGAATTTTTTGTCATCCCACCAATCTACTTTAGTTAATGGTTTGTCTTTGATCGAGGGTAATTGTAAGAAGTTATTATTGAGTAACTATTGTAGTGCAGTCTCAAGAGGTATCCTCAATGGTGTAAATATTTTGTCCTTGGTATTAGGGTATCTTCAGGGTGTGTCCTATATGGAAGTATTGGTCTTCCATTGCACGAGGTTGATGTTTGATTAGGAGTTTGTGAGTTCGTAAGGTTTGCACCTTTCAAAGTTAGTTAAGGTTGTGCTATGCTAATTGTGCGAGCATCCACAATGCCATCATTGGTCACATTCTTGTTTTTGCAAAAAAATTTTGCCTTGTCATTAGATGAGTTGTTGTTTGTGTTTTCCTTGTTTGTCTTGAGGATTCCCTTGCGGATAAGAGAATTTTCAATACTAGCCCCTTTTTTGATCAATTTAGAAATGGTGCTTGGAATTTTGATTTTGAGTTCATACATTAAGTCCAGGAATAATTTTTCAATGCACAACTTAACTTGTTGTTCTCCAGGAATGTCTAGTGAGCATTGACTGACTAAGCTTCTCCAACATAGCAAAAATGTGATAAATGGTTCTCCCATCTAATGTTTAGTTGAGCACAAATCGGAAAGCATCACCTCATTCGCAATGTTAAAGGAAAAATGGGAGATGAACTTGTCTGCTAGCTTTGACCAAGATTTGATAGTACCTAGAAGTTTAGAGTACCATTCAAGTGTGGGCCCACCTAGGGAATGGGGGAACAATCTCATGAGGTAAGTGGGATCATCACTAAGTTCGATACAAGAGGCATAAAATTCTTAGATGTGATCAATAGGGTTGCCTTTTCCTTGATATTTTTCAAACCTTGGAGCCTCAAAGTGTTTTGGGAATGGAGGCATATATAGAGTTTTGTCAAATGGATTAGGACGTAAGTTCCTTTTTGTATATAGAGCCTATTTCTTTTGGACTCCCAATGCCTCAACTTGTTTAGAAAGTTATTTGAATTGTTGCAATAGCTATTCATTAGGGTTTTTCATGATAACTTTCCCTTCAAGTCTTTTGTGCCTATAAGTAGACCATTTGTTGTGGCGAGAACTATGTCTACTCAGTTTTGACATTTATCTATCTAATGAGTCTAGTGATGTGCCACTAGGTGGTGGAGGTATGTTAGTACCTCAAAGACAAAAAGGTCCCTACTGTGACACATGTTGGGATTCTGAGGGGGGTGGTTGTCAAGTTGCTATGCTAGGAAGCTAGGATGATGGGGTTGATGTTGTGATGGATTAGGAGATGCAAAATGATAGTTACACTATAGGGAATTGTGTCCTAATTGAAGAAAATGAAGGTTAGGAGATGCAGAATGCAAATTAGGGCATTCTAAGATAGGGGGGCCTATCCAGGTACCTAAGGACACTGTTGAAGCCTCAAAATGTTGTTTGGAAGCCCAAACTAGGCTCTCAGACTACCAAGTACACTTATATAGTACCAACTACACCTATGGTGTAGTTGGGGCTAGTTTGGGCATAGTTGGTAGTTTCAGAGCGTAGTTGGGAAGCTAGGCTAAAACTAAGGCAATTATAGGTGCTATGATTTCCAGATTGATATCACACTGAGCCAGATAGAAAGGTATAGTGCCAAGACTAGAATAATGGTTAAAGTGCTCAAGGTGAGGGTTGGGTATGCAAGGATGCAAGATGGACAATGCAAAGTGCAAGTTTGGGAGTTGAAATACAAAGAATGAAGGATGCAAACTAAACCTTAATAATGCAATGTGAAGGATGAGGAATAGTAAGTGGGGACTAAAAGATGTAAGATGAATCCTATATGGTGCAAGTATGAGGCCTAAACTATGGTGAATGAAAGTGGTTCTATGCAAGGATGAAACCTATGTTATGCCAAGCATGTTTAAGATCACAAATGGCCTTGTTTTTCACGTCTTGAATGTATTGGACCAAAGTTTGCAAAGTTTTGACAAAGGTTGTAATGTTTTGAAAATGTGTAATGTTATCTAAGGTGTAGATTTGAATGTTTTCTTTATCATGATTAATATTTTACACACACGTAAGACACATTAAGACAAGAATAGCTATTGTTAAAAGTGAACAAACACACCACAACCTAGGCTCTAGGATTGTATCCACTGAATTCCTACTTCAATTGAAGTTCAGCCGCACTTATCCAAAGCGGACAACCTAGGATCTTGGCACCACAGGCTTGCCCTTACTATGCACTCACTTCTCAGGGCTACCAAGATACGCTTCCCAAGGGGCATGACTTCCCAAGAGATTGTTGTCTCTACTAAGGATTGCAAGAATGTAGGATGTCTTCATGGGCATGGGTGACCCCTTGAGCCAATGGATACAAAGGATTTTGACCACTAAAACATGGTCTTTAGTAATGGAATTCCATTCAAAAAGTGAATGATAAACTTCCTCAGAAGGTCTCCCAGCCTTGAGAACCGGGGTTTGATGCACCATAAGGTTACTAGAGGAGAGCTATCACACAACAATACTACTGACATGGCTTTCACCATAATTGAGTTTTATTTAGTAGCTAGAACATTGACTTGGCTTTGGCTCATTACCACTTTGAAGTTGTCCCCTGGAATACCGAATATCGAATATCTTGGTCCAAGGCAGGCTTCACTATAGTAGTTGCATGGATTTCTCTTACAACCAAGATCCATGAATGGCGAGGGGAGGGGATATGTCCATGCAACTCCGTATTTAAGCACTATAAAAATTCTAGGTAGAAAAGAAAAATTTCATTTTAAGCACCAAACAAAGTGTTGTTTACTCTAAGAAATCCACACACATGGTTTTGACAAACACATAGGGTTTTCAACAATGTCCTGCAAACAATCATTACTAGTTTGTTATGATCATGTATTCATCCAATGATTGCCACATGCTGCAAATAAACCATCAGTACACAAAATCATCAAACCTGTGTCCTAGAAGAAAATGGAAACCTTAGATGTAGATTTTGATTGAAACAAGTGCTTTCTATGAACCAAGTGCGGTCTGATAGAGCAAACTACACCCCAGAAGGCCAAAATGGTTCAAAATGCCCCCAAGTGCACTTAGAAAGTGCTAACTAAACCCATTGTGTAGTTGGGGCTTAGAAGGGTGCAGTTGTTAGTTTTTGGGCATAGTTGGGAGGTTAGTGGCAAGTTGTGGGGAATTGGTGCCTAAGCAAGACGTAGAAACTGAAAATTTTGAAACCTATACACCCAAGTGCACCTAGACAGTGCAGACTATGCCCATGGTGTAGTTAGGGATCCAAAGGGCGTAGTTGGTAAGTTAGGAACAACAAATAGGGGTTATGGTGTCTTCTAGACCACTAGAATTTCCTCCTAGGGATCCCAAGTACGCCCTGATAGAGCAGAGTGCACCCTAGGACAAAAAGCTAACAAAATGCATAGAATGAAAGGATATAACCATATTAATGGACCCCCTAATTAATCTAGGTGTGATAAGGAAGTGCAAATAGTCATTATACCCTTCCAAGTGAGCTCCTTCCTTGCATCTACAAGCACAAAACAAGAAAACTCAAGTTAGATAAGCATATTCACGTTAGGTTCACCAAATCTAGCACCTAGAAAAAGTGGGCTAATGTCTAACATACTATGAGAAAATCAAAAACCCAATAAACATATGTTAACACCCTCTAGTCTACTATGAAAGCCAAATGAATAAAGAAAGCAAACAATGTTAAAACTCCCTCTTTCACTTGTAGCTCCCATGTCCTTCTATCTTCTCCATGTGATGTAACCCCAAATTGCCTATAGTATAGACAATGTTGAAGAAAAAGTCTATGATAATGATGATACTATGAGAATAATTAAAGATGTGATTTGAATGTGATAGCAAGAGTGAAAATACTAAAGAGCAAAGGACTTGAAAAGACTTAAGAATTAGGGACTAGAAATGAGAGAAAGAATGCTCATTTTATAATCAACACGGAGGATGAGAGTAGTGGAATTGTCACCTTGGATATGTGACATGCCAAGAGATTCCTTGGATAATCCATGACGCATATGAAAAAAGATGCCAAGTGTAGGATTGTATGATGCTTGGAAGTCAAACTTGGCTAAAGATGGAAGAGAATCTATGACATGTCATATGATCCCTCAAACCCACTTAAAGCCAAGAATCTATGACAAAGGAAGCCAAATATGGATGTACGTAAGAGAATAAGAATATTGGATTATGACATATCTTAGCCACATGTCAATGGAAAATCCATGAGGTGTCACACCCATGTGTCATAGTGATGTCAATATTATGTGGAATATTTTAATTAAAAATCCATTATTCCACACAAATAGAAATTAGTAAAAATGGAATTAATGGTGGAAAATATGACTTAGGAAATAGTGAATTTCCATGGTTCATGGATGATGAACCAATTAATTAATAAAATATCAATTAATTGAGAAGGCTAGTTAAGAACAATAATTAGTGAAATGACATAGGATTAAATAATGGGTTATTTAATCCTATAGAGGAAATTAATAAATGATTGGCCAGTTTAATTTGATAAGTGTGACAATATCCTTTGATGAAATGTGATGATGATATAGATCAACTAGGATGATGATAGATAGACCAAAGCCATGGCCAAATTGATTGATTGATTGAAATTGATAACATGTCAAGGACACATGACATGAATTAAAAACATGTAACACATAACCAATATCATAAATGCCATAGGATCGAGACCGATTGATATGGTTGATAATAATAATATTGATGGACGTTGTGAATATTATTAAAATGGTTAATGATGTGATGATCCAACATTGAGAGTCTCAACAATGTCACAGATTGGATAACATGAATGATAGTTTGACCTAGCACTGAGAGCCATGACAACACTAATGTTAGATTGATAAGATTGATAGATTGATAGCTTTCCAAGGTGCTAAAAGCCACAAAAATTCCTAGGATTGGACAAATGATGATTGATTTTGGATTTTTGATATGTTTTGTGATGATTTAGACTAATTTTGAGTGATTCTGGGTTGATTTGGAGTGATTCTAAGTTGATTTGATATGATTTCAAGTTGATATGATGTGATTCTGAGTTGATCTGAAATGCTTTTGAGTTGATTTGAAATGGCCTTTGATGATGTTGAAATGGTTCCAAAATGATGTGAAATTGATGTGAAAGAGGATATGAATGATGATAGACACTATTTAGATGTGATCAAGTTGGCCAAAGATCAGGTTTAGTGGAATGAGAAAGTAGGATGAATTAGTATGGAAAATGATGTTGATTCAGGGGTCTAAGAGTATTTTCAAGGGTTACCACTCAAGATAGTGACAAAATAATGAAAATTATAGCTCAATTTGTTCCCAATGAAGATGCAAATCCAATGCAACTAATGGTTCAAAAATCAGAGTTGAAATGCAAAAGTTATGGCCTTTGGAGTGCAACATAGGGGCTTTGGGAGCAGTTCTGGGCATCCTACTACCCCAAGTGCACCCAAAGCACAACCCAAGTGCACTATGATAGTACCAAGTGCACCTGTGGTACACTTGGGAAGCCCAAGTGCACTTTGAAAGTGCAAACTGTGCCCTAGAAGCCTCTTGGGGCCAAAAATAGCATGAATGGACTCAGAATGACCTGAAACTTTGTGTGAGTGTCCAAAATGGTGGGAAGAGGTCATAACATGGGTAAAATCAGTCAAACATGCCCACATTTGGTCAAACTTGGTCAAACAAAGGTCAAACTAAGGCTGGACTAGGTGGAAAGCCCTATAAGGTTGACAAACAGTGTAGGATGATGCAGGAATGTAGGAATGCAAGATGAAGATGATTTGGTGTATCAAAACACATGATAATGGTGATGAATGAAGATATGAATGAAAGAATACTAAAGAGATGAGATGAGGACTAGTTAGAATGAGGTGAAGAGTTTTTCTTTCAAAAGGTGTGTTATATGTCAAATGGAGCTTCATTTTGATGAAACCATAGATGCGAACCATTTTTGAGCATCTATAGCAGAGCGCTGAGAGAAATTTTGAAAATAAAGTATTGGAGCAAGTAGTATAGAAGATTCCTATCAATCAAGTAGAATTGTCTATCATTTTTGCTACATTGGAAATATTTTTTAGTGATTTTCTTTCTTTATTTGTCAAATTGAATGACACATCTATCTTCAAAAAAAAGGTAAAATATAAATTATCGAAGATAGATGAGGATATGATGGCAAGTGTACACCAGCTATCACTTGATGCAAGTTATAGTTTTTCACACTTCACAAAGATCAGATATTTGAAATTTTTTGAGGGTAGAAGCCAGAATTAGGGCCACACTTGTAGAAATGCAATGCATGATTCTTCCAAACATGGATGCACTACAAAAAGCACATTGAACATGAAAAGAATCTCATCCATGTTAATAACTTCTCCATAGCTGACCACACAATGGAACTGTCAGCAGAGGTACAGATAGCCTTGCATGCAAGTAAGGTATTGCAAGAGAATTGGGACAAGACTATAGTACTAATCTTAAAAGTACATTTTGATTTCTTGTCACATTTTAGTATTAACTTGTAGATATTGTATACCTTTGGCATTTATGTTAAAAAAGGGGAGAACATGATTATTTGTATAGAGTAAGGGGGAAGTAGATGTAAATATGCTTATTAATAATACAAAGGAGAATATTATTGATAAATGGGGAGAAGAATATTATATTCCATAAATATGTATATAGGAGAGATATAAGTATGGGAGAGTAGTAATATGTATAGATAAGCAGTAAATATGTTTACAAAAGAAATTTTGAAAAATTAGGAAAAATAGAGTAATTTATCGAGCTACAAAAGTAGGAAGTCAAAACTGAGTTGAAGACACAGAATGTTGATAAAGGAAGGTTTTTAACTTGTATTTTTAAGAATTCAAATTTTTGAGTTGATGTCTTTTGTCACTAATTCGCAAGGGGGAGATTGTTGAAATTACGATCAATTTGTTTTTTTATTGACTCAACACTTGGTTACATTGCTACTGAGCTCTACAGTTGCTACCGAGCTTATCATTCCCCTAGCAGTATTAACCAAGTGTTTTAGTGGCTACCAAGCTAAATAGTCAGGTTACAGTTCATGGCAAGCTATACAGTGTTTACCGAAAAATTGAGACAATTTATACTATAGCTCAAGCATAACAGTGTCTATTGAGCTATCGAATAGAAGTGATAAAGATCCTAGTGTTAATTGATCTATGTAGTGTTAACCAAGTTCTACAATGTCAATCAAGCTTGAACTGTTAACCAAGAAAATGTAGTGTTAACAAAGAAAATGTGAGTCATATAGTGTCAACCAAGTTATTTTGCATCTACCAAGCTTCTTAGTGTTCACTAGGTCACATAGTGTTGACTGAGTTCGAGCTACTAAAAGCAATCAGTATGTGTGAGGCCTCCCCTTGACCCATCATAGCATAGATACTATAATTTTATTTTGTGACTTAGGAGGAGATACCTCAACATATATTTTGATACTGGATGGACAGTAAATTTCACTACTTATCTGATGATATTTACCTTGTGATTTTCCATTATGCTTTGTATTAGGAATTAATTGGCATAGTCGATGAATAAATGGATGTTTAATTTGTACATCATTATTATGATAGAAAATGGAATTATGAGGTGATTGAAAATGCTTAAATTGATCTTGTTAGGAATGTCAGTAATATTTAGATTTTTGAGTTTATGATTAAATGTATGTAAGTAAATGATGGAGATTAAGAAGCTAATTATGAAATGTGTTATATGTGAATTGTAGAATAATGAAATTATCATGTATCTTTACTTTCATATATATTTTATATGTAAATTTTAATTGGATTGTTGATGCTCGAGTTTAATGTATAGGAAAGGAACCATGGAAACATAACATGAAACTGCCCAGGTGAATCTTTAGAAGATTTGTAAACCTCGTTGTTATGTGTTTATTCTTTAAATGTCAGATGTATGTGTGTAGTATGTATTTCATGAGTAGACTTAGAATATATCATGTCTGATGTATAGGGAACTTTGTGTGTGTCACTTGATACTTGTACTCATTGTGTGAAAATGACACGTTCTCAGAAGATGGATCATGTAGCAACCTTATCTCAAGTTAAATTCCTTAATTAATAATTAGACATAATTACCTTGATTAAACAAGGAAAACAAAGGTTACCATCATAGGAACTTGAAATTGGACTTTACCTAACATTGTGAGGGCCAAAAGTAGCTCTAAGGTGAATTTATTATGAAAATAAACCCTACCCATGATAATACTTTAAATTAGGGGGCTAATAATGACCACTAGGGTGCCTAAAAGACCTAGGAGACCACAAAAAGTATGCATTTTATATTGAATCCGAAAATGAGAGTAATATATAGAGGCATGGCCAAACTTGAAACTATCCTACCCACTTTCTAACATTAGAGATATTTAGGGTTTCGGAGAAAGAGGACAAAGAGCTCTACAACAACTTTCACTTGCCATTGCTTGGAGTGAGGTTGGTATCCATGATTTATGGTATTTCCTCATTGCATTGTAGATTTGATATGGCATTTCCTCATTGCATCGTAGATTTGTTATGGGTAGATGTAGTTTTGTGAAGAATCTTGTTGTATGTGTGTTGAATGCGTGAAGTTTTATGTGATTTCTTCCTTGAATCTTTTTTGTTTATGTAAAATGGGTGTGAAGAATCACTCACCATTGGGAGGGAAGAGACCCTTGGGTGAAGGGGTTAGTTGAGCTCACCCATGTAGTTGAGAAACTCTCCCACGTGTGGATATGATTTTGATGTGCTTCAATGGATTATGGACTTCATGATCACTTGCATTCTTGGCAGGTATAAGGAGGAGTATGAAGGAGGAAAATATTGTTAAGCCTTGAAAGGGCATGTTACTTATGGAAATATGTAATTATATGAGATTCATGGATTTGAAATTCTCCTCATGGAGAGAGCTCACCTTCACCATATATCTTGATTCTATTGTTGAATCTATGTGCAAGCCTTGAATGGGTTGTATTGTGTTGTGTTGAGTTGTGTTGTTATAGTTATGCATGATAGGTGAATGCGAAGGTATGCAACCATTTGTGCCTTGTTTCTCCAATCTTGTCAGGTGGCCTCCTTCAGGCCTAGGTTGGGAGGTAAGCCTCCATGGTTCCCCAATTTTGTCTCTCTTTTGTAGGTTTTATTTGATGATCTTGGAAACTTGGGGTTCATGTAGTCTTTCCATTGCATAGGAGAAGAAGAGTCTATTTTATTGTGTTGAAAATAGAGAAAAAAACTCTATCTTGTTATGTGAATTAGTTTGTTTTTTAAAATTTTTGCTATTATCCTTATTCATTTTTCATTAGAGAGATTGTGAATCATCTACATATTGTAAAAAGGTTCCTCCATTTATAAATCTTGATATAGTGATTTCACCACCTTGTGTGCATGCTTGATAATTGTTTGGATGTAAGCTTGAGAGGATCATGAAAGAAAAATTCATTGTATTTCTATTGTTGGTTCATAATCTCGGATATGAATGTATTGAAGAGAAAAGGTAACCATCAATGTAGGCATTAGTATGATGCAAATAAGACTATCCATTGTCATTCTATTATTCTCCATGCTCATAGAAATAATTAGATGCATTATGTAATCAAACTTGGTTCATACATAGTTGTAGAATATGCATTCAATAGTTAATGTATTCATATTTAGCTATAGTCATGAAATGTATTCCGACAATGTAAATTGAATACTTGATGCTCATGGAATTAAAAGCAAAAAAAATTCATTTATGTTCATATTAGTGTATCTTGCAATTTAGATTTTTAAAGTATTATGATAGTTGTTATGAGTAATACATTAGATATCTATATTGAATAGGAATTGTAATGAATTATAAAATGTTCAATTTCATCAAGTTGATTATAAAAAATTATAGAGAATGTATTAAGAACTAAGGGATATAATTTAACTTCAAAAAAAGAGGCAGAGGCTTGTAGATGCTTATTTACTTGCTAGAAAATGTATGGCACTTCAAAAAAACTCTCCTAAAAAATGTACAATCAATAAAATAATATATTTTGAAATTAATAAATATATCCTTGACAATAATAATATAAAAACCACTAAGACACCCAACATAATAATGTAGCCTTACAAAGGGACAATCAAAATAAATTTGCTAGGTAAATTGTCAAAATCAAATGCAAAAGGAGGCAAAATAAAAAATATAAAAAATCTCTCCTAGGAAGGGGTGATAAATGGTCTTAAATAAGGGCAAGGTACCTTTTCAAAATAAGAATTAAAAAAAAAAAAAAAAAAACTTCCCAAGTGATGTGGGTAGCTAGGTCAACCACTACATCAATTTTCAAAGAAGAAAAGAAAAGAAAAGAATATTATGAATGAGAGAGGGGGAGGTGGTTCCACCTCTCCCTTATTCTAGCTAAGACTTCCTCATAACTAGGCATGAGTTTAAAAGGAGGCTGCCATATTTAAATAAAACACCATGACCATGCCTTTTTTTTGCCTTGGAAACCCACATGAAAGGTGGATGGGACATGGGAAGTTCAAAAGGCATGGCAACTAGGGTTTAGGTGGGTAGAAAATAGGATTAGAAAGTTTGATTTGATATTTTTTTAATGTTGTTTATTGGAATAAATAAGTTTAGCCGAGAGGTGCAAAAAATTGTTAAAATGGAAAGCTAAATATTAAATTTCTTGGGATGGGTTAGAATTAAAAAGGTGGTCAACTTTATGCATAGGAAAAAGGATTAGCTTAGGGAGTAATAAATGGGAGAAGGATAAAATTTAGAGCATAATATTTTTGAGATAAGAGATGTTATTATTTTTTTATTTTTTTTTTAAATTAAGGAGGTTTGTATTTTTTCTTGGGGAATTATAATGTTTATGGGTTTGAGAATAAAGATTACTAAGGGTGATAATGGTATAGGGTAGTGGATATGAGTTAGATCATGGAATGTTGAGAAAGAGGAGAAAACTTAGGAAATTGTTTTTGAAAAAGGAAAATTAATATTGTATGTATTAAATTAAGGTTCTTTTACATTGCAAGTTTGGAAAATAGGTTTTGATATTTAATTTTGGTTAGTGTAACTGACGACTTAGGAAGCAAGGAAACTTCTTAAGTCATGGTTGGATAGAGATAAAGTTAGGATATAGAAATTGTGATGTTAATAAATGAAAATATAATTAAGGGTTGATTAAATTAATAAAGTATGTTGCAAATGGATTCATAGGAATATATTTTATAAGTGAGGATAATGTAAATTTATTATTTATGAAAGGGAATATAGAAATACATTTCAAAAATTGAAATTCAAAATAAATTAGAGAATAAGGACAAATGGATAATGGTATTAGTTGATAGTTTAACGTACCCCATTCCTAAAGTATCTTAAGGAATCAACCTCGATATTGAAATAATGAATCATCATCATTATGTGAAGGATTATCACTAGCACACGCACACACACGCACACACACACACACACACACACACACACACACACATAAAACAGTAATTACAAATGAAATTTGGAAGTAGTTCAAACATGAAATACACTAGGTTAACAACAACATAGCTATATCATCTTAATTTGGAAATAACATACAAAGGAGTTAAATTGGCTAACGAAGTTAATACTATGTATTTTACTTATCTAATTGAAAATTCAAAACAATTGGGTAATGTCCAAATCTTCATTGTAACCCATAACCTTAGAATGTAACTTATACACTTTCAGTTATAACAGTGTACCATTCAATAATAACCACAACCTCATAAGAGTGCAAACCCTCTCAAATTTAAGATCAAGTTGTATATGAGCAATGTTAGTATGCTAATAGAAACCAAATTTAAATAAAGCTTCTACAAACTAAACAAAATTCATAAACTTCAAGATAGACTAAGATGAGCTCTCAATTGAGAATATGAGCCATTAATGGGCTCTCTCAATGAGAAGCTCTCTTGTTGAGTAGCTTTGTCTAAATAGATAGGATGTATGCTCAAGCTTATGCTTCAAAAAGGGCTTCAAATGGAGTTGGAATTTGGGTGTGAGTGTATGGTTTTGATGTAAAATGGCTTCTCAAAATGGCATTATGACTTTACTTCATGGATTGTGTTATTTTGCAAAGGGGAAGGATCCAATTTATAGGCAAGAGGCTTGAGGGATTGAGGGCTAAGATGCAAGGATGGGAAAAAGCTCATGGAGGGCTCAGATTGCATGAGAAGAGAGCACATGGATTGTGCTTCCTTATAGCCAATCAAGGAGTGACACATGTCACATGGTGAGAGGATGGAGGAAAGGGGAAGGATGAGTCAACAAAGGAGGCTCAAGGGATAAAATCTTCATAAAGACCCTCATAATGACTTGTAAGAGCAATAAAAGGGCTTGTAAGAGTCATTTATGACCTAGTGGACTTCATAAAGTTTTATGGTTGAGATATTTTGAGGGTGATGAGAGCAATTTCAACTTGGACTTGATTAGGAAGGTTTTAAGCTTTCTTAGGCTTGTGCAAATGATTAGAGGATGGATTAGGATGGTTTAGGATTAGCTTAGGGATAGGCAAGTGGATGGCATTTAATGAGGATGGGTGAAGGAGGAGATATTTGTTAACTTTGGCTTGGGTTAGTAAGTTTTAACCCATGTTTAGGGAATGTGACAAGGTTAGGAGGGGATTAGGATTAGGTTTAAAGACATCTTCTAGAAGAGTCCAGACTTTGGATGAGGATAAAGACTTTCTAGAATAGTCTAGAATTTCCTAGGATGAGGATGAAGACTTTATAGAAGAGTCTAGAACTTCTTAGGATGAGGATAAATTAGATTTTTAGGAAATAAATAAAGTTTTATTTATTTCAAGGGTTTGGGTTGAGGAGATATTTATTAAAACTTTTTTAATAAACATGAGGATTAATATTTAATCTTAATTAAATATTTTGAGTTGGGATTAGGGGTAGGAAATGATGGGATTAGCCTTTAATCAAAATTAAAGAAGGATTAGAAGATTTTGGAAGAGGTTAGTGGTCTTAAGGAAATTGGCCAAGTTTTGGGCAAAAAATAAATTTTTTATTTATTTTGGGTTTTTTGGTCAATTTATTAATTAAATAATTAATAAATAAGAAAATAATGTTTAAATAAGATTTAAACATTTTTGGGAGGGATTCCTTAATTAAATATTTTTAATTAAGATAAAGGGATTTAATGGCATAAAAATAAATAAATAAATTAAATAATTAATTAATTAATAAATGATGATGTCATCAGGAATTTTTCAGAAAATAAAAATACTTTATTTTCTAAAGGTTTTTAGGTGTCTACACAAGTCATTTGACTAAATTATAAACATTGATGTATCTTTTAAAAAAATTAAAAATTTAGTTGTGTTTTTTCTTTGTAGAATTTTGGGCATGACATTCTGGTATAAGAGCTTTGCATTACAATTCTAAGAGCCTAATCCATTAAGTCTAACCTATGAACTCCAACTTTGTGTAGGATGTCCACAGTCACCTGCAATGGTTGTCAGAGGGCTAGAGGTCCTAGAGCAAACCTAGCAGGCCAAGAGGGGGTAGGACAGGATATGGGAGGACCCCCACTATGGCAACCTCCAAATCTTGATTAGATTTTGAATGCTATCAATAATCTTATTGGGGTAGTGCAGGAAAGATTACCACTTGTCATTCCACAACTAGGACAACACAGTGTAGAGGGGGATGAGATTGATATCAGGGAGAGAAGTAGGAGTCCCCCACGCATACTTGCAAAGGATCAAGGGGAAGCATCAGTACACCAAATAGAGCCACCCGCTACATTAGAGCAAGCACCAGTTAGAGCACCTCAAGATATTAGGGATGAGATTAGTTAGTTACTACAACTCAAGCCACCCATATTTACTAATACCAAGGATGGAACACATGTGGAGGCATGGCTACAAAGTTTGTAGAGGTGCTTTGGATTGCGTACCCACAGGAGAAATATAAAGATATGACTAGGCATACACCTATTACAAGAGGATGCCTCCAGCTGGTGGGAGTAGGAGGAGACTGTAGGGAGAGTAGACATAGAGAAACTCACATGGGAGTCCTTTGTAGATCGTTTTAGAGATAGATATTTGTTGGAGCACTTTAGATAAAGGTAGGTTGAGAAGTTCCATGATCTTCAACAGGGGGTCTCATCGTGGGCTAGTGTGAGAGTAGGTTATTGGAGCTACTCCCTTATGTGGAGTACATGAGAGATGAGAAGCTATGCATCCATTGGTTCATTAAGGGTCTTAACTTATCTCTCCAGGGACTAGTGCGATTGGAATTTCCTACCACCTTTAGACAGGTGGCGGAGATGGCATTGGTTACCAAAGGCATTTGTACTATATAGGAATCTCAAGATAGGTCCCATAAATGAAACCCCTCCTAGTAGCCTACATAATAGAAACCATCTTGGAAGGGTAATCATAGTCATTTAGAGGGGTCCTCAAAGGCCCCACAGACATAATAAAGAGGCTAGAAAGACATTAGATAGAGGTCATCTTAGGGTTATTAGGGCTCTAAGGCCAAAAAATGGTAGACACAAGGCCCCAGCCATGATCAAAGGGCACAGACCTAGTATACACAGCTAGCAAGGACTGAGCAGTGCTCTAGGGGAGACTTTAGTGGATCTAGTAGGACCGAAAGTCAATAGTAATCCAAGCCATAGGTTGTGAAAATTTAGACTTGTGGGCCATGTTATGCTTTTGGTGGTATGGGTCATATTGAGAGGGAGTTTCCACAAGGTCCCACAATAGGTAGTTAGCAAGAAGCCACCTTTGAGCCTATAGTAGGTGATATGGACAGATCCCATAGGGTGTTTGTAGTGGTTAATAACCACTAGGTTGAGCACCAAGCCATAGTAATTGAGGTTACAGGTATGATTAGAGGATATGAGGTTACTATACTATTTAACTCTAGAGCTACAGACTCTTTTATATCCCCATTTGTAGTGGAGCGATGCAAGCTAGTGGCAGCTAGACAAGATGTTGATTGGGAGGTTGAGTTAGCTTTAGAGGCTAGGGTGTTAGTTGATTCCTTGATCAATGAGTGTCTATTTTAGATTGGAGACATGTTCACCACATTAGACTTGTGTATGACTCCATTGGGTTCCTATGATGTAGTCCTTGGCATGGATTGGATTTTCACCCACAGTGCCAAGATGGATTGCAGAGAGAAGAGGGTTGAGTGTGTAGATAATCATGGTACACCTAGGGTGATTTTAGGAGTTTAGAGGCCAATATCCCTCTATATGATTTTTTCCATGTAGCTTAAGTGGTGCATGCAGAAGGGGTGTCAATTTTGTGCCATCACCATTAGTGATAGAGAGGATGATATAGGGAAGGAACCTTACCTTGATGCCAATCCAATATTACAGGAGTTTGAAAATGTGTTTCCATTAGAGCTTCCTGGTATGCCACCACTGAGGGCAGTTGATTTCCAGATTGATCTCATGCTAGGAGCTGAATCCGTATCTAGAGCACCCGACAAGATGACCACCCATGAGCTTAATGAGCTTAAGATTTAGCTAGAGTGACTCTTAGAGAAGGGACATATCTAACCTAGTGTATCACCTTGGTAAGCACTAGTGATCTTTGTAAAGAAGAAGGATGGGTCACTCAGATTGTGCATTGATTATCAGAAGTTGAATAAAGTAACCATCAAGAACCGATACCCGCTACCTAGGAATGATGACCTATTTGATCAGTTACAGGGTGCCCAAGTATTCTCTAAAATAGATTTGAAGTCAAGGTGCCATTAGTTGCGCATTGTGGAAAGTGACATCCATAAGACTATATTTCGTACAAGATATGGTCACTACGAGTTCACGATGGTACCTTTTGGTCTCATGAATGCCCCAACTATATTTATGAGCCTCATGAATGGGGTATTCCATAAATTCCTAGAAAAGTTTGTAGTAGTGTTCCTAGATGATATATTGGTCTATTCTCATGATGAGAAGGAACATGAAGAGCACCCAGGATACATATTGTAGCGGTTAAGAGAGAATTAGCTTTATGCTAGCTTGTCGAAGTTTGCCTTTTTTAGACAGGAAGTGCATTATTTGGGTCATGTGACATTAGGGGATGGGATCTCACTAGACCCATCCAAGATCTAAGCCATTATGGATTGGCCAACACCTACTAGTGTCACAAAGGTTAGAAGTTTTTTGGGATTATCAAGATACTATAGGTGGTTTGTGGAAGGTTTCTCTAGGGTTTCTCACCCTATTACCTCTCCTCAAAGAAAGGGAAATAAGTTTGAGTAGATAGAAAAGTGTGAGGAGGCCTTTCAGAAGCTCAAGAGGGCACTCACTAGTGCACCCATTTTAGCAGTACCTGACCCCTGATTGGACTTTGTAGAATGGATAGATGCTTCCTTGGATGTAATTAGAGCTATTCTTATGTAAGACAGATGAGCCATAGCTTGCAAGTCTAGGAAAATCAAGGCTCATAAGCTTAATTACCCTACTCATGATCTTGAGCTTGTAGCAGTGGTCCATGCATTGGCACGATGGCATCATTTCCTTGTAGGGAAATGATTTGAACTTCATTTAGATCACTAGAGCTTGCAATATATTTTCACATAGCCAAATCTTAGTGCTAGGCAAAGGAGATGAATGGAGTTCCTATGTGAGTACAATTTTGATGTGCATTACATTAAGGGTAAGGAGAATGTAGTGGTGGATGCCTTGAGTAGATGATATTATGAGCTCACTTCCATGGTTACAAGCACAGATTTGAGGGAGCGTATTATGCACCACCTACCAGAGGATGAATTCTATGTGGAATTTTGTCAGATAGTCCACTCCTGGAGACCTCTTGAGTGTAAATTTGATGATTATTCATTAGATTTTAAGGGATTATGATGACATAAAGGTCACATCTATATACCCTCTAGAGGTGACTTGTGTGAGTTCATTATTCTAGAGGCTCATCGAGCACCATATGTAGTGCATCTTGGATTTAAGAAACTCCATACCAACTTAAGATAGTTATATCATTAGCTAGGTATGAGGATGCAAATTACTAATATTGTAGCTAGATCTCTGGAGTGTTAAAGGGTTAAGGTAGAACATGGACATCTAAGTGTACTCTTATAGCTCCATGAGATACTAGAGTGGAAGTGGGACACTATTTCCATGGATTTCATTATTGGTTTCTGATGTCTTCTCATCGCCAAAATGCCATCATGGTGATGGTTGACACCTTGACCAAGGTTTCCCATTTTTCACCAGTTCAAACTAGCTTCACTACCCCAACAGTTTCACAGGTCTTCTTGAGAGACATTCGCAAACTTCATGGCATTCCTCGTAAGATCATCTCCAATAGGGATTCCTTGTTTACATCATCCATTTGGAGGGAATTATAGATAGCATTGGGCACTAGGCTTAACTTTAGCCCTGCTTATCATCCTCAAATAGATAGATAGACATAGAGGGTTAATCAAATTTTAGAAGATATTGTGTAGATGTATGTGATGGATAATGAGGTTAAGTGGGAGGAATACTTGTTGTACACGGTGTGAATGCGTATTCATGAAACTTTAGTGGAGAAGGCAAATAGACTAACAAAAAACTAATCTAGACCCAAGATATCATCATCAGAATGTAATCTCTATGAGTGGCTCATGTTTTCCTAACTACAACTACTAAAATAGCTCTCAGACCAACATCTTCGTGATAGTTCTAGAATGGTAGTATGCTAAAAATGCAGATCTATAAGAATGCATGCAAGATCTATGACAATAATGCAGATTATATGCTATCAAAATGGATATGTAACAAACTATATATGCAATAAATGATGCTAAATAACATAAAATCAATACTAAAATGCTATGAACTTGCTAAAATGATGAATCAAAATGTGCTTATAGTGAAGATGCCTAAAACTTGGGTCCTTTTGCTCTTGAATTTTCCTCCTATTTATAGGATTTTGGAAGGGTTTGGGGTAAGAATCAAGATTTTCACCTTTGACTGGTGGGTGAAAGTGAAATTGAAAATATCTCATAAGAGACCAAGAGGAAGAGTCTAATAGACTTGATTTTGAGGATAATTAAGGATATTTCTAATTCTTTTAAAATGAAAAAGGGAGATTTCCAATTTTGTGAGGATAAATGATTTTGTTGATTTAATGTCTTATTTATTTTCAACACTTTTATCTTTTTTCTTCCTTTTTGTATTTCATTTTATGAATTTGAATTTTTTTCTCCTCTTTTAAATTTGATTTAGGTCTTGTCGATTTGATAGGTGATTAATGACCTGATGTGATTTTTGATTTAAAAGTCTATTTTGTTTCTTTTTATTTTCCCTTTAATTTGGATTGATTGATTGAGATTGCATGATTTAGGTGTGTACAAATGCCCCTGTTTGCGCTAATATGCAAATCATATAAGTTCAAAGACTATCTTGATTTTCTAATTTTAGGTCAGCTTCTGATGATTGGATGTCTATTTGATGATATTTTGACAATTTGTCATTGTTTTGGTGTCTGTCTGTTGATGGTTTGATGTTTGATCATTGATGATTTGATGTTTTGATTGTCATTGATTTGATGATTTGGTTGTGGTGTTGATTTGGTGTTGCGATATTTCTACTTGGATACCCTTGTTTTGGTAGACTTGATGTTTGAAATTTTTCCCTAGGGTAGAACATTTTTGATAGTTCAAAAAAATTTGATGCCTCGATTTGGATGCCCTGGTTTGATTTGATGTTTAAGATTTGGTTCTGGTAGGACATTTTAAATATTTTGAAAATTTTTGATGCCTTGGTATATTGCCCCCTCATAAATGACATTGGAAAAATGGATGTGCGAAATAGGGATATTCCAATTTTATTTCTAAAAATATTTTACGAGAATAGTTGATAGGGAATGTGTAGTCACAAAGTGATGCATAGGATCAATTAGGTAATGTTGATAGAAAAAGTGCACCCTTCAGGATACAGAGTAGGGAAAACTAACTTGTCCACCTCAAGATACATAGTAGGACAAAAGACTAGTTCAAGATAGAATCATTGGCTGAATAGCTAGATGTTGAGATTTGATTGATGTAGGATGATCACTAGTGATAAAAAAATGAGGTCATTGTGTAGTTTTCAATTGTTCAAGATGGGATGAGTGTCCCCAGTGAACTGGGATCTTCAGATCAGACACAAACAGATGATGTAGATGGTGTGACATAGTGTTGATTTGTGGAGCTTTTGTGTTCAATTTATTGGCTTATCATGTATGTTAGTTATGATGAGGATCCTTTTATGTTGATTATGATGACCTTTTGATGTGGAATATTTGATCTTTTTCTTTATGAGATATCCAAGCTAGTTGATGTTTGTAGATGTGTATACTTGTTATTTCATGGATTTACATGGGCATGTGATTGTATGAGTTGATGTATATGGTAGCAGTGGACGCAGATGTGTATATTTATGTGAGTGATTAATGTAGATGTAGCATGTTTTAGAATAGAGGGTATGTCATTGATGATGTGATGAAAATGTGATGTAGTACTATGAATGTAATGACAGGAAATGAAATGTAGTAAAAGAGAATGTGATGTAATGAAATTGGATGAAATGAAATAATAAAATGTGATATAATGAAATACAACATGAGGTAATGTGATGTGAGAAGATGATTTGCAATGTAATGTAATGGAATGAAATGAAAAATTAATTTTAATGAAATGAATGTGGTGATAATGTAATAAAAAATGTAATGAAATGTATAAAAGAAATGATATGTGATGAAATAATATGTGGGATTTAATGAGATGAAATAAAGTAAAATGAAATAGGTGATGAAATGAAATGGATAATGGAATGAAATGGAAAGATAGGTGATGAAACGAAATAAAATGAAAATGTAATAGGGAATGGATTGAATTGTGAAAAATGAATCAAAATGAGATGAATGTCATGGTAATGTAATGAAATGTGATAAAAAGGTGATGAAATGTGGAAGAGAAATGATATATGATGAAATACAATGTGATGGAATGAAATGAAAGGAGTAATGAAATGAAAATGAAATGAAATATGTAACGAAATGAAATGAAATGAAAATAAAATGGAATATGTAACAAAATGAAATGGAATATGTAATGAAATGAAATGGAATGCGTAATGAAATGAATAATGAAATGAAAATAAAAAGAAATTTGTAATGAAATGAAATGAAATGTGTAACGAAATGAAATGAAATGAGTAATGAAATAAAATGTAATGTAATAGGTAATGGATGGAAACAGGTATCAGGATGGAAATGAAATGACATGACATGTGAGGCCATGGTAGGTAATGAAAATGAAGTGAAAGGGGTATTGAAATGAAATGAAATGTGATAGCTAATGGATTGACATGGGTAACGTGATGAAAATGAAATGACATGACATGTGATGTAATGCAACAAAGTGATATATGATAGGATGATATGGAATAATGAAATGGAATAAGAAATGAAGTAGGATGAAGTGTTCAATGAAAAAAGTGTTACATGGTAGGATGATATGAATTAATAAAGTGGAATGAAACATCTAAGTGTAGGGATGGAATGAAAGGAGATGAAAAGATAAATGGAAATGTGATAAAATGGGATGAAACAAATGAGGGGTGAGTGAAGGTGAAAAATGCAAGGAAATGAAATTGTTTGAGATTCAAAGGTTATGAGGAGTGTCAACTTTTGAGATTCAAAAGCCACAAAATGAATGGATGAAATGGAAAAATGAAGGAGATGGAGGATGAGAGAAGATGATCCAACAAATTGAATGAAATGGAAGGTGGTTAAATGAGATTGTTTCAAATTCAAAGGTGACACAAGGCAACCGATGAGGTGGTGAAATTTGGTAGTGACTAGAATTGTCTAAGATTTGAAGGCCACATAATCCAATGAGTGGAGTTGAAGGATGAATTCATGAAGTGGGAAGTTGGTGTGGATGGGATGAAGAGTCAAAATCCATGAGGGTTGACCGCTTAGAAGCTTGTCTTGATACTGATGTTGATGTTGCTGTCCATTTTTTGATAACCAGTCATGAAGTTGCTAACTAATGTTTGTGAATTGCATCCTAATTTATGCGTTGACCATTTTTTTTCAAGGAACCCAAGATGATAATGAAAACTAGATGAATGCACCTAACTATCACTTTTTTAAAGAGATGCAAACTAATTGTCATCATAGAGCTTTTGATAAAAAGTGACTAAGTACAACCACTACTAGCTCATTTATAGTGATATGAATACTATATCACACCAAGAAGTACTAGCAAAGAGGAACAATGTACAAGAAAAAATGACAACCACTAAGAAAAAAAAGCTATAGCCATAAGATAATAAAAATAGGCATGCAAATAGTCACATGTTAGATAAAAGACCTCACTTAAGATAGTGCACAAAATTGGTCAAGGTACACATGGTGTTCCATACAAGAGGAGGCAGTTATAAGTGGACACCAATAATGTGTGAAACCAAAGGATCACTAGAGTTAAACAGTGAAAAAATAATAAAAACTATCATGACTTCATCACGGTACCTCTAGTCAAACACATCATGAAGGTACTAAAAGCACATGATAGCATAGAAAACCATTATTTACAAACTAGGCATGCTTCCAGTTGGGTGTAATAGTGTCAAGTTTGTTTAGTTTGGCAAGGGAGCGACTATTGTACCAGGTGGATAAGAAGGTGTGTGATGTGTCAGTGGTTATTTAGTAGCAAAATTTGACGGTCGATGTGCATTAGTGAAAATTTGGGTGGCTGTGTTGGAATAATGATACATTTGTCATTAGTTACAACACTTATTTGATTATGAATGCTTACCGAGTTCATCACTTAGTTTACAGTTCATACCGAGCATTCGTTGGTTACCAAGTATGTTCAGCAGTGTTTACCAAGTCAGGAAGGTAAACAAAGGTTTTAGTGTTTACCGAGTCAGAAAGGTAAACAAAGGTTTTAGTGTTTACCGAGTCAGAAAGGTAAACGAAGGTTTTGGTGTTTACCGAGTCAAGAAGGTAAACGAAGGTTTTAATGTTTACCGAATCAGAAAGGTAAACAAAGGATTTAGTGTTTACCGAGTCAGGAAGGTAAATGAAGGTTTTAGTGATTACCAAGATAGAAAGGTAAAAGAAGTATTTAGTGCTTACCAAGTGAATCGAAGGAGTTAGTTTCTATCGAGTGACACAGTGTTTACCGAGTCACCAGTGGTTACCAAGTTCCAAGCTACTCAGAGTGATTAGTATGGACCGAGCCCCTACCTCTACCGAGTGCATGACGATGCCATGTAATGTAGTGGATGCTGAGTGTCATAAGGTCACCGAGTGAGTTTGAGGAACCTGAGTTTTCTACTATCTGGCCGACTCAGTAATGTTTTGTCCACTTGTGTTTGGCCGACCTTGTTGCTGTAAATATTGGAATGGTATATATGTAATGTATTGTACCATTTACAATATGAAAATGATGAAGAAAACTAACAGTGAAGTAAGAGCAAATTGAAAGAGAATCAGCAACAGAGTATTCAACAAGGTTATCAAGGAGCAGCAAAGATATATCCATCACATCAAGTGATCAGTATATAAGATCTAATCAGCAAACCAGTTGCAAGCAGATCCACTGCTTCATCCTAATAGGTGAATCAGTTTTGTAAATCCTTTAACAGGGTAGACTTAACAGTCTTTTGTAAATCTCCTAACAGAGTGCATACTTCATTGTATGTTTGTAAATCCTCTAACAAGGTGGATCTAGTAGTCCTACTTGCTCCTAATAGGGCAGATCACCAGAAGTGATCACTCTAAGCCTTAACCAGCCAACTTTATACTGTAGTATTGAAGTTTCATGGGCATCATCCCCACCCCAGTTTTACTTTCAATTTGAAAGGTTTCTGGGTCACCAAATCAGTGTGTTAATCTTTTCATGCGTTCAGTAAAGTAGATGAATGAATGGTGAATTTGTTATTATGCTGAATTGGTCTAAATTTTAAAATTTACTGATTCACCCCTCCCCTCTCAGTAACCTTGTTAGTCCTGAATATTTCCAACAATTGGTATCAGAGCCTTGTGGTTCTCAAGACAGAGCTTGACAGCTTGAGCAAAGATCAAGGACAATGGAGATATTTAGACTTGACAAAACTATTGAGAATGAGAAGCTAGATTTGGAGATGGCCATGATTCAACTCAAAGAAGCAAAGGAACATCTTTCTCAATCCCTAAAAAGAAGAAAGGAACTTGCAAGACAAATAAATGACCATTTTTATGTTGAAGAAAGGATTGAAGATTTGTTACCATCAAGTAATTCAGAAGAAGCTGACAAAGCAATCAAAGAACTTTTAGAAAAGAATGGATCTCTGCAAGAAGAGGTAAGAAAGCTTAAAAGAGAACAAGAAATACAGTCAATCAGGCTATGTGAAGTTTTGGAACAAAGAAACAAAGCACAAGAAGAATTGGAAGATAGAAGTCATGAAACTCAAAATCACTCCCTTGAACATGAAGATCTAGCAGATCAACTATCCAATGCAAATGAAGAAATTAGGATTCTCAGAGCACAAAATGAAAATCTACAAAATGACTTAAGAACTGAGAGACAAATCAATGAAAGCTTGGAAAATGATCTAAATATTGAAAAAAAAGTCAATGAAAGGATGATGAAATCTCAAGCAGACATGAGTCAATTGAATCAGCAAAATGAGCAAAATTTTTATAAGAAAAAGGGTAAAGTTGGTCTTGGATACAAGGAAGAAGGTGAATCTTCTAAACAAGGTACTCAAAGGAATCAAAGACCCACTTGTAATCATTGTGGCAAGATAGGTCATACATCTAAAAAATGTTGGAGTAATGGTAAAGGTAAATTCAATGGCAAATGTTTCAATTGCAGTCAGCATGGTCACGAAGCCAATGAATGCAAGGAGAAACCAAAGTTTGAAGGCAAGTGTCACAAATGCAAGAAACAAGGAAATAAGGCATCTGAATGTAAATCAAAATCATTCAATCCAGCAGAACAAATTGTCAAAGCAATATTTGGTTGGGATTACAATACTTGGTGTAGATGTCACTATTGTGGAGAATATGGACACATAGGAACAAACTGTAGAAGGCATCACCTAAGGAAGAAAGATACAACCATAAGATGCTATACTTGTACTGAACTTGGTCATATAGCCAAGAATTGCATGAAGATAAGAAAGGTTGAAGATGAAAAGAAAACTAGAGCTGATAATATTCGAAAGCAAATGAAACAATAGTGGATTCCTAAGTCTACCGAGCAAGAAAATTCAAATGATGGAAATGTCACTCTAAGAATGGGTGACTCCACCATTCCTAATTAGACTTATCAAGAAGGATAAGGGACTGCATCTTCAAGCCATATCCTAAGCAGTTCTAGAAAGAAGGAGTGAAAATAATAAATCAGTATTGCAGATACAAGTCATAATTCATAGTGTCGCATCTACCGAGTAAGGTTGATTTTCAGACTTTACCGAGCTTGGTCGGGAAAATAAGAAAGGTTTTGTGTGTTCACCGAGCTGCAAGGTTTACCAAGTAAGTCGATGACTATCTATAAAACCCTAATTCTTAGCTACCTTCATACCTGAGCATTAATGACAGGATTTCGATCAAAAAAGGCAGAATTTGATCTCATTTTTCACCGCGAATTCAGAGTTCACAGAGCAAATATATTTTCAAGTGCATCCAAGCAAGTTTAAGTGATTTGAAATTTTTTTTTAGCAAAGAATTTGTGTTACGAAATCGTTCTCTCACCGAGCAGCAATGGCATCCGCAAGCACCAGTGGCAGTAAGGAAAAGAGAGGTTCTGAAATGCTTGTGAAGGGAGTCAAATGGGAGGTGCCCAATTTCAAAATTGTTCCTGCCATCGCTGAATCACTCGACCCTCATGGAGCTCAATCGCAGATCCCTCCAAAGGTACTTCTTATTAATGATATTTTTACTCATTTCAAGTGTACTGTGCAAGAAATAGGGACACTAGATATGGATAGTACCCTAGCCGAGTTATACGTGGATGGAACCCTAAAACCTGAGTTCAAACATTTGGAAACCAAAGGCTTAACCCATATCTCGCATCTGCCGAGGAGTTTCCAAGTGAAATGGGTGAGGTATATCTTAAGCTGTGTGCATAATGGACAATTATGGTTAGAGAAACCCATCCTCATAACAAAGAAGATGATCCACAAGATCACGGGTTTACCAATGTTGACCAAAGGCAAAACCACCAAAACCATAGGTTGAGATGAACTTCAGAAATTAACCCAAGCCAAATGGGATGGCAGAGGATTAAAGCTCAACAATGTTTCAGATATAGAACTGAAATTTGGTATTTGTGTTATTGCATACAAACTGTAAAGTTCCAGCAGGCTGAATAGTATACCCTATGAGGCTATAGATTTGGCATATAAGATTGTAAAGAAAAATATGGAGTTTGACCTAGTTGATGTGCTATTAAAAAAATTGAATAAAAACATGGATAGCATAAGGACTACAAAGACAAACCCTTGTAAATTTGGCTCTTTGCTAGTTTGTTTATTTTTCTATGTACAGAAATTCTTTCCATCTAAGGGTGCAGTTGTATGGAGGAAAGATACTCCAATTTTGTATCAAATAAAAGAATTCATAGCAGAAATGGGTATGAATTTTGATAAGGTAATGGATAATTATTTTGAAGATTTCAAGGAAAGGATGAACAACAGGTTCAGGATACCTCCAAAACTTGTTGAAGAGTATAAGGATGATGTCTGTTTCATGGTTGACTGTGACAGAGTCTACATCTAGGCAGTCAAACCCCGAGTGGCATGGGTAAAACCATTTCCCTATGAGCTAAATATTGATGATGCCAGAGATATCATTGAGGCACTAGTAAATGAACCAGTGGATCCCAAGTTGCCTGCATTTGGAACCTATGAAGAGGAAAAGGTTAGAATAGAGCTTGAAATCAAGCTTCCTCAAGCAATCTCTAAAGGCAGGAGAAAGATAGAAAAGCTAAAAGTTGATATTGGACCTCTCATGATAACAAAAGGGAGAGGAGAAGATGAAGAAAAGGAAGAAGAAGAAGAAGAGCCTCAACAAAAGAAAGGTAAGGTGACTATCACCAAACCTACAAAGCAAACCACTGCAGTATTCTCCAGGGGAACAAGACAGGGAAAGAAGGAACCTGTATTTGTTAAGCCTCCACTCACCTTTGAAGCAAGACTAAAGAAATTAGATGAAGGAGGTAGCTTCACAAACTTCAAAGCATTAAAGTTTGAAACCAGAACAGAACAGGAGAAAATGCAGATTGAGGATCTGGTACTGAACAAAATGGGAAAATGGAAATACTCCCCAGACTAGATAGCCTCTCAGATCTCCAAAGAGCTATTGGAAATATTGCAACCAAGATGGGAAGCTGCAACCAAGACTGTCAAAGACATTTATGAGCAGACCCTGAGGAATCTCCTGGCAAGTCTCTCTAATGCTGAAGTGAAGAAATCACTGAAAGATCACGAAGGTAATATGATGATTACATTCCACACTTGTTTGATACTTGTCAAAGACATTGAGCATGTAGTAAATGATGCAACAAACATGTGGAAAAATATCTATCATCTACAAAAACCCAGTGAGGATACTGTTGAAATCACGAACAATGAAAGCAGTGATGATAATGATGATGATGATATTGAAGATATTCCAGGGGATCTCCATTCAATAATGTTAGAAGTTGAAGAAGAAGCTAGAAAATAAATTGAGGAAGAAGAAGCTGAAAAAGAAATGGAGGAAGAAGAAGAAGATGAACAAGACAAAGAGGAAGAAGATCCAGTAAAAATTACAGCTGATGTCATTGCCTCCCTTCCTCACTCTCCACCAAAGTCTATAAAATCTACTATGGAGATAGGATCTTCAAGCAAGACTGTGAGCACAACAGAGACATCCATTGCTCAAATTCCTCCAGTCTCCTCTTAGCTCTAGGTTTTTGCAATGCAAGTGCCAAGCACTTCATCTACCGAGCTAGCAGTCACTTCTTTAGTTACCGATCTTCCAAGCACATCATCAACCACCGAGTCATCCACTGCAACAGCTACTTCACCGATTATATCTCTCCCACCTGCAGCTTGTACAGTAAGTCTTCCAAGTTTCATATCAATTTTGTCTTCCTCAGCCACATTGGCCCCAATTTTTGCTCCAGTCAGTTCTCCAATTGTAAATATACCAGTATGTACATCATTTTTGTCTAGTACATCATTTTTGGGAAGTATATCAAGTTTTGATACAACCAACACTTCTCTTAGTTTACCTTTAGTTGGTCCCATTCTAGTTTTGACTGCTAGTCCTGCAGCATCAACCATTGTATCTACTTCAAAAGGAAAGGAGGTAAGTACTGTAGATAAACCAAAGACACCCTTGAGACTGCTGCTTACAGATAGTGATATAGATTTGGATGAAGAAATTGTCATTCCACAGATAAATCTAGAAACTGCTACAGTTAATGAACTGAGATTGGCTAGTCAACATCTAGAGCAAAAGGCATAGCAAATGCAACTAAGGAATGAAAGGGATAGAGAATTCAACATCATTGAGAGTGCTAAAAACATAATAACTAAGGCTATAAGTGTTGATGTGGATTCATCTCAACACATTTTGTTACAACTAGAAGAAGCAGTGAATAAATTTAATGAGGATATCTCAGGACAAGAAAAGTTAATAGAGAAAGCAGAAAGGAAATTTGAAAATAAGGTGCTTGAGCACATTGCTCAGCACTTAGCAATAAAACAGGTTGAATTAACCTCAATTTTGTCTGACATTGAAAATTCTTTTAATAATGTAACCTCACTTTTTGAAAAACTTTGTGATGTTACCGAGTATACAAAGGAAGTAAAAGAACAGTTGAATAAAATTGATGTGGATATGAAGGTCAGTGCCCAAATGCTGCAATCTGACCACAGTGCAAGTTCATCCCATCATCTGAGAATCAAATTTTTGTCAGAGAAATAGGCAGAATTGCTGAGAGAGGAAGCAAGGATCAGGTCTACTCTGATTGACATCTAGAATATGATCCTTCCTGTCATGAACACAATGCAGAAGCACATTGCATACTCAAAAATATTGATCCATGACAACATATTCTCTGTTGCAGACCATGTGATTGAACTTTCTGCAGAAGTTCAAGTAGCTCTCTCCACATGTAAAATCCTGCAAGACAATTGGGATAAAACTTTGCAACTAATTCTTCAGGTACATTATGAGTTTATCACACATTTTGGTGTCTCCATGTAAATACACTCTTTATTCTTTGGCATTATTGTCAAAAAGGGGGAGAAAGCAATATATAGAGGAAAATCAAAAAATCAGACACAAAAGGGGAGAAGGTAATAAAGTAATAAAGAATAAAGTCATATAACTCATGTAAAAACCTTGTGTATATTGTATGGGGGAGTTATATGTAAGGTAGCCCATGTATATTCAGCACACAGCACAGTAGAATCAAATCAGTTTTGTCAGATCTTGTATATAAATTTTGGCTCATAAGTGTTTTTGTCACTAATGCCAAAGGGGGAGATTGTTGGAATAATGATACATTTGTCATTAGTTACAACACTTATTTGATTCTGAATGCTTACTGAGTTCATCACTCAGTTTACAATTCATATCGAGCATTCGTTGGTTACCAAGTATGTTCAGCATTTTTTACCGAGTCAAGAAAGTAAACAAAGGTTTTAGTGTTTACTGAGTCAGAAAGGTAAACAAAGGTTTTAGTGTTTACCGAGTCAGAAAGGTAAACAAAGGTTTTGGTGTTTACCGAGTCAAGAAGGTAAACAAAGGTTTTAATGTTTACTGAGTCAGAAAGGTAAACGAAGGATTTAGTGTTTACCGAGTCAGGAAGGTAAATGAAGGTTTCAGTGATTACCAAGACAGAAAGGTAAAAGAAGTATTCAGTGCTTACCAAGTGAATCGAAGGAGTTAGTTTCTACCGAGTGACACAATGTTTACTAAGTCACCAGTGGTTACCAAGTTCCAAGCTACTCAGAGTGATTAGTATGGACCGAGCCCCTACCTCTACCGAGTGCATGACGATGCTGTGTAATGTAGTGGATGCCGAGTGTCAGAAGGTCACCGAGTGAGTTTGAGGAACCTGAGTTTTCTACTATCTGGCTGACTCAGTAATGTTTTTTCCACTTGTGTTTGGCCGACCTTGTTGCTGTAAATATTGGAATGGTATATATGTAATTTATTGTGCCATTTGCAATATGAAAATGATGAAGAAAAGTAACAGTGAAGTAAGAGCGAATTGAAAGAGAATCAGCAGCGGAGTATTCGACAAGGTTATCAAGGAGCAACAAAGATATATTCATCACATCAAGTGATCAGTACATAAGATCTAATCAACAAACCAGTTGCAAGTAGATCCACTACTTCATCCTAACAGGTGAATCATTTTTGTAAATCCTTTAACAGGGTAGACTTAACAGTCTTTTGTAAATCTCCTAACAGAGTGCATACTTCATTGTATGTTTGTAAATCCTCTAACAAGGTGGATCTAGCAGTCCTACTTGCTCCTAACAAGGAAAATAACCAGAAGTGATCACTGTAAGCCTTAACCGGCCAACTTTATACTGCAGTATTGAAGTTTCGTGGGCATCATCCCCACCCCAGTTTTACTTTAAATTTGAAAGGTTTCTAGGTCACCAAATCAGTGTGTTAATCTTTTCATGCGTTCAATAAAGTAGATGAATAAATGGTGAATTTGTTATTATGCTGAATTGGTTTAAATTTTAAAATTTACTGATTCACCCCTCCCCTCTCAGTAACCTTGTTAGTCCTGAATATTT
Source organism: Cupressus sempervirens (assembly GCA_028749045.1). Classification (NCBI taxonomy): domain Eukaryota; kingdom Viridiplantae; phylum Streptophyta; class Pinopsida; order Cupressales; family Cupressaceae; genus Cupressus; species Cupressus sempervirens. The sequence continues at coordinate 973,928,790 of CM053787.1, forward strand.
CCAATAGGCTGAATGTTGGAGCCAAGGGTCAAGTGTATCGACTACTAGTGCGATGGGATGTAGAGAGTGGATATGTGGAAGACTAGTACAAAATAGGTCTCATGTGAGTGATAGCTATAAGTAGGCAGATAATATGGGAATGAACCAAGGAAAAGTGAAGAGTAGAATGTGATTATTGGATGTATTGAGAACTTGTAGGAATCATGCAAGTGAAAGTATGTCAGCCTCACTAGATCAATCATGGAAGGAGGGTGATGCTAGCTAGGGAAGGTGGATAAGGCAAGGGCGAAGAGAGAAGCACATTCGACAAACCTCTAGGGAGTGGGTGGATCAGTCAAAACTCCAAGTAATAATATTGGGTTTGGATGAGGCAATTCAGTTGGGACAAATGCCAATGCAACCCAAAGAGGTGGGGATGGAGGTGGAAGAAATGCCCTTGTCCGCTTTAATGATGTTATTAGGGACTACAATGCAACAAGCATTGTAGGTGGTATTAGATGATGAGCCAATGTCATAGGTGGAGAAGGGTCCACCTGAGAAGATGAAGAGTATATCAGGAGTGGAGGAGGAGGTTGGGGAAATAAAATCTCCTAAAAAGTTTGTGGGAGAAACTTCAAAGGATGTGGGAGGTGTTAGTGGAGAAGAAGCAATGAGTGGGATGCGTCAGTGGATTAACCTCAAGATACTGGGACAAGGGTTGACAGAAGGGAGAATGAGCAGTGTAAATGTGGGGAAGCCACAATTAGAGGTGGGAGACAAAGATCAATCATCACAGGATGTGGAGGGATTACAAAAATTGTTAGTTGTAGAGAGAGTTTGAGTAGAGAACACAGAATAGTAGGTCACATTTTTGTTCGGATTAATGGAAAAGGCGTAGGAGGATGGGACACAAACAAAGGCAAGAAAATTTCAACCAGTGGTGGATGCAGAGTGGGTGCAGGTGCAATTGCTAGAGATAGAGTTGCATGTGGAATATGCATGAGCGGAGGGAAGTGATACAGGAATGTAGGCCAAACGGTCGAAGGCTCAACAATTGCAAGAATCACTAAAAATGGCATATGTGGGTTTAGAGAGTGCTCATAATGAGCTGGAATTATTGGAGTCACAGTCTAAATCTTTTAGGGAGGCGACTGCAAAGGTGAACTCCTTGGCGTTGAAGTTGCATGAGCCATTAGCGTTAAGTGAGGGGAAGGTGAGGCAATTGCAATAGCATTTGGGTGAGGCAAAAGTGGACATGGAGAGTTGGCCAATGATGACTGATCAGATGCAATAAGAGCAAGAGTTGGCCCAACGAGTGATCATTGCATAGGGGGTAAGCAAGTTGGTGGAGAATGTGTTCATGGAAATTCACTAGATGGAAAAGGTACATCAAGAAGTCACTTATTGAATGGGACATTATTATCATGCATTCCTAAATGAGGACTGATGTGAGACGCAATTTATAGGTAGGGAATTTACACATCTATTGAACATGCAATTACATGGCAAGAGGTTTCCAATTCCCATGGATGTGATGTGGACACGTAGGGTGTGGACACCAAGGGCTTCTTCATCTAGAGCTAGGCCAGAAGGGATGCTATTGAGTGGACACCCTATTTTGCCATCTGCCTCCGAAAAGCTAGAATAAATAATTTGTTAGGCACTATTTGAATGTAAGGTTGTCATTGCCATTGTAGGAGAATAAAAATTTTGTGCTTTTTGTTGTGGAAATCAAAGGGACAACTAATGTTGATTGTAATGCAAGGTCATGTTTTGTTTTTGGGATTTTGTGGAATATATATGGATGTTTGTGTTTTTGTTGAATATTTAAATATTTTTAGGATGTTTGATAGATATTTGAATGTTTTTATGATTTTGTGATAAATATTAGAATGGTTTGACTCTTGTAAAAGTGGAAACAATATAATTCGTAGAGTGAGGATGACCATGACTGGTAGGCAAGAATGTTTGTGTATATTAAGAACCATTATAGACAATAATAAAGCTAAAGTGGGGATGTTTCTCTAGGTGTGTGACGAGATGAACATTCTCGAAGCTTATGAAAAGGCATTTGGGGCCCAAAAGAGGACACTTGGGTCTCAAGTAGGCGAAATAGGGCCTTGAAAAGGCACTTTAACTTGAAAAAGGCGTGTTGGGGGCTCAAAGGACATCAGTGTCTTGAAAAAGGCAAAACAGGGCCTCTAGAAAAGGTGTTTGGGCTGAAAATGTTTTTTGAGGCCTAAAAAGTCATTTGAGGGCCTAAAAAGTCATTTGAGGGGCCTAAAAAGGCACTTTAGGCCTAAAAAGGTGCTAGAGGGGTCCGAAAAGGATGCTTGGGCCTTGGAAAAGGTGCTAGAGGGCCTGCAAAGGCATTTTGAGCCTAAAAAGGCACTAAAGGGGTCCAAAAAGGATGCTTAGGCCTTGAAAAAGGCACTACAGGGGGGCCTTGCACTTACATTTACACTTAGTTATTCTATGCCCCTAGTTGAGTGAGGATGAAAGAGTCCAACGGATATTTGGGCTTTCAAGATAGCATTGATATATTTGTTGAAGGGGGCTAGACCAATCATGGCCACTGCAACTTAAATAAGACTAATGATCCACGGGGAATTGTTGCTCTTGACAAGAGGAAGGAAACGGGGACACCTTTTGCACTATCGGCATTGTGCCATATTTTCCAAAGTTTCACGAAATGTTTGAAAAAATTACTATGCTGCTTCTTAATATCAGCGAGGCATGTTGGGTTCAAATATTTTATATCCTTTTGTAAAACCTAATGGAGCTAAGGTGAGGAAGGAATTGACAAGAATTTTGGGCTGTTGTTAATTTTTCAAGCTTTTACGGCCATGTTTGGCAATTTTGACCCCCTTTTGAATGCTTTCGGCGATTTGTGATTCTTTTTGATATTTTAGGCAATTTTTGAATTTTTTTGATAATTTTAGATGATTTTTTAATATTTTTTTAATAATTTAAGATGATTTATGAATATGTGGGGGTGAAACAAAGGATGTGAGTGAGATTTGTTGGAATATAGGGGTAACTAGGACCATGTGAGGTACCTAAGGAGGCAATCAAGGGAGTTTATGACATCAAATGGGTTGACAGAGAGCTAAAATAAACACTGGAGATCATTGGCCAAGGTGGATAGAAGAGGTGTGCATTGATTTTCCTGCAATTCATGTCTATGGTATCTCAATACATAATCAGACTCCTTGTTTTGCTGAATTTGTTGTGATTTCCTTTTTTGTTGTTAGACTATTTATTTGTGTTGTTGTGAACTACATTTGATGCCAAAGAACCATGGGAACTATAACCCACAAGTGTTTCTCAATTGGGTATGTGTGAAATTAACTTGACAGTGCTTGAAACAAGCAAAATGTGTCTAGAGACAGTTGCTTGAGGGTTGTCTTGACTATTTTTCAGTATTGAAGGACTTGTGTTGTGTAGGGAAGTCCAAAAGTGTTGTCTCTTGCTCCTTTTCAAACCAAAGGTGGAATTCTCACTTCTTTTGTACCATTTTTTTGTTGTTGGTATTTTTGATATTTTTTGTTATGTTGGATGTGTTTTCCAAAGCTTTTACACATAAAACTATTTGAGATGGATGTTATTAATGGGTTTTGCTAGTTCTATACCATTGCATCTTGAAATTCTGTAAGTACTAGTCCCAAAGGACTCCATGATAATGTAAGGGCCAATCCAATTTGCCTCCCATTTTCCTTTCTTTTCTCTAGCCACTTGGTTCTTAGAGTTTTCTTGAAGCACTAGGTCACCAATTTGAAAAACATGGGGTTTGACCTTTCTGTTGTAATTTCTTGATAATCTATTTTGATACACTATGAGATGTTCATGTGTTGTACATTGATGTTCTTCTAACAAGTCTAGCTATTCTAGATGGGCCACTCTGTAATCCTCATCTGATAGGACCTCTCAAAGTGTAACTCTCAAGGATGGGATTTCAACCTCTAAAGGGAGAATAGCCTGTAGGCATCCTAACACTCGTCTTATAGGCCCAAAAAGAAAGATTACACTGTAAATGCCAATCTCTACCAATATCATTGACAATTCTTTTGAGGATGTCGATATGGTTTTGTTGGTGGCCTCTGCTTGGCCGTTGTCTTGGGGATAATAAATTGATGAAGAGTGGTGTATAATGTGAAATTTTTCATATAATTCATCAATTATTTGATTTTTAAAGTATGAGGCATTGTCCATGAGAATAGCGTGAGGTATGTCAAACTAACAAATGATATGGTCGAGAATAAAAGAAGAGATCTATTTTCTCATAGAGTCAGAAAGTGGCACTACTACGACCCACTTGGTGAAGTATTCTGTGGTAGTGATAATCCATTTATGCCCACCAAAGGAGGGCGGATGGATGGCTCCAATCAAATCAAAGCCCCACTGATAAAAAGGCCATGGTGTGGCCAAAGGGTTGAGCTCTTGGGCTGGTGCGTGAACAAGGTTATCATGGATTTGACATTTTTTGCAGGATTTGACATAGTCAATATAATCCTTTTCCATGGTTGGCCAAAAATAGCCCATCCTAAGAATCTTCTTTGCTAGTGTGACCCACAAATCCTTGCATATACTTCCTGCAGAGCAACCCTAGACTCATCTTTTTTTGAGACATCTAAATAAAATACTGTCAAGACCTTTCCTATACAATGTATTGGCCATCAAGGTGTAAAAGGAGGTTTGTTGAATGAAATTTAATTTTTGGTTATGCAAGAGGTCAAACAGAATGGTGTTATCATACAGGTAAGTAATGATGGGGGTGTACCAAAGGGACCGTGAGTGTCTAAGTGGCAAATGATAAGGGAATCAAGTTGAATAAACATGGGTTAAACCACCTCTTCTACTAGGAACTCATATCGCTCGTGCTACTCCAAGAGTTGAAGTAAGGAGGCCAAGGTGGCCATAGCATCTATTACTCTGTTCTTCTCTCTAGGAATTTTTTCAAAAGTAATGTGAACAAAACATGCCTTGAGTGTATTGATCATATGTTTATAAGGCAATAATTTTTCATCTTTAGTCTGATAAGTGTTGGTAACTTGATTGATGATCAACTAGGAGTCTCCATAAACCTCTAGTGCTGTCAGTTTCCATTCTAAAGCTAGCTTGAGACCCAAGATCAAAACTTCATATTTGGCCATGTTGTTGATGTAGGGGAAAAGCAATTTGTAAGACTTAGGGATGGTAACACCTAGTGGCATGATGAACAAGATATCAACGCTTAATCCATGGTGTGTGCAAGAACCATCAAAATAGAATTTCCATATTATTAGCTCTGTTTGAAGAATGTGCATGTCCAGATAATCTACTAAGATAGGATTTGAACTCTCTATAGGTGAATCTACCAATTGATCTACAATGGCCTGCCTTTTGATTGCCTTCCTATCAACATACTCAATGTCAAACTCACTTAGGATCATCACCCATTTAGCCAATCGACCGGTTAATGTTGTTTTCCTGAGAAAGTATTTGAGGGGGTCAATTTTGGATATGAGCTTGACTTTGTGTGTTAGAAGGTAGTGAAATAGCTTTTGGGAAGAAGAAACTACAACTAGGGAAGCCTTTTCAATAAAAGAGTAATTAAGCTCATAATTGACCAAGGTATGTCTGTTGTAATAGATGGCCTATTCTTTTCCTTGGTCATTTTCTTGTGCTAAGAGGGTGTCGACTGATTTATTCATTATAGAAATATATAATAACAAAGGTTTGTTTGGTACCAGATGTACTAGTACATGTGGATTCATCAAGTAGGTCTTGAATAAGTCAGAAGCCTTCTGAAACTAGTCATTCCACTTAAAATTTATATCTTTCTATAGCAAGTGTGTGAAAGATATACACTTTTTTGCCAACTAAGAAATGAATTGACAAACGGATTGAAGCCTACCTTGAAGAGAGCATAACTGACTCAGGTCCTTTGGAGGTGGCATACTGATTATGGCTTATACCTTTTCAAGGTCAACGTCTATCCCTTTGGCTGAGACAATGTATTCTAGGAGCTTGCCAAATTTGATGCCAAAAGCACATTTCTTGGGATTGAGCCTGATTGAATGCTTTTAGGTGGGTGAATATTTTGGCTAGTATGGGAAGATCTTCTTCTCGACTATGGGATTTGGAAAGAATGTTATCCACATAACCTACCATGAAGATATGCATCATATGATGAAAGATAGTGGTCATGGCCCGTTCATAGGTAGCTCTAGCATTCTTTAACCCAAAGGGAATTACATTCCAAAAAAATTGCCCATATGCACAAGTAAAAGCTATTTCCTCTTGATCTTCCATTATTATCCTAATTTGATTATACCTTGAAAACCTGTCCATGAATGAAAACATGGAATGACCCACTATTAGATCAACAATGGTGTCAATGCTCAGGATGGAAAAATCATCTTTGGTAAATTCTTTTTTTAGATCTCAGAAATTGATGCAGATGTGTATGCTGCCATTCTTCTTTGATATGGGGACAATGTTTGATATCCATGATGTATATGCCAAGGGTCAAATGAAATTGGTGTTGATTAACTTTTCTAACTCTATCTTGACCAATAGAGCTATATGGGGATGCATTTTTCTAAGCTTTTACTTTACTAGCTTGGCCTCTAGAGAAATGTTGAGATGGTGGAGGATTAGATTTGGGTCGAAGCCAAGCATATATGTGTAAGACCATACAAATTTTATCTATATTTATTCAAAGAAGTGGATGAATGCTTGTCTTTCCTCTGTGCCTAAGGACTGTCCTAAATAAATGACCCTTGGTTCTTATTATGTGTTGATGTTGATTGGTTTTGTTGGTTCAATCAAAATAGATCTTTGCTTGGAGTGTTCGAGTAAAGTATTAATCACCCCATCTGTGGGTACCATAGTTGGGTTTTCACCTTGGGATGCATCTCTTTTGTTTATTTCCATTTTTTTCTTGAGGTCAGCCACAACTTGATAGTGATCATTGAGGTTGTGGGATGCTTGACCTATTCTAATATGACTGAGGTAATTGATACCAGACTCGACTATATGCCTTTCTTTTGTTCTTTGTCGATGAGATGGTTCAACTATGTTAAGGTAGAGGAAGACTTTAGGATCAGTATCAAGATGAGGGATGTGTTGAGGCTTAGTTGTATCCTAGTTAATGGGTTTTGGATGGACTAGGGGTAATGATTCATAACATGGATGTCATGCCCAAACTACGAGGGCAAAAACACACTCCACATTTTTTTTTTCCCACATATATCATACAAGGAAAACTAGAAAAAAAAATTGCTTAATTTAAAATCATATCATCATAATTCCATCCTATTTTGATATGCATCCATCCAATTTAAAATTTACGATTAAATCATATGACAAGTAATTTTACTCAACACCAATTTTATTGGCCAACCTGATTCAAAGGCTCAGCTGGGAAAGAATCAGGAAGAAAACTCGGCTTCGTTTCCATTTACAATAAGGTTTAAAATACAAATTACAATAGGATCTCAATCCCAAATTTCAACAATTATATCAAATTTTCTTCATGATCATAATCAAGGAGTTTGTACTGATTTCTGAATCTCATTTCAAGGACCATAGTGGAAACCAATATCTAATCAGGTGACAACCAAGTAGAACCAAAAGAACATCAAGCATGCATAATCATACATGGTTTACACAATAGGATTCACAATGAATCAAGACTAGGGAAAGGTGGATTCTTCCAACAGGAGAAGTCAAGCACAACACCAATTCAGATGCCCAATCGGGGCTAATAACTAAGAACTTCCGTTCTTCTATTTAAACATGCCATATTCATACTAGGTTTGTGCTAATGGGTAGGGGCCCATAACACCCTACCCTTTATCCCTCTTCTCATCTTGAGAAGAGACTCTACATTGGTTGGAGTCCAACTAAACAGACCTCTCCCTAAATTGGTCACTTCTGCCCTCTCCAAGGGTGAGTAATACCAAAACACCCATTCAAGGAAAACTCAAAATTGCGAACATAAACATGAAAGGAAAACAACCAAAATAACATAGTTTTCAAATTTTCCCAACATACCCACAACCATACAAAGAGTGGAACAACAACAAGGTAGCATGAACATGAAACAAAACATAAAAACTGAATAAGGGAGATGAGAATTTCCTACCTTCACAAAGAGGTAATGGCAATGAACAAATTTGAGTAGAGTATCCCCTTTCCCTCCTTCAACCTTCAAGCATTCCTCTCTAAATGTAGAGATTGGGTAACAACCAACTAGTCCAAGGAAGGCCTCTAAATAGGCCTCCAACTCAACCACCCAAAAGGAGCAATAACTATCTCCACCTACTAACAAATCTAGAAACTCCTAACTCAACCTATACCATGGTTAAACCCTAAGTAGAGATGAGGTGAGGTAACTCAAGATAACCATGGTCAATTTTCGCACAAAGGCAAAAAGGGACTTTTTGAGTGACCTCAAAAGTCAAAAAAAGGGGCTTAGGGGTTGGAAAAGACCCCTAACCCATACCCATACCCTTTGGTTAGAATAAAAACAAGTTTTAAAGCCTTAGGAAAGAGGTTTAGAGTCAAATAAAATTTAGGAATAAAATAGGTCCAACTCACTACTCTAACTTGCAAATAAGCACTAATCCGGATTAGGGATGACTAACCCCGATTAAGAACCCATTTAGCAAACTGACACTATCTTAAACCAACTTGGTCCAAAGGTTAAAAAATTAACCCTAAAAAGCACACTGAAGCACATAAACATTTTACGAGTGTCAAGCGACACTAAAAGAACATAATTACGAACATTAACATTCACTGAACAAAGAGATGCATACATACATCCCATAGTACAAATATGTGAATTACGAACAAAAAGGTTTCCAAAATTAGCACATAGAGATCAGTTCTCTTCCTCCGTGGGGTTTCTCGGCTAAATATCTGCACACTCATTGCACACATCAGTAGTCCCATAAAATCACATGTACATAAATGTATACGTATCAGAAATTTACTTAAATTAAAACATACATCAATAAAGGTTTCTTCATCCTACATAATTCTTAACCATTTAAAATATCTTAAATCAAAGTCTCAATCCTACATTTACTGATTTCTTCAACATACATATACATGAAACATTAAATAAAAATCATCAAATATATCTGAAAATAACATCACACAACGTGAAATAATAAAATATGTTCTAAGCATCAGATAATGTCTCGACATCTCGAGTCATGAATATCAAAAAAAAATAGTAATGCATCGCTATGCTACGATGGGTCGGGGTGAGGCCTCACATCCTCCCCCACTAGGCATGAACTTCCTCTTGGAGTTCATCAAAAAGGTACTAGTACTGAGATCGCATTTGCGCTGCATCCTCCCATGAAGCTGTGACCTCATTGTAACAATCCCATTGGACCCTAACCTGGTCCAGCTCTTGGCCTCAAAGTGCTAGGGTCCTTCGGGCAATAATGCGGATAGGCTCTAGTGCTAGCTGTCCGTTTGACTCCACCTGTAAAGCATCCCAATCTATAATATGAGACTCATCATAAATGTATCCTCTAAGTACTAAAATGTGAAACACATTGTGGATGAGTGATAGCCTAGGTGACAAGGCTAAACGGTAAGCAATAGGTCCTATCCTCTCAAGGATATCGAATGGCCCAACAAACTGGGGTGCCAACGAATCAGACTCTTGTGTGGTCACACCCTCAAGAACACTCTATCACCAACCTGATACTCTTGATCTGTCCTCTTCACATCTACATACTTCTTTTGCCTATCTTGTGCCTCTCTCAGGTGTTGTCTAATCAACGTCACCTGCTACTCCATCTCCTTTACTAAATGGGGACCAATAGATACTCGATCCTTGATCCTATCCCAACTCAAGGGTGTCCTGCATGGTCTCTCGTACAAAGCCTCATACGGAGGCATACCTATGGAAGAATGATTCCCATTGTTGTAGGAAAACTCAACAAGATGTAGGTATTCCTCCCATCTAACCTGATGATCCATCACGTACATACATAGCATGTCCTCCAAAACTTGACTCACTCGTTCGATCTAGCCATCGGTCTAAGGATGGTACGCTATACTAAAATTGAGCCTAGTGCCCAAGGCCAACTACAACTCTCTCCAAAATGAAGAAGTGAACAAAGAGTCTCTATCAGATATGATCTTACGGGGAACACCATGAACTCTAACAATGTCCCACAAGAACACCTGAGCTATGTCTTGTGCTGTGAATGTAGTATGCACGGGTGAGAAATGGGCAACCTTGGTCAATGTGTCAACTATCACCAAAATGGCATCATGGTGATGAGATGACATAGGAAGACCAACAATAAAATCCATAGATATAGTATCCCATTTCCACACTATAATCTCATGCGGCTGGAGAAGCTCGCTAGGATGACGATGCTCCGCCTTCACCCTCTGGCACTCGAGGCATCTCGCAACTATGCTAGCAATCTGCACTCTCATGCCTGACCAATCATACAACTGCCTCAAATTTGCATGTAACTTCTTAACACCGGGGTGTGCTACATAAGGTTCTTTGTGAGCCTCAAGTACAATGAGCTCACGCAAACCCCCAATGGTAGGTACATACATACGTCCCCTATGCCGCAAAAGTCCATCGGACTCCAAAGAATACTCTGCAAACTTCCCTTCCAAGGGTCTTTGAGAATGTACTAACTGACTTACTTCTGCATAAAGCTCATCAGCTGGTAGGTGCTGCAAGATCCGCTCTCTCAAGTCAGTGCAAGTAGTCATAGATGAAAGTTCATGGTGCCTTCTGCTTAAGGCATCTGCAACCACATTCTCTTTTCCCTTGATGTAATGAACATCAAAATCATACTCACACAGGAACTCCATCCACCTTCTTTGCATAGCATTAAGGTTCGGCTGAGAAAATATGTACTGCAAGCTTTGGTGATCGGAATGAAGCTCAAATCTATGACCCAGAAAGAAATGTTGCCATCTCACCAAGGCATGAATCACTGCCGCTAGTTCTAGGTCATGAGTAGGATAATTGAGTTCATGAGTCTTCAACTTCCTAGACTCAAAGGAAATAGGTCATCCTTCCTGCATAAGGACTGCTCCTAAACCATCTAAAGATGCATCGGTGCACACCACAAAATCTGCAACAGGATCTGGTACTGCCAGAATCGGTGCACTCATGAGAGCTCTCTTGAGCTCTTCAAAAGCTCTACCACACTTCTCTGTCCATTCATACTTCTTCCCCTTCCTCTGAAGAGAAGTGATGGGGTGTGCAAATCTAGAGAATCTTGAAATGAAGCGTCGGTAATAACTTTCTAGCCCCATAAAGTTCCTCACTTCAGTAACACTGGTGGGTACTGGCCAATCCATGATAGCCATGATCTTTGATGGATCTACTAAGACACCATCATCCAATATGACATGACCCAAATAATGTATCTCGGGTCTGAAGAATGCACACTTTGACAAGCTGCCAAACAACTGATTCTCTCTCAGCCTCTACAATACCTGTCTCAGGTGCTCTTCATGCTCTCTCTCATCATGAGAATAAATCAGAATGTCATCAAGAAACACAACCACAAAATTATCCAAAAAAGTACAGAATACTCCATTCATGAGGCTCATGAATATAGGTGGAGCATTTATAAGGCCAAAAGGTACCATGGTGAACTCGTAGTGGCCATATCGAGTACGAAAAACTATTTTGGGGATATCACTATCCATAATCCTCAACTGATGGTAACCTGACTTTAGGTCAATCTTTGAAAATACTTGGGCACCCTGCAACTGATCAAAGAGATCATCGATTCTGGGAAGAGGATATCGGTTCTTGATGGTCACTTTGTTCAATTGCCGATAATTGATATACAACCTAAGTGATCCATCCTTCTTCTTGACAAAGATCGCCGGTGCACCCCAAGGTGACACACTAGGTCAAATATGCCCCTTCTCCAAGAGTTCCTCCAACTATGCCTTTAGCTCACTAAGCTCATGAGTAGTCATCCTGTATGGTGCTCTCGAAACTGGCTCGGCTCCTGGCACTAGGTCTATATGAAAATCCACTGCTCGAGGTGGAGGCATGCCAGGAAGCTCCGAAGGAAACACATCTACAAACTCCTGAAGGATTGGAAAATCATTAAGGGATGGCTCCCTTTCTAAATCTTCCTCTCAGTCACTAATAGTGATAGCAAATAACTGAAAACCCTTTCGCATGTACTGTCTAAGCTGCATAGTAGAAATCATACGAAGGGACACTGGCCTCTTTACTTCGAAAATCTCCCTAGAGATACCATCATCATCCACACATTCCACCCTCTTCTGTCGACAATCCATCTTGGCACTGTGGGCATAAAGCCAATCCATGCCAAGAACAACATCATAAGAACCTAGAGGGGTAATGCATAGATCAGTCCTAGTGGACATGACTCCAATCTGCATCTGACAACTTCGCACCATGGAACTAACTGACACTTTGGCTCCTGAGGCTAACTCTACCTCCCAAATAACATCCTATCTAACTGCCACTAGCCCGCAATGCTCCACCACAAATGGAGATATAAAAGAGTCAGTAGCCCCGGAATCAAATAAAATTGCAACCATACGGCAATATATAATACCTGTAGCCTCAATAACTGTGGCCTAATGCTCAGCTTGGCGGTTGTCAACCACTGCGAAAACTCTATGGGATCTACCCATGTCACCAACTGTCGGCTCTAAAAAAGCCCTGCACTGACCACTGGATGCCTATCCCTGCGGACACTCCCTAGCTATCTGTCCCATGCCACCACAAGTGTAGCATGGTCCACGAGTATAAGATCATGCACCCTGTGACCCAGACTGTTGTGGGCCTCCTGACCTGCTAGATCCATTGAATCCTCCCCTATAAGACTGCTGAGTCTTCACTGACTATGACTGTGGGGCCTGTACTTTCTGATCCTGCCTAGGACCTTGTGACTGCCACTGCTTGGGCTTGGAGCCCTGATAACCCTGAGAAGGTTTCTGCTACTACTGCTGGGGTTTTTGCTGCTGAGACTATTGGCCCCTAGAGGACCCTACTATATAGTTCTGATTCCCTTTCCAAGGGGGTTTCTGCTGGGAGGAGTTTCGGTTCTGAGACCGATCCCGTGACTCCTGCCTACCTTGAGTATCCTCAACAACTAGTGCTATCTCCACTGCCTGTCTGAAGGTGGTAGGGAAGGCCATCCTAACTAGGCCCTAAAGAGAGAAATTTAGACCCATGATAAAGTGATGCACCTGTAGTTTCTTGTCCTTCATATATTCCACATAAGGAAGGAGCTCGAGAAACCTACTCTCATATTGAGCCACTATAAGGCCTCTCTGATAAAGAGAATGGAACTCCTCTATCTGTTTCTGCTAGAAATGCTCTGACAAGTACCTCTCTCAAAATCTTTCTAGGAAAGATTCCCATGTGAGGGTGTCCATCCTCACTCCACCAATGATCTCCTCCTGATGCCACCAGTTGGAGGCATCCCCTCTCAACTGATGAACTACTAGGCATCCTTTTAGATTACTCCCATAAGGGCGTAACCCAAAGAACCGCTGTAAGCTCTGCAACCATGCCTCTGCTACTGAACCCTCAGTGGTACCGATAAACAATGGTGGTCCAAGTCAAATCAATTCCTTGATGTCATCTCCTATATGTCTAGGAGGTCTGTCAAAAGGGGGTCCTCTCTGGTGTATGGAATCTTCCTTGTGTTCACCCTGACCCTCTATCTATCTTGGTGGGGGACACCTAGTCCTCTCTTTGACTCTTGGCCCGCCTCCTCTGGGTCCCTCTGCTTCCACTACTGGAATCTACTGAACTGGCTGAACTACAGGTACCACTCTCTACTGAACTACACCGATCAATGTTTGAAGTGTATCTATGATGTCCTTGTTCGAGTTCGGTGGTGGTGGAGGTGGAGGTGGTGGCAGAGGTGGCGGTGGTCCATCCTCCTGTCCCACTCTACCACCCCTAGTCCTACGACCTCTACCTCGTCGGTTACGAGTAACAGGCAGCATCTACACAATTAAAGTTTAAGTAAGTTTAGGAAGCATAATGGTTAAGGTTCCTAGCATTGAAACATGGGCTCTGATACCAAAATGTCATGCCCAAACTATGAGGGCAAAAACACACTCCAAATTTTTTATTTTTTTCCACATATATCATACAAGGAAAACTAGAATTTTTTTTTGCTTAACTTAAAATCATATCATCATAATTCCATCCTATTTTGATATGCATCCATCCAATTTAAAATTTATGATTAAATCATATGACAAGTAATTTTACTCAACACCAATTTTATTGGCCAACCTAATTCAAAGGCTCAGCCAGGAAAGAATCAGGAAGAAAACTCGGCTTCGTTGCCATTTACAATAAAGTTTAAAATAAAAATTACAATAGGATCTCAATCCCAAATTTCAACAATTATATCAAATTTTCTTCATGATCATAATCAAGGAGTTTGTACTGATTTCTGAATCTCATTTCAAGGACCATGGAGGAAACCAATATCTGATCGGGTGACAACCAAGTAGAACCAAAAGAACATCAAGCATGCATAATAATACATGGTTTACACAATAGGATTCACAATGAATCAAGACTAGGGAAAGGTGGATTCTTCCAACAGGAGAAGTCGAGCACAACACCAATTCAGATGCCCAATTGGGGCTAATAACCAAGAACTTCCATTCTTCTATTTAAACATGCCATATTCATACCAGGTTTGTGCTGACGGGTAGGGGCCCATAACACCCTACCCTTTATCCCTCTTCTCATCTTGAGAAGAGACTCTACACTGGTTGGTGTCCAACTAAACAGACCTCTCCCTAAATTGGTCACTTCAGCCCTCTCCAAGGGTGAGTAATACCAAAACACCCATGCAAGAAAAACTCAAAATTGCAAACATAAACATGAAAGGAAAACAACCAAAATAACATAGTTTTCAAATTTTCCCAACATACCCACAACCATACAAAGAGTGGAACAACAACAAGGTAGCATGAACATGAAACAAAACATAAAAACTGAATAAGGGAGATGAGAATTTCCTACCTTCACAAAGAGGTAATGGCAATGAAAAAATTTGAGTAGAGTATCCCCTTTCCCTCCTTCAACCTTCAAGCATTCCTCTCTAAATGTAGAGATTGGGTAACAACCAACTAGTCCAAGGAAGGCCTCTAAATAAGCCTCCAACTCAACCACCCAAAAGAAGCAATAACTATCTCCACCTACTAACAAATCTAGAAACTCCTAACTTAACCTATACCATGGTTAAACCCTAAGTGGAGATGAGGTGAGGTAACTCAAGATAACCATGGTCAATTTTCACACAAAGGAAAAAAGGGACTTTTTGAGTGACCTCAAAAGTCAAAAAAAGGGGCTTAGGGGTTGGAAAAGACCACTAATGCATACCCATACCCTTTGGTTAGAATAAAAACAAGTTTTAAAGCCTTAGGAAAGAGGTTTAGAGTCAAATAAAATTTAGGAATAAAATAGGTCCAAATCACTACTCTAACTTGCAAATAAGCACTAATCCGGATTAGGGATGACTAACCCTGATTAAGAACCCATTTAGCAAACTGACACTATCTTAAACCAACTTGGTCCAAAGGTTAAACAATTAACCCTAAAAAGCACATTGAAGCACATAAACATTTTACGAGTGTCAAGCGACACTAAAAGAACATAATTACGAACATTAACATTCAGTGACCAAAGAGATGCATACATACATCCCATAGTACAAATATGTGAATTACGAACAACAAGGTTTCCAAAATTAGCACATAGAGATCAGTTCTATTCCTCCGTGGGGTTTCTCGGCTAAATATCTGCACACTCATTGCACACATCAGTAGTCCCATAAAATCACATGTACATAAATGGATACGTATCAGAAATTTACTTAAATTAAAAAATACATCAATAAAGGTTTCTTCATCCTACATAATTCTTAACCATTTAAAATATCTTAAATCAAAGTCTCAATCCTACATTTACTGATTTCCTCAACATACATATACATGAAACATTAAATGACAATCATCAAATATATCTGAAAATAACATCACACAACATGAAATAATAAAATATGTTCTAAGAATCAGATAATGTCTCGACATCTCGAGTCGTGAATATCTAAAAAATAATAGTAATGCATCGGTATGCTACGATGGGTCGGGGCAAGGCCTCACAATGGAATAGGTTTGGTACGGTTCAAAGACATAATTTCATTGGATGGCTTATATGTTGTATCTGTTGGATCTATGACATGAACTTCTTCTAGAGTGTTGAGAAAAGTAGAGCTTGCGAGAGGCTTATAGTAGTCATCCCCAACCTCTATTGGAAAGAAGTTAGAGAATAGGGTTTGGAATTAAAATCCTTTGACATGTTCATCATCTTCTAAACTGCTCTGTTGTATCCTAATTCTTGGTGAAGTGGGTCTTGGACTATGAGTTGTTCCTTGTGTAGCCAAACTGTTAGATGTGGGTATGTGAACTACATCACATCCTTTATCATGAGGAGACTCATTGGATAATGACTCAAATTCCCATTTAGTGGAATCATCATTATCTTAATTATTATAGGTGTTTATAGATGGTTCTTTTGTGGGATATGAGTCTGAGAGAGATAGGTTCACATTTATGATATCAGTTTTTTTCTGGCTATAACCATCCTTTTGTTTAGGTACCCACACTAGGGTGGAAGGGGAGGAATCACAATTCTTAAGATGAGCTTTATAAGAGGCTTGTGTCCTATCTTGTTCATCATATCCTACCCCCATTTTGGATCCGTTGGATCTAAATTGTGCCATTAGAGGTTCAATGATTCCTGTCCCTTTTCTTAAAAGGACCATCTCTCGTGTATCCAATCTTTTTAATTAGGTCAAAACCTTTTCCGCGTAGGTGGGGAGAGATATAAATGTTTTGTTAACTAATTTTTTCCACTGAGTTTGGAGGTGTTCTATTCACTTTAATAGAGTGTGCATGATAATGCTTGGTTGATGACAGTTTTCCATGAGATCTTGGAGAAGGTGGGGGATCAAATAAGGAAACAAAGTACTTTCCCACCCCTTTGGGATGAAATTTACACTTTCTATCAAATTCTTTTATCAATCTATCCATTTCTTCATAGTGTGATCGTTTAGGGTCTTTGGATGATGATGGTGAAGGAATGGAAGGACCTGAACAACCCACTTTCTCTTTACCCTTAGTTGACATTGATGAGTGGTTCTCATCTCGGTTGGTAGAGAAAGAAGTTTCTATAGTTGTGGACTAGTTGATGTCATCTATTGGTATATTAGTTTCTTCCCTATTGTGAGGAACTAGGGAATCACAATACTATGCAAAATGTTGGTCTTAGGGTATGGTCACTTCTTGACCCATGTAAGGAAATTTAAGACACTAGTGATAAGTGGAGAGAATAGTGTGCATGTCATGAATCCATAGTCTTCCCAATAGGATGTTATAAGTTAATTATAGATCTAAGACTTGACAAACAATCTGTTTCACAACTGGGCCTACTCTGATTAGTGAAATAACCATGCCTTTGGAGGATCTTTCCTCATCATCGTAAGCTTTGATGGTAATTTTCTTTCTTGGGTCAACAGAATCCTCTGTATACCCTAGTACTTTTACTAAATTGAGTGTACAAATATTGAGGCCTACTCTGCCATCGACCAATGCTCACTTAACTCTTTTTTTATGATAAAGACATCAATATGCAAAGGAGAGTTTTGGGGCTGGATGATGGACATGTCATCTTAGCTTAAAAAGATATGCAATGAGGTGCGACAAGGTTGTTGACCATGTTCTGGAATCTACCCACATCAAGATTGTTTGGTACTAAGGCTTTAGTGAGTATTTCTTTATGCTATAGAGAAATCTGTAATAGTTAAAAAATGGAGATATGGGCCAGAGTGACCAGGTTGTACTTGGGCAAGGAGGAGCTTGTAGTTTTAGGGTCAAAATTTTTCATAGGTCCTGGTAGGATAACTTTAGAGGCTTGTCCTTGGGTAACGACATTCGAGGATTGTTTTTTGTTTTTATGCTTAACGATGATGACATTTATGGTGCCATCAAAGTTGAAAATCATGTTAATAGTGTTGTCGTAATGATGTGCATAATTAACCTTAGTTTGAGGGGGTACATTCTAATTAGCTTTGGAGGATTCACCCCTTTCATCACTCATGAAGGGGTTCTTGAAGGCCATATGATCTTCATTATTGCTAAAGTTGTTTACTTCAAAGACCCGATCATTGATCAATTTTTGGATTGCCCCTTGAGGGAAAAAAATTGATTGTTAAATGCCCCCTATTTTTATGGTAGACACAAATGTTTTTGTCATTCCACCATTTTAGTTTGACTTGGGGTTCATAGGGTTTAGCCTGCCAAGAGGGTTTGCAAGGCACTCTCGTAAGACACTCTGATAGGGGTATATACTTTAAGTATATTGAAAGGTTGGTATCTATGGGGGGTAGGAGCTTGATTGTAAGCAACTTGTTGATTGGTCATCGAGGGGGTTTCCACATTATGTCAATAAAATAGGAAGGCATTGTCTTGTTGGGGTGCATTCGGGTTAGTGTTGTTGAGAATAGGATTTCATTGGTTTAGATGAGATTGGTTTTGAGGTTTTACATGGTTGGCTTCAATCATTCCATCATTAATAGTGTTCTTCTTGTTGTTTTGCCACAATGACTTTTTTTTTATCGATGACTCGATCAGAGGAATTATTAGCCTGTGTAGAGTTATTTGAAAAGCCCTTACCATCTTTTAATAGTTTAATGATGTCATTATTTAGTAAGCTCTCTTCTACCTTAGCAGCATTTTCTAAGGTAGTTTTGAAATCTTTAGGCCCTTGGAGTTGGAGCTAGTAATTCATTGGTTTGGAGAGGCTATTAATGAAGATGCCAATGTTCTCCTTATCAGGTATTTCTTTGTGGTACTTAGAGAAAGTGTGTCTCCATCATTGTAAGAAAGTTTTGAATGAATCACTAGGGATTTGTTTCCTATTGCATAGGTCAATCATTGTAACTTCCCTTTTGATATTGCAAGAATATTGGGAGATGAACATGGAAGCTAGTTGGTCAAAGGTTTTGATATTGGAGGGTAGCTTAGAGAACCACTCCATGGCTTGCCCTCCAAGGCTTCTAGGAAATAGTTGCATCAAGTATGTCCTGTCATGGAAAAATTCCATACTCAAGGTATAGAATGGTTTGAGGTGGTTTTGCGGATCTTATGTGCTAGAATATTTATCATATTTTGGTATTTGCACATTTTGTGGGAAAGGCATGAAGCTAATGTTCTTATCAAAGGGTAGAGGGCACACCTTTTTAAGGCTGAATTTTGTGGGTTGTGTTTTTCCTCCCTTCATTCTTTCCAGTTCCATTTGTAGGTCTTGTAACTTTTGCATGACAACATCTAGGGGTGACTCTTCTTCTTCTCTTTTTAAGTTGGTCACATCAAAATCAGATGGTAATTTCGCACCTTGTTGTGCTAGCACTAGTATATAATGTTCCTTATGTTTTTTGAGTATCTTGTCCATGATGTTGATGAGCTCGAGATTTTTTTGGAAATCTTCGATCTTAGTTTCAATACTTTTGTCATCCTAGACATTAGATGAACCCATTATGGCCATGGATTCTAAGTTTCAATTGAACAAGGGTGACTTTTGAATAGTTCTTTTTTGTGGGCAATATGATGTTGTAGTAGGCTCGATGAGATTTAGAGGTCTTGTTCGTTTGATGCTTCTAGTGGCTATTATAGCACTCACTCGTATAGGTGATCACTTTGGTCTTGTAGTTTTACCAATTTTATGTAGTGGCATGAAACGTGAATTAGATTCCTTTAGTTTTTAGGCATTTTTTGAAAAGGCAAGGGTTCCCGTTGACTATTATTTGTTTGTGGCAACAAGCTAGGTGGGACAAGGTTTTTACAAATGTTGATAGGATGAGTTTCACTTTCGCAAAGTTAGGTAAGGGATGGATGTGTGTCTTCGAACTTTCTAACTTGATGTACGAAATGAAGCAATGATAACTATTGGGTTCGTGATGATGTTTGTAGCCCTGGTTGTTTTGGAAGGATGTTTTTGGTTAGATATAGAATTTTTTAGACTTTGTAAAATTCCAGCAAGGAAAAGGGTATCCAAATTGATTGTTTGTTCACAATTAAGCCTACAGATGACCTCTATTTTATGTTTTTTCTTAGATGCATCACATGAATGGTTAGATGCACTATTTTAGTAATCAAATGTGTTGTTTCATTGTTTATATGCACTATTTATATACTCATATACACTAATTGAACTGTCATATGCACTATTTCATGAATCAGAATAAATTGCACACACCTAGAAAATGGAAGAAAAATGGCTTCCTATCAAGGTTATATAAAGCTGGTGACTAGTGGGTCTTAGTGTTTCAACTTTGTTTGGGTTTACCTCTCCTGTGATAGAGAGCTTCCCACCAACACCAAGGAGGTTTGGTGGAATCCCTTGTGGAACTGCTAGAGGAAGGCTATGTTTTGAACATAGGTGGCTTGCATTCGATTAGGAATACAAGATTAGAGAGCAATCCCTCTCACCAGCCCTGCTAAGGCAACTCGAGAGGTAGCCCTTCTATGGCTAGATAATCCTATCTAGTGAAAAGCGAGAAATGGAAGTCACAAATAGGTCTGGGAATTTGATCACTTGAGAAGAGTGAGACCATATCCCTACTGTTTTGGCCCCCCAAACATGACATACAATAAGGTTTAATTGCCATCTCTTATTCTATTGAAAATAGAAGGGACCCTAATTAGGCTATGTGTGGGTTCTTTTCTCATTCAACTGTGACTGATATTTACAGAAGGTTGGGAATTTTGATCAACTTGAAGGAGTTGACAGCATAGGCCTACTTCTTTATCAAATTAGCAAGATTGAATGCTTCTATTAAGCTATATTTGAAAACTTAGAAATGCCACACTTTTAATCAATGAGCTCTGAGGTCCACCTACCTGATTCGAAGCTAGGAAAGGCTAGGTGCATTTATAAGGGTCTTCATTCCTATTGCACGTTGTCTACAATCTGAAGGTTTTTTTGTTAACACATAAGGGACCTGTAAGCAAATGATATTCGGATCTAGAAGTTAGATTCAAGAAACTATAATTTTTACTAGATGCACTAAAGAAATGCTCATATGCATTACATGACACCTTATATGCACTATTTTATTCTGAAAATGTGCTATAAGAAAATCAAATGCACTATAAAATGTTTCATATGCACTACAAGAAGATGTAGATGTGTTAAAAAACTATGTAAATGCGTTATAGAACTATGTAAATGAGTTACAAAACTATGTATATGCATTAAAAAACTATGTACATGTGCTACAGAAATATTAAATGTGTTAAAACATAGTTCATAAGCATTAGAATATCTCTTAGAAGCATTGAAACAGAGCACAAAAGAATCAAAAGATTTAGATCTGGCCCTTGTATGCTTGGCTAGGACTTTCGAATGTTGTTCTTGTTGATATGAGGCCACCCGAACACTGTAGAACCTGTATTTGATTAGATCTACACCAAAGAATAGTAAGAAACACATATCTATACTAGAAATGAAATATTAGATTGAAAAACTTTAAAATAGAGAGGCTTTTAGTTTAGCCCCACGGTGGGTGCCATTTTCTACATGGTGCGAACACATATTCATGAAACTTTAGTGTAGAATGCAAATTGACTTACGATGAACTATACTAGACCATAAATATCATCATCAGAATGTAATATCTATGAGCATCTCATGTTTCCCTAACTACAACTACTAAAATAGCTCTCAAACCAACATCTTAGTGACAATTATAGAATGGGAGTATGCTAAAAATGAAGATCTATAAGAAAGCATGCAAGATCTATGACTATAATGCAGATTATATGCTATCAAAATGGATATGCATCAAGCAATAAATAATGCTAAATAACCTAATATCAATATTAAAATTCTATGAACTTGTTAAAATGATGAATCAAAATGTTCTTATAGTGCAAAGGCCTAAAACTTGGGTCCCTTTGCTCTTGGATTTCCCTCCTATTTATAGAATTTTGGAAGTTCTTGGGGTAAGAATCAAGATTTTCACCTTTGACAAGTGGGTGAAAGTGAAACTAAAAATATCTCATAAGAGACCAGGAGGAAGAGTGCAACAGACTTCATTCTGAGGATAGATGTGGAAATTTCTAATTCTTTTAAAATGAAAAAGGGAGATTTCCAATTTTGGGAGGATAAATCATTTTGTTGATTTAATAAATGTCTTATTTATTTTCAATACTTTTGTCTTTTTCCTCCTCCTTTTTTGAATTTCATTTTATGAATTTGAATTGTTTTTCTTCTCTTTTAAAGTTGATTTAGGTCTTGTCGATTTGATAGGTGATTAATGACCTAATGTGATTTTTGATTTGAAAGTTTTTTGTGTTTCTTCTAATTTTCTTTTTAATTTGGATTGATTGATCGAGATTGCATGATTTAGGTCTTTGCCAATTTTTGGGTGTCTACACTTGCATCTTGCCAATTTTTCCTACAATAATGGGCATCATTCCTCCATTGGTATGCCACCCTAACAAGCCTTCTATGGTAGAACTTGTAGGACACCCTTGAGTTGGGACAGGATCGAGGATAGAGTATCCATTGGACCATAGTTGGTCAACGATATGGAACAATAGGTGACACAGATTAGGCAATGACTCAAAGAGGCTCAAGATAGGTAAAAGAAGTATGCAGATGCCAAGAGGATAGATAGGGAGTACATGGTGGGTGATAGAGTTTTCCCAAGAGTGAAACCTCATAAGAGTTCAATCTGTTATGGAAAGGGCTCTAAGTTAGCACCTCGTGTTGTTGGACCCTTTGAGATTTTGGAGCGGATAGGACCAATTGCCTATTGTCTAGCCCTACCACCTAGCCTGGCATATATCCACGATGTATTTCATGTTTTTGTATTGCAAAAATATATTTATGATGAGTCTCACCTCATAGATTGGGATGCCTTGCAGATGGAGTCAGACGAACGGAATGCCTTGGAGCCCATTTGCATATTGGCCCGATGGACCCTCTCACTTCGAGGGAGGTAATTGGACTAGGTTAGAGTCTAATGGGACTATTATGATGAGGTCATGCCATCATGGGAAGATGTAGCATAGATGAGAGCACAATACCCCTATCTTTTTTATGAACTCTAAGAGGAAGTTCATGCCGAGGGGAAGGATGTGAGGCCTCATCTTGACCCATCATAGCATAGATACTATATTTTTATTTTGTGACTTAGGCCAAGATATCTTGACTTATATTTTGATCGTAGATGGACACTAAATTTTACTACTTCTCCGATGATATTTACCTTATGATTTTCTATTATGCTCTGTATTAAGACTTAATTGGCATAGTCAATGAATTAATGGATGTTTAATTATTAGTACATCATTATTATGATAGAAAATGAAATTATTTTGTGATTCAAAATGCTTAAATTGATCTTGTTAGAAAAGTCAGTAATATTTAGATTTTTGCGTTTATGATTAAATGTATCCAAGCAAATGATGGAGAATAGCCAGTTAATTATGAAATGTGTTATATGTGAATTGTAGAATAATGAAATTACCATGTATCTTTACTTTCATTATATGTAAATTTTCATTGGATTACTGATGCTCAAGTTTAGTGTGCAAGAAAGGAACCATGGAAACATAATGGGAAAACAAGGTATAAACACATGTTAATATCACACTGCCAAGGTGAATCTTTAGAAGATTCATAAACTTCGTCCTGATGTGTTTATTTTGTAAACGTGAGATGTATGTGTGTAGTATGTATTTCATGAGTAGATTTAGAATATGTCATGTGTGATGTATAGTGAACTTTTTTTTGTCACTTGACACTTGTACTCGTTGTGTGAAAATGACATTTTCTCAAAAGATAGATCATGTAGCCACCTTATCTCAAGTTAAATTCTTTAATTAAGAATTAGACTTAATTACATTGATTAAGCAATGGAAATAAAGGTTACCATCATAAGAACTTGAAATTGGACTTTACCTAGCATTGTGAGGGTCAAAAGTTGCTCTAAGGTGAATTTATGATGAAAATAAACCCTACCCATGATAATACTTTAAGTTAGGGGGCTAATAGTGACCACTAAGGTGCCTAAAAAACTTAGGAGTCCCCAAAAATAATGCATTTTATATTGAATCCGAAAATGAGAGTCATATATAGAGGCATGGCCAAATTTGAAACCCAATTACCCACTCTCTAAATTTAGAGACATTTAGGGTTTTGGAGAAAGAGGATAAGGAGATATACAAAAAAATTTATTTTCCCTTACTTGAAATGAGGTTGGTATCCATGATCCATGGTGTTTCCTCATTGCATTTTAGATTTGATACGGAGTTTCTTCATTGCATTGTAGATTTATTATGGGTAGATGTGGTTTTGTGAAGAATCTTGTTGTATGTGTGTTGAATGTGTGAAGTTTTATGTTATTTCTTCCTTGAATCTTGTTTTGTTCATGGTTTTTGTTTGTGTAAAATGGGCGTGAAGAATCACTCACCCTTGGGAGGGAAGAGATGCTTGGATGAAGGGGTTAGTGGGCTCACCCATGTAGTTGAAAAACTCTCCAATGTGTGCAGGTGATTTTTATATGTTTCAATGGAGTATGGACTTCATGATTACTTCCATTCTTGGGAGGTATAAGGAGGAGGATGAAGGAGGAAGATATTGTTAAGCCTTGAAAGGGTATGTTACTTATGAAAATATGTGACTATATGAGATTCATGGATTTGAAATTCTCCTCATGGAGAGAGCCCACCTTCACCTTATATGTTTATTCTATTGTTGAATCTATGTGCAAGCCTTGAATGGGTTTTATTGTGTTGTGTTGAGTGTTTTTATTATGGTTATGCATAATAGGTGAATGTGAAGGTGTACAACTGTTTGTGCTTTGTTTCCCCAAGCTCGATGGGTGGCCTCCTTGAGGCCTAGGTTGGGAGGTGAGCCTCTACGGTTCCCTATTTCTATCTCTCTTTTACATGTTTTATTTGATCATCTTGCAAACTTGGGGTTCATGTAGTCTTTCCATTGCATAGGAGAAGAAGACTCTATTGTATTGTGTTGAAAATGAACAAACAAACTCCATCTTGTTATGTGAATCAGTTTGTATTTGTAAGAGTGTTGTTATTATCCTCCTTCATTTTTCATTAGAGAGATTGTAAATCACCTATATATTGTAAAAAGGTTCCTCCATTTGTAAATCTTGATATGGTGATTTCACCACCTTATGTGAATGCTTGATAACTATTTGGATGTAACCTTGAGAGGATCATGAAAGGAAATTCATTATATTGATGTTGTTGGTTCATAATCTTAGATATGAATGTATTGAAGAGAAAAGTAAAGCATTAATGTAGGCATTAGTATGATGCAAATAAGACTATCCATTGTCATTCTATTATTCTCCATGCTCATAGAAATAATTAGATGCATTATGTAATCAAACTTGGTTCATAAATAGTTGTAGAATATGGATTCAATAGTTAATGTATTCATATTTAGATATAGTCATGAAATGGATGTCAACAATGTAAATTGAATACTTGATGCTCATAGAATTACAAGCAAAAATATTTCATTTATGTTCATATTCGTGTGTCTTGCAATTTAGATTTTTATAGTATCATGATAGTTCTTACGAGTGATACATTAGATTGCTATATTGAATAGGAATTGTAATGCATTATAAAATGTTCAATTTCATCAACTCAACTATAAACAATTATAGATAATGTATGAAGAAACTAGGCAAATAATTTAACTTCTAAAAAAGAGGCATGTAGGTGCTTATTTACTTGCTAGAAAATGTATGACATTTCAAAATAACTCTCTCCAAAAATTTACACTCAATAAAATAATATACTCTGAATATAATAAATATATCCTTGACAATAATAATATAAAAACCACTAAGATGCCCAACATAATAATATTGCCTTATAAAAGGACAATCACAATGAATTTGCAAAGTACATAGTCAAAATCAAATGAAAGAGAGGCAAAATAAAATATTAAAAAAAAACTCTCTCCTAGGAAGGGGTGATAGATGGTCTTAAATAAGGGAAAAGTACCCTTTCAAAATAAGAATTAAAAAAAAAAAAACTTCTTAAGTGATGTGGGCAGCTAGGTCAACCACAACATTAATTTGCAAAGAAGAAAAGAAAAGAAAAAAATATTATGAATGAGAGAGGGGGAGGTGGTCCCACCTCTCCCTCATTCCACCTAAGACTTCCTCATAACTAGGCATGAGTTTTAAAGGAGGCTACCATATTTAAATAAAACTCCATGACCATGCCTCTTTTTTTCCTTGGAAACCCATGTGAAAGGTGGTGGGACATGGGAAATACAAAAGGCATGGCAACTAGGGTTTAGGTTGGTAGAAAATAGGATTAGAAAGTTTGATTTGATACTTTTTTTATGTTGTTGCTTGGAATAAAAAAGTTTAGGTGGTGGGTGGAAAAGAATGTTAAAATGGAAAGTTAAATATTAAATTACTTGAGATGGGTTAGAATAAAAAAGGTGGTCAACTTTGTGCATAGGAAAAAGGATTAGCTTAGGGAGTAATAAATGGGAGAGGGATAAAATTTAGAGCATAATATTTTTGAGATAGGAGATGTTAGTTTTTTTTTTTGTTTTTTTTTTAAATTAAGGAGGTTTGTATTTTTTTCTTTTTTGGAATAATAATGTTCAAGGGTCTTAGAATAAAGATTACTAAGGGTGATAATGGTATAGGGTAGTGGATAGGAGTTAGATCATGGAATGTTGAAAAAGGGGAGAAAACTTAGGATTTTTTTTTTGATAAAGGAAAATTAATAGTGTATGTATTAAATTAAGGTTCTTTTAGATTGCATGCTTGGGGCAAATAGTTTTAATATTTAATTTGGGTTAGTGTAACTGACGACTTAGGAAGCAAGAAAACTTCTTAAGTCATGGTTAGATAGAGATAAAGTCAGGATATAGAAATTGTGATGTTAATAAATGAAAGTATAATTAAGGGTTAATTAAATTAATAAAGTATGTTGCAAATGGATTGATAGGAATGTATTTTATAAGTGAGGATAATGTAAATTTAGTATTTATGAAAGGGAATATAGAAAGACATTTCAAAATTTGAAATTCAGTATAAATTAGAGAATAAGGACAAATGGATGATGGTATTATTTGATAGTTTAACGTACCCCATTCCTAAAGTATCTTTAGGAATCAACCTCGATATTGAAATAATGAATCATCATCATTATGCGAAGGATTATTGCTAGCTTATATATATATATATATATATATATATATATATATATATATATATATATATATATATATATATATATATATATATATATATATATATATATATATATATATATATATATATATATATATATAAAATTACGAATGCAATTTGGAAGTAGTTGAAACACGAAATACACGAGGTTAAGAACAACATAGCTATAACATCTTAATTTGGAAATAACATACGAAGGAGTTAAATTAGCTAACAACATTAAGAATATGTATCTTACTTATCTAATCACAAATTCAAAATAGTTGGATAATGTCCGAATCTTCGTTGTAACTCGTAACTTTAGAATGCAACTTATACACATTTAGTTATAACATTGTACCATTCAATAATAACCACAACCTGATAAGAGTGTAAAACCTTTCAAATTTAACATCAAGTTAGTTGACTAAATTATAAACATTAACGTATCTTTCAAAAAAAATAAAATTTAGTTTTGTTTTTTCCTTGTAGAACTTTTTACATGACAGTATGGATCAAGCTTCAACTTCAATCAAGTGCCCGAGTTTTTTGAGCATTGATAGTGTTTTATGAGTGTTAGAACATCATCGAGTTTGTCTTCAAAACTTGAGTTACAATAGTTTGGCTTACTTTGTAAATTATGATGAATTTAGTATTGTAGCCAACTCCAGTAAGTATTTATTATATATATATATATATATATATATGTATATATATATATATATGTATATATATATATGTATATATATATATGTATATGTATATACATATATATATATATATATATATACATATATATATATATACATATATATATATATATGTATATATATATATATATGTATATACATATACATATATATATATATACATATACATATATATATATATACATATATATATATATATATATACATATATATATATATATACATATATATATATATATATGTATATATATATATATATATATATATATATATATATATATATATGAGTGTGAATTGAAGAAGGCTAAAAGCAGTATAAGGGACAACAAGGATTTATCTATCACAAGGTGATAATTGCAATTCAAGGAATCTCATTCAACAAATCAAAGTTGCAAATCAGATATCATCCACTGATTCATTTTAACAGGTGTATCAATTAAATCCTTTAACTAGGTGGATTTAATAGTCTTTTTCTAAATCTCCTAATTGAGTGCATACGTCACTATTTGTTTGTAAATCATTTAACAAGGTGGACCTCATAGTCCTTATTGTTCCTAATAGTCTAGATCATCAGAAGTGATCTATTGTAAGCTTTAATAGGTTAAATTTATACTGCAATACTAAAGCTTGTGGATATCCTCTCCACCCCAATTTTAATTTCTAATTGGAAGGTTTCTAGGTCACCATATCTTGTGTCAAAGTGTTATGAATGTTTTATTGCTTTCATTCTTTCATGCATGCAATTAGATCAGAATAATATATTAAAGATTAATTGGTAAAATAAGTTAAAGATTTTATTGGTTCATGATTCACCCCTCCCCCCTCAATACCCTAGCCTACCTTATATTTCCAACAAGTACTAGAGGAAAATCATTGGTTGGCATCCCTCAAGCCCTTTGACCGTTCATCACATAGGAGTAGATTATTGATGTAGTATGTGTTGGAATATGAACACCACTACCGGGGGTGGGGGGGTGAATCAATGGTTTAAAATACTTTTCAAAACTTGAAACAATTACAAGTTATAAAAATTTAACACATGAATAAGATAGTTAATGAATAACAAAGTGCCACAATATTTTAATGTGGACAACCCATTAGGGTAAAAACGACTTTGAATCTAAAACTTTATTGGCCTCTTGGTAAAATATTTTAGAGCTACAACTCTAGGAAGAACCAATGCCCTGTTTTAGGAACACCAATCCCTTACACCCGAAGCACCAACTTCATGAATACAAGAAACACCAACATCCAAAATTAAAAAAATGAGATATAAAATTAGAGTATCATCTTTATTACAAGACAAATCATGAATCACTAGTTTCAACTTCTTGTTGAAAACATAATGTAGGATATACTTCTATTCTCCTCAAAACATCCAATACCCAAATATATTTTCTTTTTTCATTAAAAGTTCTAATCAAATACTGATATAAATGAATGAAGAAGAAATATACAACCCTTCTTATACCTATGATAAACTTTTTCAATGAAAATAAAATCACAAATATGAAAATAGAAACATAAAACATTACTCTCTTCTTTATTGTTAAAAATCTACCTACAAATTGTTTGGTCTAAAAGAAATTCCACACAAATCTTGCAACTTCTGTCAAAACCACCCACTGGATGTTTTAGAGGAATGTATCCTCTACTTATAAAATAAGAAATTTGAAATTTTATAGACAAGTACATACCCCAAACTTCCATAAGACCAAAACTACTCAAAAATGCTAAAACTATCATAACAATTTGGTAACTATTTCTGATAAACATACTTTTCCACTTTCCATACATGTGTTATGCAAAAACTAATAAAGACCCATTTTACCTAACTCAAAGGCCTTTCCAAAAAAGTATGATAGTTGGGGTCTATAAATAAAAAACCTTGTCAACTTTCTCATAGACCAAAACATTTTTTTTTTTAATAACTGTTTTGTAAACCAATGTGAACATTAAGTGTTAATTGTATAACATTTAAGTGTTTGTCTTAAATATGTTTTGAACAATATTGAAGGACATCAAATAAGATAATTACATGATTTTAAGCATATCATATGCTTATTATAATTTCATTATTGACATCAATGACAATAATCAAAGACCAAATACCGAGTGTTCAACATACTCCCCCTTTGGCATTAATGTCAATACCAAATTCCACTTGTATATCCATGTGTACTTGTATATCCTGTATCTATACATGTATATCCATGCATATCTATATATCCTATATCTGTAACTATATATCCTTGTATCTATACCTATCTATCCATGTGTACATGTACCTATATATCTTTCACATAAACATTTCATCTTCATTATTCTGTCCCATTGACATCAATGACAATGGAGATATACCAAGCTTTTGGTGTAACAAAAAGATATGAAAAATATGCTCCCTCTGAAACCTATCACTCATTTATGAACTTATGCAATAGAAGAGAGGGATATAACCCTCTTTTAAACCAATCTAGCCTTGTTCCTTGATATCTTTCCATTTTCATCAAGTTTATTTCTAAGGATCCATTTAGCACCTATTACATTTTTATCTTTAGGTCTAGGCACTAATTTCCATGTTTTATTCTTTGCAAATTAACTTAGTTCCTCTTTCATAGCATTAACCTAAAACTCATCCATACTATCCTCTTTATATGATTTAGGTTCAATTTGAGGTAACAAACAAAGATTAGCACATTCACTGGATGTAGTTCTTGCTCTTGTTTGAATACTTGCATGTTGATCCCCTATAATTTGTTCTTGAGGATGATACTTCTTCAATCTTGTTCCTATAGCCTTTGTACCTGTGGGTTTTGGTGTTTCTATTTGATCTTTTATCTCTTCTTCACCTTCATCAACTTTATTATCTACTTCTTTACCTTCATCAACGTTATTATCTACTTCTTTCAAGTCTTTATCACTATCTTGTAGGAAAGTATTATCCATTCTTGTTTCCTTTTTATCCTACACAACTTCATCTACTTTCACATGTACAATTTCAGCAATTTTATTCAAGCTTTTATTAAAACATTTATAAGCTTTAGTTTGAGAAGAATATCCTAAAAGGATTCTTTCATCACATATTGAATACAAGCTTCCTATTTTATTATCAGAATTCTTAATGAAGCATCTACTTCCAAAAATTCTAAAATGCTTAACAGATGTAAGGTGTCCATACCATAACTCATAAGGAGTGTACTTAGTTTTTACCCTTAGTTGTGCCCTTATATACTGCTATTTGAACTACTTCTTTCCAATACCTATTTGGTACTTTAGATTCATCTAACATAGTCCTTGCCATTTCTTTTACTATTTGGTTCTTTCTCTCAACACCTCCATTTTGTTGAGGTGTCTGAGATGCTACATATTGTCTTTTGATGCCATGGTTTTCACAATAATCAACAAATTCATCTAAAGTAAACTCACCACCTTTATCTGATTGTAAACATTTAATCTTCATGGTTGACTCATTTTCAACCATTTTCCTAAAAATCTTAAACTTGTTAAATGTCTCTAATTTATGCTTTAAGAATGTTACCCATGTCATTCTTGTATAATCATCTATAAAAAGCATAAAATAATTTTCACCATTTAATGGCATTGTCCTTGTAGGACCACATAAATTAGTATGTACTAATTCTATTGGTTTAGAAGCAAAATATTCTTTTGAAGGAAAATATGTCTTTGTTTGTTTACCATGTTGACACCCTTCACAAATAACATTCTCTGGCTTACTTATACATGCAATACCTCTTACTTTCTGATGCTTACTAACTTTTACCAAGTTGTCAAAATTCAAGTGCCCAATTGTTTTGTGCCATAACCAACTTTCATTCACCTATCTCATAAGACAAACATCTTCATGATTGTTAGTATTTGTGATATCTTTTAAATTGTATACATTCCCTTTAGATCTTTTTCCTAATGCAACCAACTATCCAAATTTTAATTTGATTTGGCAACCATTGTCATCAAAAACAACTTCATATCCATGATCACAAATTTCACCAAGACTTAGAAGATTGTACATTAATCCATCAACATAATACACATCATGAATAAAAAATTTGTCAGTAAGCTTCAAAGAACCCAAAGCTTTAATTTTCCTTGAAGAAACATCACCAAAACTAACATTGCCACCTTTGTAGTTAATCAATTTGTCAAACTTCATTTTATCTCCTGCCGTGTGTCTAGAATAACCACTATCAATTATGCACAAGTCCATTTCTTCATAATGTAGAGCCATTTGAACAATCATAGAATTATTAATCTTAGACCTCCATATCTTAGTCACTTTAGTATCAAATTCTTTATCAACTTGTAAACTAGCATAAGATTGATCATTTTGAATTGACTTAGATTTGCAATTACTCATAACATGACCAAAGAGATTGCATTTGTAACATTTTAGACCATTTATTTTAGGATAGGAATAACCAAAATGAAACTTTGAATACATCCTTGATATGTATCTGCAATTACTTATTCTATGTCCATATTGATGACACATGAAGCAATACCCGTCAAAGAAAGAAGTGAACCTGTTTGAGTATCTTTTACCCATGAATGAAGTTCTTGATATAACCTGATTTTTATCATTAGAAATTTGATTAAAATTTGCATTTTTACCTGCATTTGAAGTGTTAGCATTCTGATTTGTATCCTTACTTTTAGATTTAAATATCTCGAATAAAGATTTATCTTTCTTGTCACTAAAACATTGTCCAAGTTCAAAACCAATTCCTGTTAGATCATCAATTCTTCTTTGTTTCCTTAACATATCATCCAAATTAGTGTTCTTATATTTTTATAACTTTCTTCTATATGATAATACTTCATTCATTAACCTTGTACATTCTCGATCTTTAGAACTTAACTTTTCCTTAGTGACAAAGAAAATTCTCTTTTGTTCCTCAACTTGTAATTCCAATGTGATTTAAGTCCTTAGTTTCTTTTTCAAAGTTCTATTTTTCTTTTAAGAATTTAATTTATTGAACACTTAAATTCCTTTTTAATTCCTTGATCTCTTTAAGTGTATAAAGAAATTCGCATTCTAAATCTACCTCAACAAGTTCAACATTATCATCACTATCTGATTCTTGACAAGTAGTTTCTATAGCCATGAATGAAACTTCATTTTCATCACATTCAAAACTACTAGATTCATTATCTGATACATCATCAATCAAGCTCTTCTTCTTCTTAAAGAACTTCTTTTTGTTATAGAATTTATTTTTACTTGATTTCTCTTTGTCATCATCTACTTCATCATGACTATTATAAGGACATTTAGATGCAAGGTGTCCTATTTTACAACAATTAAAGTATTTGAAAGGAAGTTTACCTTTGTATTTAATTATTTAATTTCTTTGATAAATGTGCTTCAGGAACATCAATATCTTTTGATTTTGAAGAGACTTGCTTCACTTTCTTTTCCACCTTGAATGCTACTTCTTTTCTTGTGGATTCCTACTTGCCAAACTTTCTCATTTCATAAGCTGCAAGTGCTCCATGAATATTTTCCATTGTATACTTGTTAATATCTCTAGTTTTTCCTATAGAGCATATCTTAGAATCAAATTTATTAGGAAGAGATATCAAAACTTTCTTTACAACATCAATATCATCAATTTTTTCACCAAGTCCTCTTATGCCATTTACAATTTCATCTATCTTAAGGAGATAGTCTTCTACCTTTGAACATCATTACCCATCTTAAGGTCTTAAAATATTATTTAAAATGTTGTATCTTGGATTCTTTAACTCTATCATTACCATGATATGTGTTTTTCAATTTTTCCCATACTTCTTTAGAAGAACTGCAATGCATTACCTTAACAAAAACATTTGTAGATAAACTATTAAGTATATCAAATTTCACTTTTATATAAATTTCATACTTCCTCTTTTCATCAGAATATGTAGGTAAAGTATTATGAACTTTATAGCCATTAACAATTGAAGCCAAATCATCAACATTAATAGATAAAAAATATGTTTGCATCATTACTTCCCAAAAAGCATAATTTGATCCATCAAAAATAGGAACCTTTGAAGAACTATCTTGAGCCATAAAAAGATAAGTATTCCACTCAACCAAAATCTACCCAAAGTTGTTAAAATTGATGTAGGGAACCTTTCTATGATACCACTTGTTGGAATACAAATACCACTAAGAGGGGGGGGGGGGGGGGGGGCATGTGTGGGTGAATCAGTGGTTTAAAATACGTTTCAAAACTTGAAACAATTACAAGGTATAAAATTTTTAACACATGAGTAAGATAGTTAATGAATAACAAAGTGACACAATATTTTAACTTGGAAAACCCCTTAGGTTAAAAAATGACTTTGAATCTAAAACTTTATTGGCCTCTTGGGAAATTTTTTTAGAGCTACAACTCTAGGAAGCACCAACACCTTATTTTAGAAACACCAATTTCAAGGAACATCAATCCCTTACACCTGAAGCACCAACTTCATGAATACAAGAAGCACCAACTTCCAAAAATGAACAAATGAGATATAAAATTAGAGGATCATCTTTATTATGACACAAATCATGAATCACTAGTTTCAACTTCTTTATGAAAACATAATGCAGGATATACTTCTATTCTCCTCAAACCATCTAATACCCAAATATATTTTCTTTTTCCATTAAAAGATCTGATCAAATACTGATATGAATGAATGAAGAAGCAATATATAACCCTTCTTCTACCTTTGATAAAATTTTGCAATGAAAATCAAATCACAAATATGAAAATAGAGACATAACACATTACCTTCTTCTTTGATGTTAAAAATCTGCCTGCAAATTGTTCGATCTACAAGAGATTACATACAAATTCTAGAAATTCTGTCAAATCCACTTGTTGAATGTTTTAGAGGAACATATCCTCTACTTATAAACTAAGAAATTTTAAATTTTGGAAGTAGGTACATACCCCAATCTTCCATTAGACCAAAACTGCTAAAATTGTCATAATAATTTGGTATTTGTTTATGATAAACATACTTTTTTTTTTCTTTCCATACATGTGTTATGCAAAAACTAACAAAGACCCATTTTAGCTAACTTAGACTCCTTTCCAAAAAGGTAAGATAGTTGGCATCTACCTCATAAAGAACCTTGTCGACTTTTTCATATAGCAAAACTATTTTTTCTTTATAATCGTTTTCTAAACCAATGTGAACATTAAGTGTTAATTGTATAACACTTAAGTGTGTGTCTTGAATATGTTTTGAACAATATTGAAGGACATCAAATAAGATAATTACATGAGGTTAAGCATATCATATGCTCATTATAATTTCATTATTGACATTAATGACAACAATCAAAAACCAAATACCAAGGGTTCAATAGTATGTAGTGGGTGCAAATGCCAAATGCCACATGGTACTTGGTTATATTTGGATCCATCATGTGGGGGGTGTTGGTTTAGCAACTATATCCCTAATGAGATCCCTCTCTACCAATAGCATTTTCTTTTGGTGTGATTACAAAATCTACATATTTAGAGTCATCCTAGTGCCAAATTATATTCTTAAGGGAAGTAACTGCCAATGTTCAATTAATAACATTCTTCAACTTTTCCACCCTTTTCATATTGCATGTGGTAAAGG
The DNA here is from genome assembly GCA_028749045.1 of Cupressus sempervirens. Classification (NCBI taxonomy): domain Eukaryota; kingdom Viridiplantae; phylum Streptophyta; class Pinopsida; order Cupressales; family Cupressaceae; genus Cupressus; species Cupressus sempervirens. The sequence goes on from CM053787.1 coordinate 973,964,425, forward strand.
TTATCTTGGGACATGAATTCCTAGTTAAAGACTTCCATTATCATGTGAATGGAGTTTAAATGAAAATTTTGACTCTCGTTCTCACATTGAATATGGACATTATTCCCTTCAAAACTAACTTAGGATTGTAGCCTAAGAGAGAACCAAAATCAATCTAATTTGTATCATTTTTAGAGGCCAAAAATGATTCAAAAGTGTAATATCTTCCTTGAGTTGACCACCTTTCCATATGCAAATTCAATTTGATTGATCATGGAGTGAGAATGACAAGCTTTGACCAAGAAATTGGGATATTTCACATTGAGATCTTTGAAGTCAAGCCAAGACTCTTGTGCCTTTAATTTTCTTAAGAAGTTCATCTCTTGCCAAGATTTACCTATATTCTTTTTGTAAAAAATTATCTACCTTAAGGTATTCATGAAAAATACCTAGACAAATAACTCTTTCATTTAGCAAAGACATATCATATTTAAACCTCACCTATTACTTCAAGATGTTCTTCAAACAAGGCACATTCAATTCCTTGAGCTTAGATTTGATGAGTTTAAGGTTCTTGCAAAAGATGAATCTTTTTGTGTTGTTATAGGATGGTGGATTCTCCCACTGTTCCACTAATAAACTCAAAAGGTTTTCATCCTTAATAATCATGTTTTCAAACTTGAATTAACTCTAGATCAATGTGAAAACCATATTTTTGTTTAAAACTCTAGGGAAATGGCCTAAAATTATAGCAAGATCTTCGAACCCAAATTGAAGGGAAATCTCAAATAGTCATGAGAAATGAGGAACTAATATAGGCATTCTAAGATATTAGTGAAGCTCACTCTCTAATTATTATAGTAAAATTACTATATCTAGGAGGGAGGTCCCACAACATATCAATGTATTTTGTAAAATCTATCATTGCTCGATTCTCTATTTTCATCCTACTATATTTTTCACTCAATTGAAAGATTGCATACAAATTTTCCCTTGCACAATTGTATTGGCTCTAGCAGAAAAATCTTTAGAAGTAATAAAGGTCCACATGGTTGGTTTTACTTTTATTTTGATTGTCCCTCTAGGTGTTAAAGGTAGAAATGAATGAATAGTTTTTTTAAGTGACATCTATGAGGTAAAGTAGACTGTACGACCATAATTAAGTGAATAAGACTTCTCTAAGTGGATAAGACTTACTTCCCATATCTATGTAAGTAAGACTTACTTTACAAAATAACCATTTATGTCCAGATTTGGTCTCCTTGATACTGACCTTGGATGATTTCTATATGATACGCATGTTTCTCATAAAACCAATCATATTTTTAAATATTCAATTCTCGATCTTATAATGGTTAATGAAGTGGTCAACATCTAATTGATAGTTTTGTATCTATTTAAGACAAATTAATTTTCCCAACATGTTTTGTAATTTATGCTTAGTCATATGTTTCTTTTCAGAAGCGCGTAGGGCCTTGACATTCAATGCAATGATCTTTAGTGACCTCTAAGGAAAGGAATTCATCCCTTGAATCTAAACATGCATTTCATGAAAAATGGAATTCTTTTCTTGATTATCTCCTCCCCCTTCTACTTGTTGGTATTCTTAATATTTAGATTTTCTCTTTTCACCTTGTTCCCCAAAACCTTAGAGGTGGATTAGCTAATAGATCTCGAGTTCACAATAATAATCTTCTCAACTTTTGAATCTCTACTATGTGCATCAAATATACTCTAAGCCTCCATCCTCCACTTCTCTATGGGATTCATGGCTGAGTGTCAAAAAGAAGTTCATGCCTTATGTAATATTTGACATCATTAGGGATATGCATATGATCCCCATCATGACTCTAGAAAAAATTGGATAAGATAACTTTCAATCTACCTTCCAAAGAGGAATCCTAATTTTTGGGGATGCATAAGAAATATTGGTCATGATCTCACTTTGGAGACGCCACAAAACTAGAGTTTCCACTATAGGTTTTCCTCTTCGACCTCAATCATATTAGGCTTTCTTCTTTCTTTCTTTTTGCTTGGATGTATCTTTAAGTATATAACATCATGAAGAAAATAACACTTATACATTTTTAATGGGTAATGAGGATTGATCTAGAGTACACATATTTAGAGACCATCTTTTATATTTAGATATCATTCTTATATTTAGAGATCCATATCATTGGTTTCTACAATAGCCAAGACCACCCTTAAACATCACAAGCTACAGAGGAAATTAAGCTTTGAAAAATTAATTCAACTTTGACTATTTAACACTTTTAAATCTAGGAATCAAGCCTTATTGTATGGCATTTAAACCATCTAGCTAGGTAGTGTACATTAAAAATTTGATATCTACCTTCATTTTAGACATATGAATATTTTTTCTTGAATTTTAGTTAGTTGGGTTGAGTGATTAATGGTCAAGGTCAATCAAAGTGTGATTGTGATTATCTTGGTTGCAATTATACAAACATGGTTGTGTCAAATTGGTTACTCAATAAGGCTTGGCAATGACTTTTGTTACTTAATCTTCTTCTAGTCTTTGCTTGAGTAATCTTTCATTGCAAACTTTAAGTAGATAAAAATACACTATAATATCAATGTATTACTTTGTCTTAGTGCTCTTTTTATACACTAGATAACTCAACCTTTCTCTAGGCTCTCTTATTATCTCCATGCTTGAAGGGTGAACAAGCTATTAGAGCTGAAGAGTATGAATGCCAAGAAGAATGGATGACTGAACTAGAGATCTATAATTTGCAAATGAGTCAAGTAAGTTTTTATTATATCAAGTCCTATTGTTAGTTTCTAACAATTGTACCATTGTGGATACAATCCTTTGGATTAAGGTTGACCTGACAATGATTTGCAAATCTTTTAACTGGGTGGCATTCTAATGGAATGTTCTAAAGTCCTCTAACAAGGTTCACTCATAATAGGGTGATTGAAATCTTCTAACCACGTCACATTTAACAATGTTTTCTGTAACCTTTAATAAGGTTGGCCTTTGACATGACATTACTTCAGAGGAGTAAAATTGGATAGCATGTTACTAGTGGTTTTTTCCAAACTGGGTTTCCATGTAAAATACTTTTGTCAAATTGTGTGAATGTGCTTCTGATATTTCATGTTTACATTTCTGCAACGCTATTTGACCTAGGAAAATAACCTACTAAGTTAAGGTATTGTATAATCTAATGGATGCATGCATGATATTTTTTTATGGATATGGATTTGTTACACACTAAAATTTTTTATTTGTATATCTAGACCTTGGATAACTAATTCACCCCCTCTCTTAGTTATTCTAAAGAATTCCAATAGTTCAAGGGTTTCCCAAAATCTCTAGTTGCAATTAAACTCCCATTCAACTCTATTGTAAAAATAAAAATATTTAGAATCATATATGTTCATGCTAGTGATAATCCACAAAATGCTCACACACCAGAGAATTTCATTCGTGGATAGAAATGATTATGCACTACAATTGAAAAAACATAGAGAAAAGATATTATGCTTGAAATAAGCAATGCCACAAATCTCTCTTCGATGATATTTATTTTCATGCATCTTATCTCCTTTACATGGATGAAAACATAAGATGCATTTTATAGTGTGAAGGTCAATGGTCATGTTTGTCTTTTCCTTCCAATTATGTACATCTCTTGGATTTTGAGACTCTTCAATATATTTTGCAACTAAAGTCTTTATATATGCAGCTCCCATACATTTGTAATCATTTTATTTCAATTAATAGAATACCTTGTTCAGTGTGAACATAGTCACAAGTTGTGATGAACTACGATAAATCCAATGTATTGTTTGTTGTATTTTCTCTTGCCTAATTTGATTGTTTTTATATTGTTATCACTTTCATAACTGAATCATTTCAATGTATAATTTCTTTTTTATTCATCTGAGTTGAACATGTAACTTTATTTAAACTAGTTTCCTTTGTAATCTGCCTTCTTATTCATCTTTTAAATCATAATTGCTTCATGCAATTTAGTAGTTTTAGTGAATGTTAATTATTGTAATCTACTATACAAGAAAAGCAGGTTTATTGATGTGGTAGTCTTTATATCTTGTATATTCATTTTCATCCAGTTTTTATGGCCTTTTGCATTCTTCAGAAACGAAACAACAATTCTATAATTTTTTTTTCCTTTTCTTATTTTCCAACTTTTAATTTTGAGTATATCTCAACTTATCATAGATCAAACATTTTGCCGAGGTTCTATGGCTTTGGGACTTCCTTAAAAATTAAGCTATGGCTATTGATTTTTTTTGGAATATTTAAAGCTAAGGGATTCCATAAATTTTGTAGAGCATTTTAGCTTAAGAGTATAAATTCTTAAATTAAAGGAAGTTAGGTCGCATCAATTTTATAGTGAAATATAGAAAATGGTAAAACAGTTCATTTTCCTCTCAATCTTATTTTTGCTTTTTTTTTTGGTGGCAAATCAACCTACGAAAGTTTGACATGTGACATAAATTTTTTCTAAGCTAGTGAGGTAATTTCTAGCCCTACCAAATTTTAAGTGTTGAAATTATAAGACTTTAAAAGTAAGGGGTCCTATTTTCTAACAAGAGATTTTAATTTGTATCCCACAAAAAATAATTCTCATAGAATTTTCAGCTCTTTAAAAATATAACTTCAAAGAATTTCGCCTTATTAATCAAACAAAGGTAAAAGATTAGGCAAATGTAAAACAAACATCTAAAAACAAAACTTAGGGATACATAATTTAATTTTTAGCTTATGCGATGATCATTTTCCCTATCATGTATGACTGAGCAATAAAACTATGTTTTGTGTTGAATGGCTGAAACTCCAACCTGTCAACATTTGTCCTATGTTTTTTTCCTTCTTCTTCTATGGACGATTATTATTGACTGAGTTTTGGACACTCAAATACCAAGCTTGCAACATGATTTGTTTGGGTTGCTTAGTGAGATTAAAGCTATTCAAAAATTTAGTCACTTTCATTTTATTAACAAAGTTGCATTGATGCCACAAATAATCATGGCTAATTTTGGTTCGTCTTGTGCATTTGTGTGTCCATAATTTAGTTTCTTTTTTTGGTTATTTGGTTATTGGTTATTAGATTAATGGTAATGCAAAAAGATTGTATCTCTCAATTATAGGACATGTGCATTGGAAATAAAAAGAGCATCAACAATGATAGATTCCAATAAAATATAATATCCAATTCTCCACATGTGAATGGACAACTTAGCAAGGAACCAAATAGTGATGGTAACTACAAAAATCAATACAACTACTGCCCTCCCAACTTTCTTGATGCAACAAGAATCTGCGAGTATCCCTATTGGAAATAAATTGGATTCCTACAAATAACAACATAGCAGAAACATAACAACAATGTAAGATTTGATACCAAATGCAAGTCTATATTCATATAACAATCAATTATATGCAATATGCCCGACTATAAGGCCTTCTATTAGATGGTGGTGACTGATAAGGAAAGTACTATACATACTCCATAATTCCTTGGTTGTTTAGGGTTTGGGGAAGAGCCCTTGAGAATTTTATTTGGGGCTCTTTTATTGACATTTTATGCTTACAGACGACTCAACACCAACAGGAACCAAGACCAGACCGAGCATTAGAGAAACCAAGCCAAGCATTAGCCAAACTACAAGCTTTACTGAGCTCCTAGTGCATGTCGAGAAAACAACACATGCCAAGAAAACAAAGAGTGTTGAGCAACCAACATACACTAAGCATATAGAGAGTGTCGATCACTGTAGTGAATGCAAAGCAATCTAAATCTGTCGAGCTCCTTCAATGAGTGAGCACTAGTATTTGGTGACTAAGTCCACAACACTTAGCCAAAACTCCTCCAACATGAAGGATTTCTAAAACCCCTAGGATGCTCCTACATCATGTCCTGTTTACAATGTATAATATGTTTTCCGCATGTAGAGTTGCCATTGCACAATGTGCAAGCATCTCTTCACACTTGGTTTTATATTTGTCTGACTTACAACAAAGGTGTATCATAGTTCTACTACTACTGAAATACTTAAATTGAATAATATTCTTGACATATTAATTACACTGAAGGCATACTATATTGAGGAAAACAACTTAGCATTGTTGATCAATGGTTAAAAGTCTATATAACGCCTTGAAAGACCATTAAAATGATCTTGTTCATAGATTGTCACGAGCTATTTTTGCTCCACTTTTCCCTCACGGAATATTAACTAGTTAGCTGACTTCAAAAGTTACCCCAGGACATCACTCTATTTCTACTGGTTTGTTGCCACATTCTAACAAATTCTCTTGACTGCAATGGCTTCTGCAAACCATTTTGTTCTTCTTCTCTATGATTGTTCCATGGTTGTGCCATATGCCCATCATTGACAGCTTATAAATGTGGACTCTTACTATTTCCTTCAAATTTGAATAGAACTTATTTAAAGCACTACCACACGTACTTACAAAAGACATGAAAGCATATTTCGACAGGTCAAACGAGTTCCCACATAAAGAGGTTGTCATGGTTCATTGTCTCCCCCAATCGATCAGATAATTAATCTGCTCTTTTGAAGTGCACGAAACAAGGATTCTATAGATCTTTCAAGATATGTCCAAATACCAAATAACTAGATAGCATCATAAAACACATTGTCATCTCAAAATGGCATCATCATGCAATATGATCAACTAAACAACATAGTAGTCTAACATCTATGATATTGAAATCAAGGTATAACATCTAACCCTCAAGTCATCTCAAATGCAAAACATAACATGAATAACAGGTATCTCTTGGATCAAAATATAACAAGGTAAATATCCACAGCACATAACCAATAAATCCAACACAGACAATCCATTTCAATTATTTAAGCATTTACTAATGGTAGATTAAACAACATAAAAAAGGCACTTAAAACACATAAGTGAACATAGTCATAAACATAACTTACCATTGCCATAGGAACCTAGTCCAATGTAGCAAGTAATAGTACACAGTGCAATCTTTACATATATCTCAAGGTAATCACAAAATAATATCATAATACCACATCGATCCTGGTAACCATTGGCACAAGCCTTAGTGAACCATAAATTAGATCATAATCTTAGAAATTAGTCAAAGCATAATCAAATCAACTGAAACAGTAACATAAATCCAATCACCTTAACAATGTAGACCACTCACGGTCCCAATCACAATCCATCACAATGAAAGATCAACAAGGTTGCATCCATCAGGATGACTTACAAAAGTCAAATGAGAGAGGCACTACACATTTGTAATCATTTTATTTCAATCAATATAATACCCTATTTAATCTGAACGTAGTCACAAGTTGTGGTGAACTATGATACATCCAATGTATTATTTGTTGTATTTTCTCTCACCTAATTTAATTGTTTATATGTTGTTATCACTTTCATAATTGAATCATTTCAATGTATAATTTATTTTTTATTCATCTGAGCTGAACATGTAACTTTATTTAAACTAGTTTCCTCTGTAATCTGCCTTTTTATTCATATTTTAAATCATAATTGCTTCATGCAATTTAGTAGTTTCAGTAAATGCTAATTCATGTAATCTACTATGCAAGAGAATTAGGTTTATTGATATGGTAGTCTTTATATCTTGTATATTCATTTTCATCTAGTTTTTATAGCCTTTTGCATTCCTGGCCAATGAAACAAGGATTCTATAGATCTTTTTTCTTTCTTTTTCTTATTTTCCAACTTTTAATTTTGAGTATATCTCAACTTACATAGATCAAACATTTGGCTGGGGTTCTATGGCTTTGGGACTTCCTTAAAAATTAAGCTATGGCTATTGATTTTTTTTTTGGAATATTTAAAGCTAAGGGATTCCATAAATTTTGTAGAGCATTTCAATTTAAGAGTGAATTCTTAAATTAAAGGAAGTTAGGTCCTATCAATTTTACAGTGAAATATAGAAAATGGTAAAACAATTCATTTTCTTCTCAATCTTATTTTTGCTTTTTTTCTGTGGGAAATCAAACTGCAGAAGTTTGACATGTGACATAAAAAATTTCTAAGTTGGGGAGGTAATTTCTAGTCCTACCAATTTTTAAGTGTTGAAATTCTAAGACTTTAAAAGTAAGGGGTCCTATTTTCTAAGAAGAGATTCCAATTTGTATCCCAAAAAAACAATTCTTGTAGAATTTCTAGCTCTTTAAAAATATAACTTTAAAGACTTTCACCTTATTAATTAGACAAAGGTAAAAGATTAGGCAAATGTAAAACAAACATCTAAAAACAAAACTTAGGGATACATAATTTAATTTTTAGCTTACCCAATGATCATTTTCCCTATCATGTATGATTGAACAATAAAACTATGTTTTGTGTTAAATGGCTGAAACTCTAGCCTCTCAATATTTGTCCTATGTTTTTTTTCTTCTTCTTCTATAGACGATTATTATTGATTGAGCTTTGGACACTTAGATGCCAAGCTTGCAACATGATTTGTTTGGGTTTCTTAGTGAGACTAAAGCTATTCAAAAATTGAGTTGTTTTACTTTTATTAACAAAGTTGCATTCATGCCACAAACAATCAAGGCTAATTTTGGTTTATCTTGTGCATTTGTGTGTCCATAATTTAGAATTTTTTTTCGATTTTATGTTTATTGGTTATTAGATTAATGGCGATGCAAAAAGTTTGTATGGATCAATTATAGGACATGTGCATTGGAAAAAAAAAGAGCATCAACAATGATAGATTCCAATAAAATATAATATCCAATTTTGTACATGTGAATGGACAATTTAGCAAGGAGCCAAATAGTGATGGTAACTACAAAAATCACTACAACTGTTGCCCTTCTGACTTTCCTATTGCAAAAAGAATCTAAGGGTACCCCTATTGGAGGTAAATTGGATCCCTGCAAATAACCACATAGCGGAAATACAACAATAGAGCGACAAAAATGCAAGATCTGATAACAAATGCAAGTCTGTATTCATAAAATAATCGATTACATGCAATATGCCTAACTGTAAGGCCTTCTATTAGATGATGGTGATTGATCAGAGAAGTATTGTATACACTCCATAATTCCTCAACTGTCTGGGGTTTCGAGGGTAGAGCCCCTGAGAAAATTTTTTTGGGGCTATTTTATTGGCACTTTATGGTTGAAATGTTGTAACTAATTTTAAGCCTAAAGCAATGAAAATACTTGTGTAAAAGGGCTTAGGGTTAGGGATTGTTTCATTATGTGTCATGAGAAATTGTTTCTTGTAGCGGTATTGAGTTGTAAGGGATTACAGATTGTAATCAGGTTGTAATCACTGGATCGTAATAATATTGAACTTTCCATTTGGTGGACGTAGCCCAAGGTTTGGGTGAACCATGTTAAATTTTGGTGTCTTGTGTTCTCTTCTGTGTGATCTATTATTTTCTGATATTGTTTATATTTGCATGTAATTTTTATTTATATCCTTGACTAAATCCTAATACGTTCTGGATTAGGGCCAAATACAACAACAATTACAATAATAGTTCTGCAAGATCCAATCCAAACTCTAATCCCTGCAAGTCTAGATCAACACTCTAGAAGAAAACCCCAAAGAAATTTGAACTTGTGCTCCCAAGCCCACCAAGAAATCTCCCAGTTTTCCAAGCCACAACTACTAGCCCTTCGAAGTTCTCATCCTCTTCTCCAAGCCAAATGACAATCACTAAAGGCTCCACAAGACCCCCTTATTTATACCTAACTAAGACACAAGTCGGCCCAGTTCACTAAAAATTAAATTAAAACCCTTACATTAAATATATGTTGAGCCACAAGTCAGCTACAACACAAATTAAATACTCAAAGTCAGCTCACAAGTGACTTGACACCAATAGGAACCAAGACCAGACTGAGTTTCAGAGAAACGCATCAACCAAACCAGAAGCTTCACTTAGCTCCTAGTGGATGTTGAGAAACCAACACATGTCAAGCACATAAAGAGTGTCGAGCAATCAAGATAAGTTGAGCACATAGAGAGTGTCGAGCAACCAACACATGCCGAGCACTGCAGTGAATGTCGAGCAATCTAAATCTGTCGAGCTCCTTTAGTGACTGAGCACTACTATTTGGTAACTGAGTCCACAACACTTGGCCAAAACACCTCCAACATGAAGAATTTCTAAAACCCATGCACAATGTATAATATGTTTTTGGCATGCAGAGTTGCAATTGCACAATGTGCAAGCATCTCTTCACACTTGGTTTTATATTTGTCTAACTTACAAGAGAGGTGTATCATAGTTCTACTACTACTGAAATACTTAAACTGAATAATATTCTTGACATATTAATGTTACTACATATTAATTATGCCGAAGGCACACTATACTGAGGAAAGCAACTTAGCATTGTTAATCAACGGTTGAAAGTCTATAAAATGCCTTTCAAGACCATTGAAATGATCTAGTCCGTAGATTGTCACAAGCTATTTTGTTTCCACTTTTCCCTCTCAGAATATTGACCGGTTAGCTGACTTCAAAAGTTACCCCAAGAAATCGCTCTGTTTTTGTTGGTTTGCTGCCACATTCTAACAATTTCTCTTGACTGCAGTGGCTTCTGCAAACCATTTTGTTCTTCTTCTCTGTGATTGTTCCGCAGTTGTGCCATGTGCCCATCATTGGCAGCTTATAAATGTATTGTCTAACCATCTGCCTTTGCCAGGACTCTTACTATTTCCTTCAAATTTGAATAGAACTTATTTAAAGCACTACCACACATACTTACAGAAGACATGAAAGCATGTTTCGACAAGTCAAGCGAGTTCCCACATAAAGAGGCTGTCATGGTTCACTGTCTCACCCAATCAATCAGATAATTAATCTGCTCTTCTGAAGTGCACGAATCGACAACTTGTTGTAGTACACCCATAGCAAAGGAGATGTCGGAGTTGATCAGTGTGTTTGTTGTTGTCTGAGCCAAAACCAATAGACAGGAAATTTCCAAATAAGATGGAGGAAGAGGCGGCTTAACACGACCCCTGCAATCACACAAAACTATGCAATAAACATCTTCTTCCCCCAGCAACTCTCGAGCTCTCATTACACTTCTCCAAAATTGGGCAGTCATTGCAACAAATGAACGCAAAGCCCCGCTTCACTGTTTCAAGTCTTTTATCATATCTTCTGTGAAGAAAAATGTTGAGTGTGTCACTTTTGTTTTCCTCTTGAGCTCCGTCCATTTCAAAAAAGCCTCGGTGGGCTTTTCACCATTGCCGCCACCATAATTGTTGTCAGGCACAAACTTGAAGATTTTGGCCCCTGAAATTCCATTGATTATTAAATCATGGGCTTTGTAAGAAATAGGTCGAGGATTCTGTTGATCTCATTTGAAAATATCTCTGGAATACTAAGGAGGCTTAAGAAATAGGGATGCAGCCTCTGCTACACTCTGCCCACGATGTCATGAAATGCTTAAATAAATTTCCATCTGCTATCACGTGATGATAGGTAGTTCCCATGCATATCCCACCTCCTTCAAAAGCTGTTACCTAAAACACTCAATTTTCTTCAATAGAAAAGAAATTGATGAAGGGTTTCACAAGGGATATATAAAAACCCAAAATAAACAAAAAGGTTCAGTAATTAATTTCTTGTATTGACAGAAGTGGTCTACTGTAATTTTCTTCTGCGAAGAGATTGACCTCGTGGACAAGCTTTAGGAAGAAGGGTTTTCGCTGAAACCCATCATTCTCCAAATCTTGGATGGGTATGTCGATTATGGCTTCCCTAAATTCAACACCTTCATCGTTGCAATCAACTTCTGTTTTGCCATGAGATTCTCCCTTCTTCAACCAACCAGCCAGTGGATAGAAATGCACTGAAACTGAAGATAGGGTTTTCTTCATGCGCTCTATCAGTGGAGAGTATTTTCTCAGAGGATGTTGAGTGTAACTATAGAAGAAAAAGGCGTTGAACGTTGTTGATGGGCAACCAACCAATGTCAAAATTGGAGAGGAACATTCTCTGTGCATGGGTTGGAATTGCCAGTCTTACCATAGACGTTCTTCTCACATTGACAACGACTTCTGCTTCTATTTCTGCCATCACTGTAAGTTTCAATCCAAACTCCCCTCAGTGTATGTACGAGGCATTTAAAAAGGGCACCCTCCAGACAGAATGTAACAAAAAGTTTTAAAAAAATCTTTAGATCCAGTAAAATATAGTGATTTACAAAAAAATTGTTGTTTCAAGATCATGATGAATAAATGTTAAAATGTTATCGATTTTCTAATTTTGGTCAAAATACAGGATAGCCGCCTCCTACTTGGATTGGTTAAAAAGGTTTCGTATTGCCTTTTTATGTGTTGTGAAGTTTGAATATTATAAATAATGAATATGCTAGCTTACTTACGTCTCATACATATAACAAATTTATAATACTTATTATGTATATATTATAATATAATATAGTATATTATATTACATAGTGTTAATATTAAAAAGAAATAGTACTATAATCAATTATTTATTATTATTTTAAAAATAAAATTAATTAATAATTGATAAATCATGGTTGAATTTTTTATTTAATTTAATTCAATAAATTTCAAGAAATTCTAATTTAAATTTAAATTAATTTAAAAAAATTATATTTAAATGTAATTATTGGTGTCTATCCTTATTATATTAATCGTCAAATGTTTTCAAGACATCAAAACAAAACTTGTTTCTACACAATTAATCTTTATCTTAATTATAATTTGTATTAAATTGATTTTCATAATTAATTATATAGAAATAGATTTTGTTTTAATGTTTTCAGAAATAATTTGACAATAAATTTATAATAATTAAAATTAAGATAAGAAATAATTCTTATAATTAAGATCAATTTTACAAGTACAAAAATATTTATATATTTTTTAATTATATCTTTTCATCTAATCTAATATATATATATATATATATATATATATATATATATATATATATAATAGATTTAAATATTTAAATTCTATTTTAATATATTTATATATCAAGAATTATATTTATTATCGACATTATTTTATACAAATTGAAACATATATTCATTGGGAATTGAGCAATTCAAGAACTCATTCATATTTATGTTATCTATATAATAATATAAGCCTCTAGAAAAGGAAAATAAGTAAACAATCAATCTTTGTAAACTTTCAAGTGAAACATAAAGTATAATCATATTTTAAAAAGATTTTTAATTTACATAATTATATTATTAATTTTAATTTTAAAGATTTAAAAAAAATTATACTTCTATGAACTACACAAATTTATTATTTATTATTAGATAGTAGGCATATTTATTAAATAATAAATAACATTAAATAGTTGTGATGGTTAGTATTATGGTTAAAATTAGGATTTTGATTACCATTCATGATAAGGGTTGAGGTTTATATCACCCTTACAATTTTCTTAGGATAGTTATAAATACAATTGTAAAGTTCTAACTAGGTTTTGATGCTCAGGGTTAGGGCTAGGGCTAGGGTTACAAGAAAACTCTACAATTACGTCACGGTTAGAGTTTGATTGGGTTTAGAATTTGGATGATCCTACCTAGAATTACGATTTAATAATTTGATTATGGCTACACAATTGATTGGGGTTAGGGTTCTAATGAATAGGGCTCAAGTTGGCAATTATTTTTAGGGTAAGAGACTACTCATTTAACTATACTATATTTTAATTATTTGTGTACCTTTTAATGCTCCATTGAGACTTTTGGCCAACTCATATTATTAGTTTAGATGTTGCCTTTTTTTCGGTGTACCCAATGCACCCTAAGATGCGATTGCTAGTATTATGTTATGCTTTAATAGATGTGTATGCCCTTTTTTTTTTGTTAAAACCACCTTACCAACATTTGTCAAATTGTTAGGAAATGTGTTGCATTGTTGATAAATAACTTACTTGCAAATCATTTTAAATGGTTCTCCTTCGTAATATTTTTTATGTGTGACAAAATCCTTAGTGACTAAAGTCTCTTAGGATATTTTCATTTTTATTCTAGCTATATATATGTATATGTATTTGTATTTTAAGTGAAAATATGAACTACATTTTTTCTACTATATATCTATGCATTTATATTTAAAATAAATATAAGAAGAATAAAATTACCTCTATCCTAATCAAAATGCTTCCATTAGCTTAATAACATTTTGGATGAATCTATTTTGTCTAGACTTCACAAACAAGGAACTCTAGAAAACATTTAGACGCCATTTTTAGGGCCTAATATTTTGTCATACATGCATTTGGCAAATGCTCTGTTATCCCATGTTACCAAAAATGCAACAAAAAAGTGTTTGAGATGCATCCCACGCGGTGGCTGGAGGTTTCTAAGTCATTGGTTCATTTCAATCTATTGGAAAGTGTTTACAGAAAATCATTTATGATGTTTACATATTAGTCTATGAAAATATGCAATGCAAGTGTAAGCTTAGTTTCAACAATTTAAAACAAAATCAATCAGCTAATGGAGACCATAATGATGGCTACATCTAGGATGTGGAGATATGCAATGTAAATTGTAACCTTGGTTTCAACATTTAAAATAAAAATAAAAATGGAAGCTATTGCTCAAAAGAAAATTTCACTTTGCTGTTTGGCATATTTTTTTCTTGTCACAAAACCAGATACATTAATTGCAACTAAGACCTCTCATGGAACTTGAGTCCCCGTCTTCTATGAGAAACAAGGGCTCTGGTAGAGCTTGAGTCCCTGCGTTCTGTTTCATTGGAACTCTATAGAGTTTATAGTTGAAGTCTCCTTTTGCTGGGTGCATATATATGAAGAAGTATACAGGCCTTCAATTATTTATGAAGGACACAAATACTAAAAGATAAACTTAGCAATGGGAAGATATGCAATACATATGGGCCTTGAATTTCTTGTTGTGCTTCAAAATATATAATCTTTGCTATTTATAATCAGTGGAAACTGTTCTTGCCAGTGCCATACAGATTTGTGTTGCTAGCCGCATATACAAAAGGATAAATTTGTTTGCAAGATATAGATAGTTGTTTTGAGATGGATATCCAGATTCCTTTCAGAAGACTACAATTGTATACATTATAATTAATAGACTACAATTGTACCTATTATAATTAATAATAGGTAGATTTGGTTAATGATAAAAATCTATCTAATTTGAATATGAAAAAGTGTAGAAACTTAAGATTTAAAAGACTAAAGTAAATAGTCTAGAATTTAAGGATTCAATATGTGAAATTGAATAATAAATATTTGATTAAATTTATATAATTGAAACACCGCGGACTTAGTCTCAACATCCTCCAACACTGTAAAGATTTTGCCAAACTGAAAAGGCTCAACGTAAAGTTTGCCATACAATACAACAGAATCATTTCACTGCCTATTGTTAATCAAGTCGTTGAGCTTCGTCGAAAAAAGATCAGTTGGAAATTATAGCTAGAAGGGCTTGATACAAGGTAGTCATTGTAGATCCCTCTGCAATCAATTTTACTAAATATTAGCTTTTGAAGAGAGAACATGACTAAGATGTGCAGATGAAGTAGGTTGTGTCTTGTTTTAAACAAAGTTCCTCATTGTCAAGTATGTTGCTAACAATGACACTTGCTCCACCAGCGACTGTGGCAAATAAATTTTACCTCGCTGCTCGAACTGGCCGCCTTCCAATTCTCATTAGAAGCTTCCAAATAAGAAGAAGATTCTAGATAGAAGAAGATGAAAAACATTGTCAAAAAATAATTAAATCCTTGGGTAAATTGAGAGTAGTCTGTATGAGAAAAGAAATAATTGTTAGTAAAAGTATATTTTAAATATAAACAATTTTAAACTTTAGTACTTCAATTATTTCTAGTGGGAAAATTAATTAGTGTTGGAAAATCTAAAATTTAGTTTCATGCCTATATGAGTAATAAGATTATAATCTTTTCTTTATATAATCAATAAATTGATTTAGAATTTATATAATTATTTAAAATATGTAATTTCAAAATCAAAGATAAAATATTTAGACCACATCAACTTATATAACTAAATATAAGTTAGATGTTATTTTCTTTTATAGAGTAAATTAATATTTTAAAATTCTTTTACAACTAAGGAAATTATGAAAGTTGTTAATATGGAAAAAATTAACAAAAGGCATGAAATCATACTTCATTAAAATGAAATATACTCAACTTTGTCATCTATCAATTTTTAACAAATTTTCATCTCTTCAATCGACTCTAGAGGACTCCCCTGCACCAAAGGGTAAATCTGCAAAATGTTGTTGCAGCTTTGATTCTAGAAATCTTGACAGAGGATCCACTTGAGTATTAAAATATTCTTTAGTCCAAAAAAAAGTCTAAGATGGATTGGGGATGTTTCTGTGGTCAACATAAAGTATTACAAGCTCGACAATTTCCTAGGAAAAAAGAAAGCACAATTATTTCACAAGACAGTAAAGAGATGCCCTACATCTCCCTCTCTAGAAATAGAACAAGATGAGGGCAAATGGATTACAGTGGTTAACATAAGAAGTTGTAGAGTAAATAGGCTCTCTGAGCCCAAATCCCTAATCCTAGCATTTTCTGACCTTCTTCCATCTGAGAAGCTAATAAGGTTCCATTAGGTAGCCCCTCTTTTAAGAATCCAGATGGAAAAATCAATAACCCTCGCTCACATTTGATCCAAGTAATTAGACCTAAACATCAAAATAGTAATGCCTTCACTAATGCTTATATCCCCATGAGATTTCTCTTCTTCATTTCAGCCAAGCGCTCTTGCCTCAAATTAATGTTCATACCTCAATTTTAATTAATCATCCAATAATATCTCCCAAAATCTGAGGGAAGAGATCTATAATAAAGGATTACCAACAGGTATTCCTATCACTCAAATTGTATCCAAAAAGGTAAGAGAAATACATATATAAATACAAAGCATATGTTAATTATTAGTGATTCAAACAATGAGAATCATTGGGTGGAATGCCAAGATCTCGGTCTTTTTGCCTACTAGAGTGGGGCCAGAATCTAAAAACCCAAATTTGATTAAATGGTTGAAGGATTCTTGTGGTGATCAAGTAAGTATCTCCTTCATTTCTAATTGCTCGATATATATTCATTATTTAAATACATTCATGTTGGAAAAGATTGAAGAGATCATACATAAAAAGTAATGAAATTGGTAAAGAATGTTCTCAATCATTATTTTGTCATTGATGTCAAACTTGCTACTTGCAGGAATGACAATTGCTTTAGTGATCCAAATACTATCAATTGGTTGATTGACAAGGAGGCAATCAATAAGATGTAACTAGAACACCTAGAAAAAGGTTGAAGTTATGATGTTGCAATGAAGTACAAGATCAGCTAAGACATTGATGAAATAGTGTATTGATGATATACTCTAAGAAACAGAGAATGGGCACACTGAAACATATCAAAGATGTAAGGTTTTAGCTAAGTCATTTGTAAAGCTTACCTAAGTTTATTAGAGAGAGAGCCAACCAAGCTAGTCAGTGTCGAAGATATTCCTAGTTGAAGTCGAGCAAGTTCAACTTCAGTATGTGCCGAGTGAATATCAAGTGCCGAGTGATCTTCAGATGTCGAGTAAAGAATAGATGCTGAGTGATCTTCAAGTATCGAGCAAAGATCAGGTGCTGATCAGATACAAGTGTCGAGTAACGCAGAAGGTGCCGAGCATCAGTAAACAATTAATATCGAGTTGCTGCATTATTTCAAAGATCAAAGATTTGCCAGATCTGAGCTGACAAGGTTTTTATCTAGAATTCTGTGAATCAAATAGAAGATAAGAGTGATGAGCTGGTGGCACAGAACACCATGTAGAACATTTTTGGAGAATACAACTAGACTTTAGACGGAGTTTCTAGATAAGAGTAAGATATGGGGTAGATACATTGTACCCTACCTAATCTACCTAAAACCCTAAAATTGGAGAGGAAGAATAGAGCAGGTAAGGCAATCCAAATTTCTTTTTAAGGAGTCATAAGGCTACAAAGCATAATGAGGAGGAGGTCAAGTATGAAAGCATAAAGTGCTAAAGGAGGTGCTAAGGAGTAAGAGAGCACAGTTACTTTGCTTCAATAGATGACCATAGATATGGTTGCATTGGTATGATGAGTAAGAAGACTCAAGGAGACGAAGCTTGAGATGACAAACTGTCAGAGCTGAAGTGATTAAAAACCAAGCAAAGGATTAAACTGAAGTGTGATCTGAAATCTGCAAAATATGTTGTAAGTTGTACTAGATCAAAAAACCATTATTGTTACTCTCTAGCAATTGTAACAGTTAGTTTAAATCCTATAGACTTAGGTTGGTTTAATAGCCATGTTTTAAATCCTTTAATAGGGTGACATTCCAAGTGAATGTTTCAAAGTTCTTTTACCAGGCCCATTCCTAACAATATGGTGAAATCCTCTAACAAGGTCATACTTAACAGTATGTTGTAAGCCTTTAAAAGGGCAGGCTTTTAACTGGGCATCACTTTAGAAGAGTGAGAATTAAGTAGCATGTTACTGGTGGTTTTTCCCAAATTGGGTTTCCACGTAAATCACTATGTCATGAGTTGATCTTGCATGTTTTATTGCTGCATGTTGATTTGTTGTAACTTGTTAAGATGATTGATTTAATCTTGGATGGATGAAAAGTTTATGGGCTCACTATAATTTGAGAAAAAGTATTATTAGGGCATTTAGACCTTGGATAACTGATTCACCCCTCCCCCCCCCTCTCAGTTATTCTAAAGAATTCTAACAATTGGTATCAAAGCATTGCTGCTGACTTAGTTTAAATGGGCTAGAAGCAGAAAAAGATCAAAATGTCTAAGAGAGAAGTTCCCAAGCTCAACAAAGACAACTTTGTTGCATGGAAAAGTTTGATGAAGCTCTACATCTTGGATCCATAGGAGATTATGCCCAAAATTCAATTGTTATTGAACATGTTGATCCAACTGGTACTCTTACTGCAGAAGATTTGAAAAACAAACAGGAACACAATCAGATAATGCTGGAGATTGCTTCAACACTCAACTATGTTGAATTTGATGATATCAAAGGATGTGACACTGCATTCAAAATGTGGAAAGTAGTATCTGACATCTATGGAGGAGATCAGAATGTCCAAACAACAAAAAGAGAAAGCCTGAGAGGAAAGTTTGATGATATGAAAATGGAGGAAAGTGAGAATGCTGCTCAGTATGGCGCTAGAATAAAGGAAGTGGTAAGTGCAATAAGATGTTTGAGTGGTCAATTGGATGAAGGTACTGTTAATAGTAAGTTCTTGAGAACCTTACTCCCTATCTATGCTATTAGAGTATCAGCAATACAAGAACTAAGATGTGTACCAAAAAACAATCTAAGTTTTGAAGGTATAGTGGGTAGACTCACTGCATTTGAGTTATCTAACTTTGACAACTACAGACCTGAGAATGTTGAATCTGCTTTCAAGGCCAAGCTATCACTAAAAGATGCTGAATAGGTGAAATCAAAGAAAGGAAGAAAAATGAAATATGTATCTAGTGACAGTAGCACTGATGAGGAAGATGCGAAACAATTGGAAGCATTACTAGCTAGAAGATTTCACAGAGGCAAAGGGAAATTCAAAGGTAAGATGCCTATCATTTGTTTCAATTGCAATGAAGTAGGACATATTTCTACAAGGTGTACACAAAAAAAGGATTACATGGAAGGCAACAAGTACAAATATAGAAGAGAAGATGATAAGAGAGATTACAAAGACAAAGGCAAGAAGTGCTATATTGTTAAAGAGAATTTTGATGATAATGATGATGAAGTTGTTTATGTAGCCATGAAAGACCAATCTAATGAAGAAGAGCCTACAACACTGGTAACATGTATGAACAAGAATGATAGATGAATCATAGACAACGGATGCTCACATCACATGACAGGAGACAAAAGTAAGTTTGTCAACTTTACACAATATGATGGAAATAGTGTTAGATTTGGTAATGATGCTCCATGTCAAATAAAAAGAAAAGGCTCCATTAAGCTTATAGAGAAAATTTCATGTGATAATGCATACTATGTTGAAGGATTGAACTACAATTTTTTGAGTGTCTCACAGTTAGGTAATGTAGGATACAAAGTAGAATTTGGAAATAAAACTACAAAAATCTATGATACTGATGGTAAACTGATAGGAAAAGGAGATCAAACAAGAAGTAATCTATTTTACCTTGATATGGATGATGTTTCTTGTTTTTTTGCAAAATTTGATGATGAATGGTTATGGCATAGAAGGCTATGTCATGTCAACTTTAACAACCTGGCCAATATCAGTAAAATGAAGAAAGTTAGAGGTTTACCTAAATTAGAGAAGCTTGACTATACATCTAAAGAAGTACTTGAGTTAGTCCATACTAACTTATGTGGTCCAATGGAAGTACAAAGCTACAAAGGAGATAAATATATAATGTTGTTTGTTGATGACTATTCCAGGATGATGACTGTTATGTTCTTAAAGCAAAAGTTTGATGCTTTTCAAATGTTTAAGTGGTATGTGGCTAGAGTTGAAAAGGAAACAAGAAAGAGTTTAAAATGCCCGAGATCAGACAGAGGTGGTGAATTCACATCAAATAAATTTGAGATATTTTGTAATGTCAGCTCCTAGAACTCCCCCATAGAATGGAATTGCTAAGAGAAGAAATAGATCTGTGATTGACTGTGCCAAAACACTAATGATGGAAAAGACTGTTACTCTAAAATACTGAAGAGAAGCTGTAAGTGTAGTTGTTCATACATTGAATCATACACAAGTCAAGAAAGGTACAAATACAACCCTTTTGAATTATGGTATGGTCACTCACCCAATGTAAAACATTTCAAAGTATTTGGTTGCAAATGCTTTATCCTTAAAGATGCTAGAAATGGAATTTTTGATGCAAAAAGTGATGAAGGCATTTTCCTTGATTACTCCACTAGAAGTAAAGCATATAAGTGTTTGAATACTAACACTAACAAAATTTTGGAAAGTGCAAATGTAAATTTTGATGAGCATACAGAATCCAAGTTGAAGAACCAAAGAAAATTGATGAACATAGAACCTTTGTGTATTCTTATGAAGGAATGCATGTTGACGAGGATGCTATTAATCAAATTGGGATTCAACAAAAAATTTCAGTTTCAGCCGAATCACAACCAGTGAATGCCAAGTTACATTTAGAAGCCGAGTTGCAAAATGAAGAAAATGCACAATTTGATTCTAAAGTTAGTACACATGAAAGAGATGAAGAAAAACCTGACAACTCAGTGCATAGTGACTCTGAATCTAAAAGATCAAACATGGAAACAAGGACAAAACCAAGATTATCTAAATATGTAAAAAGATATCACCCTACTGAACAAATAATTGGTGAAAAAGATGCAAGACCAATGACAAGGAATAGACTAAGACATGAATCATGTCTGATTAGCAAATTTGAACCTAAGACAATATATGGTGCATTGCAAGATGATGACTGGTATAAAGCTATGGAAGAAGAGATTGATCAAATAAAGAAGAACAAAACCTAGAGTTTGGTTCCTAGACTAGTTGACAAGAATGTGATTGGCACCAAGTGGGTATTCAGAAACAAGCTAGATGAGAATGGTGAGATTACTAGAAACAAAGCTAGACTAGTACGCAAGGGTTATGCTCAAGAAGAAGGATTAGACTATGGGGAAACATTCACTCCTATTGCTAGAATGGAAGGAGTAAGAACTTTACTTGCATATGCTGCATATAAAGATTTTTAAGTCTATTAGATGGATGCAAAGTCTGCTTTTTTAAATGGTATGTTGGAAGAGGAAGTCTATATTGAACAACCAAAGGGATTTGTTGATGAGAACAACAGGGATATGGTTTGTAAATTACATAAAGCACTCTATGGTCTAAAACAAGCACCCAGAGCATGGTATGAGAGACTTCATAAATATCTAGTGCAAATAGGATTTGAAAGAATTGATGATAACAAAAACATGTACATCAAATCAGAAGAAGGTAAGGATATTATTATATCTGCAATCTTTGTGGATGACATAGTTTTTGGAGGAAAGGAAGTGCTTTGCAAAGGCTTTGCTGACAAAATGAAACATGAGTTTGAGATGTCTATGTTTGGAGAGATCAAATTTTTTGTTGGATTGTAAGTACATCAACTAAAGCATGGTATATTTGTGACACAATCAAAGTACATCAAAGAAATACTTAAAACATTTGGATTGGAGGAATCCAAACCAGTTAGCACACCAATGGCAACAGGAAATAAGCTATTCAAAAATGATGTATCAGCTGAAGTTAATCAAACAATGTATAGATCCATGATTGAAAAACTACAATATGTTGTACAAAGTAGACCAAACATAGCATTAGCAGTTGGAATAGTCTCTAGATTCTCTGCTAATCCCAAAGAAAATCATCTCATAGTAGTAAAAAGAATAATGAGGTATCTTAAAAGAACTGATAACTTTGGTTTATATTACAAAAAGAATGAGAAGTTTGAGCTCAATGCATATACAGATGCATATTGGGGAGGCAACATTGATGACAGAAAAAACACAAGTGGAGGTGCATTATTTTTAGGTAAAAGGCTAGTTACTTGGACTAGCAAGAAACAAACATGCACATCCCAGTCCACTACAGAATCAAAATATGTGGCAGCAGCAGTCAATTGCAAAAACATTGTGTGGCTCACACATCTATTGAAAGGAATGAAAGAAGAGGTAACCAAACCTGTGATATTGTATTGTGATAATACAAGTGCTATAAACATATCCAAGAATCTAGTAATGCATGCAAAAACCAAGCATATTGCAATCAAGTATCACTATGTCAGATAATTGGTAAAAGACAAACAAGTGAAATTGGAGTACATTCATACAAAGGAACAAACTGTAGATATCTTTACCAAACCATTGGCCAAGGATGCTTATGAATATTTTAGAGGCAAGTTGAGTGTAATGCCCCTAACTCAAGTAGTGTAAAGCAACAAGGAAGCTGCCCTACATCAACAAGAAAAAATCATTGAAATATCAGAAGAATGATGCAGAGGATGACAACAGGAGCAGAAACTCCAAATCAGTCAAAAGCATGGTGACAGAGGGAGAAGAAATCAGAGCCAAAGCTTATATTTTGCATGATAAAGATGCTACATCTTTTCCATTTATGTCAAAGAGGGAGATATATGCAGAAACTATTCAATACAAAGCACGAGGGAGATATATATGAAAGAGGGAGATATACGAGATCAATAGTAAAGATGCAACAGTCAAGAAAGAAGCAGAAAATGTATATAATTTTGGTGGTAACTAAGTTGATCAATTGATCAGTTTTGGTTTGTCATCAATGCCAAAGAGGGAGATTGTTGGAAATGATTGAAGAGATCATACATAAAAAGTAATGGAACTGGTAAAGAATGTTCTCAATCATTGTTTTGTCATTGATGTCAAACTTGCTACTTGCAGGAATGACAATTGCTTTAGTGATCCAAATACTATCAATTGGTTGATTGACAAGAAGGAGACAATCAATAAGATGTAACTAGAACACCTAGAGAAAGGTTGAAGTTATGATGTTGCAATGAAGTACAAGATCAGCTAAGACATTGATGAAATAGTGTATTGATAATATACTCTAAGACATAGAGAATGGGCACACTGAAACATATCAAAGATGTAAGGTTTTAGCTAAGTCGTTTGTAAAGCCTAACTAAGTTTATTAGAGAGAGAGAGCTGAGCAAGCTAGTTAGTGCCGAATAGATTCTTAGTTGAAATCGAGCAAGTTCAACTTTAGTATGTGGCGAGTGAATATCAAGTGTCGAGTGATCTTTAGATGTCGAGTAAAGAACAGATGCCAAGTGATCTTCAAGTGCCGAGTGAAGATTAGGTGCCGAGCAGATACAAG
This sequence comes from Cupressus sempervirens, assembly GCA_028749045.1. NCBI lineage: Eukaryota > Viridiplantae > Streptophyta > Pinopsida > Cupressales > Cupressaceae > Cupressus > Cupressus sempervirens. The sequence continues at coordinate 973,988,327 of CM053787.1, forward strand.
TGCCGAGTAATGCAAAAGGTGTCAAGCATCATTACACCAATAATGTTGAGTTGCTGCATTATTTCAAAGATCGAAGATTTACTAGATTTGAGCTGACAAGGTTGTTATCTAGAATTCCATGAATCAAATAGAAGATAAGAGTGATGAGCTAGTGGCATAGAACACCATGTAGAACATTTTTGGAGAATACAACTAGACTCTAGGCAAAGTTTTTAGATAAGAGCAAGATATGGGGTAGATACATTGTACCCTACCTAATCTACCTAAAACCCTAAAATTGGAGAGGAAGAATCGAGCGGGTAAGGCAATTCAAATTTCTATTTAAGGAGTCATAAGGCTACAGAGCATAACGAGGAGGAGGTCAAGCATGAAAGCATAAAGTGTTAAAGGAGGTGCTAAGGAGTAAGAGAGCACAATTACTCTGCTTCAATAGATGACCACAGATATGGTTGCATTGGTATGATGAGTAAGAAGACTCAAGGAGACAAAGCTTGAGATGACAAGCTATCAGAGCTGAAGTGATTAAAAGCCAAGCAAAGGATTGAACTGAAGTGTGATCTAAAATATGCACAATATGTCATAAGTTGTATCAGATCAAAAAGCCATTATTGTTAGTCTCTAGCAATTGTAACAGTTAGTTTAAATCCTATGGACTTAGGTTGGTTTAATAGCCATGTTGTAAATCCTTTAACAGGGTGACATTCCAAGTGAATGTTTCAAAGTCCTTTTACTAGGTCCATTCCTAACAGTATGGTGAAATCCTCTAACAAGGTCATACTTAACAGTATGTTGTAAGCCTTTAACAGGGCGGGCTTTTAATAGGGCATCACTTTAGAAGAGTGAGAATTAAGTAGCATGTTACTCGTGGTTTTTCCCAAATTGGGTTTCCACATAAATCACTATTTCATGAGTTGATCTTGCATGTTTTATTGCTACATGTTGATTTGCTATAACTTGCTAAGATGATTGATTTAAGCTTGGATGGATGAAAAGTTTATGGGCTCACTATAATTTGAGAAAAAGTATTATTAGGGCATTTAGACCTTGGATAACTAATTCGCCCCCCCCGCCCCCCACCCTCTCAGTTATTCTAAAGAATTCTAACAATTCATTAGAGATGATTTCCTCTCAACTACTTATTGTTTCTATAAAGACTATTCTATGAAATTCATTGAAAGAGAACCAAACTTTAGTGAATCTTTGGCTAGGAAGAATCAAAAACCTATATGGGTTACTGTTAAATCCTTACATGTAGAACTTAACCATGATAAAATTCTTAAATGCATCAAATTTTCTATAGGAAAACTCATTTAAATTGAAGCAAATTTCTTAAACACTAATGATTTTAAATTTCTTATAAACCTTGAGGTAGGACTCTATGAATTCAAGCCTATTAAAATTATAACAAATAGATCTATGTATGAATTACAATTTACAAGATTTGAAGGACAAATCAAAGAATTAATCATAATAGATCCAAACCAAATATTTAATCTTAAGCACATTGAATTAAACTCATCCCTAAAAGAAATCTATCCAATGATATCTATAAGAAATGAAAAATTAAATAAGAAGGATAGAAAAAAAAATATTGAATAGTTAAAATGTAAAGGAAAGAAAGAAAGGTTCATCAGAAGCATAATAATCTACGGTAAGACTTATAAGGCTTGAGACACGAGAAGAAACAGAGCAAGGGGAAATAATAATTGTTGACATGAAATCCAAGGATACACCTTATGACTAGAATCTTCAATTGATCAAAGATCAAACCATAGTAGGAAATGTCCTTCAAAAAGAGATTGAAATACACATAAGGGATAAATCCAACATTGAGGAAAAAGTTCAAAGAATGCAACAATGTGCTCATTGCATCCAACAAAACCATTTCTTGAGGATATCAAAAGTAACCTAATCAATTAGAATAGATTGTTAATCCAAAATGACATCAATGATCAACTTATACTATGGGAAGAATCCCATAAGGATCAAAACCAAATTACCAATTTGGCCTCATTAGTAATGAACAAAGAAGAGCTAAATATAAGGAAGACAAGATAAAAAAAGATCATAATAAAGGATATGGGTATGTGCAAAATCATGGTGTGTCAAAAAGTGGCTATCTGAAAAATATGTAGTTCTGAGATGCCTCAAAGCATTTCAAAATCTAATCTAGCATTTTGCCCACCCATCCTGATATCAAACAAAAAAATTAATACCTTCATAGGCCTATTACATCTTTGGACACCAACCCTACATGGTGAACTTTAAAAACGTCCCAAAAACATGTTTTTGGCCTATTCTTGTGTGGTTTTTAACTTCAAACATGTATTTGGCATAAAAAATTCACCCAAATTTGATGAAACAAAAAGGGTTTCTTAAGAATCTTCTAATCTTTCCATAAATGTAATGTCTATCAAATTATGAGTTTAGTACATAATTATTACTTATTTTCTAATGAAGTTATGTATAATGTGTCGATTGACACACTGATTGAAAAATAACTATAACTTTCAAACAGTACAACATTTTTGAAATCCAAAAGATGTATCACATTCTATGCTTCTTCTACTATAAGGAAAAAGAAAGTAAATTAAATTTTGTAGATTTTTTGAATTAGTCAAGGTGGTCAAACATGAGAGTTTTTTTTATTATGAAAATACTATAGTAGAAAATTCATAATTAATTATTTATTTAGAATAAAAATATCCAAAAATATGTGTCACATCTGGGCATGAGTCTACTTCTTATATCTAGAATCTTATTAAAAAATATCATCATTTTATTCTAATCAAGGTGGTCAGACATATTTCTACTTCTTATTTTTGTCCTAAACTTTTTGCACTATTGCATTGAAATTCAAATATTTGACCAATCAATTTTTTAATTTTTTTTCAGATAAGGCCTAGTAGTTTAGAAAGTAAATTCAATTTATTAGAGATTATTTTATCTCAAAATTTTGATAGAAAGTTCATAACAAGTTGAAAATCACACATCAAGTTGACATAACCCTGATTTGCTCATTTTTCATTGCCACTTAATGGAATAGTTTGGTTGACCATGATCCTACACATACCCATCTAGTAAAGAAAATTCCTCCACTTTAGAATAGGAGAAAAGTTAGTCAAACCCTAAACAATAGGAAATGGAAAATCTTGATAAATCTCCCCTAGTCAAGAATCCTAGGCTTACAAAGGATGGTAAGTGCCTCGTAAGCATCACATCATATTCAAATTCTATTTTTTTTGAAAAGGAAGTAAAGTACAAATTATGCATGAAGCAAATATTTTAATTGCACAAATAGAGGAAGTAATTAAGGGTAAGCTCAAAGGAAAATATTATGGATCCAACAAGAGTGGTAAAAGGTGTTTATGAGGATAGTCCTCCTTTAAGTCAAAATACAATCAGAAAACTTCAATAGATTTAGCCCCCATCAATAATGGTAAAGAATCAATTGATTCTCCCAAGAGACCATGGAATCTTATAAACAAGACCATGTTGGAGAGAAACTCCTCTTGTCATGCTTTATCAGTCCAATCAAAACATATTACATTTAGAAAAAGAGAAAAAGAGGTTAAAAAGAAATTTCACAAGTTTTGGAAAACACCACAAAATGAAGTGTATTAATTTGACAAAAGTAACTTATCAATTAATCATAACAACTAGGATGGAATATAGGAGAACAGTTGGAGTCTTATTCCACTTGAGGTGGAAACTTCACAAATGAAATGAGACTAGTTAATGTAGAAGACTTAAGCCAAATGAAGAATTGAAAAGTAAGGAAAAAAACAAAGGCAATTTCAAAAGAAAATTAGGAGTTTGGGGTTCAAGATCAATATGAATAAGAATGGGATATTAATCAAAGAAAAAAGGACCCAAAAATTAGGTAAAATAAGGGAAGCAACAAAACATGAGAAAACATACATCAATGAATATATACTCCAAGAACTCAAAGATAATGGAGAGGAATTAGAAGATGATTCAATTGAAAATAGTGCACACAATGCTAGTGAGCACATTGAAAAAATAGGCTTAGCCCTCAATTTCAATGGCATAGGAGCTCCAAGATGTGGAAAAAAAACCAAGAAAAGAGGATGAAAGTCACTAGTTGAGCTAAGAGCAACAACATGGAAAGTAAGATGCCAAAAAAAGATTCAAGATGTTCTTAAAGTAGGGAAGGGGAAGGTCCTTCCCATAGGGAAATGAGGTTAACAACATGGAATGTTAATGGGCTAAATACCCCTAACAAGAAGCACCTGCTTAAGCACAATTTAACTCTATTTGAATCTTAACTTATTTTAATTCAAGAAACCAAATTAAGAAAAATTGAGGGAGAAAAGGTAAGCAAGAAATTTAGATGCTCAAAAAGTGATATGATAGAATCTAATTGGGCTTCAGGAGGCAGTGAAACCATTTGAAATTATAGGAAGTTAGGCTTCAGTAGACTGGCCTCAACTACTAATTTGATGCAGGGAAGGATTAAAATATTAAAAAAGGACATATAATTCACACTTATAAATGTTTATGGTCCAACTCCAACGGTATGTAAGAAAATATTATGGAATGAAATAGGTGCTTTTATGGATAATTATAATTTTGATACCTTCTAGATTAGTGGTGATTTTAATGCCCTTCAAGATTTGGAAGAAAAAATTGGAGGATCACAAATGATTTCTTAGGAAATGAGAGATTTTAGAGAATGGTTCCTAAGAGACAACCTAATTGACATTCCTCCTTCTAATGGGTTATATACATGCTATAATAGAAGGAAGGAATTTTTCCAAATAGCGAAAAGGTTGGTTAGATGTATTTTTAAAGGCAACCTTAGAGAATTCAATAACTAATACATTCCAAAACCTTGCCTAGTGTAGGATCTAATCATTTCCCTATTAGATTAGAGATAGAAGATTAACAAAACTCCTCTAGAAACACATTCAAGTGTGATAAAAGGTGGTTTCAAGATGATAATTTTATGAACAACATAAAGCAATGGTGGGAAGAAGGTACTTTCGAAGGATAAGGGATGTTTTGTTTTGTATCGAAACAAAAAAATTTAAAAAGAAAATATCTTAAAATGGAATAAAAACTATTTCAAAATTATTTTTAAAGAGAAATTATAAATTGAAGGAAATTCAAAATAACTCAATGAATAAGTTATAAAAAGTGAAATAGACAATAATAATACATAGGAAAAAAAGAATTACCATGAAAAAGGGAAAATATATTAGCAAAGGAAGAAATATCATGGAAGCAAAAGCCATGAGAAACATGACTATCTGAACATGATCATAATGTAAAATATTTCCACAACAACACAATCAATAATAGGATTATCAACAAAATATCCAAAATTAAGAATAATGAAGGAAACATGGTAGAAAATTAGACTTAAATTGCAAAAAATTTATAAACCAATACACTAATATGTGTAACAACTATATTATCATGTGAATGATCGAAAGGGGTCCTAGGGTAACCTACTACCCCTTTTATCATGCCCAAAATATCAAGGCAAAAATACACCAACATTTTTTAAAAAAAGAATAGCAGTGACTAAGTTTATAACATACTAGCATAGAATGTATTGTACAAAGATAACAACAAGGTAAGTCAAGTTCAAGTCACATGGTTTAGGTAGCATTTGAATTTTGATAATAGCATCTAACATCATTGAGTTTTGACAACATTTCATAAGGCATTGGTATCCAACAACTGCATTGGTTCAAAACCAATGAACTAAATGCTACATAAAAACTCGGTTTGGGTTGATTGAGTTGTTTGTTTAAACCATAGTTAAAGTATTACATCATGTTTGAGAACGTATTAGGGTTCCATAGTTCCTTAAAATTAAATTAATATGTTTGACTAAATCACATAAGACACATTAGGATTGCTATGGTTCCATATTTTATTTCGTTATGTCAGTTCAATTTCGTAGGTTAACTAAATCTATATCCCTTAGGAAGTGACCGAGTACGTTAATATCTGATCTTGTTTAGATTCATATTATAATCTAACTAAATAAGTCATTTTTATTCATTATTTAATTACCTTCAATATTCATTTTATCACTACAACACCTTCAATTTTCACTATTGGGTCAACTACCTAAAACCCCTTTATTTGCATTTGATTTCTAAGATCTTAGCCATTGGAAATAAATGAACCATAAATAAATATTAAAAAATATTAAATAAAATAATATACTAGGATTATTTACCTAATTAACATAATAAACCTTCCTTGATAAAATAACTTACCTAAAAGTCTAACATAAGAAAAACAAATCTAACACCTAAATAATCTTATAACAAAACTCTATAAATATAATCTCTCTTTTAATAACCTTTTAACTAACCTGCTAACTTAATATTACATAGATTAATTAAATTCCAAAAACTACATCCCATCCTAACTTTATTATACTTACTAACCTTACTTAACTACTAATAAAAAATATTATTAATTTTAATCCTAACTTTACTAACCCACTTACACTTTCATTTTAATATAACTAAATGTTTAAAATCGAAACAAACTTTTTTGTACACACCTATTTTCTAACACAAAATTCAATATAATATCACCACACAAAAAAAAAAACATTAACTATTACTAACTCCACATTCTAAGTAACTTAACACCTAACTAACCCGTACACTAACCCCCTACCCCTTACCCCTTGACTTGGGTGGTTCCAAAGATTTTTAACGCTGCCCAACGCTTGTTTTTTTGTAGGTCTTGTCCCCCCAAGGTGAATCATAAGGCCTCCAAAGATGAGCACTTGAAAAAGGAGGAGGTGGGTAAAGTTTGAAGAGCTTTATTATATGCTTTTTTTGACTTTGCGTTTTCACACTTCTTTTCTTTTTCAAAAAAAAATTCATGCTTCCTTTCTCCATGGAAAAATTCCAAGTGGGCTGAAAAGGTATGCATGTCACAAGGAAATTGACTTGAGATAAGCCAAACAAATTTTTAGAGTTATGTTGAAAAGTTTTTTTAGGTAAGTATGAGAATGTGGGAAAATGGGGTATTTAAGTTCCTTTCCTATTTTTTTTCTTTGACTTAAATATTTCATTCCAAAAGTCTATATGTAGTGATTATTTAATGACTGTTATAAAATTTGAAAAAATTAAATAATTTTTTCCATACAAAAGACAACATCCTATAGGTGCTTCTTTTTCACTTTTTTTTTGAAAAAAAATATATTTTTGAGATAACTTTTAAAGGTAATTTTGTTTCATCTAAGTTGGCTCATGTATTGGAATACAAATTAAGATAATACTATTACCTAGGAACTATGTTCCTAATGTTTTATATTTCCTCACAAAACTAATAGTATATCCATTAAATCTATTAAATCAATAAGGTAAGACACTATGCAATTTTATCATATCTAATGTAGATTAATCCAAGGACTATGTTCCTAAATTTAATTTGCACTTGAACTCATATTAAAAATTCACACAAAACATGCTTAAGATCAAATCCTTCTATTCCTTCTTCATTTATACAAGTTATAATGGAATAAAATTTTCACTATAATGTAAATCAACATTTAAACATCCATATCTTTTATTTTCATTTAGAGACTAGAATTATAATGGAAGGACTATTGAAACATTTTAATAATACAATGAAACTTCTCTTATGTAAGGAACTATCATTTTTATTAAAAACTTGATTCAAAGACTCAATCAAGAAAGAATTAGGGAAGGAAACCCGATATCATAGTCATTTCAATAATAAATTTAACAATGAATTTTACATTAGGATCATTATCCTAAGGAGAACTCTCCAAAACATTTAAATAAAATTACCAAAATATTGAATCTCATTTTGTTCCATATCAAGGTATCAATTATGCAAATCTGAAATTTACATCAAGGTGGCCATGAAAAATTGAAACTAATTGAGTGACAATTAGATTCAACATAAGAACTCATTCAACCAATTACTCCCATCCCAGGTTTGCACAATAGGTTACTTATCAAACCAAGACTAGGGAGAAGGTGGATATTTCTAGGTTAGGAGATGTCAATCACAACACCAAAATAGATGCCTCTTCTGAGGCTAATAATCACAAGAACTTCTGTTCTTTCACTTCTTATCTTCCCAAACACAAAACAGTTTGTATTGACAAGTAGAGGCACATAACACCCTACTTTTCTCCCTCTCCTCATCATGAGGAGAGACTCTACACTCACCTAGAGTCCAACTGAGGTCCTCCTTCTATACATGGCCACTTCTACCCTATTCGAGGGTGACTAATGCCAACACAACCCTTATAGTTTCCCTCGTAAAAAAAAAAGAAAAAAAAAAGGAAAATAATTAATAATCCCATAACAATCCCATCCCTTACATGTCTCATCATACATATCAATGCACGCACATGCAGAAGGCCTACTTAAGAAATGAAAAACATTGCATGAAGAACAAGAACTTGAAGGATTCCTATCTTCACAAATGGTTATGGAAAACTGAAATTTCGAGAAGAGCCATTGGTTCCTCCTCCTTCAATCCTGGCTTTACTCTCTTTAAATGTAGAGATTGGGTGAATACTCTTCAACTCTTAAATTTGCAACTAAATAGGCTCCTAACTAAACCAACTAAAAATTGCAATAACTCTAGACTTGACTAAGGTCTTCTAGGGTCTTCTAGTTGACCTTATCATTAAGGCAACCTTTATGGTAGGGTATAAACTTGGAAAACTCATGCTGAAGTTCAATTTTCGCACTAAAAGAAAAATGGGATATTTAGGTGGTCATAAAAGTCAACAAAAGGGTCTAGAGGGGTGGAAAATATCCCCAACCCATAGACATACCCCCTAGACACTTGGTTGTCATTAATTTTGGCCTCTAAGATGATTTTTGGACCTATTAATTGGCTTGAAATATTTGAACTTTCTAAAAACCCTAGGCAAGTAAACTTACCACTAAAACTTAATTAGGGTAATTAATCTAGGTTACCAACTAATTAGTCTTAGGTTACTAACTTAATCCATCTCAAATTATCAAGTTACTTGGATAACCATAATTATCATGCTAATACACATATATAAATTACAAGTGTCAAGTGACACCATAAGATTCATTGTTACATAACATTAAACACTTGATGATTACAAAATGATACACACATTCAGTTTACAATACAAATAAAATACAAAACAATAGGGTCTACATCTTTCATTAGACTCAACCCTAGGTTTTCATAGATTGTACATAAAGTCGATTACCGGTTCTTCGTTAGATTTCCTAGCTAATAATCTTGCACATTGAATTTATACATCAGCAACTCAAGAAAAATGAAATGTATATAATTAAAACTAATCTAGATAATCATGTTATTCAAAACATCAATCTTTCATTTAAATAACTTTTATCTCATTTATGCTTATATATTCAACCATGAAAAATTGCATTATCAATATAACATAACCTATTCATCATTTGGAATTAAAATACTAGAATAATCCTCATTTAACATGCATATACCTAAACATCATAAACATCATCAATAGGGCATACTAAACTATTTGAATGCATATAACCTAATAATCAAGGTACCATAATTAACATCATCATCACAAGGTGAAATACCTCATATCATCGCTAGTGCAAATTAATGTTTAAATCATAGAGATAATATAGTAATTCTTGAATCACAGAGTATTTAAAACACAAATGCATAAACTGATCTCAATTTTCTTTAGGACATCTAAACCAAAAAATATTACTTCATAATAGATTTAATGGAGAAATTCATATTTAATAAGTACATATGAGGAGAGACCTTACATCCTCCCCCACTAGCCTTTGACTTCCTCCTGGAAGTCACACAACTATAATGTACATTCCAAGATAGACCTTGTCTAAAGTTATAGAAAAATTTACTCCTATAGTTCACATACATACTAAGGGATTATAACATAATTACCTAATTATCCTACTAAAAGCAAGTTCAACCCATACTCTAACATGGTTACATTTTCCAGGGTCAAACACTTCTTAAAACATATAGGTCACATATAAACAACCTTCTAATCTAGTATAAAATACTTATAGAGTCTCTAATAATAATAATATCATAAGGTGTTCCAAATTCCACATACTCACTTATTAGGGTAACAGTTGTACGAGACTCTCTCAAATGGGGCTTCATATTAATCAACTTGGTTCTTTATTCAAGGTTAATCATTATCCCTTTAGAGTTTCCATGACATATTGATTCTTTAATAGGCCACTAAATAAGTCCATCACTACACATGCACCTTTTTCATCTAGAAGTCCATTAGGTTAACTTGTAACCTTAACCAGATTTATGTTGGGGTACAATCCATTACTCATAATAGTCCATGAATAACACTAGTCCTATTCTTGAAGTCATGGGAGAGGGTGAGGCACATATACTCTCACTAATAACCCCATACCTTAATGTTGCACATCCACTTGATTGTTGAGAATCCCTTTGGTGGGCCAATCATATGTCACTTTGCCAACAAAATTTAGAAGAAAGTGCCTCAATATTTAAATTCAACATCAAAGGTTAAACATCCAACACAAAGTCTGAAACAAAAGAAATAAAGAGTGGCCACAATAGTAAAATTTTAATCAAGAAATAAAGACATGACCTAGAGGAAAAATAGAATCATCAATAATAAAGTTGGCTAAATAGCCCCACATCACATTCTTGGCAAAAAGGAAAGAACATTAAAATATCGAAATCTGAAATTAAACAAATAAGGAAATAAATTCAATTACTTACAAAATTTACATTACTGACATAATCTAGCCATACTAGGGTCACTGAGGGAAAGGAAGAATCTAGGCCTTCCAAATACATTGCAGGGATCTTGAATAGAAGTGACTAAGGTTATAACATACTAGCATATAATGTATTGTATAGAGATAATAACAAGGTAAGTCAAGTTTGAGTCACATGGTTTAGGTAGCATTCTAACATCATTGATTTTTGACAATATTTCAAAAGGATGCAGAGTCAGTATCCAATAACTGCATTGGTTCAAAACCAATGAACTAAATGCTGCAAGAACACTCGGTTCAGGTTGATTAAGTTGTTTGTTTAAACCATATTTAAAGTATTACATCATGTTTAAGAATCCATTAGGGTTCTTCCATAGTTCCTTAAAATTAAATTAATATTTTTGACTAAATCACATAAGACACATTAGGTTTGCTATGGTTCCATATTTCATTTGATAATGTCGGTTCAATTTCCTAGGTTAACTAAATCTACATCTCTTAGGAAGTGACCGAGTACTTTAATATTTGATCTCATTTAGATTCATACTATAATCTAACTAATTCATTTTTATTCATTATTTAATTACCTTCAATATTCATTTTATCACTATAACACCTTCAATTTTCACTATCGGGTCAACTACCTAAGACCCCTTTATTTGCATTTGATTTCCAAGATCTTAGCCATTGGAGATAAATAAACCATAAATAAATATTATAAAATATTAAATACAATAATACACTAGAATTATTTACCTAATTAACATAATAAACCTTCCTTGATAGAATAACTTACCTAAAAGTCTAACATAAGAAAAATAAATCTAACACCTAAATAACCTTATAACAAAACTTTAAAAATATAATCTCTCTTTTAATAACCTTTTAACTAACCTGCTAACTTAATACTAAACATATTAATTAAATCCTAAACACCACATGCCATCCTAACTTTATTATACTTACTAACCTTACTTAACTACTAATCAAAAATATTATTAACTTAATCCTAACTAACTTTACTAACCCACTTACACTTTCGTTTTAATATAACTAAATGATTAAAATGAAAAAAAACATGTTTATTCACACCTATTTTCTAACACTAAATTCAATATAATATTACGACAGACAAAAAAAAAAAAAAACATTAACTTTTACTAACTCCACATTCTAACTAACTTAACACCTAACTAACCCCTACACTAACTCCCTATCCCTTACCCCTTGACTTGGGTAGTTCCCAAGATTTTTAACACTGCCCAAGGCCTATTTTTTTGCAGGTCTTGTCCCCCCCAAAGTGAATGACAAGGCCTACAAAGATGAGTAGTTGAAAAAGGAGGTGGGTCAAGTTTGAAGAGCTTTATTATATGTTTTTTTTTATACTTTTCTTTTTCACTTTTTTTTTTCTTTTAATTTTTTTTTATGCCTCCTTTCTCCATTTACAAATTCCAAGTGGGCTGAAAAGGTACGCATGTCATAAGGAAGTTGACTTGAGATAAGCCAAACACCTTTTGGATTTATGTTGAAAAGTTTATTAGGTAAGTTTGAGAATGTGGCAAAATGGGGTATTTAAGTATATATATATATATATATATTCTTTTCTTATTTGTTTTTCTTGTTTGATTTAAATATTTCATTCCAAAAGTCTATGTGTATTGATTCTTTAATGACTATTATAAACTTTGAAAAAATTAAATAATTTTTGCCATACAAAAAGACAACATCCTGTAGGTCCTTTTTTTCACTTTTTTTTTGAAATATATATTTTTTTGAGATAACTTTTAAAGGTGATTTTGTTTCCTCTAAGTTGGCTCATGTATTGGAATATAAATTAAGACAATGCTATTACCTAGGAACTATGTTCCTAATGTTTTATATGGCTCACAAAACTAATAGTATATCCATTAAATCTATTAAATCAATAAAGTAGGACACTATGCAATTTTATCATATCTAATGTATATTAATCGAAGGACTATGTTCCTAATTTAATTTGCACTTGAACTCATATTAAAAATTTACACAAAACATGCTTAAGATCAAATCCTTCCATTCCTTCATCATTTATACAAGTTATAAGGGAGTAAGACTTTCACTATAATGTAAATCAACATTCAAACAACCACGTCTTTTATTTTCATTTAGAGACCAGAATTACAATGAAAGAACTATTGAAATATTTTAATAATAGAATGAAACTTGTCTTATATAAGGAACTATCTTTTTTATTAAAAACCTAATTCAAAGACTCAATTGGGAAAGAATTAGGGAAGAAAACTCGATATCATAGTTGTTTCAAAAATAAGGCTAATAATGAATTTTACATTAGGATCATTATCCCAAGAAGAAGTCTCCCAAACATTTAAATCAAAACACCAAAAATCTGAATCTTGTTTGGCTCCATATCAAGGTATCAATTATGCAAATATGAAATTTATATCAATGTGGCCATGGAGAACCAAAACTGACTGAGTGACAATCAAATTGAACACAAGAACCCATTCAACCAATTACTCCCATCCCAGGTTTGCACAATAGGTTCCTTATCAAACTAAGACTAGGGAGAAGGTGGATTTTTCTAGGTTAGTAGATGTTAATCACAACACCAAAATAGATGCCTCGTTCGAGGCTAATAATCATAAAAACTTTTGTTCTTTCACTTCTTATCTTCCTAAACACAAAACAGTTTGTATTACCAAGTAGGCACCCATATCACCCTACTTTTCTCCCTCTCCTTATCATGAGGAGAGACTTTGCACTGACCTGGAGTCCAACTGAGGCCCTCCTCCTGTACATGGCCACTTTTTCCCTATCTAAGGGTGAGTAATGCCAGCATAACCCTTATAGTTTCCCTCATAAAGTAAAATGTAAAGAAGGAAAGGAAAACAATTAAGAAACCCATGATAACAATCCCATCCCTTACATGTTTCATCATACATACAAATGCACACACATACAAGAGGCGTACTTAAGCAATGAAACACACATGGAGAACAAGAAGTTAAAGGATTCCTACCTTCACAAATTTTTATGGAAAACTAAAATTTTGAGAAGAGCTATTCCTTCTTCCTCCAATCTTGGCTTTACTCTCTCTAAATGTAGAGATTGGGTGAACACTTTTCAACCCTCAAATTTGCAACTAAATATGCTCCTAACTCAACCATCTAAACTTTGCAATAACTCTAGACTTGACTAAGGCCTTCTGGGGTTTTCTACTTGATCTTATCATTAGGGTAACCTTTATGGTAGAGTGTAAACTTGGAAAACTTGTGGTGAAGTTAAATTGTCACACTAAAGGAAAAATGGGATATTTAGGTGGTCATAAAAGTCAACAAAAGGGTCTAGAGGGATGGAAAATGTCCCTAACCCATACACATACCCCCTAGGCACTTGGTTTTCATTAGGTTTGGCTTGTAGGACCATTTTAGGACCTATTAATTGGCTTGAAATATTTGAACTTTCTAAAAACCCTAGGCAAGAAAACTTACCACATATACAAATTATGAGTGTCAAATGACACCATAAGATTCACTGTTACATAACATTAAACACTTGACGATTACATAATGATACACACATTTAGATTATGATACACATAAAATACAAAATAATGGGGTTTGCATCTTTCATTAGACTTAACCCCTAGTTTTCATAGATTTTACATAGGGTCGATTATCGACTCTCCATTAGATTTCCTAGATAATAATCCTACACACTGAATTCACACATCAGTAGCTCAAGAAAAATCACATGTATATAATTAAAACTCATCTAGATAATCATATTATTTAACATCAATCTTTCATTTAAATAATTGTTATCTCATTTATGCTCATATATTTAACCATTTAAAATTGCATAATCAATATAACATAACCTATTCATCAATTCAGATTAAACTACTACAATAATCCTCTTTAAACATGCATATACCTAAACATCATAAACATCATCAATAGGGGATAGTGAACTATCTGAATGCATATAACCTAATAATCAAGGTACCATAGTTAACATCGTTATCTTAAGGTGAAACACCTCATATTATCATTAGTGCAAATTAATGTTTAAATAATCAAGATAATGCAGTAGTTCTAAAATCATGAAGTATTTAAAACATAAATGCATAAACTAATCTCAATTTCCATTAGGACATCTAAACCATAAAACATTACGTCATATCCATTCCAATCTCCTATAACGGATTTAATAGAGAAATTCATATTTAATAAGTACATACTAGGAGGGACCTAACACCTTTTGATCCATTGAAACACAATGTGCATGTCCCTAGAGCTCATAGGACTGCTAGAAATATATGTTGTCATTTGAATGGTGGAAATGGGTCATAGGATAACCTATGACCCCTTTTGACCCATTGGAACACAACATGGATGTCCCTATGGGTTGTAGGACCCCTAGGAACATATGTCGTAATGTGATTGGTTGAAAGGGGTCCTAGGGAAACCTATGAACCCTTTCAAACCATTGAAACATAATGTGCATGTCCCAAGGGGTTGTAGGATGGTAGGACCCCTAGGCACACATGTTTTCATGCTATTGGTTCACTAGTACATTTGGGTCCCATTTTTGACCTAAATTTTTTATGGCAGGCCAATTTGGCTTATCAAATTCACTTTAAAAAAAAATTAATCTTGAAAATGTCAAAATTTTAATGATACTTAAGTATCTTGTCAAAATTTTGACAAAACTTAAGTTCCTTTTCAAAATTTTTATGAAAATCAAGCACTTATGTCAAAATTTCAACGTTATCAAGATATAAAGAAAAAAAAGAAAAGTGAAACTTCATTTGATTATCACGTGGCAAAGTGTGAGCATGCAAGAGGGTTGAAGAGAGAAAAATTTCTTAGCATCATTGAAGATGACTAAAATTCATCAAATTTTGATTGTTTTTTTAACACGATACTGATTATTTGTGTTATCCACCATGTCTTTGTTGTGAATGCAGGAAAAGAAAGAGTTTTGTATACACAATGTTACAAGTGTGTGGCTTAAATAACACCCAAATTTCTTGATTGTTATTATGATAACATGATTATTGCAATAACATGATACCAAATATTGCAACATTGGATCATAAATATTACCTCCAACTTCAATGGACTTGGGTGGAATCCAAACATGATATTAACTACACCAAAAAACATGATATTAACTACACCAAAAAACATGATTGTACAATTTTTTTAATAGAAATTCATGTTGTGACAAATCAATAAAACATGTTTACACAAAACATGGAACCTTTGTGGGAAACAATATGCTTGGGGAAACATAAAATCCTCATTTAAATGTATTTAAAATATGAAGGTATAATTGATCCTTGTGATGTTGTATTTCTTACCAAGATGACAAAACTTAACTTATATCTTGAGTTCTTAGTTTCCATGTAAGATTTATACAACTAATCTATCATGGAGTGGACAACATTATTTAACAAAAAATTAAAGTTATTGGTAATTTGATAAATACGAACAAGAATTAATATGAAACATTAGCTTACCTATGCATTCTTGTGAGCTAGTGGAATTTCTCCTATTTGTGATGTCATAGAAATTGGGTACCAACAATATGAGATATATCGCCCAACATGATCATTGAAGAAGGAAACATAAGCCTACCAATATTTTATTAAAAAGAATCTAGAAGAGCATGACTAATAAATAATTTCTATGAAAACGAAAAGAGCTTTGTCAATTGTTGAGACAATACTTCAAGGTAATTTTGAGGAAGATATAACATGAGAGGCTATAAACCTATAAGCTGAGTGCATAAAATGGAAAAAAATCAAGACAATAATTTAGCTTGGATAAGCTACCTAGTGTAACATGGAGCTCCCTAGGTTCCACAAATTTTTTTGTGACACCCACAGAATCAAGAATATTTCCCTTGATAAAATTGGATAACTTTTTCATCCAAACTAGTCATATCTATTGGAATTAACAATGGGAAAGTAAGTTTTGAGGGGGGGAGGAGGGGGCGGGGGGATGTGTGTGAATAAACACTTAAAACTTTTACCTCTAAAACATTTCACCATACATCCATTTCATAACTTAACATGTAAAATAAAATATGTAACCATTCATTACATCTAAAACATGAAATGAATCAACACATAACACATGAGGTTTTGGTTACCCAGAAAACCTCCAAGGAGAAGGAAAAAATAGGGTGGGGATAACACCCACAAATCTTCACTAGTGTAGTTGTAAAGTGTGGCCTATTATGGCTATAATGTTTTCATCATAAACTATGATCTACCCTGTGAGAGGTTTGCCTTGCTAAAGGCTTACAAAGACTAGTACGTCTCACCTTGCTAGAGGATTTGAACTCACAATAAAGTAAGCACTTGGTTAAGAGATTTACAAAAGCTTGTTAGGACTACTCAGTTAAGAGATTTACTTTGTATCACCTATTAAAATGATCCAACACCTGATCCTTCAATTAGCACCTTATTGCTTAATGTTAGATCTCCTCTTTACTAGTTATCTCTTGATGCTTCTGATTAGATTTGTCTTCTATAACCTTTCACTGCTTGTCTCTATTTCTCTCAGACTAATTTTTCATTGCAAAAATCTATCATAACCATCTTCTCCATGCTTCCTTCACACTAGATAATCTCCTTAGTATCCTCCTTCACAAAATTAGATTACCCTTAGGGATTCATTCTATTATAAACATGATGGAGATGAAATTAGGTTAGAATCAATGACTATGGTTGATCAATATTATCGCCTAATGATTCGCTCAATCTGATTGGATGAATGCATTGCATAGGGATTCTTAATATGACTCCCTCCTTATTCCTTATAATCATAAATTCATGTTCATGTCAACCAAAAAGGGTTTACATAGAAGTTTGTGCCATTAAAAAATATCTATGACATAAACTATTCACTCGGCATCCATAGGCTCTAATGCTTAACCTTCACTATGCCATATATATTGATACTGAGCTTCTAAATATCTTGGTACACTCTATTTTCTTGACACCTAAATCACTTGGCATGTACTGCCTTCTCGCCACCTAAGTGACTTAGCATGTACTATCTGCTTGACACATACTAGTGCTTGACACTAACTATCATATTACTTGGCATGCATTATCTGGAGACTTATGCTCAACATGCTCTATTTTCTCAGCTTGCACTAATCACTTTGCTCACTCTGTGCACTCAACATGCATTATGCATTTGGCTTGCACTATTCTCTATTGAATAATGACTAAGTATTTAATCACTACCTTGTCAAAACAAAAATGAGATTAATAATCTCTCCCTTTGACACAATCAGAAAAAACACTTTTTCATGGCATATACATACTTATCTCATGCATAAATCAAACAATGTATCTTCTCTACTTGGCTTGTATGCAAAAACTTCAAAATTTCAAAATTTTCAAAAATGTTGAAGTTATCTTACTAATTTTTACCCCCCCTGAGTGAATACTTCACTTTAGTTCTATGACTCCTCCTGAGTAGATATTTTCCTTGACAAAGTCTTCAAAATTGTCAAAATGATATAATCCCCCTTTTGACACTTATGTCATTTGGGTGGTACACTTATACTGTGTTTTCCCAAATATGGCTTGTGTTAGAAATACTTTAGAATAACTAAGAGGGTAGGGGTTGAATTAGTTATTGAAGGTCCAAATGTCCTTTTCAAACTTTTCAGCAAGTAAATTGTGCCCATCTAACTTATTCATTCATCCAAGCTTTAACTTTCCTATTCAAGAAGTTATTGTAAATCAGCATGCAAGCATAACACATAAAAAGATCAACACATAACTCAGTGATTTACATGGAAACCCAATCTGGGAAAACCCACCAGTAACATTCTACTCAATTCTCACTCTTCTGAAGTGATGCCTTGTGAAAGGCCTACCCTGTTAAAGGCTACAACACACTGTTAAATGTGACATGGTTAATGGATTTAACCACCCTATTAGAAGTGGGCTTGTTTAGAAGACTTTAGAACATTCACTTGGAATGTGACCCTGTTAAAGGATTTACAAATGGCTATTAAACCAACCTAAGTGCATAGGATTTTATTTTACCCTAACTGATACAATTGCTAGAGAGTAACAACAAGGGGTTTTGACCTGATTATAATTCACAACATATCTTGCAGATCTCAGATCACTCTTTTGTTCTTCACATTGCCTAGCTTTCAATCTCTATAGCTTTGATAGCTTGCCCTCCTTTTCAAGCTTAGTCACCTTGAGTCTCCATGCTCAATGTACTAGTACAACCATCACCTTCTAACCACTTATTAAAGCAGAGTTTCTATTCTCTGTTCTTCCTTCTCCTTGACACCCTTCTACCACTTTGCAATATGGAACTCCAACAACTCTTGCTTCTTGGTTTATGACTCCTTAAATAGAAGTCTGGAATCTCTTTTTCTACTCAATTCTTTCCTCCTTTGATTTTAGTTTGAACAGGTTAGGTAGGATTCATTAAATCTAACCCACATTTTGTTCCTTTGAGAAACATCATGAAGAATCCTCTTGAATTCACTCAAAAATGATTTACATAGAGTTATATGTGATCAGCTCATCATCCTTATCCTCCAACTGGCTCACAAAATTCAAGGTAACAACTATGTCAACTTGGATTTGGCAAATCTTCAACTTTTCCAATAATGGAGTAGCTCGACACTATTGAAAATTTGGTGCTCGACACATACTGTGTTACTCGGCATCAACTACATTTTACTAATGCTCGACACCTACTATGGATTCACTCGGCATCCACTAAGATTTTTTTGATGCTCGGCATCTGTTACTTTGCTCGGCACTTGAACTTCACTCGGCACCTGAAGTTCACTTGGCACATACTAGATTTTCTATTTGCTTGGCTTAAACTAGCTTGGTCGGCACCCACTGATGAAATTAGTTCAAGCTTTGCAGTTAACCTTGTTACAACTTATACTTCAAATATTTCTAAGTGTAGCCAACCTCTATATCTTTGAGTATGTTATCAATACATCATTTTAACCATTGTCTTAACTAATCCTTACACTTCATTACAAAACCGTAACTGAACCTTTCCCCTAGGTGCTCTTGTTACATCTTGTTGATTAAATCCTCTTCATCAATCAACTAAGTGATAGTACTTGGATCTTATAAGAAATTGTCATTCCTACAAATAGTAGGTTTGACATCAATGACAAAAAAATGATTGAAAACATTCTTCTAACAACAATCTCCCTCTTTTAATCAATCTTCTTCTCACAATGATCTTTTTAATCAAATTTCCAACAATCTCCCTCTTTGGCATTGATGAAAAACCAAATTGATCAACCATCAGACCAAACTATTCAACCATGTGGTCAAAAGATTAACTAGGTTAGAATAGTAAGTGAAATGCCAAAAAAGGAAAATTGGATTTGATTACATAATTTCTTTCTCTACTATCCTAATTACTTTGCTTCTACTTCTCCCTCTTAGTTGTTGTATCCTTTTTTCTTTGCTTTCTTCCCTTCTTACATGTTCTCCCTCTGCATGTATTGCTCATATTTTTCTATTTCTTTCTCTGTCCATATTTCTTGATCAACTTCTTCATCTTCTCCCTCAATCTTCATTCTCCAACTATTGATCAATTTCTTCTATTTCTCCCTCTTTGACAACAATGCCAAAGACATAGTATCTTAGCATCTTAAACATGTAAGTTTATCTTTTGTAGGTACTCCAATTTTGCCCTCTATCACCTTGCTTGTGACTAATTTGGAACTTCATCACTTTAATTACTTCAAGCAAGATCCTAAAGTAAGTATCCTTTGCATCAATGTGTAATATTTCAACAATTAACTTATTTGATATAGGATAATCTTTGTTGTTACTTATGTAGCCTTGGCTAGGGGTATCAACCCTAACTTACCTCTAAGATACTCAAAAGAATCTTTAGGTAGTGCTTTTGTGAAGATGTCAGCAATTTGTCCTTTTAGCTGACATATTACATCTTCACTTGCTTATCTATCACCAATTCTCTTACATAGTGATACTTGATTACAATATTCTTGGTTTTGACATGCATTATAGGGTTCTTTAATATGTTGATAGCATTGGTATTATCACAATAAATTATTATAGGCTCATTTACCTCTTCCTTCATACCTTGCAATAGGTGTTTGATCCATACAATATTAGTGCAATTGATAGCAGCTACAACATATTTAGCTTCTGCTATGGACTATGAGGTACAACTTTGCTTTTTGTTGGTCTAGGTAACCAATCTTTTCTATAAGAAAAGAGCTCCTCCACTGGTGCTTTTTCTATCATCAATGTTACTTCCCCAATTTGCATCAGTGTAGGCTCTTACTTCAAACTTTTCACTCCTCTTGTAGTACAAACCAAAGTCTTTAGTTCCTTTTAGGTATCTCAATATTCTCTTTACTACCATTAGATGATTTTTCCTTGGATTTGCAAAAAATCTTGCCACTATTCCAATAGCTAATGCAATGTTTGGTCTACTATGTACAATGTACTATAACTTTCCAATCATTGATCTATACATTGTCTGGTTCACTTTAGTAGATTCATCATTTTTGGATAGCTTATGTCATGTTACCATTGGTGTGCTAATTGGTTTTGAATCTTCTAATCCAAATTTCTTAAGTATCTCCTTGATGTATTTGGATTGTGTCACAAATATGCAATACTTCAATTGATGTACTTTCAATCCAAAAAGAATTTGATTTCTCCAAACATTGACATTTCAAACTCATGTTTCATTTGATCAGAAATATCTTTGCATAGGACATATTTTTCTCCAAATATTATATCATCAACAAAGATTTTAGATATCAAATTGTCTTTACCTTTTTCTGCCTTGATTTACAAGTGTTTTTGTCAACTGTTCTCTCAAATCTTATCTTCACAAGATATTTGTGCAATCTCTCATACCATGCTCTAGGTGTTTGCTTCAAACTATAGAGTGTCTTGTGTAGTTTTCAAACCATATCCTTGTTGTCATCAAAAATTCCCTTTGGTTGTTCTATGTAGACTTCATCTTCTAGTATACCATTCAAAAAATCAGACTTCACATCCATTTGGTAGACTTTGAAACGTTTGTAAGTAGCATATGCAAGTAATGTTCTTACTCATTCCATTCTTGCTACAAGAGCAAATGTTTCCCCATAATCCAGTCCTTTTCTTGTGCATAGCCTTTGCAAACTAATTTGGATTTGTTTCTAGTTATCTCACCATTCTCATCAAGTTTATTCTTGAACACCTATTTGGTACCAATTACATTCTTATCAACTGGTCTAGGAACTAGGGTCCATGCTTTGTTCTTCTCAATTTGGTCTATCTCCTCTTCCATAGCTTTATACCAGTCACCATCTTGTAGTGCATCTTTTACTATTTTAGGCTCAATCTTGTTCAGAAAACATGATTCATTCCTTAGTCTATTCCTTGTCATTGGTCTTGCATCCTTATCACCAATGATTTGATCTATAGGGTGATGTCTCCTTACATACTTGGCTAGTCTTGGTTCTATCCTTCTTTTCAAGTTTGATCCTTCAGCTTTAGAGTCATTTTTCTCTTCTCCATCTAGTATTTCATTATCTCTTTCATGTGTACTATTTTTAGAGTCAAAGTGTACATTTTCTTCATTCTACAACTTGGCTTTTGAATGCAACTCGACATTCACTAGTTGTGACATAGTTGATATTGAAATTTGTTGCTAATTTCCAACTTGATTGGTGGCATTATCTTAAAAAATCATTCCTTTGTAAAAGTATACAAAAGATTTATAATCTTCTATTTTCTTAGTTTTTTCATATTGGACTTCTGCATGCTCATCATAATTTAAATTTGCACTCTCCACAATCTTGTTGGTGTTAGTATTCAAACACTTATATGTTTTTCTTCTAGTGGAGTATCCAAGGAATATGCCTTCATCACTCTTTGCATCAAACTTGTCATTTCTAGTATCTTTAAGAATATAGCATTTACAACCAAATACTTTAATATGTTTTACATTAGGTGAGTGACCATACCATAGTTCAAAAGGTGTTGCATTTGTACCTTTCTTGACTTGGACTCTATTCAGGGTGTAAATAGCAATACTTACAGCTTCTCTCCAATACTTTAGAGCAATATTTTTCTCCATCATCAAGGTTCTGGCATACTCTATTACTGATCTATTCCTCCTTTCTGCAATACCATTCAGTGGGGGAGTTCTTGGTGCTGATGTTTTCCTTTTGATACCTTTGTCATTGTAGAATATCTCAAATTCTTTTGATGTAAACTCTCCTCTTCTGTCTAATCGTAGGCACTTTAGACTTTTACTTATTTCCATCTCAACTCTGGCCAAATACCACTTAAATAGTTTAAATGCATCAAATTTTTTCTTTAATAACATGGTAGTCATCATCCTAGAATAGTTATCTACAAATAGCATAATGTGTTTGTCTCCTTAGTAGCTTTGCACTTCTATTGGTCCACATAAGTCAGTATGGACTAGTTCTAGTACTTCTTTGGAAGTGTATATTTTTCTTTTAAAACTAGATTTAGTCATCTTCCCTAGTTGACATTGTTTGCACATGGCATTTTCAGGCTTCTTTAGTTTGGGAAAACCTCTAACTTTCTTCTTTTTGTTGATACTAATCAGATTGTCAAAGTTAACATGACACAATCTTTTATGCCATAGCCACACGTCATCAAGTCTAACAACCATAAAAGTTGCATCTTCCATATCTAGATAAAACAAATTACTCCTAGTTTTTTTGCCTTTTCCTATTAGATTTCCATCAGTGTCATGGATTTTGGTAGTTTTGTTTCTAAATTCTACTTTGCAACCTACATTGCCTAATTGTGATACACTCAACAAATTGTAGTTCAATCCTTCAACATAGTATGCATTATCACATGAAATTCTCTTTGTAAGTTTAATTGAGCCTTTTCCTTTGATTTGACATGGAGCATCATTACCAAATCTAACACTATTTCCATCATATTGAGTAAAGGTGATAAACTTACTTTTATCTCCTATCATGTGATGTGAGCATCCACTATCTATGATCCACTTGTCATTCTTGTTCACATAGGTTACCAATGTTGTTGCTTCATCTTCATCTAACTCAATATTCATGGCCACATAGACGACTTCATCATCATTCTCATTAGAATCTTCTTCAACAATATAACATCTTTTGTCTTTGTCCTTGTAATCTTTGCTATCATCTTTTCTCTTGTTCTTGTACTTGTTATCTTTGTAGTTCTTCTTCTATGTACACCTTGCAGCAATATGACCTACTTCATTGTAATTAAAACAAATGATATAAAAATTACCTTTGAATTTACGTTTTCCTCTATGGAATCTTTTAGCCACTAGTGCTTCCAATTGTTCCGCATCTTCCTCATCTGTGCTACTATCACTTGATGCATGTTTTCCTTTTCTACTCTTCTTCTTTGATTTCACCTCCTCAATGTCTTTCAATGTCAGCTTGGGCTTGAAAGTAGATTCAAGATTCTTAGGTTTGTAGTTGTCAAAATTGGACAGTTCAAATGCACAAGTCTTCCCACTATACCTTCAAAGGTTTGTGTGTTTCCTTGTACACACCTTAGCTCTTAGATGGATGAAACTCTAATAGCATAGATGGGGATTAGGGTTATCAAGTATTTTCTATTGATAGTCTCTTATTTCAATTGACCACCCATACTTCTTATTGCACTTACCAAGTCTTTCATTCTGGAGCCATATTGAGTAGCATTTTCACCTTCCTCCATTTTCATCTCATCAAACTTTCCTCTAAGGCTTTCTCTCTTTGCTCTCTGAACATCTTGATCTCCTCCATAGATGTCTAATAGGGCTTTCCTCATCTTGAATGCAGTATCACATCCTTTGATGTCATCAAATTCAACATAATTGAGTGCAGAGGCAATCTACAACATTGCCTGATTGTGCTCCTTCCTTTTGTTCAGATCATCTATAGTAAGAGGCCCAGCTGGGTCTACATGTTTTTTTCTAATTGAGGTTTTTGCATAGTCAGCTATTAATCCAAGGTGCAATTTCATCAGACTCTACCATGTAACAAAGTTTTCTTTGTTGAGCTTGGAAAATTCTCTCTTGGACATATTGATCTTCTTGCTTCTAGTGCCTTGAAACTAAATCAACAGATGGCTCTGATACCAATTGTTAGAAATACTCTAAGAGGAGGGGGGGAGGGGTGAATTAGTTATTCAAGGTCCAAGTGTCCTATTCAAACTTTTTAGCAAGTAAAGTGTGCCCATCTAGCTTATTCATTCATCCAATCTTTAACTTTCCTATTTAGAAAGTTACTTTAAATCAGCATGCAAGAATAACACATAAAAAGATAACACATAACACTATGATTTATGTGGAAAATCAATTTGGAAAAAATCACTGATAACATGCTGCTCAATTCTCACTCTTCTGAAGTGATGCCCTATGAAATTCCCACCCTGTTAAAGTCTACAACACACTATTAAATGTGACCTGGTTAAAGGATTTAACCACCCTTTTAGAAGTGGGCCTGGTTAGAGGACTTTAGAACATTCACTTGGAATGTTAGCCTATTAAAGGATTTACAAATGTCTATTAAACCAACCTAAGTCCATAGGATTTTCTTTTACGCTAATTGATACAATTTCTAGAGAGTAACAATAAGGGGTTTTGACCTAATTACAATTCACAACTTATCTTGTAGATCTCAAATCACTCTTCTATTCTTGACATTGCCTGGCTTTTAGTCTCTGCAACTCAGACATCTTGTCCTCCTTTTCAAGCTTAGTCTACTTGAGTCTCCATGCTCAATGTACTAGTGCAACCATCACCTTCTAACCACTTATCAAAGTAGGACCTCTATGCTCTGTTCTTTGTTCTCCTTGATGTCTTCTCCTTGACACCCTTCTACCACTTCGCAGTATGGCACTCCAACAACTCTTGCTTCTTGGTCTGTGACTCCTTAAATATAAGTCTATAATCTCTTTTCCCTCTTTATTCTTCCCTCCTTTGATTTTAGTTTGAATGGGTTAGGTAGGATTCATTGAATCTAACCCACATTTTGTTCCTTCGAGAAACATCATGAAGAATCCTCTTGAATTCACTCAAAAATAATTTACATAGAGTTTTGTGTCACCAGCTCAACATCCTTATCCTTGAACTGGCTCACAAAATTCAAGGTAACAACTATGTCAACTCAAATTTGGTGAATCTTTGACTTTTCCAATAATGTACTAGTTTGACACTATTGAAATTCTAGTGCTCAACACATATTGTGTTACTCAACATCAACTACATTTTACTAATGCTTGACATCTGTTACTTTTCTTGGCACTTGAACTTCACTCGGCACCTAAAGTTCACTCGACACATACTAGATTTTCCATTTTCTTAGTTAAACTAGCTTGCTCGACACCCACTAATGAACTTACTTTGTAGTTAACCTTGTTACAACTTATACTTCTAATGTTTCTAAGTGTGGCCAACCTCTATATCTTTGAGTATGTTATCAATACATCATTTTAACCATTGTCTTAATTGATCCTTGCACTTCATTACAAAACCATAACTGAACCTTTCCCTTAGGTGCTCTTATTACATCTTGTTGATTAAATCCTCTCCATCAATCAACTAAGTGATAGTACTTGGATCTTATAAAAAAATTTCATTCCTATAAATAGTAGGTTTGACATCAATGACAAAAGAATTATTGAAAACATTATTCTAACAACGATCTCCCTCTTTCAATCAATCTTCTTCTCACAATGATCTTTTCAATCAGATTCCAACAGCTTGTGCACTTGCATGATGACTCCCAATGTGGAATCCCAATGATCTCTTGCTTCCTCTAGTGTGTGAATTAAGATTTTGAGTATAGTAGCCATATTAGCTAAGCCTTCATGAGTAGAAATATGTGCATCTTGCTTAATCAAGGATTCTTCTTAGGCTTGTTCCTTTTATAAAACTTCCATGTGTAGAGTCAACATGGGCTGTATGCTGATTAGACTCGATCTAATATTTGCATTTTTTTCTTGCAACTTGACAAACCTACTCCATGTTAGCATAAATCTCTGAAAATTTAATTGGATCAATATAGGAGACACATGTAATAAATTTCTAGTTGATTTCAATTCTCCTTGCAAACTGTCAATTTTTTGTTGAATCTCTTCACTAAAGAGATCAACATCACATAGTTTGGTGCATAGAGAATAAATGTGACCCAAAACTATCTTCACACCCCCTATCTTAGTTGTTAAATCAACTTGACTAAGTGCAATGGCACTAGATATCTTATCCATAACTTTGGTGTGGAACTTTCTCTCTGACCACTCTAGTAACTTAACATTGGTCTCAATATCTTCATCTTTTATCTTGTCAACCATATGGACAAGTTGCTCTATAATATTCTTATTAGTCAATGAATATAAGAGACTAAAAGAATCAATAAATGTCTTTTATTTCAAACAAAACTTTCTTTTTCTTGTACTCTCTTCTTAAAATTTATTTCCTTTTCTTTCTCTATAGAGCCTCTTGAAGAACATTCATTTCTTCAATTGTGATTGTTCTCAGATCAAATATCAGCAATAAAATCACCTCATGCAGACTTACATCCTCAAATTATGTAGTATCAACACTCTATGGTGTACTAGAACTTGGCCTTGAAATATGCAATGGAGTAGCTTGTGTACTTGGCCTCTAAAGAGTCTGGCCTGGGAGGAGGTGTAGAGATTGGTAAGGTAACCAATGTTTGAATTGTAATTTTCTCCTTTGGCTCAACGCTAATCTTAACCTCTTTTGTCTACTCATCATTTTGTTGTTATGCACGCTATTCTATTGAATATAATTGATCAATTGTATATTGTCTTTGATGTTACACAAAATGTCATATCTTTATCAATCATTGTATGTCGAGCTCACTCGAATGATGAAGACAATTTCCTATGTCTGCAAAGCATTCAAGTGTTTGCCAAGTTTAGATGACAGTGTCTACCAAGTTCACTTGAGCATTGAAAAGAAGTTCATAGAAGTTGAGTGTTAGTTGAGATTACTCGGTTAACAAAGGAATATTTGGATAGAACTAGTGTTAAGTGAGCTCACCCAGTTACCAAAGGAAGTTTTCAAAGATGTAGTGTTAACCAAGTTCACTTGGCTAACATAGGAAAATCATTTCAGTGTTAGTGTCTACCAAGCAGGGTCAACTAACATAAGATTTTCTTGTTTTGGCATATTGAGTTTAATGGATTTGTTTGTTTGTTCTAGCCAATTGAGGAGATAAATAGTAATTGTTATAAGTTGTATTCAAGCTAAATCGATAATGTTTATGACATAAGTATAAAGTCAAGTTAAGAATTTAATATAAGTGACTGTATGGAAGATAAGAAGATTCTTAGAGGAAGCAAATTGGAAGGATATGTAGAATATCCTTGTTGGGTGACAAAGATTAATCTGATTAGGAAGGATCAAGTATTCAGGCCAGAATTGAGACTTCTGAAATCAAAAATATAGTTGCATCAACAATTAGGTCATATCATTTTTATTCTCTAACCATTATAGTAGTGTATCAAATCTCTTAACAGAGTTAGCCTAACAACTATATGCCAAATCCTCTAACAAGCTGGCATTTCTAGATTGAAGTGTTTAAAGACCTCTAACAATGCCACTCCTAATAGGATGATTAAATCCTCTAATAGGGTCACACATAATAGTATGTTTTGTAACCTTTAATAGGGTTGGCTCCTAATAGGGCTCACTTGAAAATAGTGAAAAATAGTAACTAGTTGTAATTGGTGGTTTTTCCCAAATTGGATTTCCATATTAAATCTTGGTGTCACTTGTGTTCATGCTATTTCTTTTATGTGTATGCAAATAAGTTAATTAAGGTTAATTATAGTTAACATCTTAGGATCTACATGTTTGGTATTTGTTGAGTAATAGTTGATATTATGCAACACATTGTTAGTGTTAACCGAGTGCCTGTGTGTTAATTGAGTAACAATAGTTTTAATAGAGTTTATATTTTGTATTGACATCTAAGGGATATGGGATTTATTTTTTTGGTAACTAATTCATCCCTCTCCTCTTAGTTACTCCTATTATATTTCTAAAAATTGGTATTAGAGCTCTTGGTGCTTGTAGAGAAGGTTTGAAGGACCTAAGCTAAAGATCGGGATGTCTTATAGAAGAGAGGTTCTCAAGTTGAACAAATATAACTTTGAGGCATGGCAAGAACTTATGAAACTACATCTAGAAACCATCAGTGATTCAAGTCTAAAATATTTAAATACTTAGTATAAGGCTCCTACTAGAACATTGGCTATGGAGAAGATTGTTGAAAAGAAGAATCATAACATTATGATGATGGACATTGCATCCACTCTTAACTATGCTAAATTTGATGAGGTCAAAGGGTGTGCTACTGCTCATGAGATGTGGAGCAAATAGAAGGATATCTATGGAGGTGATGATAATATGAGAAGAGCCAAGGAAAAAAGCTTGAGAGGTCAGTTTGATTAGATGAAGATGAAAGAGAATGAAAATAATGAAAAATATGTTAAGAGAATCAAAGCTAGTGTAAGTGCAAGCAAATCATTCGGAGGGAAAATTGATGATGAGATAGTGGTCAGAGAGGTACTTAGAACCCTTCTTCCTATCTATGCAATTAGAGTGTCATTATTCAAGAGATGAGATGTGGTCCAAATAATAAGATAACCTTGGATGCTCTAGTGGGAAAATTGACAACATTTGAGCTATATAACTATGATAATTATGTTCCTAGTTCTAGCAATCTTGATTATTCATTTGAAGCCAAGTTGTCACTCAAGAATAAAGCTACAAAGTCTAAAAGAAAATGATCTAAAAGTGAAGAGAAAGATAGTTCTGACAGTGATCTTGGAGTTATTGAAGCACTACTTTCAAGAAGATATCCCAAAGGAAAAGGAATGTACAAAGGTAAAATTCCTCTAATATTTTTTTCTTGTGAAGAAGTTGGTCACATTGCTGCAAGGTGTCCAAATAGAGAAGACAAAAATGAAAAGAAGAACAAAAAGTACAAAGGCAAGAAGGATTTCAAAAACTTCAAGGACTATGATGAGGGTACAATCCAAGACAAAATGAACACAATAGAAAAGGGAAATTTTATTATCAGAACATGCCCTATGGGCTTACAATGTTATCAAATTCTAGAGAAAACCATTTTTATAGTACCTTATCCCAAACTCCACCAAAATCTTCCTTTACAATGCTAGAAATGTCCTTAAGTAACCCAAATTATGTTTAGGGTTAGGAATAAATTTTAGAATATGCCATTTGGCATCCATTGCCAAAATAGAAGATTTAGAAAACATGTCAGAAAATGTTGTAAAATTAAAAGGATCTAGAAATGGTAGTCCAACTTCTGGGAGGCATAACTTTTGATTTGGGACTCCAATTGATGAAATTTTTATATTTTTGGAAAGCTCTCCAAGCTCTCTATAGCCATATGTACTAGCCTCACTTGTCCCCTATTTTTAACATCCATACGAGGCCATTTAGTGCCTCAAATCTGACTTTGAAGTGCTATTAGGAGGTCTCCAGGCAACTTAAAACTATAATAACTTTCAAACCATAAGCCTTTTGATGTGATTCCCTTTTTGGAGTGTTTTAAATTATAAGCATAATCATCCCTCTTACACCCTCTAACTCATTATAGTTATGGCTCAATTACAAAATAACCAATTTTCTACATTGACACATATCCCAAGATGCTAAAAAATTCTAACCCAAAAAATCAATAATGGAACTATGAGAGTTGGAATCTTTATTTGACCCAAATGGGTCCATAAATTAAAAAAAATTAAACAAAAAATAGCACTAAGCATTTTTTTGGTGATACAGGATTGCCCTTACACCACTAGATGTGTTAGCTCTTGATTTAACAGTTTTGAAATTAACCAAGAAGCTAGACTAATGCATCAAAGGCTAGAAAATTCCTATGATGGATACACTCAGCTAAAATCTTGGGCCAACTATAAGGCATAACTCCTTCTTCACTTCAGGCTCTGCAAGCCCTAGGCAAGTTCACCTTGAGGTTCTAATATATGGTACTAGTGTAATTAAACATAAATCTGAACCTAATTACAACAGATGAAAATATTTATATCTTCTAATTCTTATGTAATGATATAGGAATGAAATAGCTACAGATCATAACCTATGAACCCATAATCTAAGAGAGGGTTAATTCTTTTCAGCCCACTACAAAATGTGAAATACTAAATTGATTTGATTAAAATGATTTGTGCAAATAACTTTCATATCAGCTTGCATTTGATTTAGTGATCAGTGCCTTATCCATTGCAAAATAGAGTCAGTACTAGCAGGATGACCTAACTTGATTGTCTTACAATTAAGTTTGTCAGCTGAAATCCCCAAATCCCATTCTTACGAAATATCCCCTTCATACACCCAAAAACCCTATTAGAACACTAAAGCATTCATTTAACTCCTTGAGTCAAAAGCAACAATAGATCTGACATACAACTCATCTAAGCTACCTTAAACTGAAAAAACCTTATTTATTCAATTACAAAGTCAATAGCATATGAAGAATCAAGAGACAAAATAAGAAAACCCATATAATTCATTGTAAATCCCCTTTTATATTCATCCTTGGAAAGACTGAATACATAAATTGGTAAAACTAAATGAAACTCTAGACATGTCACATAATCTATCATCAATTTCCAATATCTCATACTAACAACACATGAAGATGAAATGAAAATCCGCACAAGAGTGGATGTGTGGCCTTCATTGGTAAAGCTTAGCTCAATTAGACAAGAAATAAAACCATCAACAACCTTGGTTTCACAGTGAAAGTTGGAACCCTGCTAGTTTCCCCAAAGAAAACTATCAACCCTTACAAAAGAGAAGAAAAAAGAATAAATAGAAAGGAAGAAATTCCTAGATTTGATTAAAAGATGACACGTGTCCCTTCAAAATTCTTTCCCAAGAAGTTAAAAGGCCTCTCTCTATCTTCTCTCTATAACTATATATCAAATCCTTGATCAATTTGCCTCCCAAAAGCATAACGTATCTTAGAATATTTGATTCGAAAGAATAATTGATTTCTAATGCCAAATTAAAACATCGGCAAAAATTAGTTAAAATGACCTTTAAAGGAAATAAAAAGTTATTAGAATTACTTTTCTGCACATTTAGGCTTCAACAGTCTTTTACATCTACCCTCTAACCAATTCTGATGATCAATGATGAATTCTGCCCATTCCATTGAGAATGCCTCAAAAATTACAATTTTTCTTATAGACTGAACTAGTGAATTGTTGTACAAAATCTGACCTCATATTTAGAAAATTTGTTTCCTCTTGATTCCAACGGTATATTGGAGTGTATATTTCAGGGAAAAAATGCCCCTTGGGTAGCCATTTGAAAATCAAGCTCCAACTTCATGGCCAAAGAAATTAAAAGAATAAATTTGAATAGTTAAAAAATTTCCATAGTGTAAACTATAGAAATTCATTTTTTAAAAAAAAAATTTTCAATTTTGGACTGAACGTGAGAGAGGATATCCTTTTAAATGTGAAATTCCTTTATATCCCCTCAACCTGTCAAATGACACCATGTGTCACATTTGTATTGGCTCTCTAATTGCAATGGGTCTCACACATCCTTCTCAACTCCTTGCTAGATTCTTGGATTTCCCAACAAGTAGCTATGTTGCTTTCCAAAAAATGTCCCATTTTTTGATGGCAACATGGAAACCATCAGATTCTGGAAAATTTTGTAATGTCTTACCTCAAACCACTCACAAGGTGCCATTTGGTAGTTTCTAGTTTGTTGTCACATCTACAGCCAGGTACCACCTCCATCTCAAGTCCTCGCTAGATTCTTGGATTTCCCAACAAGTTTCTATGTTGCTTGCCAAAAAATCTTGCTATTTTTCAATGGTGAAATAGCACCTTGCTAGATTTTTCAAGTTTTGCAGTGGCTTTGATCATGCTGATGTAGTCCTCAGTCTGCATGTTCCTTCAAAATTTATTGAACTCCTTGCCAACTGGCTAGCCAAGTGGGCCCCTACTTGCAACTTGCAACTTTCAAAAGGCCCCATCCTTTTGGACATTATGCATGGTATGTGTTGGAATATTTAAAATGGGTAAAGTATCACCACATCCTTAATGTGGGATAAAATAGGCTTGCTTTCTTCTCAATCACTTTGCACCATCTAGTGTTTTCACATAGGAAAAGATTGCTAGTTTGAGAGTATGTACAGGTGCTACCAGAGCACACATGATTGCTTGTAAATACATCACAAAAAAACCATGATTATGTGACATGGAAACATATTTGAAACTTTGAAACTCTGGAATACCTTTGGCATATCTTTATTGGGGATCTTCACAATTCTGCTTCCATAGCTACAAGTGTTCCTCCTATGATTGTCGACTACTGTAGGGATCTCTCTTTTTGCATGGAGCCTCTCTAGCATGGGATAGTCCTTCATTGCATTTTGTTCCCTTGAATGTGCTAGTTTCCTACTTACCAGTGTACTCCTTCTTATATCACATGGACACATTTGCATTTGTCCAAATTTGAGCTATTGAATATCCAAATCATGGCATTGATAGCTGCTCTAAACAGCTTCCCCACACCCAACATGGGAGCTCTTCTAATCTCATGTCATGGCCATTCTTATTATACACATGAACTTCTCTTTTAACTACTACTGGTGTTCCCATGCTGCTCACATGCCTTTGCTCTATTTTTATGTAGTGGTTTCTTGTCAACATATACTCACGCTACCCCTGCACATAGTAATTCCCTACCACTATTGGTGTGAGTTACCTAGACATTATACTTGATGCTCTGATGAACATCATCCTCACTATAGGATTTTATTACAAAAATTCTTGCAAGTTCATGATCAATGCGAACATCTGCCAAGCTATATTGGTCCCTATTCATTAAATTTGAATACACCTCACCACTTCCAGTTGCTCCCTGACTACCACCATTTCTTGAAGCTTCCAAAGGCATTTGAGAAATTTTAGTTCTATTAGTATGACAAACTTAGTTTTTTTCATTTAGAATGTTAGAATTCTGATTTT
The DNA here is from genome assembly GCA_028749045.1 of Cupressus sempervirens. NCBI lineage: Eukaryota > Viridiplantae > Streptophyta > Pinopsida > Cupressales > Cupressaceae > Cupressus > Cupressus sempervirens. Next base: position 974,022,182 of record CM053787.1, read on the forward strand.
CATTGGACTTTCCAAAAGGCTTTTTCTTTTCTACCTTATCCTTGCCACTGACTCCCTTTTGACTTTGTATTGGCAGATTATACACTGAATATAACATGAAGAGTCCTTTGTTTTTTGTTAATTGCACAAATTTTTTTGTTGTTCTAGATAATAGACCTCGTAGACCAATATATTCCACCTGTTAGGAAAACTATTAGCAACATTATAAGACAATTTTCTATAAGTGGAATAGTTCTTTCCATAGCGACTGGAGTCGAGGGAATGAAAATGTGCCAAATATCATCCTCACAAGACCTTTGTCTTGGGCACTTTATTCCTTACATCTTAATTCATTCTCATTGGGGCAGGCTCTTGAGGTAACTCATATGGAGCTTCTAAGCATATCCAGTAGATTTCCCAAACAAGATGTGTGTTCAAGCTCGTCCCTAAATTGAGAAATTTTGAATGAAGCATTGAAATCCATCATAATATCACGAGTAGAGGCATTTTTCATATGATGTAATTGTGAGTAGCTCTTGGGGGTCCACATCATTAAGATGCTAAGAAATCAAACTTCAAACCATACCCAATTGATGCACTACAGTCATAAAGTAACCCCGACTTATCACTAGCATCATCACTTTATCATCTCTAATGACAAGAAAACTCCTTTCAACTTGATCTTAAGGAGAAAATTTTCAAAACCTGTATGCCTCCTTAAGTTTTAGAAGATGATAGATTCTTTGATACATTTCTAATAATCATGATCATTTTTGTCTTTAAATTTCAAGCTCATGACATCTTATCAACCTAGCGAAAAAGGTTGGGACCCAAAGTGGGTCCGGCTAAAAAATTTTTGTTTCCAAAAAAATGAACTAAAAAACTGATCCAATGAACCTATGCTACAATTCGAAGAAAATTTGACCATGGGCAATCAAATTTAAAACTCATTTAATCATTAAATTGCAAACTATCAATTTAATGCCAAAAGGTCCTTTGACTGTCCTTGAAAACTAACTAGAACACTTGATTGGGCTCTAAAAACTGGTACACTGACTCTTTGTTCTACATACTCTCACCCTATTAAATCTCATCTCATAAAAAATTCACAGTCAAAAGATATTGACTATCAAATTTGCTCTCCCAAAATTGCTTGCAAGAAAACATGTCAAGAAACACTAAATTGCGTTCAGATTTGGCTTCAAAAACTAGGCAAACTAACACTTGGGAAAATAAAAATTGGGGTGTTGATTCACTGTCACGAGGAAAATATAAATCTATAAATACTACTCATGAAAAATAACTAGGCACAAATGGCGAGTGGTCAAAGTGGGCTATTTAGAATTTGTAGATTGAAACAATGACAAAAAGGTAATTTTTGTAAATGGAATTGACCTGGAAAAGTGTGCAGATGGATTTGTAATGATTTGAAAATTGGCACACTTGAAGTATTTTTAGAGGAGAACATAGTGGTACAATATATTTGATCTCATCTATCACAGATCTCAAGTTATGACATCATGAATAGGGGTACTGACAAATCTTCTTTTCTTGACACTAATAAAAAGTTAGAAATTGTGTTTGAAATCATGTTTGAAAACTAATCAAATGGATTTGTCATTAGCTCAAAATTGAAACATAGAAAGCCTCTAATCTCTAAAATGAAATGCAAAAGGAATTTTCTCATTTTGGTCAACTGGGTCAAAGTTATAACAAGTCAAACAGGGATTCCCAGAATTTAGAACAATTCATATCAGCATGACATCAGTAAATAACCAACTTTGAGGGATTCAAAACCTAGTCAAATGGATTCAAAATGATTCAAAATATAAAACATAGGCTTTTTGATATGGACAATAAACATTCCCAAAGTGGAAAGTCATGAAACATTACTAGGTACAAGATATTCACATGCAAAAACAACCTCCTATCGTTGTTTGACACTTCCGTGAAAATGCAGATTTGACAAATAATCAAAACAAGACTTCACGAAATGGCTTAGAATGGAAACTTATCTTCATGGAACACATAGATACACTGAATGCAAGGTTTTAGAAACACTAGACACCTCTTAGGCTTCAAACGGACAACCGAGTACACGTGCATCAAAAAATGCTTATAGGGCTTAATTTCTTCAATGGTACTCAAAATCAGGGCTACAATTTTGAGTCCCAACAAGATGCTCCTGCAGTAGACACCTGGGGTAGATTGAAAAGTGGCCTTGTCACTTTATAGCTAGTAGAGGAAAAACCAAATGGAAAACCTTCATTGTGGATATCCAAGTTGAGTCTTCTATTGGTTTTCCTTTCCACTTCACCAAGTATTCTTTATACTGCCTATTTCTGGTACTTCAACCCACACAACTATCCAAAATTTCTTAAATCTCTTCCTTCATAGAAGTAGGAATTGGACATGGCTCCAACATTAAGTCCTCATCTATACCATCTTCATGATATTCTATTAAGTTTGCAATATTGAAAATAGGAGAAATGTTAATCCCATTTGGCAACTCCACCTCATATGCATTCCTTGAATCATGTTTCTTCAAAATTTTGTAGTGGCAAAATTTCTTCATCTTCATCTTCTTATAGGTACCCAATGGAAATTGCTCCTTCCTCAAATATACCACAACCTAATCTCAAACTTGGAACTCCTTATGTCTCCTCTTTTGATCTACCCTAGCCTTATACTATAGGTTCATCTTGGTAAAATGTGCTCGCACCTCCTTATGTAGGTTCTTGACATGTTCAACAAAGTCTTCTACCTTAGCACTTTTCCTCTCCCCTTGCTCCATCTTCCTCAACTCTAGTGCAATCCTTGGACTACTCCCATACACAATTTGGAATGGTGATCTACCAGTACTCCTGTTCACAGAATTATTGTAAAAAAATTCTACTTGTGGTAGAATCAAATCCCATCCCTTGGGCTTATCTCCTACTGAACACCTCAGTAAATTATCCAGACTCCTATTCACTACTTATGTTTGTCCATCAATCTATGGATGATGTGTAGAACTAAACTTCAATTCCATCTTCAACTTCTTCCAAAAAGTCCTCTAGAAATAACCCACAAATTTAGTATCTATGTCAGAAAAAATACTTTTTGGGAGATCATGTGGCCTCACCATCTCTCTTAAAAAAAAATCTACAATATGCACTACATCATGAGTCTTGTGGCATGGAATGAAGTATGTGATCTTGGAGAACTTATCAACCACCAAAAATACTGAGTTATTACTCCTTTGTGTCCTTGGCAATCCAATAAAAAAATCCATACTTATGTCCTTCCAAGGCTTAGTTGGAATAGGAAATGGCTGATAGAGTCCAGTATTGTGACTAAATCTTTTGGGTATTTGACATATTTGACAACTTTTCACAAACTTTTTCACATCCTATGACAATTGAGGCCAAAAATAATGTTCTCTAATGATGGAAATGGCCTTATCTCAACCAAAGTGTCTTGTCATCCCTCCACTGTGTTTCTCCTTGATCAAGTTCTCCCTCATAGAACTCCTTGGGATACACAATTGACTTCCCTTGAACAACATACCATCCTAAATCATGTAATCTAGCCACCTAGTCTTGTTTAGAGTAATAGGTTCTTTACAATCCTCCCAATCCTTTGCAAAGTTAGGATATTTAGGGTACATATTCTTAAGTTCATCAAACCCAACCACTTCAACCTACATTACTATCAACAACAATTGTCTCCTACTTAATGCATTTGCAACCCTATTAGACCTTCTACTTCTATATTTCAATACAAATGTATAGCTTTGCATGAACTCTACCCATTTCAAATGTTTTTGATTCAATTTACCTTGGGTATTTAGGTGTTGTTATGCTTGGTGATCAATATACAAGAAAAATTCTTTTGGCAACAAATAATGCCTCCATTTCTTTAAGGCCTAAACTATTGCATAGAACTCCTCATCATAAACAAAGTACTTTTGTGCATCATTCTATTTTTCACTAAAATAGGCAATAGGTTTACCTTCTTGAATCAATACAACCCCAATAGAACTACCACTAGCATTAAAATCCACTTGGAACACTTTGTTGAAATCAGGAAGTGCCAGCACAGGTTTCTCTATCACCTTCTTCTTTAGCAATTCAAAACTCCTTGTAGCTCCTTTAGTCCACTTCAACTCTTATCTATCCCCACTCTTTGTTTTAGTTAGGGGTGCACATATACTATGAAATTTCTAATGAACTTCCTATAAAAACTAGCTAGACCATCGAATGACCTCAACTCAGTGGCAAACCTTAGAGTAGGCCATTCCAAGATGACCTTCACCTTCTTTGGGTCCATTTTGAGACCCTCAACTAATACAACAAACCCCAAATAGACTAACTCCATTTTGACAAAGCTACACTTCTCCAAATTAATCAACAATTTCTCTTCCCTCAACCTTTCAAGGACACTACAAATGTGTGATAAATGTTTATCCAGAGACTTACTAAAAATCAAAATATCATCTAGATAGACACTAACAAATTTTCCCAAAAATTTCTTTAGTACCTCATTCATAAGCCGCATGAAGGTGCTTGGTACATTGGTTAGTCCAAAGGGTATGACTAACCACTCATATACATTCTCCTTGGTCTTGAATGTAGTCTTCCACTCATCTCCCTCTTGTATCCATATTTGGTGATAACCACTCTTGAGATCTATCTTTGTGAAGTACTAAGCTCCACTCAAACAGTCCATAAGACCATTCATTCTTGGCAAATGAAATTGATACTTGATGGTTATTCTATTAATGGCCTGAGAGTCTATACACATTCTCCACTGTCCATCCTTCTTTGGTGCCATTACTGTAGGTACTGCACATGGACTCAGGTTCCATCAAATTAAACCTTTCCTCAACAACTCCTCAACTTTTCTATTTGGCTCCTCAGTTTCAATAGGAGTCATCATATGAGTAGCCTATTTAGGAAAACTAGCTCTAGGGACTAAATCTATTTGATGATTGATTTTCCTTATTGGTGGAAAACCTTCTGGAATATTATTAGAGATGAAATCTCCATACTCACTTAATAGACCTAAAAGTTCAACTGAAATTTCACTACTACTTTTCTTATCTTTTCTAGGAATTAAAGTATAACACATATGTTGATACTTCATGCCATCAAGAAATTTTCTTCCATCAACAAGACATATCCTAGCACTACTACAAACATTTTCACCCTCCTTTATCAAGGGCTTCAATTTGTGGTGAACTCCATCCTTTGTCAAAGAGCATGTATTTGTATGACCATGATGTATAGCATACCTATCAAAGTTCCACAACCTTCCTAATAATAAATGGTAGACATCCATTGGAATTATGTCACATAGATCCTTGTCATGGTAACTCCCAATCTTGAACTTTACCAAACATTGCTTACTAACCAAGACCTTATGATAATCCTACACCCAAGTAATCTGATAGGTTTGGGGGTGTTTCTCCCTCTTGATCTTTAGCTTTGAGACCATCTCCTTTGACACCAAGTTTTCAGTGCTTCCACCATCAATAATCACATCACAATATTTACCCTCACACTTGCACCTAGTATGAAACAAACTCCTCCTTTGTCTAGGTTTAGTCTCACTACTTAGTAAGACCCTTTCATTAACTAGAACCTCTCCTCTTTTTACATTATCTGAATGCAATGACTATGCATCATCATTCACATAAGCAACTCTTGCTTGACCATCAACTCTCCTATATGTCCTTCCTTGGTGTTGAGGGAATTTGAAGGCACGATGACCTTCTTCATTGCAATGAAAATAGGTACCACAAAAGCCTCCTCTTCTTGAACCTTGTCCACATCCTCCACCTCTTCATCTTTGATCTCTAATGTTTTCATCACAGAAGTGGTTGAAACCCTTGTTCCTCTAGTTTTGGCTAGTATCCACATCTTCATTTTTCTTCTAGTTCTAATTTCAGCCTCCAAATGACCTTCCACCGCCCCTTCCTCCTTGACTGTGCCCTCTTTACCTTCCATCAAACCTTTTTCTATAGTTTCTCCTCAACTTGCAAGGAAAACTAGTATGCCTCTTCAATGCTAGTCATTCTAACCAAACTTAACTCCTCCTAAATGCTAGGTCTTAACCCACTAAGTTAACGTACAACCTTCTCCTTGTTTTGTTATGCATGCCCTACCCTAATAAGGACTCAGTAAAATTCCTCTATGTATTCTTGGATATATTTTTCCACTTGCTTTAACCCTTGCATCCTTTTGAACAAATCAAGCCCATAATCAATAGGAATGAATTGCTTCTTTAGTTTGTCCACCATTCGATTTCATCTTGTGATTTTCTCCTTTCCTCTTCTATTTCTTTCCAAGTGAATCTCTTTCCACCAAATTTTTGCATGGCCTTTCATTTTGGCCTTCACAAACTTAACCCTATGAGAGTCCTTGATATCCTTATAATCAAAATATTCCTCCAGCTCATTGATCTAGTTGATCAACTCATCTAGGTTTAGATTTCCCAAAAACATGTTGACATCAATTTTAGATCTTTTTCTAAGCTTGGGAATGGTCCTACAAGCCTCTCCTCCTCCTAGTTTAGGACTTCTCCATCTCCTTCCCCTTCCTACCCAATATTTCTTTCTTCTTTATTTTCTTCCTCACTTTCATCACCTATGATAACATTCATCCCTCTACGGATCTCCTCCTACAATGCTTGGAGTTGTCTCTTGACAGATCTAACCTCAGGATTAACAACTCTAGCCCTTCCACTATGCTCCCTTCATGGAGGCATCTTCTTGTATCAAAACCCACAACCACATAATCTTGGTGCAAATTGCTTCATAGTCAATGCTCTATTTACAAACTCAAGAAAACTTAGCTCTAATACCACTTGATCAGGGCACAATCCAAGACAAAATGAACACAATAGAAAAGGGAAATATTATTATCAAAACATCCCCTATGGGCTTACAATGTTATCAGATTCTAGAGAATACCCTTCTCACAGTACCTTCTCCCAAACTCCACCAAAAACTACCTTTGCAATGCCAACAATGTCCTTAAGTAACCCAAATTAGGTTTAGGGTTAGGAATGCATTTTATAATATACCATTTGGCATCCACCATTAAAATAGAAGGTTTTAGAAAACACGTCAAAAATCAGTGTAAAATTATAAGAATCCAAAAATGGTAGTTCAACTTTTAGGAGGCATAACTTTTGATCTAGGACTCTAATTGATGAACCGTTTACATTTCTAGAAATCTATGCAGGTTCTCTATAGCCCTATGGACCAGCCTCACCCATCTCCCATTTTTTGGGTCTATACAAGGCCATTTAATGCCTCAAATCAGACTTTGAAGACTTTTGACTTAAATATTTTTCTAGAGTGCTTTAAATTACAAGTATAATAATCCCTTTGACTTACACCCTCTAGCTCATTATAATTATGGTTAAATTAAAAAATAACCTATTTTTTACATTGGCACATATCCCAAGGTGCTAAAAAACTCTAACCTAGAAAACTAATAATGGAACTATGAGAGTTGGAAACCTTATTTTGACTGAAATGGGTATCCAAAAATGAAAACACATTAAATAAAAACTAACACTAAGCATATTTATGGGTGATATAGGATTTCCCTTAGACCACTAGATGCTCCTACATTAGACTACAAGAAATAAGGTAAGAAGTCTTGTTTCATGGCTAAAAATTTAGATAGTAGTGATGATGATGAAATTGTGTATATTGTTATAAAAGAAGAATTTGATGATGAAGAAGATAAAATGATAATTATCTCTCATGTTAGCAAAAATGATACATGGATTATTAATAGTGGTTCTTCTCATCATATGACTGGTGATAAAACAAAGTTTGAACATATGGAACACTATGATAGTGGAAGTGTAAGATTTGGAAACAATGAATCATGCTCCATAAAAGGAAAAGATTATTTTTCTCTAACCAATGAGCTCATTTGTGATAATGCTTATTGGGTTGAGGGATTGAAAAATAATCTATTGAGTATGGAACGATTGGATAACATTAGATTCAAGGTAGAATTCATGAATGGGAAGGCCAATTTGGTAGATGGAAAATGAAATCTAGTTGATTCTAGTAATTAAACATGTAAGAATTTGGTATAGCTTTGATACCATGTAAGAATTTGCCTTAGGGAAAAATCACCCAAGATAAAGAAGCTTAAGCACTAGCACTAACACCGCCTTGCCTGCCCCCCCTTAAGTGCAACTTAGGGGAATGCACTTAAGCTTAAGAAAGCTATAATGAAAATACATAATGGGTCTCAGCTACCAGGCCATGTTAGGTACCCATGTACAAATGCAATGCAATCTCTCTGAAAATGGAGAAAGAGGGAAACCTCATGGGAAAAAACCTCTCCCAAAAAGAGAGATGAATAAACAAGATGCATGGATGGATGGAGTAATTAAGACCCCCCCATTACAACATACATCATGTATATACAATAGAGAAGTATGAGAAGAAAAAAACCTCGTAAGAGGAAAAAGTCCCCCTCATAAGAGAGAAGAGGAAGAAGAAAGGAGATAAGGTAGTCCCCCCCACCCCAAATGTAGAATGTCAATTAGTGATAGTTGCTCCAAGATGAATGTAGAAGCTGATCCATGACTATTGAATAATGTTCCTTCCTTTAGGAAGAAACAATTACATAGGTACATATGAGATGCTTCCCCAATGTGTAGAAAGAATCTTGAAGATGAATGGTGTCTCTAAAAACTACTCAACTATCCTTGTGTCGATACTGGCAGTTGCCCCTTCCACCACTATTGAAAAGAACAAGTTTAAATCTAGAAAGGATGGATGTAGAACATATCCCAAAGAACCAACTATCTCCTCAAATGATAAAGAGACTTCCTACAACTATTGTACATAAGGATCCATAGTCATATCAACCTTGAAAGACCAATCATGTGGAGAATGGACAAGAGGGTCAGAGTGTTCCCCTACAACAACTAAAGAAGAATCTTCTTCATTAAAGAGAAAATGTATATCATCAATGATGTCTCTCAAATATTCTATGTAGGACTCCAAAAACAAACTTGAAATATCTGTTATGTATTCATCCCCTAATTCTAGAACTGGAAGACAAGGTGTACCCAACTGTACTGAATTACATGGACCTATCACTGTAGCAATGTATTCATGTGGAATATGGTGATGCTATGACCTCATTCTATATCTGTCAATAGGATCTTCCATATCTGAACCTATTGAATCACTATCACTATTGTCACTATTCGATTCCACAATGTATGAAGTATGGAGAGGATTAGAGGATGAGCTAGGTGAACTTTCCTCAAAGTGGCTTCTCTATGAATATCTCACAAGTATCATGATCCATAAGTCTATATGCCTTAACAATGTCATCATATCCAATTAAAGTACAAGGCCTTGATAGTGGTGCCTTGCATTCCCTTGAAGATATGTGTGCCCGTGTTGGACAACCAAAAACTTTGAAGTGTTTCACAACTGGTTCTCTTCCACACCATGCCTCAAAAGGAGTCATTCCATTTGAGACATTATGAGGAGATCTATTAAGGATGTGATTGGCACTACTTATAGCTTCAACTTCAAGTGATGGATCAAGAGACATAGCTTGAATCATGCAACTTTCCATTGACTTAGAAGTTCTAATCCTCATTGTTGTAACACCTATCTTTTGTGCACTAAATGCTATAGGATTTTGGAGATCAATACCCTCAAGTTCACAAAAGTCTCTAAGTCTTAAGTTCACATATCTACTTTCATTTTCCATATGAAGAACCTTGATGGCTTTACTTGATTGCTTCTCAATATAACTCTTGAAGGCTAGAAACTTATCAAAAACTTCATTCTTCTGATTAAGAAAGTGGAACCATGTGTAGCATGAAAAGTCATCAATGAAAGTAAGGACATAACGACCCTTGCTAATTGATGTCACTAAAAAAGGGCCTGCTAGAACTGTGTGAACTAACTCAAGAATACTTGATGCTCTCCAAGACTTCCCATTTTCATACTTTTCTTCTAGATACATATCCATTGAACAAGTTGAACATTCACCCTTAGAGAAGCTGATTATAGGTAGACCTTTGACCATATGTTTTGAGCTAAGTTGATGAAGATAGTAGAAGGAAAGATGTCCATACCACTCATGCCATAATTTACTTTGTGATTGTTAATGTGTCAACAAGGCATGTGAAGGAGATTTAGGCACAAAGTGGGAGAAAGAATAAAGCCTTGTGTCATGATTGACTTTACGCATTGCAACCAATCAATCATCCTTAAGATTGTGCACCATTACTAAATTAGGAAAGAACTCAACTTTATTTCCACCTCCATAGTGAGTGATTTGGTAAATTGAAAGGAGATTAGTGCTAAGGTTAGGAACATAGAGAACATCTTTGAACTCTCCATTTTCCATCCCAACTTGTCCTTTCCCCTCAACTTTCACTTGGGTATCATTCCCTACAAAGATGTGGGGTACCTTAGACTACTTCAATGAAGAAAAGTGTCCTTTTGAAGAACCCATATGATATGAGGCATCTGAGTCAAGAATCCATTCCTGAAGAACTTGAACTTGCCATAAATGCTTGCCCTTTTTCCTATGAAGTGGATGGATTTGAATCCTTGGAAGCATTTTGCACATTGATTTTTTTCTTCCAACTCATTTATTCTTTTTGTCTTTCAATGATGCTCATCAAGCTTTGGTTCTTGCAATATGCACAAAATAGTTTATTCTTCTTATTGTTGTTTTCCTTCTTGTTGGAAGGAGAATTTCCTTGTTGTGAGGAGGAAGATTGTTGTGTCTCTAATTGTGATTTGGGCTTCCACTTCTTTTTCTTGCTATTGGTAAAAAAATTTCCACCTTGATTTGATTGATTCTCATTACTAGCCACCAATTTTGTAGACTTGGATGACTTGAGTATTACCATATCTATCAACTTGGATTGTTACAACATCAAAATTTCTACAAGTGCATCAAATGTAGGCTCAGTGAAGGGACTTCCCATGGTCAACCCATGAGTGTTCTAGCTCGAAACAAAAGATGCATACTCAAAAGGTAGCCTCTTCAAGATGTGATGAATCAATCTATCATCCTTCATGGGATTACCAAACTCTTTAAGTAGTGCTCTCAATTCATTGGCTTTGTTGACATAGTCTTGAATTGTTTCAAAAAATTTAGGATCTAGTAGAAGTAGATCATTCTCAATTTGGAATCCCTTTTCCTCATCCACCTTACCATACAAACCTTCAAGTTTCTCCCAAGCACCCTTGGCATCCTTAAAGCTATAAATATGGAAGAAGAGATCTCTATGAAAACAACTCCTAATAATTCATCAAGCCTAGTTACCTTTAACTTGCCAATCAAATAGTGCAGCAACATCAATGGGTTTTACAATTGTACCATCGACATATAGATTTAAACGTTTTTCCATTAGTCCACTTCCTACAATATCTTTTTTTGTAGTTTAATTGTGTGAAGTTAAAAGTGGAGCTTTAGGTGAACCCATTATGCAAAAAATTAAAAGAGCACAAGAGAGAAAGAGAGACACAAGAACACAAGACACATTCCCCCTATTCACTCAACCAAAGAACACCCCCAAAAGTGATTTTTTTGGCACTTTATATTTAGTGATTTTACAATAGCCACTTGCCAAAATGGACAAAAGTGAGCTTCTAATTTTGCTATTTACAACCTCTTTTTGGAGTTCAAATCTGGTACTTAGTAATGTAGCTAAGATATTCAACAATTTTGAAGTTTAATCAAAGCAATACAATGCAAAAAAGGATCTATTTCTGAAAGTGGTATTTCTATCCACACAAGCCTATAATTTGATTGTAGATCTAGAAAGTAGACAAAAAAAATGCACTTTCAAAAAAAAATAGAACATAATAATGTGTCCAGATGAGCCCAAACTAAGCCTTTGAAGTTGCAAAAATTGGGATTTTTGATTTGTAGAAAAATTCAGGAATAGAGATCTCAAACATCTTGCACCAATGTGTAGATCACAAAATTCTATTTCAAAACAAAAAAAATTGCTCAGAAAAAGGAGTCTATATGAGGGAGATATTGTTGTTTGAAAATCACCTCTACAATTATTTTTCTTGAATTGTTGCCATCGCAACTCCAAAAATCAATTAACTCTAGATTTCACCTCAAATATCTAATTTTGATGAAACAAAAGTCAATTTGGGATTTTTTTGACCTTCTAAATATGATGTCAATATCTAATTTACACCAGCAAGCTCCAATCTTGTCATGCAAAAAATCTCTCCTATTGGCCTAAAAGGCCAATTATTTTTGCAAAATTTCATAAATAAAATGCAAATCTGAAAAGAAAAAATGCAGAGACTAAAATAATAAAATATATAGATCTAAAAATTAAATTTAGAGATTTAAAATGATCATACCAATTCTACAAATTGGGCATTCAGGTTCCAGTTTGCAGAACAAATTTTTGCCTCAAATTTGACTATGGCCTTAGGTAGGCAAATTTATAGTCAAAATTTACTGAATTGATGCTCCAAATCCAATGGTGAGGTCCACTTTGGCTCTAGACACTCCCAATGACTATAAATACTCTAGATCTAAATCGAGGTCCTTCGAGAGGTGAAGCAAAAATGGTGTCAAATGGCTATGTGAAGAGAATCTCTCTCAACTCTAGTACCATGTAAGAATTTAGTATAAGTCTAATACCATGTAAGAATTTGCCTTAGGAAAAAATCACAAAAGATCAAGAAGCTCAAACAATAGCACAATATGGACCAATAAATTATGATCAGAATAACAATATGAAATTGAATTGATGTACATACACACTAGGAGTGCATGTATATAAAGGCCTCTAGAATGACTAGGAATTAGCAAAATGATAGCCTCAAAACTAAGCACATGTCCACCAAGAGTGCATTATCCTCCATTGAGCACATAAATTAGTGTGATGATGAGAGGATAAGCTTACATAAGTGTGTCATGTAAAAAGATTTTGTAGACACCATGTGCTTAATTAGAGTGTGAACAACTGTGTTGTCTACATGACAATTTAGTTGATTATGTAAACTCCTATGTTGTAGAAACCATGTGCTAAATTAGAGTTGCTAACTCTTGTGTTGCCAACAACACAACTCATATGAGTATGCATACTCCTAGGTGTCTAACTAATAAATAAAAAAATAATGTATTAACCTAAGTAAACTTAAGTAAAGTGTATTAATAATTAATTATTTATACTGACAAAACAAAAGGTAACTTATTCTACCTAGACCCCAGTCAAAATTCATGTTTCATTGCTCAAGTAGAAGAAAGCTAGGTATGCCATAAAAATTTGTGTGATGTGAAATTTGATAACCTAATCAAGATAAGAAAAAACAAAAGAGTGAGAGGTATTCCTAGTCTGAGGAAACCTGATAAGGGTCTATGCAAAAATTGTCAAATTGGTAAGATGGGCAAGAAAATTTTCAAGAGCAAGAACTATCATTCTAAAGAAGTCTTGGAGCTAGTTCATATAGACCTTTTTGGACCTATTGGCATTAAGAGCTATAGTGGAGATAAGTAATTTATTTTATTTGTTGATGATTATTTTAGGATGATGATGGTAATGTATTTGAAAGATAAGTTTGAAGATTTTCAAAAGTTCAAGTTGTATTTGGCAAGAGTAGAGAAGGAAACACTCAAGAAGTTGAAATGTTTGAGATCAAATAGAGGAGGTGAATTCATTTCTAATGAATTCAATAAATTTTGCACTAAAAGATGAATCAAAAGATAAGTATTAGTGCCTGGTATATCTTAGCAGAATGGTATAGAAGAAAGAAGGAATAGATCAATAATGGATTGTGCAAGAATCTTGATGATAGAAAAGAATGTTGCAATCAAATACTAGAAGGAAATAATCAGTACAATAGTTCATACCATAAATAGAGTACAACTGAAGAAAGACTCAAATAAGAATCCTGATTATTGACAATTGGTTATATGTAGGTATGTAAATGTTGTCATTAATGGTAACACATAATTTACATGCTTGTAATAAATCTCGAAAATAAAGATACTTAGCTTTTTGGTACTCAGAAAATTTTTCTAAGTATGAAAATGGTTTACAATAGTGTATTGTTTTGTATGCAACTTATTGCTAACATCATAATATGAATAGTAAGCTTACATAGAGGTAGAATGAATTGGGTTGAACATGTGGTTAGCATTGCTTGTAGGAATACTAACTCTAACACTTGTTATTCATGTTCTAGTGAATACAATTGTGTGTTTATTAGATAGGAAAAATGAATTTATTTGAAGTATATCTTATTCATACGATGTTATTTTTTAGAGAGAAGTTATATGGAAACATTATACATGTTTATGATGATGTGTATAACCTCAGACATTAGTATAGACAATATGGAAAAGAGATTTAAGATTTACAGAACATCAAAATGAAAGGTACAAGAATTATTTTGTTTACAAAATAGTTAGTTGACCAATTAGGGATGGCATCCTAGATGTTTACTCTAAATTGAAAAGTTTATTTTGGTCTTAGCCAACCTAGCAATAATTTATGAAAAGGCATGGTATTTATGCAAAGACATATTGTGGAATTATGTGCAAGTGATTTGTGAAGCAATTTGTGATGTTATCAATGAAAGATATGAATGCAAAGTTTTGTATCATATGTAGAAGCAAACTTCTAATAACCTAATTTTGTGATTTGAGATCAAGCTAAGATCAAAGATCAATTGGAAAGAAGGTACAACATCTATATTTATATATTTGATTAACTTAGAGGATAAATTACTTATTTGGGTAGTGAGCTCTTCTTGCATCCATTATACCACAAATCCTAATAGGGTTAGAATCTCCAAAAATAGATTCAAAGTCTCCTAACATGGACTCTTATGTATTGAATGTGTTTATAGACTCGTAATAGGGTCCATCCTCTAAAAAGGAATATATATCAGTATATCTCTGTGGGCATCATTCCCATTGGAGTTATGGCCTTGGCTAGGGTTTCCCTAGTTAACAAAATATGGTGTTATGAGTTCTCTTTGTGCATGGCTACTCTTACTGTTCAACATTACTTGTTTACTTTCTTATGCATGGTTCAAAGTTATAAATAATATCAAGTTGGTAAGAAAAGTTTGTAGAATACTAATTCACCCTCCCTCCCATTAGTATTCCCTATTTCTAACAAATGGTATTAGAGCTTAGTTACTCAGAAGAGGCTTAACAACTTGAGTAAGATCCCTATGGATATGGAGAAACTAATTAATAACCTTGAAGAGGAACTTAAAAAAATTGATCTTCTTACTGAAGAAAGAGATAAGTTGAAAGATAGATACAGAAACTCCAAAGTGTACATTGGGAAACTAAAGGACAAGATTAAACATCTTAAATTCAAGTCTAAATCTACTAAATCTAAAATTGGTGATGATGAATATTCAAAATTGGAGACAAAGTACAAGATCTTGAAGCACGAATTGAAGATTACTAATCTAAATTTGAGTTTGAAGAATGATCATAACAAAGTTGAGTCTAATTTGAAGACTAAAAATTTATATCTTAGAGCCAATCTAGAAAAGAAGACATCCAAACTTTAACCAATAAAAGTAGATCATGAAGAGCTTGAAAAGTACAACACTATTGTGAAAGGTAAACTAACTCAAAGGAAGCTACAACTTGAACAACTTTATTCTAGCAAAGAAAAGCTTGATGAAAAAATGTTAGTATAAAGACCTACCTATGATAAGATTGGTCTTGGTTACTTATTTAACATGTCTACGAAGATACTTTAAAGTGGATCAGATTTGAAAGAAAAATTGAAAACTGATGATAAGATTGAATCCAGTCAATCTTCTGATAAATCTAAAGAAGATAGACAAGAGAAGGAAATTGAGAAATTGGATGAACCTAAGTAAGTTGTATCTCCTAAAGAAACTAGGTATGAATTTTGAGGTAAGTGTTTTTCATGTAATGAAATAGGTCATATGAAAAGAGATTGTACAACTAAGCCATTTAATCATGTTACAAATTTTTATTGTCATAGTTGTCATGGTATTGGTCATAAAGAAATTGATTATAAGAAACCTAAATATGATAATGATAAAGGAAAAGTAGAATGTCTAGATATACAAACCCTTTAGATAGAAGAAGACCTTATGAAGAAAGAAAGTATATCATATGGTATAAGTGTAACCACTTTGGACACATAGCCTAGAATTTTAAAGTACCTATTGATCAATAAAATCCTAGAAGTAGAACCCTAGTATGTTAGTTATACAACAACTTCAGACATATAGAAAAGTATTGTAGAATGGATAGAAGGAACAATAAAAAGAAACTTTGGAAACAGAAGGAACAATGTGTTGGATAAAATTGATTAATTGTGTGTTGTCTTTGATGTTACATAAATGTCATATCAATTGGCAATTAGTGCATGCTAAGCTCACTTGGTTACTAAAGATAGTTTTCCTAGTCTACCAAGCATTCCTAAGTTTACTCTATATAGAAGGTAGTATCTACTGAGCTCACTTAGGTGTTGAAGGAAGTTATGCAGAAAAGAGTGTTAATTGAGCTCACTTGGTTAATGAAGGGAAAGTTGAATAGAGTTAGTATTAACCAAGTTCACTTGGTTACCAAAGGGATTTTGTAATTTTGTAGTGTTGACCAAGCTTCTATTGGTTAACACAGGAAATTACTTCAGAGTTAATTTCTACCAAGCTAGGTCGACCACCAAAGGATTTTCTTATTTTGGCATATAAAGCTTAATTATTTTACCTATTGATTCTAGATGACTATGGTGATGAATATTGGTTATTCTAATTTTTATTTGAGTTGAGTTGACAATCTAGAAAGTATATGTAAAAGGTCAAGTTGTGATTCAAAATGCAATATCCAAGTTGAATAAGTTGAAAGAGATAAAGAGAAAGGAAGAAAACTTAAAGGATAAGTAGGTATCCTTGTGGATTAGAAAATTGTTATTTGATTAGGAAGGATCAAGTATGAACTAGAATAGAGATCTATAATCAGAAATTCAATTGCATCACAATCAGGTCATTTTATTGTTACTCTCTGACCATTGTAGTTGTGAACTAAAATCTCTTTAAAAAGTTGGTTTAACAACCATTTGTAAATCCTCTAACAAGGTGGCAATTCTATTGAATTATTTCAAGACCTCTTACAAGGTCACTCCTAATAGAGTGATTAAATATTTTAATAGGGTCACACCTAACAGTGTGTTATGTAACCTTTAATAGTGTTGGCTCCTAACAAGGCTCACTTTAGAAGAGTGAAAAATAGTAACTAGTTGTATTTGGTGATTTTTTCCAAATTGGGTTTCCACATTAAATTCTAGTATCTTATGTGTTCATGTTATTTCTTTCATGCTTGAAAAGAAATTACTAATAATAGCTTAAGATCTGCTAAAGATAATCACACTTTGCATTTACTGAGTTACAACAATTTTTATATGCTTACCAAGTATCAACAATAATCAGTTTTATCAGTCTGAATTTTATTTGAGATCCAAGGGACCTAAGATTTATTTTCGTAGTAACTAATTCACCCCTCCCCTCTCAGTTACTCATCTTATATTTCCAACACTTGGTATCAAAAATTTTTGTGCTTGCAAATAAGATTTCAAGGACTTAAGCTAAAGACTAGGATGTCTTACAAGAGAGAGATTCCAAGGCTGAATAGAGATAACTTTGTAGCATGTCAAGGACTTATGAGGCTTCATCTAGCTACCATCAGTGCTTCAAGATGCAAATACCTTGATAAGAACATAAAACTCCCACTAAAACATTATTAGTTGAAGATATTGCTGAGACGAAGAATCATAACATCATGATGATTGATATTCCATCCGTATACGAGGATTAGTAATGCAAAGAACACTAAATATCAAATAAAAAGGTATTCACAAAACTAAATAAACATAACTTCAAGATAGACTAAGATGAGATCTCAATTGAGAATATGAGCCATTAATGGGCTCTCTCAATAAGAAGCTCTCTTTTTGAGTAGCTTTGTCTAATTAGATAGGATGTATGCTCAATTCTCCAAAGGCTTCAATGGTGTTCTTGATGGATTTTGGCTTGGGTGAATGGATTTGATGTAAAATGTCTTCTCAATGATGGCATTATGGTTTGACTTCATGATCAAAATGATATTACTTTGTTACTATGGGTGATTGTGTTAAAATGGCTTGGGAGAGGATTCCTTAAATAGGCAAACGGCTTGAGGGATCAAGGGCTAGGATGCAAGGATGGGAGAAAGTTTAAGGAAGATTTAGATTGAATGAGAGGAGAGCACATGGATTGTGCTTCTTTACAGCCAATTAGGGAGTGACACATGTCACAGGGTCATTGTTTAGAGCAAGAGGGGTTGAGGGGTCAACAAAGGAGGCTCAAAGCTCATAAAGACCCTCATAATGGCTTGTAAGAGCAATAAATGGGCTTGTAAGAGTCATTTATGGCTTTGTGGGCTTCATAAAATTTTATGGTTTGGATATATGTGAGAGAGTTGAGATATTTTGACTTGGGTTGGATTAAGAAAGTCTTAATCTTGACTTAGGAATGTGCAAATGATTAAGGCTTGGGTTAAGATTAGATTAGGCTTGTTAGAGATGGGCAAGTGGATGGCATTTAATGAGGGTGGGTGAAGGAGGAGATTTTTGTTGGCTTTGGAAAAGGGTTAGCAAGTCTTAACCCATGTTTAGGGAATGTGAAAAGGTTACCGGGGGGATTAGGATTAGGGTCAAAGATAAGGATTGACATCTTCCAGAAGAGTCTAGGTTTTGGATTAGGATGAAGACTTTCTAGAAGAGTCTAGAACTTCCTAGGATGAGGATAAATAAGGTTTTTAGAAAATAAATAAATTTTTATTTATTTCAAGGGTTTGGGTTGAGGAGATATTTATTAAAATATTTTTAATAAACATGAGGATTAATATTTATTCTTAATTAAATATTTTGATTTGGGATTAGGGGTAGGAAATGATGGGATTAGCCTTTAATTGAAATTAAAGAAGGATTAGAAGATTTTGGAAGAGGTTAGTGGTCTTAAGGAAATTGGCCAAGTTTTGGGCAAAAAATAAATAAATTATTTATTTTGGGATTTTTGGTCAATTTATTAATTAAATAATTAATAAATAAGGAAATAATGTTTAAATAAGATTTAAACATTTTTGGGAGGGATTCCTTAATTAAATATTTTTAATTAAGATAAAGGGATTTAATGGCATAAAAATAAATAAATAAATAAAATAATTAATTAATTAATTAATGAGGATGTCATCAGATAATTTTTCAGAAAATAAAAATACTTTATTTTCTAAAGGATTTTTAGGTGTCTACATTTTGCCCCTCTTTGACATAGTGTTGAAACAACACTATTTCAAAGAAGTTTAGATATAAACGACGTGGAGATGACTTTATGGAGCAACATAGTTGCCCCAATCTCAGGTAGAAGAGAGAGAACGGACTGCATGATGCACCTTCAAGAAGGTGACAGGGAGAGAAAATGAGGCTCAACGATTTCTTGAAAAACACAAGAATCCAGGATGAGCAAGTTGACTTAGATTGGAAAAGAGAAGGGGTTGAATTAGCTCAAACTCTGACTATGGGAGAATGATAAAGGGAGAATCCAAGGCACAAGAGTAAATAAGCTTAAGACTTCAGGGGAGATGGAGGATGAAGGAGTGAAGCACCATAAAAAGGAATCTAGGATAAGAGAAGGGATGATGGGATGAGATAAAGCTGAGGCAACAGGATTTCAAAGAGTCAGATTGATGAAAGATGGGTGTCAGAGATCCCTAGGACTAGGATTGTGGATCTCAAAAGATGAGGCTTGGTGGATTGATTTGATGGGTGGATCCCTAAGACTAGGATTGTGGATCCCTAAAGCTAAGAGTGATGATTGATTCTGAGAGATACGGTTGCACAAGCTAGGGTAGGAGAGACGGATGCTGGATATGGATGGGGGATAATGGAGATGAAGGGAATTCATTGAAGCTTTTTGGCTGGGAGGATACTTCAAAATGAAGTACCACCATGTCATTGAGCACTAGATTTTCTATAAGACTATTGGTTAATTGCCAAGGGTACCAAGAACATCAAGGCCTTTTCACCAATTGTCTAGAGGATTGATGAACTGACTCAAAATAAACATGCAAAGATTGCCCCAGTAGCACACATGAAAACTCGAGGAAACAATGTGGAACCAAAATTAGGTAACCCATAAGAAGAAAAGAAAAACAAATGAAAGACCTGATCAATACTATATGCTCAGATTGCCCCATTCACAGCATACCATGATATGGAAGATCGTGGTAACCATCAGGAGGGAACAAGGAGACTACTTGGAAAAGATACTTCAAGACCCAAAAGGGAAGATTCCACATCAAAAGAAAGCAAAAATCCAAAAGAGAACCATTTGCCAATGAGATGGGTAGGATGAGGTACTAACGGACCAAGATTGGACATGATGAAAGCTATATCCTACAAGGATCTATTGGAGAGCACCTAAGCTGGTGGATTTAGATGAGGGATGTGTCTGGCAAGCTAAACTAAGAAGGATAACACTTTGGTGACAAGATATCTAGCTAAAGGATGTATTGGAATATCTAACCAAGATTTGTGCGATGTGTGCAAGATGCTAATCAAGGATGAACTGAACCAAAAGTTGGATAGATACAATGGTACTAAGCTAAAAAGGATGTACAAGCTTACAGACCAAGATATGGTACACATGTACAAGTTGTTTTGGAAAAGATTGGATATAAAAGCTATGATACATGGTATGATATAAGGTATAATACAAGCATTTGATACAAGATTATTTACAAGCTGTACAAGAGCTCCAAATGATAAGATAGTAGGATGGCTCAAGTTGGTGCAAGATGCAAAAGCTAAGGATCGGGTGATAGCGCAATATATGTATTTGGTAGGATGCATCCAATGATGATGATAGATGTGTGACCAAGGATGGGGAAAATGATAAGGTTGGTGGTAGCTGAGCTGATAGATGGCACTATAGTGAATGACTAATGAGAGGATGACATTGGATTTGCATCAGGATAACCTAAAGCAAGATACCAATAACAAGGGAGGATGGAAAAGACAAGATCTCTAAGGAATATAGTGCCCCTAGTCAGAAGATGACATGCAGAAGGAGGTTTTACGATGGATGTGATAGGATTGAAACTAGGATGGAAAAGCTGAAGGCGCTAGGGAGATGGATGATAGCTAGGATGATGGGGTGAGGTTGCAGAAGATAAGTGGATAGTGATAGATAAAAGCTGGAGGATGAAAGATAGGTGGATAAATTGAAAGATGGAGCTGGATGGAAAGATGTGACCAAAAGCATGATGATGATATGCTAAGTTGGGGATGGCTAGATTATGCATGATGCTTGTTTGCCAAGTTTTCGTCATGGTACTTGTCCAAGGCGCTTGAATTGCCAAGTTTTCACTAGTGAATGCTTTATTTTTCTTTATTTTTTTGACTTTGGACTTAGCTGGAATGATTTTTGCTTTCTTCAACTATTTTTGTCTTTTTTGGGATTTTTCACTAGCTGTTGAAATGTTCAATTTTGTTGCTAGCTGTTGGTACATCGGATGTGTGATTTATGCAATAGATCAGATTATATGGGATTGATGATAGGAGATGGAGGGGTGAAAAGGCTAGAAAGGAGCATGAGATGGGGATGCTTGCAGGATCAACATTGGCACATGTTGGGACGGGTGTGAAAAGAGCATATGGGGGATAGATGGTAGATGCGGGCTTGGTGGAGGATTTGTGGAAGCACGCTAGAGGATATAGGCACCCAAGATGAAGTTAGGAGATGGGGGACATGAGTCATTGGATGGGGGATTAGAAATGGTGGATGCCATTATGCATTGGGTTTCAACTTTTTTCTTTGGGATCCACATGGTTTTGGATTTTCTTTTCATAGGCTTTTGCATTATTTTGCATTCTTTGATTGGATTGTGCCTTTTTGGAGTATGTCTTTTAGAATAGACATGAGATTGTCGAGGATGTGGACTTTTAGCTTTATGCATTTTGAAGTTGGCATTCACATTATTGTGGTAAGCTTTGGAAAGATGGTTAGGAGAAGCTTTGTGAGATGGAGAGGATATGGAAGAGCGTGTAGGGGATGATGATGGATGATGTGCCTTGATATGTGCCTTTGTTGATCTTGTCTAGGAATGGAGGGAATAGGATTTTTATGATGGTTGATAGGAGGATGGAGGATGGTGGATTTTTGGACATGGGGACCCAAAATGGATTTAGTGGATGAAGGGGGTATATGATAGGTTGTTTTGGGTTGCAAAGATGGTGGAGGGGGGATGACATAAAATTTCTTGAAGGAATAATGGGAGGCTGGCATGGTGGGCCTGGAGATAGGCTTGGTTTGCGGATGGCGTGTACCAACACTTTTAGATGGTGAGTCTTTGGATACATATCCAAGACCATGAAATCTTGGATTCTTTTGTGCAATAATAGGCTTTCTGATTCCTTTCGCTTGTGGTCCTAAACCTTGACCTTGATAATGCCATCGATTGAGCATTTGAACAAGCTAAGGAAACTTTTTACTTGTAGAAAATGGTAGAAGTGCTTTATTAGATGTACTAAAATGGGGAGATAGTGTTTTTAATTCTTCTGCTAAGAGGCGACCACCATGGATGAATGTAACTAAACCAAGAGGGTAGATTATAGATGGTGGAATAGCTTGGATAGGTGGTAAGATGTAAGCATGGAGTGAAGGAGATGGTAGGATAGGATCTTGATCTAGCTGATGGGATGAAAACATATCCTACAATAGAGGAGGTATGGCTTGAGGTTTTGGAGATGGAGGGGATAGTGACTACATTATGGATGGAAGACATGGTATGATGATATCTTCATTTATGCTTTGGGGGATGTCAACATGCTTTTGGGTAGGATCTTGATAGGATTGGATTGGAGTGGATGGTGTGATAGGAGGTGAAGGGATGGATTCTTCAAAGGTAGCAGATGGATAGATGGGAGATTGAATAGTGGAGATGGGTGAGTAGAATATGGATGTATAAGGGTCACTATGGGAGATTTGGGAAATGCTTGGAGGTGATGTGGATAGCATTTGGAGAGATTTGATAGGTGGTGGGATTTTGATGCTTGCAAGAAGTGGAAGGATTTTAAGAAATTTGATGGATGGTATGGGGATGATAGCTATGGGAGATGGAGGTGATATTATAGATGGGGAAGCTTCATCACTAACTACTTCACATGGTTGGATTAGATGACATGGCTTGTCAACTATTGGAGGTGGATTTTCTTGTATTTCCTCTAGGAGATTCCTAGGAGACTCATGTGTTGGAGGTGGAGGTGGTGGATTGATAGGAATAGCTGGTGTGATTGGGGTGGAAGATTGGAAGCTTGATTGATTGGGTGATGGAGGAGAACCTAGGATATGAGATGGCATGGCTAGATAGTTTGGAAGAATGCTTGGATTTTGGGGGATGGTTGGTGAAAGGCATCTAAGGCTCTCAAGATACCTATCATAGTCAACAAGATTTTCATCATCATTGGAATAGGATGTAGTGAGAGAAAGGACAATGTGACCAAACTCATCATGATAGATTTGGGATTTCATATTTTGATGATGAGTTGGATGGGGATGGGGCCTTGTATATGGATGAACATGGAAGCTCGTGGTTGGATTTGGATTAAGCGTAGATTTTGGATTGGCTGATGAAAGATTTCTTAGGGAGAGTCAAAGCTGCATGACAGACCTAAGGAGGATTGGCTGGAGATTTTTGGCTTTCCTATGGATGGAAGACTTCAAGGGTATGCTATCAAAAAGTGAGATTTTTTCTTTCCTATGTGCAGGATTTGTGGCTTTTGGTGTCAACTTGAGGATAGATAAATGATCCTATGGGCATGACACAAGATTGACCACTTGTGGATCCCAACCTTTAGCTTAAGGTGATGAGGGATGACAAGTGACAAGGCTAGATTACCCTAGACAAAGCTCTGTCAAAGGGATAACCTTGGAGAGATTGAGAGATTTGGATAGATTGATTGGATAAAAAAATTTGGCAGAGTAACAACAATTCCTTAAAGGCTTGGGTGATTTTGGATTGGGTTGCTAGTTGGCTGGGGGGATGATTTGGATGGACTTTGGATTTGGAATTTTTCTAAAGAAAAGAACTAGATAGATTCGGTTGCGGCAAGGGAGCTTGGATGATTTTCTGATGAGGCAGTGACTACACTAAGTATGCCTTGAGCTGGGAGATTTTTGCTTTTCTAGATTCTAACTAAAGTTGGAAAATATTCATTCAAAAGCTATGAACAAACAAGCAGACAAAAGTTTGAAGCAAGCACGTCAAACACACCAACATCCTAGGAATCTTTCTACAAGGATGAAATTTGATTTAGCTAGGGAGTCCTCGATATATGCAAGGTACATGAGGCCGAAATCCATAGATGAAATCAAAAAGATGTCACACAGCCAAGAGGAGCAGTAACCCACTTCTCCTCTTTCACTTCTCAAGGGTATAAAGTTCCTTGAGGCTTAGCTTGAGTGACAGAATTTTGATCCCAAGAGAGGTGTCTTTGGATTCACCTCCCGATCTTATACTCTATCAAAATGCTGGAGTTGAGGTCATCCCAAGGGGTGATGAAATCCACGAGTAGGCCTCTTAAAACTTAAACAAGATTTTGGATCCTAATCTTATGCACCCAAGATGGCCTGAAAAGACAATAAGGGGAGAGAAGACTTGGATGATCTTGGGCTAAAAGATAGAGTTCTTTTCCAATTGATGCTTAAGTTTTTTGATCTATACTTTTTGAAAACACATGTGATTAAGATGCAAAGGTTCAATTCCAATTTGAAATGTGCCAAAAAAAGAGAATTGATCGAAGAATGAATACACAAAGGAGAGTTAGGGTCAACAAAAAAGTAAACCCGTGCACCTAGAGGCCCTCCATGTCAAGTATTGATTAATTTCCTTTAAGGCATTCAAGAGTTGGTGTTTTTTCATTTTAAGGCAAAAAAAAAGATGTGTGTAAAGCTCAATTTCAAACACATGCTCGGAGGCCCTCCACGTCAAGATTTTTTCAATTATTATGCCCAAATGAAGTGTTAGCGAGGCTAATTTGCATTCAAGAAATTTTCTATCTTAGAAAATCCAATAAAAACTCAAGTGAGTGGAGTTTGATTTTTGTGGAGCATTTAACACCTTCTTAGGTAAACCCATCCCCATATATGGTGCTGATATTGTAACCAATGGTTAGAATGATGGGTGATTAAAGAGGGTGAGTCCAACAACAAACTCACTCAAAGTGTCTTTATTTGTCTTTATAACTTAGAAAGTTTCTAAAATGTTGATTCTTTTTATGCTCCAAAGGATGAAGTGTGATGTATAATAATGATTATTGGATCTATGGAATTCAATATTGGATTTGTTATGTATTCCAATGAAAAAAAAACAAACTTGATTTTAATCCATGGCACTCAAGAGTGATTTTAGCAACATGCATTCAAAGACAAGTGTTTAAACATTCAAGTTCTTTCCTTTGAGCATTCAAGATTGAGATTTTGCATGTTGTTTGAAGAACTTTGAAGTGCTTTGTTTTAACCTTAGATCATTCAAGATTGAGTTTGTTTGAACTGAAATTCAAAGAGGAAGGAATAGAGATGCTTTTCTTTCCAATTTAGATAATTCAAGATTGTTTTTTACTCAAAAAAAATGACTCTTTGGACTTTGATTTTCATTCAAGATTTTGTGTTCTAGTTTGCATGTTTTGAGCCCAAAAATGATATTTCTAGATTGTTTTGATGCATGAAAAACCTAAGAAACATTCAAGATTTTGCAACAAGAAATTTGTTTGGAACAAATAACAAAGCTTTTAGGAAAATTTTGGCAACCATTTAGGACTCTTAGTTTTCATTAGATTTTAAAAGAACTTTAAAATATTTGCAAATGAAGTTCATTTTATCCCTAATTGATGCTTTGAGTTTGATTTAGAATTTTGTATGCACTTAGTGTTGATTTTGAACTTTTGAAATGGAAACTTGAAGTTCTTTTTAAGTTTCAAAAAATGAAGTGTTCCTAACTTTGCATGAATGCATTTAAAACTTTGATGTTGCAAGGATTCAAATGATTGGATTGATTTAGTTTCACTTGTTAAAATATATATATATATATTTTTTTTTGCAAATTTTTAGTTTTTAATAGATTTAAGTATGATTTGGGGGTTAATTTTAAGCACTAAAACAAGGTGTGTATGATTTTTATTCCTTAAAAAAAATGGCCAAGATCCCACAAGAAGAAGAAGAAGAAGTAGATGGAATAGAAGAAGAATATAGACAAGAAGAGGAAGAAGAATTCCAAGTGCTCCATCCACCTATAAGCTTGAAAAATTTGAAAACACTATGAGATATACTATGAGCTCCTTTGTCTTCTACATGCTTATGTGGACCTGCAAAACCAATTTATACAATCCTACCAATCACCAAATATAAGATATTAGCCAAATTAGCATAAAAAGACATAAAAATGGCTATAAAACTAATGAGAATGACCAATGTGGGGTCCCACTGGGCATGCCAGAATGTATACAAAAATTAGTAATGCAAAGAACACTAAATATCAATCAAAAAGTATTCACAAAACTAAATAAATGTAAATTCAAGATAGACTAAGATGAGCTCTCAATGAGAAGCTCTCTTCTTGAGTAGCTTTGTCTAATTAGATAGGATGTATGCTCGATTCTCCAAAGGCTTCAATGGTGTTCTTGATAGATTTTGGCTTGGGTGAATAGATTTGATGTAAAATGGCTTCTCAAAAAGGGCATTATGGCTTTACTTCATCATCAAAATGGCATTACTTTGTTACTATGGGTGATTGTGTTAAAATGGCTTGGGAGAGGATTCCTTAACTAGGCAAAGGGCTTGAGGGATCAAGGGCTAGGATGCAAAGATGGGAGAAAGTTTATGGAAGGTTTAGATTGAATAAGAGGAGAGCACGTGGATTGTGCTTCCTTACAGTCAATCAAGGAGTGACACATGTCATAGGATCATTGGTTAGAGAAAAAGAGGTTGAGGGGTCAACAAAGGAGGCTCAAAGCTCATAAAGACCCTCATAATGACTTGTAAGAGCAATAAATGGAATTGCAAGAGTCATTTATGGCTTTGTGGGCTTCATAATGTTTTATGGTTGGGATATATGTGAGAGAGTTGAGATATTTTGATTTGGGTTGGATTAAGAAAGTCTTAAGCTTGACTAAGGAATGTGCAAATGATTAAGGCTTGGATTAGGCTTGGGTTATGATTAGATTAGGCTTGTTAGAGATGGGCAAGTGGATGACATTTAATGAGGGTGGGTGAAGGAGGAGATATTTGTTGGCTTTGAGGAAGGGTTAGCAAGTCTTAACCCATGTTTAGGGAATGTGACAAGGTTAGGGGGGGGATTAGGATTAGGGTTAAAGATAAGGATTGACATCTTCTAGAAGAGTCTAGGTTTTGGATGAGGATGAAGACTTTCTATAAGAGTTTAGAACTTCCTAGGATGAGGATAAATAAGGTTTTTAAGAAATAAATAAAGTTTTATTTATTTCAAGGGTTTGGGTTGAGGAGATATTTATTAAAATATTTTTAATAAACATGAGGATTAATATTTATTCTTAATTAAATATTTTGAGTTGGGATTAGGGGTAGGAAATTATGGGATTAGCCTTTAATCAAAATTAAAGAAGGATTAGAAGATTCTGGAAGAGTTTAGTGGTCTTAAGGAAATTGGCCAAATTTTGGGCAAAAAACAAATAAATAATTTTTTTTGAAATTTTTGGTCAATTTATTAATTAAATAATTAATAAATAAGAAAATAATGTTTAAATAAGATTTAAACATTTTTGGGAGGGATTCCTTAATTAAATATTTTTTATTAGATAAAGGGATTTAATGGCATAAAAATAAATAAATTAATTAAATAATTAATTAATTAATAAATGATGATGTCATCAGGGACTTTTTTAGAAAATAAAAATACTTTATTTTCTAAAAGATTTTTAGGTTTCTATAGCATCTACTCTTAGTTATGCTAAATTTGATGAGGTCTAAGACTGTAAAATTTCTTTTGATATGTGGAACAAACTAAAAGAAATCTATGGAGTAGATGACAATGTAAGAAGAGCCAAAGCAAAAAGCCTTAGAGGAAAATTTGATCAAATGAGAATTAGAAAAGATGAAAATGTTGCAAAATATGTGGAAAGAATCAAAGCCAATGTTATTGTAATCAGAGCATCTAGAGGAGAAATCAAAGAAGAGACTATTGCAAGTAAATACTCAGAACTTTGCTTTCCATCTTTGCAATTAGAGTATCTACTATTCAAGAAAAGAGATGTGATCCAAATAACAAAATAGGTTTGGATGCCCTAGTAGGAAGACTGATAGCTTTTGAACTAGACAACCTTGACAACTATGTTCCTACTTCCAAGAATATCGAGTCTAATTTTGAAGCTAAGCTCTTATTCAAAGAAAATGGATAGAAAATAAAAGAAAATCAATTAGAAAGTAAGGAAGAAACTGAAGAAAGTTCTAATAATGATCTTGAAATTTTTGAAGCTCTACTTGCAAAGAAATATTCCAGGAATAGAGGAAAGTACAAAGGTAAAATCTCTCTAATTTATTTTTCTTGTGAATAAATTGGTCATATTGCTACTAGGTGTCCAAACAAAGAAAGCATGGAAGAGAAGAAAAGCCACAAGTACAAAGGAAAGAAGGAATTAAAAGGTCACAAATCCTACAAAGAAAAACATAAGAAAACTTATTTTATGGCTAAATATTTTGATAACAGTGAAGATGAAATAGTGTATATTGCTAAAAAAGATGAATCTGATAATGAAAGAGATAAGATGGAACTTATCTCTTATGTTAGCAAAAATGACACATGGATCATAGATAGTGGATGTTCTCACCATATGACTAGAGATAAAACTAAGTTTGAACATTTTAAACATTATGATGGAGGTAGTGTAAAGTTTGGAAACAATGAACCTTGTTGCATAAAAGGAAAAGGTTGTATCTCATTAACCAATGAAATTTCATATGGCAATACCTATTGGGTTGAAGGACTAAAACATAATTTGCTGAGTGTGGCATAGATAAACAACATTGGATTCAAGGTAGAGTTCATGAATGGCAAGGCAAGATTACTAGATAGCCAAGGAAATCTAATTGGATTAGGTAGAGAGGCAAAAGGCAACCTATTTTATCTTGATCTTGGTGATTGTTCATGCTTTATTTTTTCAAGTAGAAGAAAGATAGCTATGGCACAGAAGGCTATGTCATGTAAATATTGATAATATGGTCAAGATAAGAAAACTCAGAAGAGTAAGAGGTCTTCTTAGTTTGAAGAAACTTGAGGTTGGATTATGCAAAAATTGCCAAATTGAAAAAATAGGAAAGACTAGTTTTAAAAGCAAAAATTATCAGTTGGAAGATGTCCTAAAAATTGTGCATACTGACTTATGTGGACCTAATTGAATAGAAACTTATAGTGAAAAAAAGTTTTTCATTCTTTTTGTTGATGATTATTCTAAAATGATGACAGTTATGTATCTGAAAGAAAAATCAAAAAGTTTTGAGAAATTCAAATGGTATCTGGCTAGAGTAGAAAAAGAAACTAGAAAAAGATTGTAATGCTTAAGATCAGATAGAGGAGGTGAATTCATCTCAAATGAATTCAACAATTTTTGCATTGAAAGAGGAATCAAAAGACAAGTATGAGCCCTTGGTACTCCTGAGCAGAATGGAATAGCTGAAAGAAGAAATAGATCTATCATGGATTGTGCAAGGACACTAATGATTGAGAAGAATGTTGCTATCAAATAATGGAAGGAAACTATTAGCATTGCAGTTCATACTCTGAACTAAGTTTAGTTGAAGGACTCAAACAAAACTCCCTATGAACTATGGTATGGCTACAAACCTAATGTAAGTTACTTGAAAGTATTTGGTAGCAAATGTTATAGCTTGAACGAATCTAGAAAAGACAAATTTGATGTAAAAGGTGATCAAGGTATATTTCTAGGATATTCTTGTAGAAGTAAAGCATACAAATGTCTAAATTTGTCCACTCAAAAAATCATAGAAAGTGTACATGTGAGAATTTATGAGTTTGCAGAAAAGAGTGAAGAAGAAAGCAAAAATGAGCCAGACGATTATAAAAGATTTATCTAATATGAACTTGATACATAGCCAAACACATTTGACAAAAATGAGACTTCATCTCCTAAGCTCTCTAAGTCTCTATTAGTTACCGAGTTGTAGGAAGTGCAAATTGAGTTAGAGGGACCCGAGTCACATTCAAAGACTATTAAGTTAGTGCATACTGAGTCTAAGGAAACCAAGCCATAGATAGAAGGACTCAATCATGAAATTGAGATTCAAAATGAAGACAGTACAATTCATTCAAAAGTCAAAGAACCTATATTGGCTAAATATGTTAGAAGCCATCATGCACTTGATCAGATCATTGGAGACAAATCAAATGGAACAATGACAAGAAGCAAACTAAAAGGTACATGTTTACTTACTAAATTTGAACCTAGAAGTGTTAAGGATGCACTAGAAAATGAAAGTTAGATTGACGCTATGAATGAAGATATAGAATAGATAGAAACAAATAAAACTTAGACTCTTCTACCTAGGCCCAAAGATAAAAATGTGATTGGTACAAAATGGGTATTCAAAAATAAGATGAATGAAGATGGAAAAGCATCAAGAAATAAAGAAAGATTGGAATTTAAAGGTTATTCTCAAGAAGAATGTATTGATTATGGTGAAACTTTTTCCCCTATTGCAAGATTAGAAGGTTTTAGGACTTTACTAGCTTATGCAGCTCATGGAGGATTCAAAGTATATTAGATGGATGTTAAATTTGCATTCTTGAATGGAATTCTCGATGAGGAAGCATACATTGAACAAAAAAAAGATTTTGTTGGTCCAAACAAAAGGGACATGGTGTACAAATTACACAAAGCCCTATATAGTCTTAAACAAGCTCCTAGAGCCTAGTATGAAAGACTACACAACTATTTGATATAGATTGGTTTTCAAAGGAGAAATGACAACCGTAGTCTGTACATCAAGGAAGGACTAGATCAAAAGATTGTGTTGGTAAAAATATTTGTGGATAATACTCTATTCACAGGAAATGATGACTTATGCAAAGAACTTTCAGAACAAATGAATAATGAACTTGAAATGTCCATGTTTGGTGAAATAAAATTCTTTGTTGGATTGCAAATACAATAGAATAGAAATGGTATCTATATCACTCAATCTAAGTATATCAAAGATATACTCAAGAAATTTGGAATGGAGAATTCAAAACTAGTTGGAACCCCCATGTGTACTGGACTTAAGCTTACCAAAGATGATGACTCCAAAGAAGTAGATTAGACCTTATACAGATCAATGATTTGGAAATTATAGTATGTAGTACATACAAAGCCCTGATATTGCCTTAGCAGTTGGAATAGTGGTAGGATTCCTAGCTAAACCCAAAGAAAACCACATGATGGCTATAAAAAGAATCTTGAGATATTTGAAAGGTACTAAAAACTATGGCTTATGGTAAAAACTTGGAGGAAACCTTGACCTAAAAGTATTTACTAATGCTGATTGGGCAGGAAATCTTGATGATAGAAAATGCACAAGTGGTGGAGCATTTTGTCTTGGTAAAAGGCTGGTATCTTGGACAAGCAAGAAGGAAAGCTGCACATCTCAATCTACAATAGAAGTAGAATATCTTGTAGCAATAGTGAATTGGTCTAACATTATTTGGTTCAAATAGTTTTTGGAAGGAATGAAGGTTGAAATCAAAGAACCCATAGTCATGTATTGTAATAACACCAATGTAATTAACATATCAAAGAATTCAGTGATGCATTCCAAAACAAAGTACATTGCTATAAATTGTCACTTTGTAAGAGAGTTAGTACATGACAAAGAAATTAGATTGGAATATGTGTATACAAAAGAACAAATTGTAGATATATTCACCAAGCCATTACTTAAGGATGCATTTTTGTATGTAAGAGGTAAGCTAGGGGTCATTCCCCTATCTAAAGCTCACTAAATAAAGTTTAGTGATGCATTAGTAGGAACTAAGTTGAAGATTAATCACTTGATGCAGTATTGACAAGGACATATTGTACATGAATCTATACTCAAGGTACATTGATACTAACCAAAATTATCTTTGGCATGTGTTGTCAAAGAGGGAGAAGTTTACTATCTTATTTTTTTGAAATTTTGTAGAGGAAGAAGTTAAGTAGTTCATTCTCAGAGGGAGAAAACTATAGGATAAGTTTTGTGTGCAAAAATCAAAGAGGGAGAAACTTTCTGACAGAAGGAGTCTTATTCTTAAAATTTCATTGTGCTATGACATGTTGTGTTGCCATCAATGCCAAAGAGGGAGATTGTTGGATATAATTGATTAATTGTGTGTTGTCTTTGATGTTACGTAAATTACATATCAGTTGAAAATCAGTGCATGCTGAGCTCACTTGGTTAGTGAAGATATTTTTCCTACTCTACTAATCATTCCTAAGTTTACTCTGTACAAAGGCAGTATCTACCAAGCTCACTCAGGCATTGAAGGAAATTATGTAGAAAATAGTGTTAACTGAGCTCACTCGGTTAATGAAGGGAAAGTTGGAAAAAGTTATTATTAACTAATTTCACTCAGTTACCAAAGGGATTTTGTAAGTTCACAGTGTTGACCAAGATTTTATTGGTTAACACAAAAAATTGCTTAAGATTGAGTTTCTATCGAGCTAGTTGGCCACCAAAGAATTTTCATATTTTGGCATGTAAAGCTTAATTATTTTACCTATTGATTCTAGCAAACTATGGTGATGAATATTAGTTATTCTAATTTATATTTGAGTCGACTTGAAAATCTAGAAGGTATAAGTAAAAGGTCAAGTTGTGATTTCAAAATGTGATATCCAAGTTGAATAAGTTGAAAGGGATAATGAGAAAGGAAGCAAACTTAAAGGATAAGTAGGTATCCTTGTGGATCAAATTTTTTTTATTCAATTAGGAAGGATCAAGTATGAACTAGAATAGAGATTTGTAATTAGCAATTTAGTTGCATCACAATTAGGTCATTTCATTGTTACTCTCTAATTGTTGTAGCAGTGAACTAAAATCTCTTAACAAAGTTGGTTTAACAACCATTTGTAAATCCTCTAACAAGGTGGAAATTATATTGAATTGTTTCAAGAACTCTTACAAGGCCACTCCTAACATGGTGATTAAATCCTTTAATAGGGTTGGCTCCTAATAGGGCTCACTTTAGAAGAGTGAAAAATAGTAACTAGTTGCATTTAGTGGTTTTTTCCAAATTGGATTTTCACATTAAATTATAGTGTCTTATGTGTTCATGTTATTTATTTCATGCTTGCAAATAAATTACTGATAACATCTTAAGATTTTCTAAAGATAATCACACTCTACATTTACTGAGTTACAACAATTTTCGTATGCTTACCAAGTATCAGTAGTAATCAAATTTATCAGTCTAAATTTTATTTGACATCCAAGGGATCTAGGATTTATTTTAGTAGTAACTGATTCACCCCTCCCCTCTTAGTTACTCCTCTTATATTTCCAACACAATGAAGGAAACTTCAAAAATAGAAGGAATAATGAAAGAAACTGTTGGTCATATTTTTACCTCTTATTTTATGATTATGTCTTTCTGTGAATTTTCTTGGTTTTTATGAGAAAATTAGGGTTTGGTTCCTTTCAAATGATTAGCCCTAATAAAAACCCTAATTAAACCAATTTCATTCCCTAAGTGAGCACTTTAGGTCATATGTTTCACCTTTGAAGATTGAGCAGGAAAAACATTTTTGAGATAATATACAATTTGAGGATCTTTTTTAAGAATTCTCATTTTTGCTTTATTATTTCCCAAAAGGATCCTCATTGTCAGATCTCTTCTAAATCTATGGTAGGTCAAACTTGCTATTAGAATTTGCATGATCTTTACTTCATGTGACATGGTAACCAAGTGGAACTTGGTTAGTTCTTAAGCACAATTTCAAAAGTAGATCATCTGCACCTTCAGATCTTTTGAAGATCAACAGTGGTTACTATGATGTGACCAAAAGTTACAAAATTTTTATCACATGTGATATAGTGACTCAATATAGCAACTACCACAAAGTGAAACACAGTGGGGCCAACATTGAAGACAGGTGTTGGGATTTTGGTTTTTCATAAATGAGCTTCACAAACACAAAAGATTATCAGATATGACAAGTTTAGTAAAGGATGTACCGAGGAAAGCACATATCATATTTTCTTTTCATGATGTTAGATCTCTATAGATTCATGGTGGTCACTATGTTAATGTTGGAAATAATCAAGACTAGGTAGTTTACTAAGAGGGGAGGGGTGAATCAGTAACCTCAAAAAATTTAAATCAATTCAATACTTGATCCATACATCATGCATTCATCTAATCTACTATATGCATGAGAAAGATAAACATTTACAACACATGAACAAAAAATTTTGGTGACCTAGAAACCTTCCAAATAGAAAGTAAAACTGGGGTGGGGATGATACCCACAAAACTTTGTTAGTGCAGTATGAAGTTAGCCTGTTAGGGCTTACATTGATCACTTTTGATGGTCTTCCCTGTTAAGAACAATTTGGACTACTAGATCCACCTTGTTAGAGGATTTACAAACATATAATGAAGTATGCACTCTGTTAGGAGATTTATACAAAGACTATTAAGTCTACTTTGTTAAAGGATTTACAAAATTGATTCACATGTTAGGATGAAATAGTGGATCTACTTACAAGTTGATTTCTAATTAGATCCTTGAAGTACAGATCACCTCTTGTGACTGATGAATCTTTATTGCTCCTTGTAGACCTTGTTGAATACTTTTCTCTACTGTTGATTCACTTTTATTCTTCTTAAAACATTACATGTCCATTCCTTAACATACTCATTTATTGAAAATGATATAATAAATTACATATATACCATTCCAATAATTAAAAGTGCAAGGTTAGCCAAAACACAAGTGAACAAAATATTATTGGGTCAGCCAAATAGTAGAAAACTTGGGTTCTTCAAGTTGACTTGGTAACCTTTTGATACTTGGCATCCACTGCATTACTCAACATTATCATGCACTTGGTAGAAGTAGAAGATCGGTCCATACTAATCACACAATGTAGCTTGGAACTTGGTAACCATTGGAGACTCGATAGATATAGTATCACTCAGTAAAAATTGAATCCTTCATTTACCTTGTTCTCACTCATTAAACACTATATTTCCATCACTCGGTAAACATTGGCTTCCATCACACAATTTGATGACTCGGTAGACACTATGAAGCTCAATGAACACTATATGCTCGATAGATACTACTGGACTGCACACTCACTCGGTAGCTTCAGGAATGCTCGGTATGAACTACTTAAGTGATAAACCTACAAGGTAACCACTGAATGCTCGGTATACACTATAGACTGAGTGATGAACTCAGTAATCATTCAAAATCAAATAAGTGTTGTCACTAATGAAAAATACAATATAATGCCAACAATCTCCCCCTTTGGCATTAGTGACAAAAAAATTATGAGCCAAACATTGTGTACACTGACATACTAGATTTGATTTTTCAAAATTGATCTTTGTAAACCTATTGTATATACATTTCTTACATGTCTTTACATATCTCCCCCTTACATATGGCATGGTATATGCATAGGTTATCACTATACATATATCAATATTCTCTCTTATTTTCTCCATTGTCTCTTACTCCCTCTTTGACTCTTACTATCTCTTACTCACAATAATCTCCCCCTTTTTGACAATAATGCCAAAGGTAATCATACTTATATAGAGACACCAAACTATGAGAAAAACTTAAAATGTACCTTAAGAATGAGAGCTAATGTCTTATCCCAATTCTCTTGTAAAATTTTTTAGGTGGAGAGAGTGAATCAAACTTCTATAGAAAGTTCAATCATATGATCTGCTATAGAAAAATTGTTTTCATGGATCAATGTTTTTGAATAAGCAATGTGCTTCTGCATTGTGTCCATGATAGGAAGGATCATGTTCTAGATGTCTAATAGTGTAGACTGGATCCTTGCTTCCTCTCTCAATAGTTTTTCCTGCATATCTGATAGGAATATGATCTTTATGTGATGTGCAGAGCTTGAATTGGGGTCAAGCTGCAACTTTTGAGTACTGACCTTTAGATCTTCATCAATTTTATTCAATTTTACCTTTATTTATTTTGTGTACTCAGTAAAATCACATAGCTTTGCAAAAAGGGATGTTACATTTGTAAAAGACAAGATTGCTCAAAATTGAAGATAGTTCAACCTGCTTTATTGCACTATGCTAAGCAATGTGCTCAAGCACTTTATTATCAAATTTCTTCTCTGCCTTTTCTATAAGCTTCTCTTGACCATAAGTGTCCTCATTGAACTTTTGTATGGCCTCTTCTAATTGTAAAAAAATGTGTTGAGATGAATGCACATCAACACCTATTGCCTCAGTAATTATATTTTTAGCACTTACAATTATAGTGAATTCTTTATCTCTCTAATCTCTAAGTTGTTTCTACCTTGCTCTTTGCTCTAAACGCTGACTGACCAGTCTCATTTCATCAACTATGGCAGTATCTAGATCTATCTTAGGTATAATAATTTCCTTGTCCAAGTCTATATCCTCATCAATTTCCTTTTCCAGTAAGCAAAATTTTTAGTGGAGTCTTTGGTTTTACTTCAGTGCTTACAATAGTTGATGAAGTTGAATTAGCAGAAAAATCTTGAATTGAGCTAACTAGAGGAAATATAAGAGAGGTGCTAACTATATCCAAAATTGATGTGCTTCTCCAAAATGAAGTATCTATAGGTAATATACCAACTAGAATATTTACAACTGAAGTACTAACTGGAAAAAAATTGATGCAGTTGAAGCTATGGATGAAAAAATTGTAGAACAAACTGGCAAACTTATTGTACAAGCTGCAATGGATGACTGAGGAGCTGATAAAGAGGGTTGTAGCTTGGTAGATGAAGTGCTTGATACTTCCATTGAAGATACTTGTAGTTGTGAGATGATAGGTGATGATTGAGCTATTGAAGTGGCAATTGTGCTCACAGTCTCACTTGCAGAAGCTATCTCCATAGTAGATGTAACAATCTTTGGTGGAGAGTGAGGAAGGGATGTAATAACTTCTGCTACAATTTTTACTAGATATTCTTCATTGTTGTCTTCCTCTTCAGCTTCATCATCATCCTTTAGTGCCTGATAGTCCTTAACATCAAAAGTGGCTCATGGAGCATTATCTCATTCATCATTGTCACTGTCATCATTATCAACTTTGATTTTTACAAGATCAAAATTGGGCTTTTGCAGATGATAGATGTTCTTCCACATTTTTTTTGCATCTCTTACAACATGCCAAATGTCCTTAATTAAAATCAAACATGTGTGAAATCTAATCATCATTTTACCTTCATTGTTATTTATTGCTGCCTTTATTTCTGCTTCAGTAAGACTCGGTAGAAGATTCTTCAAGGATTTCTCATATATGTCCTTGGCCATTTGGGTGGCTGACTCCCACCTTGGTTGCAATCTCACCAACAGCTCTTTGAAGATTTGAGGGGCAAGTAAAATGAATAAAATACTTGTATACAAGGGTTTTAGGGTTAGGTATTTTCATTATGTTGTGATGAGAAATTGGTTTTTGCAGTGGTATTGAGCTGTAAGGGATTATGGATTGTAATCAAGTTGTAATCACTGGATTGTAATAAGATCAGACTTGTTTGGTGGATGTAGCCCAGGGATTGGGTGAACCACATTAAATATTGGTGCCCTGTGTTCATTTATGTGTGTTCTATTATTTCTTGTTATTGGTTATATTTGCATGTAGTTTTTATTTTTGTCTGTGGTTTATCCTAACAAGTGTTATCAGAGTGAGGTTGTCTTTCAGTTATCCTCTACAAGAAAGTCTCACGGTTAAGTGGGAGTCTCACAGTTGAGTGGGAGTAATGGAAGATGAGGGTAAGCTGAGGGTTGATGGGTTTAATGGGCAGAACTTCCAGTTATGGAAGATGCAAATGGAAGACTATCTTTATCAAAAGGATTTATGGAAGCCATTGGATGACAAAGCAAAGAATCAGGGAACTATGTCAGAGGCTAATTGGGATCTTTTGGATAGAAAGGCACTTGAAAGCATTTGGTTATGCTTAGCACCATCAGTGGCATTTAATACTACAAAAGCAAAGATGACAAAAGATTTGATGAAAACCCTAGCAACATTGTATGAAAAGCCCTCCGCTTCAAACTAGGTATTTCTCAGGAAGCATTTATTTAATATGAAAATGGCAGAAGGTGGATCTATTGTAGATCATTTAAATGAGTTTAATACTATTACTAGTCAGTTATATTCTATGGGTATCAATTTTGATGAAGAAATTAGGTCTCTCTTGATTTTGTGTTCTTTTCCTAAAAGCTGGAATGGCTTGGTAATGGTGGTGAGTAATTTTGTTCCTGGATCTAGTACCCTAAAATATGATGATGTGATCGGTGTTGTTTTGAGTGAGGAAACTCATAGGAAATCCTCAGGTGGATCTACATCAGGAAGTTCTTTGAATGCACAAAGCAGGGGCAGAATAACTAAGAGAGGAAGTAACTTTAGAAATCTTGGGAAATCAAGAGGAAAGTCAAAGGGGAAGAGCTCTCAATCGAGAGGACCAAACGATTGCTGGTACTATGAGAAACTAGGTCATAAAAAGAAAGATTGTTGGAATCAAAAGAAAAATGAAGGAGATAAATTAGATGGATACAAGGAGGCAAATGTGGTAATTAACAAATCCGAAGAGGATGCTTTGCTTCTGTCTTTAGAAAGTGTTGATGATTCATGGGTTTTAGATTCTGGTGCTTCATTTCATGCTACACCTCATAGAGGTTATTTCATTGATTATGTCCAAGGGGATTTTGGGCTTGTTTATTTGGGGGATAATGAACCCTGTCAAATTTTTGAAAGGGAAAGATTAAGATTAAGTTGCAGAATGGGAATCATTCGCTACTACATGAGGTAAGACATGTTCCAAAGCTGAGTAGGAATTTAATTTTAGTGGGGCAACTCGGTAATGAGGGTTGTGTAGTTACTTTTAATGATAAAAATTGGAAGGTTTCAAAAGGTTACCTTGTAGTAGCAAAAGGTGTGAAAGTAGGCACCTTATATCTTTGTACAGGTCATATTGTTCCTTCTACTTTGATTATTTCAAAGAAAAATGAATGTGTAGGAACAATTGCTGCAGTTGAGCAGGGAGAACACATAGCTACTGTAGATTCTAATACAGTGGTGTGGCACAATAGACTTGGGAACATGAGTGAGAAAGGTATGAAAGTACTTCATTCAAAGAAAGTTTTACCAGGTCTGAAATGTGTGAATATGGATTTTTGTGAAAGTTGTGTGTATGGAAAACAAAAGAGAGTGAGTTTTGTAAAGACTGGGAAGGAAAACAAAAAGGAGAAATTAGAGCTTTTGCATACAAATGTATGGGGACCAGCTTAGGTATCTTCCCTTGGTGACTCTCATTATTATGTTACATTTATTGATGACGCAAATAGAAAAGTATGGGTTTATTTCCTTAGACAGAAATATGATGTATTTCAAACTTTTAAGAAATGGAAATGCTTGGTTGAAAATGAGACTGGTAAGAAATTAAAATGTCTTAGATCTAATAATGGTGGTGAGTATTGCAGTCATGAATTTGAAGATTATTGCTCCACTAATGGTATTCGTAGATAGAAAACTGTTCCAAGGACTCCACAGGAAAATGGAGTGGTTGAACGCATGAACATGACTATAATGGAGCGCACCAGGAGCATGAGGTTGCATGTTGGGTTGCCCTTAGACATGTGGGTAGAGGCTATCAATACTGTAGTATATTTGATTAATAGAGGTCCCTCTACTCCTTTGGGCTATGGTATTCTAGAGGAGGCATCGACTAGTAAGAAGGTGAGTTATTCTTTTCTCAAGACCTTCGATTGTGAAGCTTTTGCTCATATAGATGTTGAAAATAGAACCAAGCTGGAAGCTAAATCAAAGAAATGTGTCTTTGTTGGATATGGAATTAATGAATTTGGTTATAGGCTTTGGGATTTTGAAAATCTTAAAATTGTTAGAAATCGGGATGTCATATTCAATGAGAAAGTGTTGTAAAAAGATCTGTTGCAGCAACATGAGAAGAAAGAAGATGATTATGTAGTGCTGGATGATACTCCAAAAGATGATGTTCCAGAAATTCCTCATGATGTGCAACAACCGTAGCAACAAATACCACACACACCAGTGAATGTTAGATAGTCAACGAGGCAAATTAGACCTCCATAAAGGTTTTCTCCCTCTTTGTATTCTATTTTAATTACTGATGCCGGTGAACCTGAAAGTTATGATGAAGCTGTGTAGGTGGATACTAAGATTCAGTGGGAGTTTGCAATGAAAGATGAAATGGACTCTTTTCTGAAGAATCAGACATGGGATTTGTGCAAGTTGCCTGCAAGTAAAAAGGCTTTACAGAATAAGTGGGTTTACAGGTTGAAAGAAGAGGAAGGGGGTAAGAAAAGATTTAAGGCCAGGTTAGTTGTAAAAGGATTTGCACAAAAAAAGGGAATTGATTTTGATGAGATATTTTCTTCTGTTGTTAAAATGACTTCTATCCGTACTGTTTTAAGTCTTGTGGCTACTGAAGATTTGCATTTAGAGTAGCTGGATGTTAAAATAGCCTTTCTTCATGGTGATTTGGATGAGGAAATATATATGACTCAGCCACAGGGTTTTGAGGTCAAAGGTAAGGAGAACTTAGTGTGCAAATTGAAGAAAAGTTTATATGGCTTAAAGCAAGCACCTTGGCAATGGTATCTAAAATTTGATAGTTTTATGCATGAGCATGGATATAATAGGTGTCATTCAGATTATTGTGTTTATTTTAAGAGGTTGGATGATGATAGCTACATTATTTTATGTTTATATGTTGATGATATACTTTTAGCTAGGTCTAACATGGATCATATTAAGGGGGTAAAACACTAGTTAGCACATGCATTTGCTATGAAGGATTTGGGAGCAGCAAAACAAATCTTTGGTATGAAGATTTGTAGAGATAGGAAGAACAAAACCTTGACGCTATCTCAGGCTGATTATGTTGAGAAGGTGTTGCAACGTTTCTCTATGGAGAATGCTAAAGCTGTCAGCACACCTTTACTTGGTCATTTGAAATTGACTAAGGAGATGTGTTCCAAGACACAGGAAGAGGAGGATAAGATGTCCAAGGTACCCTATGCTTCAGCTGTAGGAAGCTTGATGTATGCTATGGTATGCACTAGGCCAGATATTGCACATGCAGTGGG
This sequence comes from Cupressus sempervirens, assembly GCA_028749045.1. NCBI lineage: Eukaryota > Viridiplantae > Streptophyta > Pinopsida > Cupressales > Cupressaceae > Cupressus > Cupressus sempervirens. The sequence goes on from CM053787.1 coordinate 974,063,596, forward strand.
AGTCGTTAGTAGGTATATGAGTCATCCAGGATTTGAGCATTGGAATGCTGTCAAGTGGATTCTCAGATATTTGAGAGGAACACCCAATAAGTGCTTACACTTTGGGGGCTCTACTACTGATTTACAGGGCTATGTTGACTTAGATTTGGCTGGGGATATTGATACTAGGCAAAGTACTATAGGTTATATCTTTACTGTTGGTGGGGCAGCTGTGAGCTAGATTTCTAGGTTACAGAAGATTAATGCTTTATCCACTACAAAGGCAGAGTATGTTGCTGCTATAGAGGTAGCCAAGGAGATGATATGGCTTTAGTTCTTCTTGGAATAATTGGGACATCCTTAGAAGGATAATTATTTGTTCACAAATACTCAGAGTGCCATTCATCTTGCCAAGAATTCAGCTCTGCATTCTAAGACCAAACACATATAGTTGCAGTACCATTTCATTCAGTCAATTTTGGAGGATGGATAGTTAAAGCTAGAGAAGATACATACCAATGACAATCCAACAGATATGTTGAAAAAGGTTGTAACATAGGAGAAGCTGAACTCCTCTTCAGCTTTGGTTGGTCTTTTAGACTGAACATGAATAAATGAACAACAGAGTCTAGGGTGGTTTGATCTAGTGGGAACCCCATGCAGTAGTGGTATTGGTATAGGATCAGTCTCCAAGTGGGAGATTTTTGTTTAGTGTGGAGCCTAATCAGTCCACAAGTGGGAGATTGTTAGATTATGGTGACTAATTAGGAAAGTACTATACATACTTCATAAATAGTGGGGTTCAGGGCATCGCCTTGAAAATTTTTTTTTGGGCCATGGCCGACATGGTAGCTGACATATCATGGCTGACATATGGCTGACATGTTGTAACCCTAAAATGAATAAAATACTTGTATAAAAGGGTTTTAGGGTTAGGTATTTTCATTATGTTGTGATGCAGAATTGGTTCTTGTGGTGGTATTGAGCTGTAAGGGATTACAGATTGTAATCAGGTTGTAATCACTGGATTGTAATAAGATCGAACTTGTTGTTTGGTGGACGTAGCCCAAGGATTGGGTGAACCACATTAAATCCTTGTGCCATGTGTTCATTTCTGTGTGTTCTATTATTTTTTGTTATTGGTTATATTTGCATGTAGCTTTTATTTCTATCCGTGGTTTATCCTAACAACAAGCTGGTCTAGGGAGTATTTCCATTTTCCCATCTTGTTAAGTACCAGTTCCTCAATCTGCATTTTCTCTACATCAGTCCTTGTTTCAAATTTCAATACCTTGAAAATTTTGATTCTAGCTCCCTTTTCCAATTGTTTCAATCTTTCTTAGAAGGTCAATTGGGGCTTATTGAATACTACTTCACCTTTGTTCTTACCTTTTTCTCGCCTTATGAAAACAACTGTGAAGGCTTTAGGTGTCTTGGTAATGATTACCTTGCCCTTATTTTTTATTGGCTCTACCTCCTTCTCTGATTCTTCCTCTATATCTTTTGGTTCTTGCTCCTCTTCTTCATCCTCACCTTTTCCTTCAGTAATCTTTAGGGGCTCTATAGTAGTTTTTAACTTGGCAACCTTTCTCTTGCCTTTATTAATTGCTTGAGGAAGTTTGATTTCAAGCTCAATTCTGGCCTTTGCCTCATCATATGTTCCAAAAATTGGTTGCTTTGGATCTACTAGCTCATTCATCAATGCTTCAATAATATCCCTAGTTTCATCAATATTCACTTCATAAGGAAAAGGTTTCACCCATGCCTGAATGTATACTATATCACAGTCAACCATAAAGCATACATCATCTTTGTAATCTTCAACCAATTTTGGTGGAATTTGAAACTTGTTATTCATCCTTTCCTTGAAATCTTCAAAATAATTATCCATGATGCTATTTTTTGTTATTGGTTATATTTGCATGTAGTTTTTATTTCTATCCGTGGTTTATCCTAACAACAAGCTGGTCTAGGGAGTATTTCCATTTTCCCATCTTGTTAAGTACCAGTTCCTCAATCTGCATTTTCTCTGCATCAGTCCTTGTTTCAAATTTCAATACCTTGAAATTTGTGATTCTAGCTTCCTCTTCCAATTGTTTCAATCTTTCTTAGAAGGTCAATTGGGGCTTGCTGAATACTACTTCACCTTTGTTCTTACCTTTTTCTCGCCTTGTGAAAACAACTGTGAAGGCTTTAGGTGTCTTGGTAATGATTACCTTGCCCTTATTTTTTATTGGCTTTGCCTCCTTCTCTGATTCTTCCTCTATATCTTTTGGTTCTTGCTCCTCTTCTTCATCCTCACCTTTTCCTTCAGTAATCATTAGGGGCTCTATAGTAGTTTTTAACTTGGCAACCTTTCTCTTGCCTTTATTAATTGCTTGAGGAAGTTTGATTTCAAGCTCAATTCTGGCCTTTGCCTCATCATATGTTCCAAAAATTGGTTGCTTTGGATCTACTAGCTCATTCATCAGTGCTTCAATAATATCCCTAGTTTCATCAATATTCACTTCATAAGGAAAATGTTTTACCCATGCAACTCGACGCTTGACTGCCTGAATGTATACTATATCATAGTCAACCATAAAGCATACATCATCTTTGTAATCTTCAACCAATTTTTGTGGAATTTGAAACTTGTTATTCATCCTTCCCTTGAAATCTTCAAAATAATTATCCATGATGCTATCAAAGTTTACACCCATTTCTACTACAAACTCATTTATCTGATATAGAATAGGAATATCTTTTCTCCACACAACAGTTGCTTTGGATGGAAAGAATTTTTGTACATAGAAGAAAAGACATGTCAAAAAGAACCAAATTTGCAAGGGTTGTTCTTTGAAGTCCTAATGCTATCCATATTCTTATTTAGTTGTATTAACAATAATTCTAACAGATCAAATTCCAAATTTTTCTTCACAACCTTGAATGCCAAATCCATGGCCTCACAAGGCACACTGTTCAAATGACTCGAGCTATAAATCTTGTGAGAAATGACATGAATGCCAAACCTTAATTCAACATCAGAAATAGTGCTAACCTTCAAACCTCTACCATCCCATTTAGCTAGGGTTTTTTTTTGAAGTTCATCCTGACCTAGGGTTTTAGTAGTTTTTTCTTTACTTATCATGGGGAGACCAGTAATCCTATGAATCATGTTATTGGTGATTAATACTAGCCTCTCTAACAATAGTTTACCATTGTGCATACGAATGAGGATGTACCTAATCCACTTAATCTAGAAACTTCTTGGCATATGCGAGATATGGGTTAATCCTTTGGTCTCTAGATGCTTATGCTTAGGTTTCAAAGAGCCATCAACACTCATTTCTCCTAGGGCATTCTTGATTTCTAGGTTTCCAATCTCTTGAATAGAAAATTTGAAATGAGTAAAAATATTGTTGATAAGAAGTGCCTTTAGTGGAGTTTGTGATTGAGCTCCATTGGGGTTGAGTGATTCTACAATTGTTGGAACTAGCTTGAAATTTGGTGCCTTCCACTCCACTCCTTTAACTAGCATTTCTGAACCTCTTTTTGCCTTGGTGCTACTGCTACTCTTGGATGCTATTGATGCTCAGTAAAAGATAGAATTTTTTTTCTTCAAACAAATCCTTCGCTAGAAAATTTCCTGAAATTGCTTGGAATTTTCTTGAGTGCACCTGAAAATCTCTTAGCTCTGAAATCACAGTGAAGAATGAAACCAAATTTTTCCTTTTTGACAAAAAAGAATTCATTAATGCTCGGTACAAAATTATTTGAGATGGCATAGTGCTTGACAAGCTTTCATTCATTCACTTGCTTGATAGAAGCTTGCAACTCGGTGATCGAACAAAACTTTTGTTACTCCCGTCCTAGCTCGATTGAGTCTATGATTGACCTTGCTTAGTATGACTTGATTTCTTGTGACCCTTCGTATCTGAAATACTAATTGGATCTTTTGCTTTCTTTCATTTGTAACTACTCTAGATATAGCTTGATGATACAGTTCTAGATCCTCCTTTATGAATCTAATTGGAAATGGTGGAGTCACCCATTTCTTGAGTGACATGGCCATCATTTGAACTATTCTGCTCAATAGATTTAGGAATCCACTATTGTATCATCTATTTTTGAATGTTATTAGCTTTACCTTTCTTTTCATCTTCAATTCTTTCTATATTCATGCAATTCTTGCTATATGACCAAGTTTAGTGCATGTATAACATCTTACTATTGTATCTCTTTTTCTCAAGTGATGCCTTCAACAGTCTTTGCCAATGTGTCCATATTCTCCACAATAATGAAATCTACACCAGGTATTGTAATCCCTTCCAAAGATTGCTTTAACAAGTTGTTTAACTAGATTGAATGATTTTGATTTGCATTGGAATGCCTTGTGACCATGGTTCTTGCATTTGTGACATTTGCCTTCAAATTTTGGTTTTTCCTTGCATTAATTAGCTTTGTGACCATGTTGATTGTAGTTGTAGTATTTTCCATTGAATTTTGCTTTTCCATTACTCCAATATTTGTTTGATGTATGACCTAAATTACCACAGTGATTGCAAGTAGGTTTTTTATTCCTTTGAGAACCTTGTTTGGAAGATTCACCTTCTTCATTGTATCCAAGTCCTGCTTTACCCTTTTGTCTATGAAGATTTTTCTCATTTTGTTGGTTTAATTGATTCATATTTTCTTGAGACTTCATCATTCTTTTAATGATTTTCTTTTCAGCATTTAGGTCATTTTCCAATCTTTCACTGATTTGTCTTTTAGTGATTAAATCAATCCTTAGGTTTCATTTTTAGATCTTAGATTCATGATTTCCTCATTTGCATTGGATAGTTGATTGATAAGACTTTGATTTGCATTGATCCTTTCATTTGTCTCATTTTCAAATTTGTTTCTTTGTTCCAATATTTCACATAGCCTTATTGATTGGATTTCTTGTTCTCTTTTAAGTTTTATTACTTCTTCTTGTAGAGAGCCATTCTTTGTTAGGAGTTCCTTGATTGCCTCATTTGCTTCATCTGAGCTGCTTGATGGTAAAAGGTCTTCAATCTTTTCTTCAACATATTGATGGTCATTAATTTATCTTGCAAGTTCCTTCCTTCTCTTCAAGGATTGAGAAAGATGCTCCTTTGCTTCTTTGAGTTGAGCCATGGCCATTTCTAGATCTAGCTTTTCATTTTCAATTCCTTTGTCAAGTCTAAATATCTCCATTTGTCCTTTAGATCTTTGCTCAAGCTATCAAACTTTGTCTTGAGAACCACAATGCTTTGATACCAATTTTTGGAAATAATCAAGACTAGCTAGGTTACTAAGAGGGGAGGGGTGAATTAGTAACCTCAAAAACTTTAAATCAATCCAATACTTGATCCATACATCATTCATTCATCTAATATACTATATGCATGAGAAAGATAAACATTTACAACACATGACCACAGAATTTTGGTGACCTAGAAACCTTCCAAATAGAAAGTAAAACTGGTGTGGGAATGATACCCACAAAACATCATTACTATAGTATGAAGTTAGCCTGTTAGGGATTACATTGATCACTTCTGATGATCTACCCTATTAAGAACAATTTGGATTGCTAGATCCACCTTGTTAGAGGATTTAAAAACATACAATGAAGTATGCACTCTGTAAAGAGATTTATACAAAGACTATTAAGTCTACCTTGTTAAAAGATTTACAAAACTAATTCACATGTTAGGATGAAATAGTGGATCTTCTTACAACTTGATTGCTAATTAGATCCTTGAAGTACAAATCACCTCTTGTGACTGATGAATCTTTATCGCTCCTTGTAGACCTTGCTAAATACTCTACTCTGCTACTGATTTGCTTTTATTCTTCTTAAAACATTACATATCCATTCCTTAACATAGTCATTCATTGTAAATGATATAATACATTACATATATACCATTCCAATAATTACAATTGCAAGGTCAGCCAAAACACAAGTGAACAAAATATTATTGAGTTGGCCAAACAGTAGAAAAATCGGGTTCTTCAAGCTGACTTGGTAACCTTCTGATACTCATCATCCACTGCATTACTCAACATCATCATGCACTCAGTAGAAGTAGAAGCTTGGTCCATACTAATCACACAATGTAGCTTGGAAGTCGGTAACCATTGGAGACTCGGTAGATATAGTATCACTTGGTAAAAACTGAATCCTTTGTTTACCTTGTTCTCACTTGGTAAACACTATACTTCCATCACTTGGTAAACATTGGCTTCCATCACACAAACTGATGACTCAGTAGACACTGTGAAGCTTGGTGAACACTGTATGCTTCGTAAATACTACTGGACTACACACTCACTTGGTAGCTTCAGGAATGCTTGGTATGAACTACTTAAGTGATGAACCTACAAGGTAACCATTGAATGCTTGGTATACACTGTAGACTGAGTGATGGACTCAATAATCATTTAGAATCGAATAAGTGTTGTCACTAATGAAAAATACAATATAATGCCAATAGTCACCACTAGAAACTGTGACCTCTTCACTAGTAGTGATATGGCAACCTCCCGAGAAAGTGAAACATGATCAGGCCAACATTAAAGATAGGTGTCATAAAGTCTCTTTGTTATTAATAAGATGTGTTATCATTATGGATTCTCAGAGGTGCAGTAAGTAAAGTATCATAACAAGAATGTGCTTATTTCATGATGTTGTATTTCTTTGAAATATATTGTGGTCACTATATTGCCATAAGAAATTGTGAGAACTTCACTAGTAGTGATGTAGTGACTTCCCATGAATTAAAAACATGATGGGACTATTGGTCTGATTTTTTACGTATCAAATTTTCTTAGAATCATGGTAAAAAAATTAGATGAGAGTTTTTCTGTTAAGTCATAGGGTTTTATGTTTTGGTTTAGTATATTTTGATACCTTTAAAAATTTGTGAAAAACACTAGGTTTGGCTTTTTAAGTTTTATCCTGGCACGATTTTTTTTTTTTTTAAATGAGGAGCGAATATTCTTTTCTTGCCTGCTTGGGCGTCATTATTGAGTCTTTTTGAAAAGGGTTTTTAATCCTACCATTGGATCTAATTTGAATCTATAGTTGTCACATATTCTCTATGGTAAGATGCTCACATGTTACGCATAGTGAGGTAGCAATCATCAGAGAATTATGTGTGATACTGAAAAGTGAAATCTGGCACCACAAAATGTGTTAACATGAAGACATTATGACCACATGCTATGTCCTAGGCCTATCAGCTTCAAGAAGAAATGCACATGGAAAAATATTGTAAGTGGTGTCACCGGAGTTCAAATTTATTGAGCAATTCACCAAGTCGCTACCGAAAATCCATGCGACTTACCGGTGGTGATATAGTGAATGCCCAAATTTTGCAAAAGATGGCATTCTTTTGAAGTAAGAAGTGATTTTGAGGATCCCAAGGAAGATATGGTGCAGGCTTCACTTTTATTTCTCTATAGGTTATGTCATTCATAGTTCCTTTTTCAAGGCGTCATTTTTAATGGTTATCAAAACTTGCCATATCGCTAGCCAGATAGTTGGTATTTTTGTCAATAGCAATGTAGTGATCCACCTGAAAGTCAAGAATGCAGTAAGGCCAAAAACATGTGATGTCATTAAGAGATTAGAAAATATATATGTGTACTAGCATGATGAGTTAGCTCAATGATAGCAATATCCTAGACCCACGCCCTATGTATAAAACTTGCGAAGAATTCTGATTGTTAGATCAAACCAGGATCAATGGCCATCGTTAGCTCGCTATGGAAAAGTGCTCGAAAGTTATGAATAGTGAGTTAGTGAGTTGAGGCCCACCACTATTGCAGTAATTTGTTATCCACAAGATCAATTATGGATCAACGATGCTCATTAACTTGCTATGGAAAGATGTGCAAAGATTATGTATAGCAAGTTAGTGAGTGAGGGACCCACCATTGTCTTCTTAAAAAGTTTTTTCAAATATTTTCCACACGATCAAAGAAAAATCAGTGGTTATTGCTAGCTCACTATGGAAAGGTGCTTGAGAGTTATGTATAGTGAGTTAGCAAGTTGATGACATGTATCCTTGGTCATCCGTGGGCCTAGTTTGAAATGCTAGCCTTGAAGGAAAGGTACAGATGGAGGCAACTTATTGGTTTGATTTCCAGCATGCTAAGAAGGACATTGAGTTAGCCTAGTTTTTATTCCTGGATCGTAGGATTTTTCAAGGATCAATGACACAAATTTAAAAGAAAGTGCGATGCTACTCTTTTTTTCTATTCTATGCATTTATGATGAATGAAATCTTTGTGTGTGAGAGAAACAGAGTTTAACATAGGAGATTTTCATTAATTCCAGTCCCACACAAAAAAAGATTGCAAGTTTTTTTAGCACAAGAGCCTATTGATTGTATTGTGTTAAGCTTGGTAAAGACATGAAGCTATTCCTCTATTGTTCGAGATCAATTACAGAAGTTTAGAGAAGAACAACTTCAACAAGTCAAGTAAGTACTCATAGTACAACCTTTGTGGCATTCCAGTTCTTTCAATACTATCAAGATGCCTCCTAAGAAAGAATTTTCTAGGAAAATTAATTATATGGATAGGAATGTCCTTGATGATTTATTAGAATTACTCCTAGAATCCACTACAGAGCCTGAACAAGTTAAAGGGTTAATCTCCTTAAACCCTAGGCTTAAAATTGCTAATGGCTTATATGACAAGGGGAACTGGGTTAGGGATGCAAAAACTACTCAAACTGGTCTTATCTCATTTAAAAAGTGGTTTTCAAAAAGGAAGTTGTTTGCGACACATGCTAATGTCTGGAATTTAGATTTGGGAAATTTAGTAGTTCCGAGTGTTTTTATGGATTATTATTTGCTTGAAGCCATTTCCAAGAATTATGACCAAGACATTAGGGTTGTAAGAAGAAAGGATGGTGTGCCTCTGATCTCAATTAGTCATGAAGAAATTAGAGAGGTTTTTCACCTAGAACCATTATTAGATTACCATGTGCAAATCAATCTACCATAATTAGAGAATGAATACAAAGCAAAGAAGGATGTAAATAGGAGAGGTGCACTAAGGGCACATATTGGTACAATAGGAACTTTGCTAGTAATTTTCCCTGCCTACATAGTGGCCCATCAATTTGTGATTACCAAAGGAGGTTGGCTCTTTTTGAATAAAATTTTGGAGTAGTATACGATGGCTTTCTCTCATCCCCATTTTTGTGATTCTGAGGGATTTTTCAATCAGACATTGAGGCATAGAGTTAAGCTAAGATAGGTGAAGCATGATTCTTATTATCTAGAGGACATTATAAGGAATGAATTCTCATTAAAGGAGCAGGAAACTAAAAAGGAAAAATGGAGAGTTTACTCTCGGATCTTAGAATTCAGTGATTGTTTTGATTAGAAATATAATCCTTTAGATAATGCTAATAAAGAGGCTAAAAAAATAAGTAAGCTCATGAATAAATTTCCTGAAATAATGGAAGTTATCAATGATAAGAAATAATTTTTTATTGATTCCTATCCTGATAAGGCTAGAGAAGTCATGAGGAGGTTGGCTTTCACTCCAAATATAGGAGCTGGTCAAATAATTGTATAAAAGAAGCATGGGTATACTATAATTTAGAATAAAAGGGCTCCTGTAGATAAGGGCAAGAAAATAATAGGATCCACTAGTATAGCCCAAGAGGAGAGACCTGATGAACCTAGTCCCAAGAGGTAGAAGGTAATAATAGAAGAAAGGCCTCAAGTTGAGGAATATTCACCCACTCAATCCTCTTTGAGGATTGGAGAAGAATAGCTCACTAGTGAGCAGATTGATGGGATCACGGGGAGGCATTTTTATTACTCAAGCAGAATTAGATGAGGGTAACCCTCCAAAACCTCCCCTCCCAAGTTTGGATCTAACAATAGATGATTATAGAGGTAGGGAATTGACCCTATATTAGAACAAGCACGTCATCAATTTTTGGCTGATGATAGTTTTGTGAAATCTAGGGCTTTTCATCAGTTTGCATGGAGGGCAAACATGAACATTTTTGAGGAGAAATGTAAAAGGATGAAAATAGAGCATCCAAAAATGGATGAAACTTCCATGAAGAACCAAACTAAAGAAGAAATGATGAAAGAATTGCAAAATATAAGCCCTAAGGAGGGGAGGAAAATGATAAAGCCATCTAACATTTTATTATTTCCCAATTGGAATATTGCAGATGCATTGATTTTCAATTCTATTTCTGATAAATTAGAGTTGCAAGACCCAAATAAAAGAGACTTTCGAGGCACTACATTCATTGAAGATCAAGATACATTGGTTAGTTGGTCATTGAGAAAAGGATCTAGAGCCACATCATCTCAACCAGATGAGTCTAGATTGATGGAAAATATACTTGTAAGAAGGGTTGCTAATACCTCACATGTGTAGGTAGCATATTGGAATGTGGATTCTTCCAATTTTCTTTTGGCCACTGCTAAGAAGGAGGAACATGTTATGTTTAAGTTACAGAATAAATATGAAATAATTCTTGAGGCATATAATAAGGAGGTAAAAAGGAGAATTGAACTTAAAAACAAGGTAATGAGGAAGTCCACAAGGCCAAGAATAACATACCCCTATCCTCCAGTGGAACCTTTTAAATCCACCCCCCTTGTAGAAATACCAGACACACCTCAAAGCCCAGAATATTACATAGCTGAGGATTTTTAAGAAGGGAAAAGCAAACTATGGGCCTTGATAAGCTTAGAAAGCCTCTAATGTATTTAGTGGATAAAATTGAATGGCTCTTATTCTTTGATTAATTGGTAAGAGTAATAAGTACATGGGAGGAACTAAAAACCCATGATGAAACCCTCAAGCCTATTATTAGTAAGTGGGGAAAAAGGGAAAAAGAAATCACCCTTTTATGTTATTCAGTTATAAGGTCTTCCCATGACCATATTGAAAATTTGTATGATATTGCTAATGACCTGTCAAATTTTGATAACAAGAGAGTTTCTCTGCAACTAAAAATTGTTTCTTATTTGAATAAGTACAAGAATAAAAAATTTGATCTATTTCCTTATGCCTTGGATAGAAAGAATAAATTGAAAAATAAGGATGAATGGAGTAAAGAACTGGATGACCTTTTTTGCATAAGGATAAATAAAGTTGTCAATGAAAAGGGGTATGCCTGGTGGGCAACCATGATAGAGGAATTGGTTAAAGTCCAGTTATTTTTTGATTCTTTGAAGCAAGAATTTGATGGTTTTGAAAAGGAGGCTAATTATATATTAAAGAAACAAGATGATATCCTGCAGTTCAGCTGGCCAGATGATATATAGTTTAACACCTGGATGGGAGATATTCCTTTGGACAAGCAGTTAGAAGAAGGCAATTCAGATGATGATAAGGAACAAGAAGGTGAGGTGAAGGTCATTGACACATCAACACCAGAACTGAATAAAGAAGAAGGTGAAAAAGTAATAGTTCCTGCTTAAGGTGAAAATAGTGAAAACCCGTAGGAGAAAATCAATTTGGAGGCATCACGAGATAACCCTTCATTGGCTAGCTTGGTAGCCACGTATTCTGAAGATCCAAAATAGTGAGAGACAAATCAAAAGTTGATGATTTATAGTAGTAATAGGAATGGGCCTACCTAAAGGATATTTGATGTGCCTGGCATTTTGTTGTGACCATTTTTGTCTTTTGTATGATGTTTTGTTTCTTGGACATTTGTCAAATCATAATTGCCCTTTTCTTGTTGCAACTCATGCTATACAAATGAGTTTTCAAGGCATTGTGAGGGTCTGAAACTTGTAGAATTTTTGTGTTTCTCAAGAAAAGTACATTCAGTTGGTCCAATAGTATGTAGGTGTTTTGAGTTTGCCTCTAATTGTACTCTCTGATAACATACTAAAATGACAGAAAAGGCAATCTATTCTGGGTTTTCAATTGGTTTCTATTGGTCATTGTATTAGTCATCTGAAAGGATAATACAAAGGGGTATTTACAGTATATTTTTGTCATCAATTTCTATCTCCTTTTTATGGGTTTTTGTACTTTGAAATCATTTTAAATAAGATTTAATTTGGTTGAATGCAATTTGGATGGGTTGTACGCTGATATCACAGTTGCTTTTAATTCAAGGAATTATATAAATACTTCAATGAGTCGGTAGGGTTTATGAGTTTATAGAATGGATATTTCATAAGAAGGGAAATGGGTGATTACAATTGATTAATTCATTTACAAGTTATTTGAATTAGATCTCCCACCAATAGTCAATTTTCTACCCAATGGATAAGGCACTGGTCATATAAGTCAGAAGTGAACAAGGATAAATTCTGTTGCTGCATATCAAACCAATTATAAAATCAAAATCATTTTTCATTCAATTTTGTTTAAAGTTATAAATGCTAGTCAATACTTGTTTATATCTATTCTCTGAGTCTTAGGTAGCTACTATTTCTAGGAATATTTGTAAATTCAAGGAGAAAGATGACTAGATCTACTAATAAGGGATGCATACAAGTTTGAGAACATTAAAAGAAGTGAAGTAAACTACTCATGTGTTAGTGGGTAATAGATGAGAATTAGAATGAAACTAAAAGAATCTTTACACAATAGTTTGCAGTAGAATCATCCCTAGGTATACCTACCCTTGTTTTGCAAAGCCTAAAGAGTAGGAAACAACCAATGGTTTTGTTGAAGTTGGGTCCATAAGGTTTACCCATGTAGCTGATAATAGGAATTAGTTGATCATTAGGTTATATGAGTGTTATCATTCTAGTATTGAACATTTTGTTGTTCAGTAGTTTGAAAAACCAATAGGGACTTGATTTCAAAAAGAAATGCCAAAAGGGTTGATAGTTATAAATTACTATGCTAGCATGTCAAGGTGGTTTGATGTCACATACCACATGGATTTGCACTCAGAAAAGGATACATGTTGATTGGAACCATTGGATTAAAGATAGATTGATGGTAGGTGCCATGTCACTATGAAAAATTTCTCGAACATTAGTGCACGTGACATAGTGACGAAAGGGAAAATAGAAGTACACACCATAGTTGCATTAAAACACTTGAAAAATGTACATCATCATATCAAAGATGCATAACGATGGTTGCTATGTCACATGTAGAAGTTTCTTGATATTTATGCATAGCAACATAGTGAGAGTGTGACACTTGTCCACGAGAATCAGTGGGTCCAAATTATGTTGCCAATAGTGAAAGGAAAATCTTATGTGGAGAAACTTGATTGGGTTGACTAACAACCTAGCGAATTGAAAGCAAGTCATTCACAATTTTATTCCTAGATCATTAGATTTTTTAGAATCGACGATGTGTTTTCAAAATTAGCAAGTGATACCACCCTATTTCTCCTTGCAATTCATTTATAAAAATTGAAAGCTCCTCGTGTGAACTAGAACCAAAGATATATTGCAAAGATTATGTTGTTTCTTCTCTACACAAACAAATTTCAGAATTTCAGAGAACTAAGAGCAATTGAAAGAATAACAAATAGCCAAGTAATTATCCAAATCCATTAGACAGTAAAGAATTCTAGTATTTTGTGTCACTAGAAAACATGTCTCCAAAGAAATTTTTCTTAGGAAAGGTAGATTATGCAAGTACAAATATACATGAAAACCTTGTTGAATTATTGTCTGAATCTACAAATGAGTCTACCCAGATGAAAAAGCTAATTTCACTGAACCCTAGGGTCACGATTGCGGATGGCTTATATGATAGAGGAAATTAGGTTAGGGATGCTACTACTACTAAAATAGGGTTCCATCTTTTTAAGAAGTGGTTTTTAGAAAGATAATTATTTGCTCCCCATGGAAACATTTGGAACTTTGATTATGGAAAACTAGTGGTCCTTGGTGTCTTTATGGATTCTCACCTACTCATGGCCATTGCCCAAAATTATGACCTAGTAGGTAGGATAGTGAGAAGGATAGATGGGGAATGCCTAGTATGGATAAATGTTGAAGACATTTGAGAAGCTTTTGGTCTAGAACTATTTTTAGATTATCATGTAACCATTGACCTACCAGGACTGGAAAAAGAATACTTATCTAAGAAGGATAAGATCAAGTAGGGTGCATTGAGGGCACACATAGGTTCAATTGGAAATTTTCTAGTGGTCACAACATCTACTAAACAACCTTTCAAAAAATATTTTTTTTACTTCTAGGGTGATAGAAATATATATGAATTTGTGTAGGGATTTTCACGAGGATGAACATAATTTTATGTCAATAAAATTTATGTAAATGATGACTCAGATCTCCTCTTTTGGTGTTGATATTATTTTTGATTTTGCATCAAATATTATAGAGGAAATCCATACAGGGTTAGTTGGAATTGTGAAGAGTAAGGTGGAATTTTTTTTTGGTCATTATTCATTATTAATGCACATGTTCCTATTTAAAGGGGTTACATATTTTGAAAAGGAGATGGTCCTAAACCACAAATATGAAGATGCTCTGCCAATCTAATTATGGAGCATAGACATGACATGGGATGTAGAAGAGGCTAGTTTTGTTAGGTTTGATAGTTATTTTTCCTCTAGATTAAGGTGCCTCTTATTAAGGGACAATCCCAAAATTCCCAAGGCACTGTTGGATTTCATTAGATCCATGGACAATCCTTCTAATTTGAAAGTATCACATAATTGGCTTGGTATCATACCATACCCTATTTCAAAAACTTTTTGAGTTTATGGTTTGCAAGGGAATCCCCATGTATTTCCCTATCAGGTGCCTTTGAAGGTAGGGATAGTTGAGATGTTTTGGCAGATAGGGGGAATGGAGGGAGCACAATTGGCTAGAAGAAACAAAGGCTCAATTTTCTCTACTTGTATTGTAGCCCACCATTTCATAATTACAAAGGGTGGTTGGTTATTCTTGTATAAATTGCTCGACTAGTACAAGACGGATGTGTCTCATCCCCATTTTTGTGACATTGAAGGACTTTTTTGATGTATTTAGAAAAAGGGCTAAAGTTCATGCAAAAGACCAACAATTCTATTTTTCTGAAGATATAATGAGTTCTCTTTGCAAGAGCAAGAGATCAAGAAGGAGAAATGGAGAGTTTATTCTAGAGTTTTGGAATTCATTTATTATTAATAATAAGTACAAGCCTCTAGCTGATGCTAAAATAGAGGCAAATAGATTAAATAAACTAATGACCATTTTTCCTAAAATCATGGAGGTCATGAATGAAAAGAAATTATTCTTTAGCAATTCTTTTCCAAAAAAAGCCAAAGAGGTCATGAGGAGGTTATCTTTTACTCCTCCAGTAGGATTAGGGTAGTTGATTGTCTAAAAGAGACCTAGCTATAATGTGATCCAAAGTAAAAGAACCATTATAGATAAAGGAAAATAGAAAATGGGGTCAACTAGTGTTGTTCTTAAGGAAAGACCTGATGAGCCCTCACCCAAGAGGCAAAAAATAGCAAAGGAACAAACACCTTAAATTGAGGAATATTCACCTACTCAATTCCCATTACAAATAGGAGATGAACAACTCACTAGGTAGCAGATGGAGAAATTGGGGTCCCAAGGGGAAGTATTCATTACTCAAGTAGAATTAGAAGAGGGAAATCATTAGGAACCTCCAATGCTAAACCTTGAATTAATAGTGACAGATTATAGAGGAAAGGAGTTGGATGCTGTGATGGAAGAGGCTTCCCATGAATTTATTTCTAATGATAATTTTATCAATTCAAGAGCCTTTTACCAATTTCTTGGAGAATAAACATTGGAAAGTTTGAGGAAAGATGTAGCAAATTAAAAATAGAGCATCCAAAAATGGAAGAGGTAGATGTACAAAATCAAATGAAGGAAGAGATGATGCAAGAATTCAAGAGCTCGACCCCTGAAGAAGGGAGACAAATGATAAAAACATCTAGGGTTTTGTTGCTACCTAATTGGGATATTGCATATGCTATGGTTTTTAATTCTATTACAAATAAAATGAGTGTAGAAGAAAAGGGGAATAAAGAAATGAAAGATGCTAAATTTAATGAGGACCATGCTGTACTGGTCATTTGGTCAATGAGAAAAGGATCCATAATTGCCTCTTCCCAATTTGATGATAATGGCTTGATAGGAAGCCTAATTTTAAAAGGAGTTGAAGAGACCACCACTGAAGAGGCCATAGAGACAAGTGTTGGATCAGCTAACTTCACCTTAGCTACAACCTAGAGAGACAAAATAGAAAGGATATAATTATAGGATAGGTATGAGAAGGTTTTGGATGCCTACAATAAAGAAGTTCAAATGAGAATTGAAGTGGAAAATAAAGTGATGGGGTAATCCACTTGGCCAAGAATTACCTACCCTCACCCACCAATGGAGCATTTTAAATCCACTCCCCTCATTGAGATCCTAGACACACCACAAAGGCCACAATATTATACTGCAAAAAAATTTGAAGAAGAAAAGAGCAAATTGTGGGCATTACACGTGGAACTAAATGTACAATATGAGGATAAGATAAGAAAATTCCTCATGTATTTAGTTGATAAAATTGATTGGCCCTCATTTTATGAGAAACCAACAAAGATAGTAAATATATGGGATGAGATAAAGGCAAATGATGAAACCTTTAAGCCAATTGTCAACAAATGGAGCAAAAGGAGTAGAGCGGTTACTCTTTTATATTTTTCTTTCATCAATTTATCACATGAACATATAGAAAAGACTTATGATATTGCCAATGATCTCCCAAAATTTGATGAGAAAATAGTTGAACTACAAAGGAGAATTGTTAGCTATCTGGACAAGTACAAAAGTGTTAAATTTGATTTGTCTAAGGAGGAATGGGCCCAAGAACTAGATGACCTATTTTATCTAAGGATGAATAGAGTCATAAATGAGAATGGAAATGCATGGTGGTCTATTATATATAAAGAAATTGTAAATTTTCAGTTATTATTTGACTCTTTAAGACAAAATTTTGTTGAAATTGACAAAGTTGCAGAATATGTTATGAAAAGGCAATAGGATATTCTACAATTTAATTGGTTAGATGACACACTTTTTGACAAGTGGATGGAAAAATTTGTTGATGCAATGCATTTGGAACATGTTGAAACAAATGATGAAGATATGGAACAAGATGAAGTAAACATAATTGATGCATTAGTAAAGGCAGAAGAGGACAAGGAAAAGCAACTAATTGCAGTTACAAAAGTGGAGCCCTAAAGTGATGACTTGGCAATAGATTAATCAATGGTGATTGCCAATCTGTTAGTTCAAGAGGGCATAGATGGAATAGCTCAAGTCTAGCTTATCCTAGAAGTACTTGAGAAAGGTCTCTCGCATGCTAAATTAGTGATCACACACCTCAAGGGTGAACAATAGTAGCAAGGCCAATCATGGAATCCTCTTGGCTACAAAATATGTAACAAAAAGTGGTCCCACCAGAGAATGTTCATAATGAAAGACATTTTGTTGTATAATTTTTGTTCTTTATGATAGTAATGATGTAAATATTTTTATCTTAAGGACAACTATCAGTTCTCTATACCTGAAGCTTGTTGCATCTCACCATTTATAAGTGAGGTCCCAAGGTTAGAGAAAGGGTTTGAGAGTTTTATAATTTTGCTTCATTCAAGAGTATAGTCGGTCCATTTTTGTGTGTAGTTTTCTAAGCTTGGTTTCAAGCTTTGTAATTTTTTGATGTTTTCATAACAATGATAGAATCAAAAAGATATTATGAGGTTCATTTAGTTTCTATTAGTTATTGTATCAATTTTTTCAAAGGATAATATTAAAGGGCACTTACACTACATCTGTGTTATCAATCTCTATCTCCATTTTATGAGTTTGTTTAATTTGAGATCATTTAAATAATGTTTAATTGATTGAATGGAACCTATATAGGTTGTATATTAATTCTATTATTTCTTTTAATTCAAGGAATTAAGGAATCACTTCAATGAATTAGTAGGGTTTGTGGGTTTATAAATGGGGTATTTCAATGAGAATGGGAATTGATGATTATAGTTGATAAATTTCATTTACAAGTGATCTGACTTAGATGCCTTGCTAATAGTTGACTCTATGTAGCAATGGATAAGGTACTAGTCATATAAATTAGAAACAAACTGAAGTGAATTCTACTACATGTATCAAATTCATATTCAAATCTAAATCAATCAAATATTGTATCAAGTGTGTAAATGGTGGTCATCATCTATCTGTGGGAATTTACGAGTTATTGTTAGTTGTTGTAGCTCATCTTTGTTTCACATATATTAGAGAGATTGAACCATATATTCTATTTCTAGGGATTAAGGTTAAGCATCAAGAAGTTAATTAAATTCCTATGGTATTCCCACCTTGGTTTTGTAGAGCCAGAAGTGTAGGAAGCAATTGTGTTTTCTATAGTTTGCCCATAAACAAGTTTATTATGCTAATCATGAGCATTGGCTACCTCTAGGTATAATGAAATTTTTTGTCTACTGGTAATAATAATAACTATTAAATTAGGAGCC
The DNA here is from genome assembly GCA_028749045.1 of Cupressus sempervirens. NCBI lineage: Eukaryota > Viridiplantae > Streptophyta > Pinopsida > Cupressales > Cupressaceae > Cupressus > Cupressus sempervirens. The sequence continues at coordinate 974,082,059 of CM053787.1, forward strand.
AACAAAATTGGGGACTTCACTAGGGAGTTTACAATACATGGTTATGTGTAAATTTTATTGCAGTTTCTTTGGTCATGTCAACATACAATTTTGTTAGATTCCTTAGAAATTATCGATGGTTTTATTGGAATTTTCTAGTGAAAAATCTAGAGAATTTAAAAGAAAAGAGAAAACCATAAACCCTAAGTATCATAGTTGTATACTAACATATACATTCCTTACAAAGTATCTTATCTATCAAGCAAGAGTTGTAGTCCCAAAAATATTGTGATTGGTTTTTCTTTGTGTGTTAGATTTATTCACATTGTCTCATGACATTTTCCTTAAGTCAACAAGTTACTATACTATATATTTTCCTTAGGTGGTGGTGACTCAAAAGGTTTAAACTAGTGTCAAGATTAAGAAAAAATTCAAATCATGGAAAGTGTGAATAACACGCGAGCAAATGTGAAGAAAAACCCAAGAATTAAATTACAAACTGATCTTCCTTCTAAAGGAAGATAGAATTGGGCTATTGATGTAGGAGCATCCTAGGTTGCCTTGTTATCCTGCTCATTTTTTTCACCTAGTAGTTCGTACATGTACCTAGCAGTCCTTCATGTGCCTAGTAGACCTTCATGTGCCTAGCAGTCCTTCACGTGCCTAGCAGTTCCTTCATGTGCCTAGCAGTCCTTCATGTGCCTAGAAATTCCTTCATGTGCCTAGTAGTCCTTCATGTGCCTAGTAGTTCTTCATGTGCCTAGAAATTCCTTCATGTGCCTAGCAATCCTATTTTCTTCATGTGCTTAGCAATCCCTTCATGTGCCTAGCAATCCTATTTTCTTCATGTGTCTAGTAACCCTATTTTCTTCATGTTCCTACTAACCCTATTTTCTTCATGTGCCTAGTAACCCTATTTTCTTCATGTGCCAAGTTACTGTAGAAATTCCTTCATGTGTCAAGTTATTGTAGCATTCCTTCATCTGTTGAGTTACCCAGTGTATGCTGAGTGACTCTTCATGTGTCGAGTTACTCAGTGTATGCTAAGTGTTTCTTCATGTGCCAAGCTACTCAGTGTATGCTGAGTGTTTCTTCATGTGCCGAGTTACCCAGTGTATGCCAAGTGTTTCTTCATGTGCCGAGTTACTCAGTGCATGTTGAGTGTTTCTTCATGTGCTGATTTACCCAGTGTAAGTCAAGTGTTAGTATTTGGACGTGATTTTGTGAGCCGACTTGCAAGATTTATTTCATTCGCAAAATTTATGTTAAGATATTTTCTTGGGATGAGTCCAGACCGTTGTTGGGTTATCCTTCCTCTTATGTAATGATTCTAGAATGGTCTATAAGCCATTTTGGCAAGTATAAATAGAGTGTTTAGGCTTAATTTTTTGCGAGAAAAAGTTTCATAGAGAGTAGATTAGAGAGTAGAACTAAAAGTGTGATTTTGCAGTTGGATCTTTAAATACGAATGCATTTTTAATTAGCCATAACCTAGAAGGCCTCATAGCTAGGCATGTATGAAGATATTCTTGATAAATCAATAAAAGTAATTCACTCATCTTCCTCCTTTGGTTGATGTTCTTTGTGATTGTTTCTATTGTGTTAACTCTTGCAAGGTGGTTTGGATAGCTGGGTGAGCCTTTGGCCCTAGTTATTTGTCCTCTTGCCTGTGTCAATTGGTATCAGAGCTTGAGGTTCATCCTCGTGGAGATTGGATCATGTAGAACCCTAATTTGAATTTGGTTGTAGGGTGGCAGATCTGTGGATTTGACCTATAATTTGCAGAGGGTTACAATCTTGCAAGAACTTGATTTGCAAAGATGGTTCATGGTAGAGGAAATAATGTTGATAATGCTATATTGGATTAGTTGAGACAAATTGTAGCTAGATTAGATGTTATGGAGATAGCCCAGAGGAGAGGAGCACATCTTGATGATGTAAGTGATGATGAAGTAGCATCACCAAACCATAATCTAAAACCTAAAGAAAATCAAGATGAGGAAAGATTGTTGAGAGTATTGTCTAGAGTGAATTAAAATCCTACTATAGAAGTTGTTTCTTATGATGGAAAATTGGACACCGATGTTGTGTTGGATTGGATCTCTGATATGGAGAAGTTCTTTGAGTATGAAAACACTCTTGATAATAGAAAGGTAAAGATTGTAGTCCCTAGGCTAAAAGGTCATACATCTCTATGGTGGGAGAACTTGCAAATTGATAGACAAAGAAGAGGAAAGGAGAAGATTAAAACTTGGCCAAAGATGGTGAACAAGGTAAAGAAAAAATTCCTTCTTGCTGATTACCAAGTTAGCTTGTTGAGAAAGATGCAAAATTTGAAACAAAAGGACATCACTGTAAAAGAATATACTGAGGAATTCTATAGATGAGACGTTAGATCTGGACATGTGGATGATAATGTCAAGAAAATTGCAAGGTACATTAATGGATTGAGATCTAGAATACAAGATGAAATAATTTTTGTGAAGCTAGAAAGTGTAGAAGAAGCATATCAATATGCCTTGAAAGCCGAGGAGATCTTGACAAAGAAGCATGAACAAAGATAGACAGGTAGAGGTGGTAGATTCTAGTGAGGCTTACAGAGAAAGTAGCAGATCTAACAGTTCTATGCAGGACAAAGGCAAGATTGAATGGAAAAGTGGTAATCCCTACTGAGGAGGCACTAATTGTTACCAAGGAAGAGGTAATTCTTATTCTAGAGGTGGATTTCATGGTAATTGTTTTAGATGTGGCAAAGAAGGGCATATATCCTTTGAATGTAGATCTTCTAAAGGTGGGCAGAATAATAGAAATGCTATGATTCAAGAAGACATTGAGAGTTCACCAAGTGGACTTGAGGCTAGAGAAAATTTGATGGTGAGAAGAACCTTATGTAATAAGGGAGGTGATGAGGAACCTCTTTTAAGGAGAAGCATTTTCAAGAAAAGATGTAAGATGGCTGGGAAATGCTATAAAGTGATCATTGACAGTGGAAGTTCTTCAAATGTGGCATTAGAAAAGCTAGTTACAAAGTTATAGTTACAGAGGGTAAAACATCCCAAACCTTATCATGTTTCATGGATCAAAGATGAGCATAAGATATTGGTAAGTGAGCAATGCCTTGTGAAGTTCAAAATTGGACATTACTTTGATGAATTTTTGTGTGATATTATGCCCATGGATTGTTGTCATATTTTGTTGGGTAGACCTTGGAAATATGATAGATATGCTGTACATGATGGAAGATTGAATCAATATACTCTTTGGCTAAATTGTTTCCTTTGATCAAAAGTCCAATTGAAGTTAATTGTACTGCTATACAAATTTGCATGGTTAATGGAAAAAAATTTGAAAAGGAAATGAAAGGGAATCAAGTCTGTTTTGCTATAATTCCAAGAAAATTGAGTTTTGTCAATGGAGATCGAGTGCAAGAAAATAGTGTTAACCGAGTGCTAGTCAGTGGTGACTGAATGATAGATGGTAGTATTGACCAAGTACTAGAAGAAATTATAGAGTTGTTGAATGAGTATAAAGAAATTATTGCTGATGATATTCCTGATGGTTTACCTCTAGAAAGAAGTATAAGTCATTGTATGGATCTGATCCCTTGAGCTAGTTTTCCAAACAAAGCACCATATAGATTGACACCTGCAAAGAATGAAGAACTTAACAGACAAGTGCATGAGTTGTTGCAGAAAGGTTTGATCAAAGAAAGCTTGAGTCCATGTGCTTTACTTACTATATTAGCACCTATAAAGAATGGAGAATGGAGAATGTGTACTAATTCTAGAGCCATTAACAAGATAACAGTGAAATACAGGTTTCTTATGCCAAGGATGGATGACATAATGGATTGTTTGAGTGGAGAAAATTATTTTACCAAGATTGATTTGAAGAGTGGCTATCATCATATCATAATCAGAGAAGATGATGAGATGGAAGAATTGTATCATGCTGATCCTGATTTTTCTGAGGCATGGAGAGAGTGCAGAGCACCAAATCTGACAGATCACATAAGTAAGTATGATGAGTATTTCATTCAAGAAGGTATGTTGTTCAAAGACATTTAGTTGTGTATTCCTAGAAGTTCTATGAGATTGAATTTGATTAAAGAAAAGCGTAGTGGTGGATTAGCTGGACATTTTGGAATTGATAAGACATTGAGTTTGTTGAAAGAGAAATATTATTGGCCACAAATGTATAAGGATGTTCAAAAATTTATAAAAAGTTGTGGAGTTTTTCAAGTTACAAAAGGAGTGAGTTAAAATAATGGTTTGTATACACCTATTACTGTTCTTGAGAAACCTTGGACTAATATCAGTATGGATTTTGTTCTTGGATTGCCTAAAATAGTGAAAGGGTATGATTCCATATTTTTTGTAGTGGACAAATTTTCTAAGATGGGTCATTTTATACCATGTAAGAAGACATCATATGTTGAGCATGTTGCTGAACTTTTCTTTAAAGAGATTGTGAGATTGCATGGATTACCAAGAAGCATTATTTTAGATAGAGATAGTAAGTTTGTTGGTTATTTTTGGAAGACTTTGTGGAAAAAGATGGGTACTGAGCTGAAGTTTAGTTCTACATTCCATCCAAAAATAGATGGACAAACAGAGGTTGTGAATAGAAGCTTGGGAAATTTGTTGAGATGTTTAGTTGGGAATAAGCCAAGTAATTGAGAGATGGTATTGGCACAAGCTGAATTTTCATATAACAATTTTGTGAATAGGCGTATAGGGAAGACACCTTTTGAGATTGTTACCAAAATGCATCCTAGAGGTATATCAAATTTGAGAGATGTTGCTGGTGAAGAAAAGAAAAGTACTACAGGAGAAGAATTTTTTGACTTTATGGAGTCCTTACATAAGGAAGTGAAGTTGAGGTTGGAACAAAGCAATTAGAAGTATAAGGAGAATGCTAATCAGTCTAGAAGACACCATGATTTTCAAGTTGGTGATGGGGTGATGTTTCATCTAAAGAAAGGAAGATTCCCAGTTGGAACATATAGCAAGCTAAAGATGAAGAAATTTGGACCTTATAAAATCCTGAAGAAGTTTGATAGAGGTAGTGCTTATGAAGTTGTGTTACCTAATGACATGGATATATCTCCTATATTTAATATTTTTGATTTGTATAAGTATCATGAGTTAGAGGATGAAGTTGTTATACTAGATGATTATTCAAAGAAATAGATTGAGGAACTTAAACATATATTGGATTAGAGAGTTGGCAAGAGTACAAGAGGAAAAGATTACTATGAATATTTGGTGAAGTGGAAGAACAGACCTAGACCTATTGAAGATGCTTCATAGATTTCTCAATTTGATTTGGATTCAGCTCAAGTTGGGACATCTCAATGATTTAGGAGAATCATTTCTTTCAACCCTGATTGTCTTTGATGCAGGAGCATCCTGGGTTGCCTTGTTATCCTACTCATTTTGTTCACCTAGTAGTTCCTTCATGTGCCTAGCAATTCCTTCATGTGCCTAGCAATTCCTTCATGTGCCTAGTAGTCCTTCATGTGCTTAGTATTTCCTTCATGTTCCTAGCAGTCCTTCATGTGCCTAGTAATTCCTTCATGTGCCTAGTAGTTCCTTCATGTGCCTAGCAGTCCTTCATGTGCTTAGCAGTTCCTTCATGTGCCTAGTAGTCCTTCATGTGCCTAGCAATTTCTTCATGTGCTTAACAGTTCTTCATGTTCCTAGTAATTCCTTCATGTACCTAGCAATCCTATTTCCTTCATGTGCCTAGCAATTCCTTCACGTGCCTAGCAATCCTATTTTCTTCATGTGCCTAGTAACCCTATTTTCTTCATGTGCCTAGTAACCCTATTTTCTTCATGTGCCTAGTAACCCTATTTTCCTCATGTGCCTAGTAACCCTATTTTTCTCATGTGTTGACTTACTATAGCAATTCCTTCATGTGCCAAGTTACTATAGTATTCCTTCATGTGCCGAGTTACCCAGTGTATGCCAAGTGATTCTTCATGTGTTGACTTACTTAGTATGCTGAGTGTTTCTTCATGTGCCTAGTTACTTAGTGTATGCTGAGTGTTTCTTCATGTGCCGAGTTATCTAGTGTATTTTGAGTGTTTCTTCATGTGGCGAGTTACTCAGTGCATGCCAAGTGTTTCTTCATGTGCCGAGTTACCCAGTGTAAGCTGAGTGTTAGTATTTGGACATGATTTTGTGAGTTGACTTGCATGATTTATTTCATTTGCAACATTTATGTTAATATATTTTCTTGGGGTGAGTCTAGACTGTTGTTGGGTCAGCCTTCCTCTTATGTAATGATTCTAGAATGGTCTATAAGCTATTTTGGCAAGTATAAATAGAGTGTTTAGGCTTAGAGTTAAGTAATTTTTTGGGAGAAAAAGTTTCAGAGAGAGCAGAACTGAAAGTGCAAATTTGCAGTTGGATCTTTGAATGTGAATGTATTTGTAATTGGCCGTAACCCAAAAGGCCTCATAGTTGGGCATGTATGAAGATATTATTGATGAATCAATAAAAGTAATTCACTCTTATTCCTCCTTTGGTTTCTATTTTTTGTGTTCATTTCCATTGTGTTAACTCTTGTAGGGTGGTTTGGATAGCCGGGTGAGCCTTTGGCCCTAGTTATTTGTCCTCTTGCCTACATTAGCTATGAAGAGAGATCAGATGCAAAGAGGAAATCATTCCCAAGATCAAGTAATAGGGGGAGATAATGTTCACCTTTTTGCTAATGAAAAGGAATCCTATGGAAAAGGTGCTAGATCTCATCCAAGACTATCTGATGATGATTTCTTTAGCACTCCTAAAGTAGTATATCAGGAGAAGGTTGTGCATCCACATGCACCTAGTTTGGATGCTAGAAATAGTAATGATGTTTTCCAAAAAAGTATGAACACTGTCATGTCAAACCACTCTCCTAAAAGAGTAAGACCAAGACACTTAGAGCCTAAGAGTTTTAATGATGATAAAACTTCTAGTTCTGAGTTTACTATTCCTGATCCTGATGAGACTAAGAATTTGGGGATGCAACCTGCTGAGCAAGAGGCCATAGATAAGAAATTTCAAAAGGAAAGGGAATAAAGGATTATGAAAGCATTTGAAGAAAAGTAGACAATACTTAGGCAAATTGCTGCCCTAAAAAAGAAAAAAGAAATAGTAGCTAGTGCTTGGCAACCTGAAATTATAGGTCAAGTTGAACAGCTTAGGATATGAGAGAAAAGGTTTTTAGAAAGTCAAGATATAAACCCAAAAGGTCTTGTAGTACAATAGATTAGAAGTTATAAGACTCTAGAAGCTATAAAAGACAAAGCCAAAGATGTAGAGCATGTTGTTGACACTAAGGATACGGGAAAATAAAAGGAAGTTGGTATTAAGATCGAGGAACCAGAAAAGATAATTTAGATCCATGATTCTATTTCACCTTGTGATATTGAGTAGGAGAGGAAGGGGAAGGAGAAGGATTCTTTAGCTAAGAGATTAGAAATTGTAGAGAATGAGGCAACAATAGATGAGATGAATAATAAGATTAAATTCTTGGAAAATGCTAGGAAGCAATCTACAATTATGCCTAAAGATAATGTAAATGATAGAATGAATAATGCAAAATTAGAATATCGCTAGGTTTTATACTTCTTTCTTGTCTTCTTCTTCACAGAAAATAGATTTTAATAAATCTACTATTGATGCTAGTACTGGTAATATTTCAAATAAAAATAAAAGAAATTTTGCCAATTGTTGGTGTAAATAAGTATTTACTATTTACACTTTACTTAAGTTTACTTAGGATAATGCATTTTTATATTATTTTTCATGTAGACACCTAGGAGGTTACATAATCATATGAGTTTTCATGTAGACAACACTCTATTTTGTACTCCAATTGAGCACGTGTTGTATACTCTTTACGAGGTACTACATCTCTTTATGAGATACACCTTTGTATTCTTATCCTCTCATTGTTGCACATACATTCATGCAAAATGGAGGATAATCCACTGTTGGTAGACATGTGCTTATGCTTAACTCTTTTATGACTCCTAGACATATCAGTTGCCTTTATATTTAGGCACTTCTAGTGTGTATTAATTTGATATCGATTATCATTTTGATCATTATTGAGATTCTCATTTGATCACTTTTTGTCTCTCTTGTGCTATTTACTAAGCTTCTTAATCTTGGTGTTGAATTATTGCCTTAGGAAAATTCTTACACCAATAACCCTAAGATTGACCTACAAAGGAAACCTATTTAGTTATAAGGTTATAGGTAGATATGTTTTGATGGAATCCCTAGATTCCCTAACCCCATTCCACAAGAAATGCGGAACAAGTTGCCTAAGTTTGCTAGGAACAATGCTATTACTTGTGAGGATCACTTAAGGAGTTTTCTTGATATGATGAGTGACTATGAGGTTGAGGTTGAAGATGTTATCATAAAGTTGTTTGTTTATTCATTAATTGAGGACACTAGAGAATGGTTCAAGAGGCTTCTTGAATTATCCATTTTATTCTAGAAAGATATTGAGTATTGTTTCAAGGAGAAATATGGTGACATATAGAACCCAAGCTATATCCTAAGTGAGTTCAATAACATTTAAAGGTTACCTAATGAGTTTGTCACCAATCTCAATACTAGATTTTAGAAGAGGATGTACAAGCTTATGCAAGCTATGAGAGTTGATGAAAAGATATGTATGATTACTTACTTAAATTATTTTGATGGTAAGATGGCATACTAGCTTAGGGATAAGGAACCTATGATCTTAAGAGATGCTTTTCAATTACTGTAAATATAGAAAATAATTTGAGAATTTCATGAAAGCTAGAAAGAAAAAGAGATGATCCTAGATTGTTTGGGAACAAGGGAAATAGAAAGGAAGAATAAAAGCCTATAGGTGGTAGAAAGAAAGAGGCTAGTGAGGTGAATCAAATTTTAAATTCCATAAAGGGTTTAAATCTTTCTTAGGCTAGGACTGATAAAAGTCCCACTGAAAATAAGACCCCTCATAAATCCAATTTTAATAGATAGAATAGGTTGCAAAATTTCCCCTATAATAGTACTTGGAAAGATGGTTAGCCTAGTGTTCCCCCTGCCAAGAATATCAATAATAAGGTCACTCTTGATCCCTTATCTAGAAATTTTGTAAATTTGGAAGATGATCCTGAGTTCACTACTAAACCTACATTGTGTATTGCTTGTCAGTTGCCTCGTGCTCCTGAATATTGTGTAATAGCTTTGTCATTTTCTAGAAATCAGACTGAGGTAGAAGAGCAACAAGAATATGAAGAAAATAGGGATGATGTATGATGCAATATGTTTGAGTCACATTATGATTATTTTGACAGTGAGGATTATGATAGAGATGTTAATGAGCAAAGGAAATTTTAGAATGATATGCAACAATAGGTATTTTCTGATGAAAGTGATGTTGAGGATAATGTGTGTAATATGGAAACTACTAGGGAAGAAGTGATATTACGAAAGCCTTCTAGAGAAGAGGTTGATCAGATTACTGCTAACATGGTAGCTCAGGGTCATACTAGAAAAATGGCTTAGAAAGTTGATAGTGGCAAGGTGGCTAGTATGTTTATTAAACATATTGACCCTAAGAAAAATGAAGTTGTAAAGCCTAAAGAGATTCCTACTCTGAAGGTCAAAGTTACTAGAAAGAAATGGGAATGAAAGAAGATGGATAGTCCCAAGTTCCTAAGCTTCAAAATCATTTTTCTAGGAAGTTGAAGGAGAAGATGTCAAATATGCTCACTACAAATGACAAGGATCATCAAGGTGTTGTAAGTATTTCTAATAAACATAAGGAGAAAAAGGGTATGATTATTGATGTCCCCTTTGATTCTTCTGTAAATATGCTTGCTATTTTATGACAAATCAAAATCAAGGTCCCTTTCTATGAATTATTAAGAATCGTTGAATGCCAAAATAAAGTCATAGCTTGGGTAGGAGGTGTTGATGAAAAGATAAAATATGATTGTAAGTAGAGTCATGCTCCTAAGGATAGTAGCAAAGAAAAGGTAAAAGAAAAAGAAACTGAAGTAGTTGTGTCTCAAATTGCCCAAATGTTTTTGGATAGTTCTATAAATTAGTGTTTAGGAAATGTTGAACCATTTTTCTTGAGTATCCTAGTCAATGGTAAAACATTAAAAATATGCATGATTGATTCTAGTGCTTCCAATACCATTATGCCATTTGAAGTAATGAATGGATTGGACCTAAATGTTGGTACTACTCAGGGAAGATGATGAGCTATGGACAAAAGAGAACTTATTGTTATAGGTACTATTAATGGTTTGCCATATAAGTTGACAACTTATCCTAACAAATAACTCACTATGAGTGTGCAAGTTATTGATATTCCACCTCAATATGGCATGTTGCTATCTAGAAAATGGAGTGCTACCATGGGTGGGAGTTTACATTGTGACTTGTCATTTTCCACTTTCCAAATTGATGGAAATCTAGTGAAGGTAGATAGAGAACCTAAGAGTGTATACATGATTGAAGAAGTGGCAGAGGATGATATGACAAACTTTGTTGATATAAATGTTAATGCATTTTGAGCTGAGGTTTTGATTTTGAACAAAGATAAGCATAAATCACAGATAGAAGTAGAAGTTGATACAAAGATAGACAAAGGTGATTTGTGGACTCCCTTTTTTGATATTTCCTACTGTAAAGATGGATCTGGTGTAGGTATTTTATTGATTTCTCCTACAAAGATAACATATAAATTCTCTTTTACATTGAGTTTCTCTTGTACTAATAATATAATAGAGTATGAGGCCTTAATGTTAGGACTTAGATTAGCCCACAAGTACGGGATATAATGTTTACATGTTGTGGGGGATTCTGAGTTGCTTGTGTCCTAGGTGAGAAACCTTTATGTGTCAAAAAATAAGAGATTGAAACAATACAAAAATGCTATGTGGAATATGATTGAATATTTTGATGCATTTGGGAAAATTTGGAAAAAGAGGACTAATAATAAGATGGTATATTTGTTGGAAAATATAGCAATAAATCCTAATGACATTACTATTTCTGGTATATCCAATGTTGAAGTCTAGATTAGGCCCTTTGTTCCTAATAATGTCTAGAATTGGCAAGTTTTTGGAGATGATAGAGACATTTTGAGATTTTTAAATTGTGAGAATATGTTGTCAAGTTAGGAAGTTGATTGTGTAGCTTATGTAGAAAACATGGATGGAAGAGATATTGTATTTGGACAAGAAGTTGTACAAATAAAAACTAACAAAATTACAAGGGGATTAGTTGTCTTAGAAACTAATTTTGATAATCAAGATAGGTCCAAAATGGATACTAAGGAATATAATGCTAAGGATCTAGAGGAGATAAATTTAGGAACTAAAGAGACACCTAAGAAGGTTTATATTGGTAAGATGTTGTCTCATAAAATAAGACATGGTTTGATTGGTGTATTAAGAAAATATAGACATGTGTTTGCATGGTCATATGATGACCTTAAGGCTAATAGAGAAGACTTATTTCAGCATGAAATCCCACCAAAACTAGAAGCTAAGCCTTTCAAATAGAAATATAGACCAATTAACCCAACTCTTGCCCCCAAAATTCAAGAGGAACTAATGAAGTTAAGAGATGTAGGGATCATAAAACCTCTTAGACATTGATCTTGGGTATCCAACTTAGCACCTATAAGGAAGAAGAATTGAGATATAAGGATGTGTGTTGACTTTAGGAATCTCAACATATCTTCATTAAAGGATAATTATGGTTTTCCAAATATTGAGGCTATGTTGCCAAAGGTCACTAGTTTTGAATTTATGTCTAGGATGGATGGGTTTTTAGGATATAATAAAGTAGTTGTTAAAGAATTAGAATAGTTTAAAAATACTTTTACTACTCCATGGGGTACTTATGTGTATGTCAAGATGCCTTTTGGGCTTACTAATGTTGGGGCTACCTTTCAATGTGCAATGGTTGTGGCTTTTACAGATATTATTGATGAATGTTTGGTTGTGTATCATGATGATTTAACTACCTATTTTGAAGATGAGAATGATCACTGCATACATTTAGAAAAAGTATTTATCAGATCCCTTAAATATGGTATTTCTTTGAATCCTAGAAAGTGTAACTTCAATGTTACTAAGGGTAAGCTACTAGGGCATCTAGTTGGTAAACATGGAGTGAGGATTGACCCTGAAAGGGTAGAAGCTATAGATAAAATTCAAAAGCCTAAAAGTGTTAAAGGAATTCAGTCATTTTTTGGACAAATAAACTTTCTTAGAAGGTATGTCACTAATTTTTCTAAAATTAGTAGACCAATAGAAAAAATATTAAAGAAAGGATCTGAGATAAAATAGGATGGAGAGCCTAGCTTTGAATTCCAGAAGATTAAGCTAGCTATTAAGGATGCACCTATTCTTAGGGCACATAATTATGATAAACCAATGCATATAATTTCTTTTTCTTTATTTCAAAAGCCTAAACATGTTAAAGGAATTCAATCATTTAATGGGGAAATCAACTTTCTTAGAAAGTTGGTGACTAATTTTTCTAAAATTAATAGATTGATAGCAAACATGTTAAAGAAGGGATCTAAGATAAAGTGGGATGAAGAGCTTAGCTTTGAATTCTAGAAGATTAAGCAAGCTATTAAGGATGCACTTATTCTTAGGGCACCTAATTATGATAGACCAATGCATATATTTTCTTTTTCTTTATTTCACACAATTGCTCCAATGCTGTTATAGAAAAAAGAAGGTTATGAACAACCCATTGCATTTTTTAGCAAATCATTACAAGTAGCAGAACTGAAGTATGATATTAATGAGAAATAGGCATATGCACTGGTGAAAGGAGTGAAGGCCTTCAGATTTTATCTAATGGGATCAATTGTTATTGTATTTGTCCCTACTACTATTGTTAAGGACATCTTCTCACAACAAGATGTATCTAGTAGAAGGTGTAGGTGGATTAACATAATACATGAATTTAATATTGATATTTAGATCACCAAACTAGTCAGAGGTGAAGGCTTGGCAAAACTGATGATATAAGCTAATTTAGAAGAAAATCAAACTAACCAGTTTGATGATAATTGCAAGTAAAATCTTTGTGATATGGACACTTCTAAATGGTATAGAGGTGTAATTTATTATTTGCAAAATATGAAGTCCCCACAGGATTAATAGATAACTACAAAGGATCCCTAAAATTGCAGGCTATAAGGTATTGTTAGAATTCTTTAGAATAACTGAGAGCTGGGAGAATTAGTTATTCAAGGTCCAATAATGTCCAATTCAAACTTTCTAATAAAATAGGAGTGAATCAGAAGTGCTATCCTTTTTACTTTCTTATCATGCATGCAATTAAACATTAAACAATCATTAAAATTAAAACATCATCACACCATAACACAAAGGATTTTGATGACCTAAAAACCCTCCAAGAATAAGAAGGTAAAACTGGGGTGGAGATGACACCCATAAAATAATTGCGCAATTGATTTCAACCACTTATGATGGTTTTCCCTATTAAAGGCTTTACACACTATCAGATGTGACCATGTTAAAGGATTTCTACACCCTGTTAGGAGTGTGCCCTGTTAGAGGACTTAAGAACATTCAACTTAGAATGTCACCCTATTAAGGGATTTACATAGAGCTATTAGGCCCACCCAAGTCCATGGGATTTTCAGTCACCTTCTCAAAAGAATATTTTATCCCTCTCTAAGGATCTCCTATCCTCCTCTTAAGGATCTCCTATTCTTCTCCTAAGGATCTCTTATCCTTCTCTTGGAGATCTTCTATCCTTTTCTTGAGGCTTATCCACCTAGCTATTAAGCTAACCTAGCAATGTAGGATTTCAATATCTAATACAATGGTAAGAGTGTATTAGAAGGGTTTTGACTTGATAAAGATTGCAACCCTAACTATGAAAATTTTAGGTCACTCTTCAATTCTTTTCTTTGCTTGGCTTTTATCCCTTGTAGTGATGACAGCTTATTCACCCTTCAAGATCTATCTCCTTGAGTTCTTCCACATCTTGAGTTCTTCCACTCGTTATGCCAATGCACTCTATGGTCACTTGATCAACTCAGAGTCTTGATGCTCTATTCTTACTCCTCTTGGCTTCTTCACACAACCACACTTGTGACCAACTCCTCCTCACACATGCACATTTGATCTCTGACCTGCAACTCCTTATAAAGAAGTTTTGTTCTTCATTTCCTGCTCAAATCTTAATTTGATCTTGAGAAAATGATATCGTTTTCCTTCCAAATTAATTATTCTAGAAACTTCATGATAAATCCATTAGCATTCACCTTGAATTGGTTTGCATGGTTTACCTAAAATTTTATGACATCTACTCATCATCCTTATCATCCAAATAATTCACAAAATTTGATGTAACAAATTTATCGCTACTGATTTGGTGAATTTTTGACTTAACAAATAATGCAGAAACTCAACATCATTGGATTACTGATGCTCGACACCTTCTATGTTACTCAACTTCTATTGCATTTACTAATGCTTGGAACCTAAAGTCTTTTCCTCAATTACTCGACACTTGAATAATTATTTAGCACCTAAAGGATTTTGTGTTACTTGACACCTGAAGGATTCTAAGTTACTTGGCACCTGAAGGATTCTGTGTTACTCGACACCTGAAGGATTTTGTGTTACTTGGCACTTGAAGGATTTTGTGTTACTTAGCACCTGAAGGATTACTCGGCACACACTAAAGTTGAAATTGCTTCACTTCAACTAAGAATTTTCTTGGCACTGACTAGCTAGCTCAGCTCTCTCAAATGAACTTAGTTAGGCTTTACAAATGACTTAGTTAATCCTTACATCTTTGATGTTTCTCAGTGTGTCCATCCTCTGTGTCTTAGAGTATGTCATCAATACACTATTTCATCAATGGCTTAGCTGATCCTTATACTTCATTACAACATCATAACTTCAAACTTTCTCTAGGTGCTCTAGTTACATCTTATTGATTGCCACCTCCTTGAAAATCAACCAATTGATAGTATTTGGATCACTTAAGCAATTGTCATTCCTACAAGTAGTAAGTTTGACATCAATGACAAAACAATGATTGAAAACATTCTTTACTAGTTCCATTATTCTTCATTCATGATCTTTTCAATCATTTCCAATAGGTATGTTATAGTGCAGAGGTAGTTATGGTGGAGGGATATGGAGGGGGTGCTTTTGAAGTGTGTAGATGAAATTGAGTCTAAGAAAATTTTAAGATATATGCATGAGGGTGTGTGCAGTGGTCATTAGATGGCTAATACCATAACTTGCAAAATTCTTAGAACTAGCTTTTGGTGGCCAAAACTCTTCAAAGATGCTCATGACTTTGTTAAAACATGTGATGCTTGCCAAATGTTTGGTGGAAAGCTAAAGTCCTCTAGAAATTTACCATTAAAACCTATTGAAGTATAGGCACCATTTCAACAATGGGGAATTTATTTCATTGGGAGGTTCCAAACAAGTCTACTAGTGGACATTCATAGATTCTGGTAGCTACTAATTATTTTACTAAGTGGGTTAAAGCAATTCCTACTAAGAATGCAACAAGTAGAACAATGACTAATTTCATTTTGAATAACATTATAACTAGGTTTGGATTCCCACACAAGATTGTAATTGATAATGATATGTGTTTTAGATGTAAAGAGTATAAATAATTCTATAGGAAGAATGACATAACATAGTACACATCCTCACCTTACCATCCCCAAGGGAATGGTCAAGCAGAATCAAACAATAAGAGCATATTGAAAATTATTAAAAGGATTCTAGGAGAGAACAAGAAGGCCTAGGATTTAAAATTTCCATTAGCTCTATGGGATGATAGGGTTACTATGAAAAAGTCTATTGCATGTGCTCCTTTTGATTTAGTTTATGGCATACAGGCTAGACTTCCATAGAATAATTTAAAGGAGATGTATAAATTTGTTCAAATTTATGAAGATGATATTATTGATGAAATGCAACTTAGGATATATGATATGCTGCAACTAGAAGAAACAAGAAGAGATTCCTCTATTTAGAATGCAAAGTTGTAGTCAAAGATGAAACATCTATATGACAAGAGGGCTAATGAGAGGAGATTTGAAATAGGTGATATGGTACTGATGTGGAATGCTAGAATGGAAGATAAAGGAAAACATGGTAAGTTTGACCCCATCTAGCTTGGACCATATAATATTCATGATAAAAATGGTGAAGATGAACATATTTTTTGAAGGATTTAACTAGAGGTATTCTTGAATTGCCAGTTCACAGACAATTCTTGAAGAGATATTTTTCTTAAGATATTTGTGTTTCCATTAATAGTAGTCTAGGGTTTTTCTTGTACATTTTGTAAATCCTTTGTGTCTTTTGTATAGCCTGTGTATATTATTTTTCGTATGTAGTTTCTCTCTTGGAGTTTTAAGGGAAGTTTTTGGGTTGAGATTGTGGTCTACTTCTCCTAGGGATTTTGAGCCCTCGTATGAATCTTACGTATTCATCATCCCCTGAAAGAGCCACTATTGGTCATGTTTTTACCTCTTGTTTTATGATTATGTCTTTCTATGAATTTTCTTGTTTTTTATGATAAATTTAGGGTTTGGTTCTTTTCAAATGATTAGCCCTAAAAAACCCTAATTAAACCAATTTCATGCCCTAAGTGATCCCTTTAGGTCATATGTTTCACCTTTGAAGATTGAGTAGGAAAATCATTTTTGAAATAATATACATTTTCAGGAACTTTTTAAAGAATTCTCTTTTTATCTTCATTATACCCCAAAAGGTTCCTCACTTTCAAATCTCTTCTAAATCTATGATAGGCACCAAGTCACTATCAGAATTATCATGCTCTTTACTTCATGTGACATGGTGACCAAGTGGGACCTAGTTAGTTCTTAAGCACAGTTTCAAAATTAAATCATCTGCACCATCAGATCTTTTGAAGATTGACAGTGGTCGCTATGTTGTGACTAGAAATTACAAGGTTTTTATCACACTTGACATAGTGACTGCCATAAAGTGAAACACGGTAGGGCCAACACTGAAGATGAGAACTAGGATTTTGGTCTATCATAAATGAGCTTCACTAGAATGAAAAATTGTTAGATATGTCAAGTAGAGTAAAGGAGGTACAAGGGAAAATAAGTGTCATTTTTTGTTTTCACAATGTTGGATCTCTATAGATTCATGGTTGTCACTATGTCACTGCCAAAAATTGTGAGCTCTTCACCAGTAGTGACATGACAACCTCCCAGGAAAGTGAAACATGATGGGGCCAACACTAAAGATAGGCTTTGTAAAGTCTCTTTGTCATTAATAAGCTATGTCATCATTATGGAATGTTAGGCGTGCAGTAAGTAAAGTATCATAACAAGAATGTGCTTATTTAATGATGCCAAATTTCTTTGAAATATATGGTGGTTGCTATGTTGCCACTAGAATTTGTGAGAAATTCACTAGTAGTGACATGAAAACTTCTCATGAATTAAAAACACAATGGGACCTTATTTCAAAAAGTAGTGCAAAAAGGGTCGACACTTATAAATGACTATGCTAGTGTTTTAAGGCAATTTGATGTCACATACCATGTGGATCCACAGTTAGAAAGGCATACATGTTGATTAGAGCTATCAGATCAAAGATAGATTATAGTGGGCACCATGTCACTATGAAAACTTGCCCAACTTTTAGTGCACATGACATGGTGACCAAAGGAGAAATAGAAGGACCTACCATAGTTACATTAAAACACTTGAAAAATGTATATCAAAGATCAAAGATGCATTAATGATGGTCAATATGTTGCATGCATAAGTTTCTTGATAAACATAGCGAGAATGTGACACGTGTCCACAAGTATTAGTGGGTCCAAAATAAGTTGCTAGTAGTGGAAGGAAAATCTTACGTGGAGAAACTTGATTTGGGTGACTACCAACCTGGAAAATTGAAAGTGATTCATTCATGATTTTATTACTAGATCATCAAAATTTTTAGAATCGATGGTGTGTTTTCAAAATTAGAAGGTGATGCCACACTGTTTCTCCTTAAAATTCATTTATGAAAATTGAAATCTCCCTGTGTGAACTAGAACCAAAGACATATCACAAAGATTTTTCCATTTCTTGTATATGAAAATGAATTTTAGAATTTCATTAAACTAAGAGCCATTGAAGAATTGTTCCTTGTGTGATCAAAGTGTGAAAGAACTTCTAGTATCCATAATGTGTGTATAATTGTAGTGAAAGAATAAAAAACAACAAAGTAAGTATCCAAATCCATTAGACAATAAAGAATTCTAGTATTCTGTGTCACTAGTAAACATGCCTCCAAAGAGAGTTTTCTCAGGAAAGGAAGATTATGCAAGTAGAAATATACATGATGACCTTCTTGAATTATTTCCTAAATCTACAAATGAGTCTGCCTAGATTAAAAAGCTAATTTTTGTGAAACCTAGGCTCAAGATTGTAGATGGATTATATGATAGAGGAAATTGAGTTAGGGATGCTACTACTACTAAAATAGGGCTCCATCTTTTTAAGAACTAGTTTTTAGAAAGAAAATTATTTTCTCCCCATGGAAACATTTGGGAAAACTAGTGGTCCTTGTGTCTTTATGGATTCTGAGCTACTCATGGCCATTGCCCAAAATTATGATCCAATAGCTAGGATAGTAAGAATAATAGATGGGGAGTGCCTAGTATGGATAAATGCTAAATAAATTTAAGAATTTTTTGGTCTAGAACCATTTTTAGATTATCATGTAACCATTGACCTACTAGGACTAGAAAATAAATACTTATCTAAGAAGTATAACATCAGGTAGGGTGTACTAAGGGCATACATAGGTTCAATTGTAAATTTTCTAGTGGTCACAACATCTACTAAAGAGCCTTTCAATAAGGAATTTTTTACTTCTAGGGTCATAGAAATGTATATGAATCTATGTAGGGTTTTTGGTGAAGATGAACATAATTTTATGCCAATAAGGTTTATATATATGATTACTTAGATCTCCTCTTTTGGAGTTGATATTATTTTTGATTTTGCATCATATATAGTAGAGGAAATAAATACAAGGTTAGTTAGAATTGCAAAGAGTAAGGTGGAAAAAACTTTTGGCCATTATTAATTGTTAATGCACATGTTCCTATTTAAAGGGGTTACATATTTTGAAAAAATATGAAGATGAGGCTCTGCCAGTCCAGTTGTGGAGTGTATACATGACCTAAGATGTAGAGGAGGCTAGTTTTGTTAGGTTTGATAGGTATTTTGCCTCTAGATTAAGGTGCCTCTTATTAAGGGACAATCCTAGAATCCCCAAGGCACTGTTGGATTTCATTAGAGCCATGGAAAATCCTTCTAATTTGAAAGTATCATATAATTGTGTTGATATCATACCATACCCTATTTCAACAATTTGTAGGGTTTATGGTTTCCAAGGGACTCCCCATGTAATGCACTACCAAGTGCCTTTGAATGTAGGGATAGCTAAGACGTTGTGGTAAATAGTGGGATTGGTGGAAGCACATTTGGCTAGAAGAAACAAAGGCTCAATTTTCCCCACTTGTACTATAGCCGACCATTTCATAATTAATAAGAGTGGTTGTTTATTCTTGTATAAATTCTTGGACTAGTACAAGATGGTTGTTTCTCATTTCCATTTTTGTGACATTGAAGGATTTTTTCATGTATTCAGAAAAAGGGCTAAAGTTGGTGCAAAAGACCACCAATTCTATTTTCCTAAAGATATAATAAGAAATGAGTTCTCTTCGTAAGAGAAAGAGATCAAGACGGAGAAAGGGAGTGTTTATTCTTTTGGAATGCATTCATTATTTTGATAATAATTAAAAGCCTCTAGCTGATGTAAGAATAGAGGCAGGTAGATTAAATAATCTAATGACCACTTTTCTTGAAGTCATGGAGGTCATGAATGAAAAGAAATTATTCTTTATCAATTCTTTTCTAGAAAAAGCCAAAGAGGTCATGAGGAGGTTATCTTTTACTCCTATAGTAGGATCAAGGTATTTGATTTTCCAAAAGCGACTTGGCTATAATGTGATCCAAAGTAAAACAACCATTGTAGATAAAGGAAAATAGATAATGGGGTCAACTAGTGTTGTTCTTGAGGAAAGACTTGAGGATCCCTTGCCCAAGAGGTAGACAATAGAAAAGGAACAAACACCTCAAATTGAGAAATATTACCTACTCAATCCCCATTACAAATAGGAGATGGAAAACTCACTAGGGAACAAGTGGAACAATTGGGGTCCCAAGGGGGAGTATTCATTACTCAATCAAAATTAGAAGAGGGAAATCCTCATGAACCTCCAATGCCAAGCCTTGAATTAATAGAGGTAGATTAAAGAGGAAAGGAGTTGGATAGTGTCATGGAATAGGCTTCCCATGAATTTATTTTTGATGATAGTTTTATCAAATCAACAGCCTTTTACCAATTTTCTTGGAGAATAAACATTAGAAAGTTTTAGGAAAGATGTAACAAATTGAAAATAGAGCATCCAAAAATGGAAGAGGTAGATGTACAAAATCAATTAAAGCAAGAGATGATGCAAGAATTCAAGAGCTTGACCCTTGAAGAAGGGAGAAAAATGATAAAAGCATCTGGGGTTTTTTTGCTACCCTATTGGGATATTACAAATGCTATGGTTTTTAATTCTATTAAAAATAAAATGAGTGTAGAAGAAAAGGGGAATCAAGAAATGAAAGGCACTAAATTTAATGAGGACTTGATAATATTGGCTTGATAGGAAGCCTAGTTGTAAAAAGAGTTGAAGAGATGACAACTAAAGAGACCGTAGAGCTAGGTGTTGGATTAGCTAGCTTCACCTTAGCTGCAACCTAGAGAGACAAAAGAGAAAGGATAGAATTACAAGATAGGTATGAGAAGGTTCTGGATGCCTATAATAAAGAAGTTCAAATGAGGATTGAACTAGAAAAAAAAGTGATGGGGTTATCCACTAGGGCAAGAATCACCTACCCTCACAGACCAGTGGAGCCTTAAAATTCCACTCCCCTCATTGAGAGCAAAGGCCATAGTATTATATTGCAAAAGACTTTGAAGAAGAAAAGGGAAAATTGTGGGCATTATACATGGAAGTAAAGGTACAATATCATGAGGATAAGCTAAGAAAATCCCTCATGTATTTAGTTGATAAAATTGATTGGTCCTCATTTTATGAGCAACTAACAATGATAGTAAATATATGGGATGAGTTAAAGGCAAATGATGAAGCCTTGAAGCCAATGGTCAAAAAATGGAGCAAAAGGAGTTTTGACATTACTCTTTTATTTTTTCTATCATCAATTTATCACATGAACATATAGAAAAGACTTATGATATTGCCAATGATCTCCCAAAATTTGATGATAAAATAGTTGAGCTACAAAGGAGAATTGTCATCTATTTGGACAAGTACAAAATTGTAAAATTTTATTTCTTCCCACATGCTTTAGATAAAAAGTATAAATTGAAAAATAAGGAGGAATGGGCCAAAGAACTAGATGACCTATTTTGTCTAAGGATGAATAGAGTCATAAATAAGAATGGAAATGCATGGTGTCTATTACAAATAAAGAAATTATAAAGGTTCAATTATTCTATGATTCTTTAAGACAAGAATTTGTTGAAAATTTAAAGTTGTAGAATATGTTGTGAAAAGGAAACAAGATATTCTAAAATTTAACTGGCTAGATGAAATTGATGATGAAGATATGGAATAAGATGAGGTATAGATAATTGATGCATCTATAAAAGTAGAAGAAGACAAGGAAAATAAACTAATTGCAGTTACCAAAGTGGAGCCCCAAAGTAATGACTTGGCAAAAGAGAAACCAATGGTGATTGTCAATTTGTTAGTTCAAGAGGGCACATATGGAATATCTCAATTCCAGCTCAGCTTGCAAGTACTTGAGCAAGGCCCCTCACATGTTGAATTAGTGAACAACAGTAACAAGGTCAATCATGAAATCCTCTTGGCTACAAAAGATGTAATAGAAAGTGGTCCCACCAGAGAATGTTGATATTGAATTACATTTTATTGCACAATTTTTATCCTTTATGAAAATAGTGATATAAATTTTTTTTTTCTTAAGGACATCTGTCAATTCTCTATACCTAAAGCTTGTTACATCTCAACCTTTATAAGTGAGATCCCAAGGTTAGAGAAAGGGTCCGAGAGTTACAATTTTTCCTTATTCAAGAGTACAATAGGTCCATTTTATGTGTAGTTTTCTAAGTTTACTTTCAAGCTTTGTGATATTTTGATGTTTTCATAACAATGATAGAATCAACAAGATATTCTAAGTTTCAAATCAGGAGCCAACAAAATCTTTAGAAATAACAAAAGGAATCATGAAAGGAACTTTGGAACCAACAAAGATAAAGAAAATCAAAGAAATGTAGTTAGTGAACTTCGAGAAGAACTTGATGAGACATTTGTAAAGGGATTAACTATTGGATCTAAGGAAAAGTTAGATGATGCAGAAAATGGAAGATTGAAGTTAGTAATTGAGTTTGATTCAACCAAGTTGAATTAAACTTGTCCACAACACTAGAATTTGAAACTTCATTTAGAGATTGAACTATGAGTAGTGAGTTTAAGAAAAGATGTATCTAGATGAGTTTAGATTGTAGCTAAACTCACATGCAATTTAGAGCTTATCTAAACAAGTTACAAAGGAAATAAGAGTTATTGTTGTAACAAAGAAATTTTATTCTATCACATAAGATGAAATCTATATTTTCACAACAAATTTTGTGGAGTGAAGTTTTCTAGAGCATTGTCATGATGAAAGGAAGCTATGGTCAACCTCGGGTAGCATTTGAAGATCAAACAATTGATTTTGACTAGACATTTGATTTTAGAATGAAACTAACAACTTTTTCAATTTGGAAAGGTATGCAACTAATGCAAGTTCAAGTTAAATAAATAAATAGAATATGAACTTGATTACTTCTACATTGCGATTACCTTAGAAGCTTGGAGCACTCAGAAGTGATTTGTCAAAGCAATTTTGAGCAAAACTTTACTTCAAAAAAAGGTATTTTATCATTTTTTGCACATAATTTCTTCATTAAATTTCTATTTGGTAAAATTATGGATATGTCAACAGTTCACAATGTTGATAATATTGAGAGACCCAAATTGAAGGAAACCTTAATTCAACTCTATCAACAACTCTGAACAATGTAGTTTACTTGGAAGACATAGGAAGTTATTTGTCTAACAAGTTTGAAACTATTGGAGGTGAACTTATGAAGAATGATATGGAAATTGTTTTCAATCATGATATGACTATAAAGCCCAGATTTGAACATCTAAAAGATTTAGATTTATTCAGATATTACTTCTACCATGAACTTGATAACAAAGAATGGACTCAAATTATATCAAGAAAAATTCATAATAGGAAGTTTTGGATGGGAGATAATGTAGTTGACATTTTTGTTGACCTTATTCATGAGGTTACTAGTCTTAGAAAACAAGGAAATGTACTCATTGGTGATAAATTAGTCAAGAAGAAAGTGGAACTCAATACTAAAGTAGTTTATAATAGCAAGGCAATGGTGATAAGCACCATCATACAACATGATGTGAAATTCTTGAGCAAAATCATTGCATATTCTATTTGTGGAAGTTCTAAAAGTGAATTTGAGTGATATTTTGATAGTACAACTCCTTGATAATCTAGAGAAGGTTAAGAGAACTAAGAATGGTGTATTTAAATTTTAGTCACCAATCAACCATATTTTCTTTCATGCACTTAAAATATTTCTGGTTCTATCGGTTACAAAAATCAAGTAGTGAAAGATGTACTATAGATAAGATAACAAGTTTGCAAAATGCATCCTATAAATAAAATCTTAGATATTGCTAATTTGATTATGAGAATGAAATGGAACAAAGATTCATAATTGTGCTAGTAATTGTTGATAGATTCAAGGATGACAAATGCTCTATGGTGGATATAGTCTTAACTAATTTTGAAGTTGTTGAACCAAGGGAAACATTTATTGAACCCTTAGGTTATGAATTGAGTGATGATGTGGCTATTGGTTATATTGATCTATTGTTGAAATTCAAAAAGGAAAAAGAATCATACATATTTGGAACATATGAAGAGATAAATCAGTTAGCATACTAGGCATCTTTAGAAAAAGCATCTCATAAGAAGGTTGAGACTATGATGAAGAAAGCATTGATTGATGCCAGTATGACAAAAAGAGAATCAAAGGTAGTCAGGAAAACAATATCTGGTCTAAAATAAATTGATGAACAATGTGTGATGTATGTGCCACCTCTATCAGTTGGTCAAGCATCAGGTGTATCCATTGCAATGACTCCTATAAAGAAAAACATCCCATATGTTGTTGTATCAGTCAAGCAACCGAGTGAACCTAAAAGGAAGTTCGAAGGCTAAAAAAGGTTGAGACTCACAAGTAAAAAAGAATCAAGAAAAAAGCTATTGGATCTAAGAAAAGAAAGAAAATATTGTTGATAATTTAAGATTCTAGTGAGGAAGATGATGAGGAACAAGAAATTAAACAACCTGAAAAGGTTATTGCTTCTAAGCAGCCAACAAGTAAAAGAAGGCAACCCTGGAAACTAAAGATAGAAAAGATTAACACAACTATTGCCTATGAGGGGAAGTTTGTGCAAATGAATAAGTTTTATGATTTGTACAATGATATTAAGAAAGAATGGATTGATATCTCTACTATGAGATATATGATTCTTAAAAATTTGAAACTTAAAGACATTGAAGGCATTGTAAATTAGAAAGTCTATGATAGAATTATAGAAAAGAAGGCACTAGTTCAAGATGAAGACATGGAACTTTGAAAATCTATGTTAAAGAAATATGTGTAAAACTAATGATGAAGAAGAAATTAGGAAAATGATGAACAATCTAGCACCTTACTTGTGGAGTAAGATGATGTCATTTTTGTTTATGGGAGGTGAGAAGAATGTCATAAGAAGTGAAATAGTTGAAGCCATCAACAAGATGATGTTTGAATTAAAGACAAGACCTGCCACTTTAGAGAAAACTTTGGAAGTGTTAGTACATGGTGATACAATGAAAATTGATTAGACAAATATTACTATTAATATTAAAGATGACCCTTTTAATCAGCTTGAGTCCCATTTCAAAAACATTCAATATTAGTTAAAACTAATTAAAGAGGAGAAAAGGAAGTTAGATGAGGAAAAGAAAAAGGTTGAAGAAGCCAAGCTGAAGTTGCTTGAGGAGGAGAAGAATCTAGAAGAAGAAATGAAAGAAAAGGAAAGGAAAGAAAAAGAAGAGAAAGAAGAAAAAGAGAGAAGAAACAAAAGGAAGATGAGACTAAAGCATCTAGCTCATCCACTCCACTATCTCTTGCCAACTTTATAGGTCATAATGATGATTAATCTGACTTGATCTCATCTTTGACCAAGTTGATTGACAAGAACAAGAAAGTCAAGAGTTTATAGAAGACATTAATGGAGGTAACTAAAAGATCGTATAGCACTCTTGTAGCCAAATATATAGAAGTAGACCCTAAACAAACAACCAAAGAAGTAGTAAAGTCTTTTGATGATGAATTTACATATTTGTTACATATTGCAGAGTCTAAGGCTCAATTTTCTCATGATGCTAATCTTTTTAGCACTATTTGTTAGAACATAAAGAATGATTTGTTGAGTCTTGATACTTATAGAAAGGAACTCCAAAGATGTCAACAAGATGGAAAGGTATTGTACATCAAATGTACTTTATCTCATAGGGTGACTAAAGTTTTGGATAATAATATGGAAGGGAAGTTGAGTGAGTTGGAAGCTTTGATAAGTCAGCTACAACACCCCTCTAGTAGAGTTGATGATTTTGAAGGACAAGTTGTTAATGTTCACACTGAAATTAAGAAATTGTAACTTGAGAAAGAGCTAATGTTGAAAAGATGATTAGATTTTAGAGAATCTATAGCTCTTAGACTATCAGTCATTGAGAGAGAATTAGAGGAATGGGTTTAAACAAAGGAGACTTATTCCAATTTCATATACTCTAACCTTAATGCAGTTAAGATTGCATCATGTGCCTTATGTGCAATTCTTACTACTATGGAAGTAGTCATGATATCATCTTAAGGTAGTGAGACACAAGTTTTGACAATTTTTGGATATTTTGACCTTTTCCATTGATGTCAAAAGAGGAGTTGTATGAGAAAATTGTAAGTTAAGCATTTTGTAGCTATTTAAAAAGGGGGAGCATTTGTAAGATGAATTATTTGTAATAGATGGTAAGTATAGTAATTTTATAAGTTTTGGGAAAGTTTTGATACTTAGCAAATTTTTCTACTTTGTTGGCATCAATGCCAAAAGGGGAGATTATTGATAATTGGCTATATGTAGATATGTAAATGTTGTCATTCATGGCAAAACATGATTTACATTCATGTAGTAAACCTCAAAAATAAAGATACTTAGCTTTTTGGTACTCAGAAAATTGTCTAAGTATGAAAATGATTTACAATAGTGTATTGTTTTGTATGCAACTTATCACTAAGATTATACTATGACTAGCAAGGTTACATGGAGGTAGAACGAAGTAAGCTAAATATGTGGTTAACATTGCTTTGAGGAATACTAACTCTAACACTTGTTATTCATGTTCTAGTGAATATACGTATGTGTTTATCAGATGATGTGTATAACCTCAAACATTATAATGGATGGTATGGAAAAAAAATATTTAAGATTTATAGAATATTGAAATGAAAGGTAAAGGAATTATTTTATTTACAAAATAATTACTTGACCAATTAGGGATGACATCCTAGATGTTTACTCTAAATTGGAAAGCTTATTTTGGTCTTAGCCAACCTAGCAAAATTTTTTGAAAAGACATAGTATTTATGAAAAGACATCTTGCAAAATTATGTGTAAGTCAATTGTGAAGCAATTTGTGATGTTATGAGCGAAAGATATGAAAGTTAAGTTTTGTATCATATGCAAAAGAGGATTTTTGATAACCTAATTTTGTGATTTGAGATCAAGATGATCTCAAAGATTACCTAGAAAGAAGGTACAACATCTATATTTATATATTTGGGGAACTTAGAGCATAAATTACTTGTTTAAGTAGTGAGCTCTTCTTGTAATTGAAAGTGCATGTTTCGGCAGTGAGCTCTTCTTGTAATTGAAATTGCATCTTCTTGCATCCATTGTTCCACAACTCCTAATAGGGTTGGAATCTCCTAACAGGGATTCAAGGTCTCCTAATAAGGACTATACTAAATGTGTTTATAGAATTCTAACAAGGTCCATCCTCTAACAAGGAATATATACTAGTATATCTTTGTGGGCATAATTCCCACTAGGTTTTTCCCTTGGCTAGGGTTTTCCTAGTTAACAAAATATGGTGTTAGGAGTTCTCTTTGTGCATGGTTACTCTTACTATTCAACATTACTTGTTTACTCTCGTATGAATGGTTCAAAGTAATAAATAATATCCATTTGGTAACAAAAGTTTGTAGAATACTGATTCACCCCCCAATATTCCCTATTTTCAACACTTATGAACTATGGTATGGCTACCAACCTAATGTAAGTTACTTGAAAGTATTTCAAAGAAAATGTTATATTTTGAAGCAGACTAGGGAAGGTAAATTTTATATAAAGAGTGATGAAGGTGTATTCCTAGGATACCCCAACATAAGTAAAACATAATTTTTTTTGAATCTAATCACTCATAATATCATAGAAATTTTGCATGGGAAGATTGACAAGTTTGTAGAAAAGAGTGAAGAAGAGAGAAACAAAGAACCTAAAGACTATAGAAAATTTATTTACTTTGAACATGCTACATTACCTAATCCAATTGGAAGTTAGAAAACGTCACCTCTTGAGTCCCCAAAATCTCTAGAAGCACCTAAGTTGTAGCCAATGCAACCTAAGTCATAGTATAAATGACCCAAGTCACAATCAAATGCTATCAAGTTATAGCCAGTGCAACCTTAATTCTAAGTCTGAAGGATTCGAGTCACAAATAGTGGGACCCAAGAATGATGTAGAAGATCATGGTGAGGCAAGTGGAACAAGTTCTAAATCAAAATTACCTATATTAGAAAGATATGTTAGAAGGCACCATGAACCTAAGAAGATCATTGGAGACAAGTTAGATGTTATAATGACAAGGAACAAATTGAAAGGTACATGTTTTCTTATTGAATTTGAACCTAGAATAGTTAAAAATACTTTGGATAATTAAAGATAGATTGAAGCAATGAATGAAGAGATAGAACAAATAGAAAGGAATAAGACCTAGAATCTGAGTCCTAGACACAAGGATAAGAATGTAATTAGCACAAAGTGGTTTTTAGAAATAAGCTAAATGAAGATAGAGAAGTTTCAAAAAATAAAGAAAGGTTAGTATGCAAAGGTTATTCTCAAGAAGAAGGTATTAATTATGGTGAAACTTTTGCTCCTATTGCAAAATTAGAAGGTGTTAGGACCTTAGTTGCTTATGCTACATATAAAGGATTTAAAGTGTATCAGATGGATGTTGAATCTGCATTCTTGAATGGAATTCTAGAAGAAGAAGTCTACATAAAACAAGTTGAAGGTTTTGCAGATCCTAGAAAAAAAGATATGGTTTATAAACTACATAAACTATTGTATGGTCTCAAGTAAGCTCCTAGAGCTTGGTATGAAAGACTTAATAATTAACTTATGAAGATTGGTTTTCAAATGAGAAATGATAACAATCTATACATCAAAGAAGGACTAGACAAGAAGATTGTGTTAGCAAAAATGTTTGTGGATGATACATTTTTTACTAGAAATGATGATTTGTGAAAATATTTTTCAAAGGAAATGAGTAAGGAATTTGAGATGTCAATGTTTGGAGAAATCAAATTATTTTTTGTCTTGCAAATTCAATAGAAGAAAGATGGTATCTACATTACTCAATCTAAGTATAAAGTAGATACTGAAGAAGTCTTGAATGGGGGATTCAAGACCAGTTGGAACACCTATGTCTACTAGACATAAGCTTTCCAAAAATGATGATTCCAAGGAGGTAGATGAGACCAAATACAAATCAATGATTGGAAAACTGTAGTATGTAGTACATACTAGGCCTGATATTGCTATTGTAGTTGGTATGGTGGCAAGATTTCTAGATAATCCTAAAGAAAATCATATGATGGAAATAAAGAGAATCATGAGATATCTCAAGGGTATTGAAGACTATGGATTATGGTCCAAGAAAGGAGGCAATTTAGATTTGAAAGCCTTCACTAATGCAAATTAAGTAGGAAGTGTTGATGATAGGAAGAGCACTAGTAGTGGAGGATTCTTTCTTGGTAAGAGAAAAATGTCTTGGACAAGAATGAAGCAAAATTGCATCTCTCAATCTATAGCAGAGGCAAAGTATGTTGCAATAGTAGTTAATTGTTCCAATGTTGTTTGGTTCAAGCAACTATTGGCAGGTATGAAGGTAGAAATCAAGGATGTAATTATTATTCTCTATGATAACACCAGTGTAATTAATATATCAAAGAATTCTTTGATGCATACCAAGACCAAACCTATTGCAATAAAATATCATTTTTTGAGAGAATTGGTGCAAGCCAAAGAGGTGAGATTGGAATATGTGAATACTAAAGAACAAATTGAAGACATATTCACCAAGCTATTACCTAAGGATTTATTTTTGTATCTAAGAGGTAAGCTAGGGGTTATTTCCCTATTTAAAGCTCACTAAATAAATTTTAGTGATGCATCAACCAGAGCATGTTAAAGATCGATCAAGTTGATGTAATAATAAAAGGGTAGATTGCATATGAATATGTATATCAGGTACATTGATATTCATCAAATATTTTCTTTGACATAAGATGCCAAAGAGGGAGAGTTTGTTATCATATCACATAAATTTTCTAGAGAGAGAGAGTTTGCATATCACAAAATTTTTGTTTAAATATGTCATAGAGGGAAAACTTGGTGTGATATCAAAGAGGGAGAGTTTTCTATCAGAAGAAGATGTTGAAGACATATTTTGTTGATAGAGGGTGAAAATAAAGTCAAAGGAAGAAATTAAAGTTAGAGGGAGTTCACACTAACAAAGGGAGTTCTCATGGATGAGAATCAAAATGAAACTAAGGATATTTTCCTTAATTTATTTTTCTCTAAAAAATTCATTTTATTATGACATGTGTTGCCTTTAATACCAAAGAGGGAGATTGTTGAAAATAATTGATCAATTGTATATTGTCTTTGATGTTATAGAAAATATCATATCTTTACCAATCAATGTATGTTGAACTCACTCGAGTGATGAAGATAGTTTCCTATGTCTACCAATCATTCAAGTGTTTTCCAAGTTTAGAAGACAATGTTTACTGAGTTCACTCAGGCATCAATGAGAAGTTTTCATAAGTTGAGTGTTAATTAAGCTCACTTAGTTAAGAAAGGAAAAGTTGGATGGAACTAGTGTTAACCAAGCTCACTTGGTTACCAAAGGAAGTTTGCAAAGATGTAGTGTTAACCAAGTTCACTTGGTTAACATAGGAAAATCATTTGAGCATTAGATTCTATCGAGCAGGGTCAACTAACAAATGATTTTCTTATCTTGGCATATTGAGTTTAATGGATTTTTTTGTTGGTTCTAGTTTACTGAGGAGATGAATAGTAATTGTTATAAGTTGTATTCCAACTAAATTGAAAATGTTTATGATATAAGTATGAAGTCAAGTTTAGGATTGAATATAAGTGAGAGTCTGTGGAAGATAAGAAGATTCCTAGAGGAAGTGAATTGGAAGGATAAGCACAATATCCTTTTCGGATGGAATAGATTATTCTATTAAGAAAGGATAAAGTATTTGAGCCAAAATTGAGATCTAAAATCAGTAATACAGTTGCATCAACAATCAGGTCATATCATTGTTACTATCTAACCATTGTAGTAGTGTATCAAATCTCTTAACAAAGTTAGCCTAATAGCTATTTTCCAAATCCTCTAACAAGGTGGCATTTCTAGATTGAAGTGTCTAAAGACATCTAACAAGACAACTCCTAATAGGGGGATTAAATCCTCTAATAGGGTCACACATAATAGTGTGTTTTATAACTTTTCACAAGGTTGGCTCCTAACAGGGCTCACTATAAAAGAGTGAGAAATAGTAACTACTTACAAATGGTGGTTTTTCCCAAATTAGGTTTCCATGTTAAATTTTTGTGTCACTTGTGTTCATGCTATTTATTTTATGTGTATAAAATTAAGTTAATTAAGGTAAATCATAGTTAACATATTAAGATCTACATGTTCAATATTTGCTGAGTAATAGTTGATATTATAGTGCTTGCCGAGTTACAAAATATTGTTAGTGTTAATCGAGTGCTTGTAACATCAGTTTTAGCATAATTTATATTTTATATTAACATATAAGGGATCTAGGATTTATTTTTTTGGTAACTTATTCACCCCTCCCCTCTCAGTTACTCCTTTTATATTTCCAACATGTTGATCTTCACTAAGTTTTAGTGGGGTAACTATTGGATTTTCTTCCTCAACATTTCTCTTCTCATTTCCCTCTAAATAAACTTCCAAAATAGCTCGTAATCTTCAACTTGATAGATCTAGCAGTGATGTAATAGATGGTACTACCTCATTCTCTTTCATCTTAATAACAACTATTTGAATTAGAGATGGTGCTTGATTTAGCTATGTTGTTTGTTCAAGAATTATGCTTTGATCTGTGTTCTATTCCTTTGGTTCAATTCCTTTCACCTCTACAAGATTTTATGAAACTAAAGATGTATCATTATGTTTCTCATTATTAGTAGATGCAACCTCAACTTGTTAAGGTTCATCAATCCTTACCAATATAGGATTTGTGCTTCGTAAAATAGTATTGGTAGATTACTCTTGCAGTTTCATGATGTCCTCCTCACTTGATGGATTATCACTCTATGTAGAATTATCAGGTAGGTCTTCAATAGTGATAGACTCCTATTCTGCATGTGGGGGATTGATGCCTGGCACTTGAGCATCCTATGCATCTTCTATTATGTTCTCATTTTCTCCTTTTGCTATTGCTGCTACTTTTATTTCCTTTTCTTGGTCTCCCTTCTCTTCCATAGTTTTGGTGGATAACCCATAGATGACTTTCCATAGTAACTTTCTCTAAGTTACCACCTCTTATACTTTATTCCTCAAAATATAAAAAGCTCGCTACTTAGGAGAAAATCTCCTTTTATGTTTATCTACATTGTTAGTGATCATTCTTTTGTCAATATCAGACATGAACTATGGCTAAAGTAGCCTCTTTGATTTTTTTTTTCTTTTTTTCAAATAGAACTTCCACTTTTGCACAACTCCCTCATATAGGCTTTTTGGTATAGAGTTAGCAATATCTATTGGAGTGATCTTAAATGTGGCCATCATATAATAAATAGCCTCTTCTAAATTATGTTATCCTCACTCCCTAGCATATCAAAATCAATATGTTAAAAACTAGATAAATTTGCATTGGTCTTTATATTTTCACATAAATTATCAATGTTAGATGAGAGATTGTGACTTACCACTTTGAATTTACTTAAGTCATCTGATGTGGTCTTCTTATCATCTGAGTTACCTTGTGGTTTGTACTTTCTCCTTAGTTTCTTAGTAGGCTAACTCAACTTTGCTATGACACTTTCTCCTTTTCCTTTTTCTTTTATCTCTTTAGATTTTGCAGTGGAAACCCTTGTGGTAGACCTTGTCAAAGGTGAAGTTGGCTTTTTTATAATTTTCTTAATTAATTTTTTTGGTTTTTGCACTACCTTCTATGGTAATTTCCTCAGTTTCCTACTAGACATTCTCTTCATCATCATCCTTGTCTTTACCTAAACCTTGTGTCAATTCCAATAGTGCTTTACTTTTTTTTTTTTTCTTCTTCTTCTCCTCCTCCTTCACCAAATTTTTATTTAAGCTTCTTCACCATCTTATTCTTCTTCCTTATAACTATGGAAGTATTCAATTCTATGGTGATCCTTGACTTGTCTTAATCATAATTTCCAAATTGTGTAGCATCCTTATCTACTTCTTCTATGAATAATGCAGTGATAGTTTTTGAACTTTCATCAATATTAGTCTCATATGGTAAAGGTCTTAACCATCTTACCCTTAGAACTATTGCCTATACATATGTGTAGTTGGCATCAATTAGAAAAAAGATATCATTATATTGTTGTTCAACTAGTGACATAGGAATTCTTGACCTTTTCTTTATGACATTCTTAAAATCTTCTAAGTCACTGGTCATTACAAACTCAAAATTATCACCTAATTTCTCAATGAAATATCCTATTGGTTGAGTAACAGATCCATTTGTCTTCTATGTAACCTTGCAAAATATAGGAAAAGTATTTTACACATAAAATAATATGCAAATGATAAGTAATCTAAAATTACATGAGGTACTCTTAGCTTTCCTAATAGTTTCTAGATTTTGTGATAGTTGTTGAAACTAAAGCTTGGCTAAGTCATAGATGTGATCTCTCTTCACAATCTTATATCCTAGGTCAACTACAATACATGAAACACTATTTAATCAACTTGAATGATAAACTTTGGGTTGATTCACTCTAATTGCAAATGCTATAATAGGGTCTTTGATGGTGTCAATTGATGTTCCACATTTGTTCAACATGACTTTATTTTTCTTTTTAGTAACTTCTTTTCCATCACTTCTTAGTGTCTTTAGCTAATCTAGGGTTGGATACCTATGACTCTGTGAACTATCCTCTTAGATATTTTGATTGGTCCATCTTCTAAAAAAATCTAATTGTCATGAAACTAGCTTAGCACAATCCTAATCCATTCATTTTTTAAACATTTGTGGGAAATCTAGGACATGCATTAATCCTTTCTGCTATACAATTTTGTTTTCTTCCCTCAACACACCATTCTCACATAGCTTTTGATAAATTTCCCTTATTTCCAAATCTCCAACCTCACCTACCCTATAAGTATAACAACATTGTACATTATGGATCATTAAAAGCTTCAATGGTATCATAGATAGCACACCATATCAATATGTTGAAAATAGATTGATACAAGTATGATAAATGTGTTTCAATCATTGTTTTGTCACTGATGCCAAACCTGCTATTTGTTAGTAAAACAACTACTTATATGATTTAAGTACTATCAATTATTTGATTGATGAAGAGGATTTGATCAAATGATGTAACAATAGCACCTAGAGGAAAGATTGAGTTATGATATGAAAATGAGTACTAGAATCAACTAAGACAGTGATATCATAGTGCATTGAGAATCTACTTAAGGTTGTAAAGGCTGGTTACACTAAGCAAGTTCAAAAAACAAGTTAAAAAAAAAATTGTTTTCCAAGCTTGATTGAATAGATAGTAGGTGCCAAGAAAAGCTAGTAAAAGTCAAGCAAAAAATTAGTTGGAGCCAAGTAAAAGTCTATTTTAGTGTATGTCAAGTAAAAAAATTGATGCTGAGTAAAGTTTAGTTGATGTCAAGCACCAGTAAACTTTAGTTTGTGCTAAGTGATTTTAAAAAGGATGCCGAGCAACACAATTTGTTCCAAGCATTAGAAGCAAGTTAATACTGAGTGTCAAAATTATTAAAAAGATTGTAAATTTGATGGATTTGAGGTGACAAGTTTGTTTTCTTAGATTGTACGAAGTAGGTGGAAGATACAATTGATAAGCTAGTGGCACAATTCATGGTAAACCATTTTGAGGAAAATTCAAAGAGGATTGAGGGAGAAATTTCTAGAAATGAAATAGAATGAGGGGTAGATTCATTGAATCCCACCTAATCTATCCTAACCTAAATTGGATGATGGAGAATGAATGACAAAGTATCTTAATTCTCTATTTATAGGGATTTCTAGTTAGAAGCAAGGGTTGTCATGTACGAGAACCTAAGGAAGACAAGGAGTCTAGGGTATTTCTTTATTTAGTGACTAAGTGAAGAGTTTGTAATGGCAAGTTAAGAAAGAAGGTGTAATGGTATGTATGCTTGAAGGGTGAACAAGCTATCAGAGTTGAAGTGTGTGAAAGAAAATTGAAATGGAGGACTAAAAAAATAATCTATAATCTACAAATGGAGTTGTCAGTTGTTATTAGATCAAGCCTTACTATTACTCTATAATAATTGTATTAGTCTAGGGTAAATCCTCTAGATTAAGGTTAACCTAATAGTCATTTGTAAATCTTTTAATCAGGTAACATTCCAAGTTAATGGTCTATATTCCTCTAACAAGGCTCACTCCTAACAAGGTGATTGATATCCTTTAACCAAGTTACATTTAACAATGTGCATTGTAACCTTTAATAGGGTTGGCCTTTCACAAGGCAACACTTTAGAAGAGTGAGAAAGAGTAGCATGCTACTAGTATTTTTTTCCAAATTGAGTTTCCATGTAAATCATTGTGTCAAATATGTTATTAAATCTATTATGTTTCATGTTTATATTTTTACAAATTGATTTGACAGTAACCTACAAGTTTTAAGTGATTGGATAATCTTATAGATGCATGCATGAATATAAATCTTTTATGGGTTCACTAAGCTATGAAAAGTTTTATTTGTACATTTGGATCTTAGATAACTAACTCACCCCCTACTCTTAGTTATTCTAAAGAATTCCAAAAATTGGTATTAGATCCATCTTTTTAAGAGGATAAGTTTGAAGGTACTAGAAGCACACAGATCAAGACATGAAAAAAAGAAGTACCCAATCTTAATAGAGATAAATTTCCTATATGGAAAGCTCTAATGAAGTTGCACATTGGAGGACTTGGAGATCATGTGCAATCTACCATTACTACTGAGCATGTTGATCCTACTAGAGCCCTAACTATTGAGGATATGAAAAAGGACAAAGAACACAACTAGGTGATGTTAGAGATTGCCTCTAACCTATTTTATGCTAAGTTTGTTGATATCAAAATTCTTGATAGTGCAAAGAAAATGTGGGATGATTTACACACCATCTATGGAGGAGACAAGAATATTTTAAGAGCCAAATCTAAGAGTCTTAGAGGTAAGTTTGATACTAGTACAATAGATGATGATACTATATTAAGTAAAGTTTTAAGAACACTGCTACCTATATATGCTATTATAGATTTTATAATTCAAGAAATAAGATGTATACTAGGGAATGTTCTAACTCTTGAAGGTCTAGTAGGTAGGCTCACTTCTTTTGAGCTATCTAACTTTGATAAATAAAAACTTGAAAACATTGAATCTTTTTTCAAAGCTAAGCTATTATTGAAAGAACCTAATGTGAAGAAGAAAAACACAAAATATGTTTCCAATGACAGTGATATAGATGAGTGGGATGTAGATCAACTTGAAGCACTACTAGCAAGGAGATTTTACAAAGGTAAAGGAAAGTTTAATGGTAAACTACCTATCATTTGTTTCAATTGCAATGAGGTTAGTCATATTGTTGCTAGATGTCCAGAGAAGAAGAACTATAGAGGGTGTGACAAGTCTAGAAGTTGAAGAGATGAAGATAACAAAATTTTTGAAAACAAAGGCAAGAAGTCTTGCTACATTGCTAAAGAGGAGACAAGAGATGAATCTGATGAAAATGATGGTGAAGTGGTGTATATTGCAATGAAGGATGAATCTAATGAAGATGAGGCAACTACACTTCTGTCTTGTGTGAATAGGAATGATAGATGTATAATTGATAGTGGATGTTCACATCACATGACTAGAGATAAAAGTAAGTTCATTACCTTGAACTATTATGATGGAAATAGTGTAAGATTTGGTAATGATGCCCCATATTTGATAAAAGGAAATGGACTATGCTAGGATACTCATGATGGAGAAAAATATTGCTTTGAAATACTAAAGAGAAGTTGTAAGTACATCTATCTATACCTTGAACCATCTACAAGTCAAGAAAGGTACTCATTCAACACCTTTTGAATTATGGTATGGATACTCACCCAATGTAAGATATTTTAAGGTATTTGGAAGAAAATGCTTTATTCTCAAAGATTTTAGGAATGGTAAACTACATGTAAAAAGTGAAGAAGGTATATTCGTAGGTTATTCTACAAGACGTAAAGCTCATAAGTGTTTAAATACTAACACTAACAAAGCTATGGAAAGTGCAAATGTGAAATATGATGAATATAAATAAGTACATGAGGCTGAACCTATGAAAGAATTAGAAGAATACAAATCATTTGTATACTTTTATGAAGGTATTCCTACTAAAGAAGATGTTGCAAATCAAGTTATAAACCAACAACAAGTTTTAGTGACTTCTGAGTCACATACTATGAATGTCGAGTTGCATTTAGGAACCAAGCTACATTTAGATGTTAAATTATAGAATGAAGTTGAGGCACATTCTAATTTTGAGATTAGTGTATATGAAAGAAATGGTGAATGACCTGACAAAGATGTACATAATGACTCAAAAGTTGAAAGACCAAATGAAGAAACCAAAGTTGAATCGAGATTGTCTAAATATATCAAGAGACATCATCTTGTTGCACAAATAATTGGAGATAAAAATTCTAGGTTGATGACAAGGAACAAGTTGAGAAATGATACATGTTTGCTGAGCATGAAAGAAAAAATAGTAAAAGATTCCTTAGAAGATGTGGACTGGAGTAAAGTAATGGAAGAAAAGATTGAACAAATTGAGAAAAAAAAGACATGGGCTCTAGTTCCTAGACCAGAAGACAAAAGCATGATTGGCACCAAGTGGGTATACAAAAACAAGCTAGATGAAAATGGTGAAGTCATAAGGAAAAAGGAAAGATTAGTTTGCAAAGGAAATGCACAAGAAGAAAGAATTGACTATGGAGAAACATTTATCCCAATTGCTAGATTGGAAGGAGTAAGAACTCTTCTTGCTTATTCTATATACAAAGGTTTCAAAGTTTATCAAATGGATGTTAAATTTGCATATCTAAATGGTGTATTAAAGGAAGAAGTTTACATAGAACAACCAAAAGAATTTGTTGATGTTAACAATAAAAACATGTTATGTAGATTACACAAAGCTTTATATGATTCGAAGCAAGCACCAAGATCATGGTATGAGAGACTTCATAATTATCTTGTGAAGATTGGATTTGAGAGGACCGATGATAATAGCAATCTATACTTAAAGACAAAGAATGGAAAAGGTATTTTGTTATCTAAATTTGTTGTTGATTATATTATATTTGGAGGTCAAGATGCTATATGTGAGGTTTTTGCAAATGAAACGAAGCAAGAATTTGAGATGTGTATGTGTGGAGAGATCATATTCTTTGTGGGTTTGCAAGTACATTAGATGAAATATGGTATATAAATCACTTAGTAAAAGTATGCCAAGGAGATATTGATAAATTTTGGATTGTAGGATTCTAAGCTAGTAAGTACACCTATGGTGACAAGACATAAATTTTCAAAGAATGATGATTCAACTGAGGTGAATCAAATATTATATAGGTCTATGATTAGAAAATTCCAATAAGTAGTACATAGTAGATCTAATATTGTATTATCTGTAGAGATAGTTGCAAGATTCTCTACTAATCCCAGGGAGAATCATTTGATGGCTATAAAGAGAATAATGAGATATTTAAAAGGAACAAAGGAATATGGTCTATACTACAAGAAAAATGAGAAATTTGAATTAAGAGACTACACTGACGTTGATTGGGCTAGAAACATTGATGACTGAAAGAGCACCAGTGGAGGACTATTTTTCTTAGGCAAGAGGCTAGTTAGATGGACTAGCAAGAAACAAAATTGTACTTCACAATCTACTGCTGAAGCTAAATATGTTTCTACTGTTGTAAATTTTATAGATATTGTATGGATCAAATAGCTACTCCAAAGTATGAAGGAAGAGATCACTGAACCAATGATATTTTATTGTGATAATACAAGTGTTATAAACATATCAAACAATCTTGTGATGCAGAAAAAGACTAAGCACATTGAAATCAAGTATCATTACTTGAGAGAACTAGTTCAAGATAAAGAGGTGAAGATGGAATATGTTAACACGAAAGAGAAAATTGTTGATACCTTTACAAATGCATTACCTAAGGATGCGCCTGAGTATCTAAGAGGTAAACTAGGGGTGACACCCCTATCAAAGGCTATCTAAGAAACAAGAGGAGTGCCCTATGTCAAACAAGTTGATTCACATATG
Source organism: Cupressus sempervirens (assembly GCA_028749045.1). Lineage (NCBI taxonomy): Eukaryota > Viridiplantae > Streptophyta > Pinopsida > Cupressales > Cupressaceae > Cupressus > Cupressus sempervirens. The sequence goes on from CM053787.1 coordinate 974,121,260, forward strand.
TTACACATTGATGCAATGGATCTTACTTTAGGAGTTGCCTAAAGTAATCAAAGAGCTAAAACTGCAAATCAGTCACAAGCAAGGTGACAAAGGGAGAAACTAAAGAAGTTTATATTTGCATATTAAGATGACAAGTATTTGGCATTTTTTTCAAAAAGGGAGAAATACAAGATATTGGAATTGATTAGAAGAGACATATAAATGAAGGGATAAATATAAGAGATTGGGAGATATGAGAGAGTTAGACATTGGACAAAGAGGGAGAAATCTTAATAGACATTATAAGGGAGACATTTTGACTATTGATAGAGAGCTGATTACATCTACCTACTAAGAGGAAGATAATGTAGAGGAGGATATAAGAAGTAATTTTGAGAGAGTCATAAGGATGAGTTGATTATCTATTAATTAGAATATAAAATAATTTTGTAACCTATTTAGAAGATGAAAGTTTTTGATAGAGGAAGAGATTTCAATACAAGGATTTCTTTTTTTGGTATTTTGTTGGTCTTGCTATTTTAATTGAGTCAGTTTGGTTTGCCATCAATTCCAAAGAAGGAGATTGTTGAGAACAAATTGATACATGTATGATAAATGTGTTTAAATAATTGTTTTGTCACTAATGTCAAACCTACTATTTTTTGGTAAGACAACTGCTTATATGATTTAATTACTATCACTTATTTGATTAATGAAGATGATTTGACCAAATGATGTAACAATAGAGGAAATTTTGGGTTATGATATGAAAAAGAGTACAAGAATCAGCTAAGACAGTGATATCATAGTGCATTGATAATCTACTCAAGGTTGCAAAGGTTGGTTACACTAAGAAAGTTTAGAAGAACAAGTTAAACAAAGTTTTTTTGCCAAGCTTGACTAAATGGATAGTAGGTGCTGAGAAAAGTTAGTGGAAGCTAAACAAAAATTTAGTTGGAGACAAGTAAAAGTCTATTTTAGTGTATATTGAGTAAAATAGTTGATGCCGAGTAAAGTCTAGCTGATACCGAGCACCAATAAACTTTAGTTCATGCCAAGTGATTTTATAGAGGATGTCGAGAAACACAATTTGTACTAAGCATCAAAAGCAAGTTAATAATGAGTGTCAACATTATTAAAAAGATCATGAATTCAATGGATATGAGCTGACATGTTTGTTTTCTTTGATTGTGTGAACCAGGTGGAAGATAAGGTTGATGAGTTGGTGGCACAAAATTCATGGTAAACTATTTTGAGGTGAATTAAAAGAGGATTGAAGGAGAAGTTTCTAGAAATGAAATTGAATGAGAGATAGATTCATTGAATAAGAGGTAGATTCATGAAATTGAATGAGAGATAAATTGGACGATGGAGAATGAATGGAAAAACATCTTAATTCTCTATTTATAGGGATGGTTCATCTAAAGCAAGGGTTTTCATGTGTGAGAACCTAAGGAAGACAAAGAGTCTAGGGTATTGCTTCATTCAGTAAGCTAAGTGAAGAGTCTACATTGGCAAGTTAAGAAAGAAGGCTTAATGGTATGGATGCTTGAAGGGTGAACAAGCTATTAGAGGTGAAGTGTGTGAAAGCCAAGCAGAATGGAGGATTGCAACAGAGATCTATAATCCACAAATAGAGTTGTAAGTTGTTATTAGATCAAGCCTTACTATTACTCTCTAATAATTGTATCATTCTAGGGTAAATCCTTTGGATTAAGGTTGACCTAATAGTCATTTGTAAATCTTTTAACTAATTCCAAATGAATGGTCTAAAGTCCTCTAACAAGGCTCACTCTTAATAGGGTGATTGAAATCCTTTAACCAGGTCACATTTAACAGTGTGCATTGTAACTTTTAATAGGGTTGACCTTTCATAAGGCATCACTTTAAAAGAATGAAAAAGAGTAGCATGTTACTGGTTGTCTTTCCCAAATTGGGTTTCCACATAAATAATTGTTTCAAATGTTTTATTAAATTTTTTATGTTTCATGTTTGCATTTTTGCAAATTGATTTGATAGTAACCTAAAAGTTTTAAGTGATTGGATAATCTTATGGATGCATGCATGATGATAAATGTTTTATGGGTTCACTAAGCTATGAAAAGTTTTATCTGTACATCTGGACCTTGGATAATTGATTCACCCCCCCCTCTTAGTTACTATAAAGAATTCCAATAGGAACTCCTTTATATGTGATCTTAGGAATGACACATAATGGAGGTTGTCTAACATCATTACTAATTAATTAAACATTAAAAACATCATTCCCTTCTTTCCTAGGTGTTGCTGAAGAACTTGTTACCATCTTGATTTAGTAGGGTTTACAAAACAAAAAATATTATAACTTGGCACAAGTTAAATACCTTTTAAATCCACTTCAAATGATGTTGAATTTTAGTAGAATGTGGTTTTCAAATTCTTGAATCTCCTTTCACAAATTGCCTTTGTGCTCTTTGAACTCTAGTAAGTGCAAATGACTTGAAAAATCAAGTATATAGCCTTCAAAACCTTGAATTCAATGCTTAGTGCATATATACCTATTAGCTTAGTCTCTATAAGGTTTTCACTATGATTGACTATCATAGCAAGCTCAACTATCATTGCCAAACCTTCCTTACCTCGACAATAACTACAAAAATTTCAATGCTCAATAGTAACAAATAAAGTAACACAATGATAGATTTTCTCTTTGTTCTAATCACTTAATTGCATCTTCATATATAATGATAGATCCTTTACATTTCTTGAATACTTGAAACTAATGCAAGATATACCATTTTAGATGTCAGTTTCACACACACCTTTGGCTTCCTAGTTGGTGGTGATGTGATCACATGATCCATTGGATAAAGTAACGTCATCTTGGCTTGATGTGATGCAATCTTCTTTCTTTTTCCATTTCTTGTTCATCTTCATCTTTGTCTTTTCAACATCTACCTTTTGGTTACCTTTTCTAAATTCACTACTTGGTGCAGGTGACTGAGTTGGAAAATTTCTTCTCACATGACTAGTCTTAAGATAACTAAAGAATATAACCTCACTCAACCATCTTCTATAATTACCTATGAAATGTGTCTTAGTGAAGTTTATAGAAACATGGCCATACTCACCACAATAATGACAACTGTACCTTGTATTGTAATCCCAATCATAAGTATTCCCATGATGATGTACCTTGACTTTCTTGTTTGATGTCCATGTAGGTTTAGATCTGCATTGATATCCCTTGTATCCACACTTCTGATAGTTGTAACAATATCCTTCAAATCTCCAATTTGTGATGGTTTTGGTCCTACATTCAGTTGATTGATGTCCTTTCTTTTTCTAGTTATGGAAATGCCACTTGAATTTCTAGTTAGGGTTTTGATTTCTAGTGTTGCTTTTGCAAACATTTTTTGTGTGGCCCAATTTTCCACATTTATGACAAGTGTCCTTGTTGATCTTTCCCTTATAGTTCCTTTGTTCACAACTTCAAGATGATTCTCCTTTCTTAGTGGTAGAATAGCCCAAACTAATAGTGTCATTGTTTGACCTTGATGCTTCCATCAATTTTTCAAAATACTTTATGGCTTCACTAGGCTTGTTAAAATTTTCTTTCTTAGTCTTAAATTCATTATATAGTATGGTATTATGGGTTTCCAAAGTTGTAATCTCAATTTCTTTCCTATTTACTTCTTGACTTGTAATCATTAGCTGATTCGTTGGATCTAATTGAATTCTTGATAACTTTTACACATCTAATGATTTCTTTTCAAGTCTATTATCCAGTAGTCTTTTGTCTTATTCAATCATGGCTCTATCTTCTTTATCTTTCTTTTTTTGTTTAGTTTTCTCACACAACAATATTGGTTGAGTTTCTTGTTCTATCTTCAAATTCTTGACTTCTTCACTTAGGGCACTATTCTTTTCCATCAAATCTATAATAGTTGCATCAAACTCTTCTAAGTTCCTATCCTCAAATAATCTAGTAGTGTCTTCTTCTTGATATAGAGTGTCATTTTGTTGAATGGCCAATTCCTTTATTCTCTTTAGTAAATGTTGTAGTTCATCTCTTACCTCCTTGAGTTGATGTAGGGCAAGTTGTATTTCAATCTTCTAGTTGTCAATAGTCTTTCATAATTTGTAGACTTCCATCCTCAAGATTTTACCTCCAAACTTGTCAAACTTTCCTTTCTAGAGAACAAAGCCCTAATACCAATTGTTGGAATTAATAATGGGAAAGTAAGTTCAGAAAGATGGGGGCAGGGGGGCGGGGGGGGGGGGGGGGTGGTGTGAATCAACACATAAAATTTTACCTCTAAAAAATTTCACCATACATCCATCTCATAACCTAACATGTAAATTGAAATATGTAACCATTCATCACATCCAAAACATGAAATAAATCAACATATAACACATGAAATTTTGGTTAACTAGAAACCCTCCAAGGAGAAGGTAAAACTAGGATGGTAATAACACCCACAAATCTTCAATGTTGCATGTTGAAATCTAATTGAAAAGATCATTATTAAGAGAGATTGTTGAAAGAAGGAAACTGTTGAAGAAGACTATGTGTTTCAATCATTATTTTATCACTAATGTCAAACCTACCATTTTTTTGTAAGACAACTGCTTATAAGATTCAATTACTATCACTTAGTTGATTGATGAAGAGGATTTGATCAATGAGAGGTAACAAAAGAACCTAGAGCAAAGGCTGAGTTATGATTATGTAATAAAGCACAGGGATTAGTTAAGACAATGATGATATGATGTATTGATAATTTACTTAATGTTACAAAATGGCAGCTACACTTATAAAATTTAGAAGAACAAGTTACACAAAGTTTTTCTATGAAGCTTGACCGAGTGGATAGTGGGTGCCATGCAATGTCAATGCCAGCTAAGCAAAAAGTTAGTTGGAGCTGAGTGAAAGAAAATTCTAGTGGATGCCAAGAAAGATAGTTGATGCTGAGTAAAGTTTAGTTGATATTGAGCATTAATAAACTTTAGTTGATGGTGAGCGATTTTACAGTTGATGTCGAGCAATGCAGTATGTGCTGAGTATCATAAGATTAATAATGCCAAGTGACTACATTATGTTAATGATCAAATATTCACCAAACCTAAGCCAACAAGTTTTTTTTCTTGAAATTTGTGAACTAGGAGAAAGATAAGGTTGATGAGCTAGTGGCCCAAAATTTGATGTAAACTATTTTTAGGTGAATTCAAATAGATTCTAGGAGAAGTTTCTAGAAGAGAAAAGATATGTGGTAGATACATTGTATCCTACCTAAGCCATCCAAAACCCTAAATTGGATGATGGAAAATGAGTAGGTAAATTTCTTAATTTCCTATTTATAAGAATGTCTAGTCATGAAGCAAGAGAATCATGTGCAAGAACCCAAGGAAGAGAAGGAGGAAAGGGTTTTGCTTCATCAAGTGACCCAAGAAGAGAATCTGCAATGGCATGTTAAGACAGAAAGCTTAAGGAGATATATGCTTAAAGGGTGAAAAAGTTTTTAGAGCTACAAAGTATGAAAGCCAAGCAAAATGGAGGATTGAATAGAGATTTGTAATCTACAAGTGAAGTTGTAAGTTGTTTCAGATCAAATCTCTACTATTACTTTCTAACAATTGTATTGGTCTAGCATAAATGCTTTGGATTAAGGTTAACCTAACACTCATTTATAACTCCTTTAACTAGGTGGTATTCCAAGTGAATGGCCTAAAGTCATCTAAAAAGGCTCACTTATAATAGGGTGATTGAAATCCCTTAACTTGGTCACATTTAATAGTGTGTATTGTAACCTTTAACAAGGTTGGCCTTTCATAGGGTATCACTTCAGAAAAGTGAAAAGGAGTAGCATGTTGTTAGAAGTTTTTCTCAAATTGGTTTTTCATGTAAATCATTGTGTCAAGTGTGTTGATGAATATATTGTATTTCATTCTTTACATTTTTGCAAGTTGATTTAATAGTAACATACAAGCTTTAGTGATTGCATAATCTAGTAAGTTTCATGCATGGATATGAATGTTTTATGGGTTCACTAAGTTGTGAAAAGTTTTATTTGTACATCTGGACCTTGAATAACTAATTCACCCCTCCTCAATTATTCTAAAGTATTCTAACAATTGTTATTAGAGCCATCTGGTTAAGAGAACTAGTTTTAAGGTACTAGAAGCATAAAGATTGAGATGTTTAAAAGAGAAGTACCCAAGCTCAATAATGATAACTTTCCTACATGGAAAAGTTTGATGAAGCTACACCTTGAAGGACTTGGAGATCATGCACAATCTACCATTATAGTGGAACATGTTAATCCATTTGGAGCACTAATTACCGAAGATATGAAGAAAAAGAAAGAACACAATCAAGTGACATTGGAGATTGCCTCAACCCTAAGCTATGTCAAATTTGATGATATCAAAGGCTATGACACTACAAATAAAATGTGGCATGCCCTATACACCATCTATGGAGGAGAAAAAAATGTTCAAAGAGCCAAATCTAAAAGCCTCAGAGGTAATTTTGATGATATGAGAATGGAAGAAGGTGAGAATATTGCTCAATATGTTGATAGAATAAAAGAAGTTGTTAGTGCAATAAGAGGAGCTGCTGGTCATATACATGATGATACTATGTTAAGTAAAGTCTTGATAACATTACTACCTATTCATGCTATTAGAGTTTTTGCAATTGAAGAACTGAGATGTATTCCAGGAAATGATCTAACCCTTGAAGGTCTAGTAGGTAGACTCACTATTTTTGAGCTATCTAATTTTGATAACTACAAACCTGAGAGTCTTGAATCTACTTTCAAAGCTAAGCTATTATTGAAAGACTTTGATGAGGTGAAGCAAAAGAAGAAGAAGAGAAAGATAAAATATGTATCTAGTGATAGTGATATAGATGAGGAAGATGTTGAACAATTGGAAGCACTACTAGCAAGATGATTTCACACAAGAAAAGGTAAGTTACCCTTCATTTGTTTCAATTGCAATGAGATTGGTCATATTGCTGCAAGATGTAAATAGAAGAAGAACTATAGAGATAGCAACAAGTACAAAATTAGAAGAGAAGATGACAACAAATATTACAAAGACAAAGGCAAGAAGTCATGCTACATTGTTGAAGAAGAAACTAGGGATGATTTTGATGTACACGATGATGAAGTGGTGTATGTTGCAATGAAAGATGAATTTGATGAAGATGAGGCAACTACACTTGTGACTTGTGTGAACAAAAATGATAGATGGATCATTGATAGTGGATTCTCACATCATATGAATGGAGACAAAAGTAAGTTCATTACCTTAAAATATTATGATGGAAATGTTGTAATATTTGGTAATGATGCACCATGTTTGATAAAGGGAAAAGGTTCAATCAAACTCATATACAAGATTTCATGTGATAATGCTTACTATGTTGAAGGACTAAACTATAACTTTCTGAGTATATAAAAATTGAATAATTTGGGATGCATGGTTGAATTTGGAAACAAGACTACTAAGATATATGACACAAGTGGGAACTTGATTGGGAAAGGTGATCAAACTAGAAGTAATCTATTCTATCTTGATATAGAGGATGTTGCTTGTCTTGTTAAAAAATTTGATAATTTATGGCTTTGGTACAAGAGATTATATCATGTTAATTTTGTTAACTTGGTTAGTATTAGTAACATGAAGAAAGTTAGAGGTTTTCCTAAGCTGAAGAAACCTGATAATGTAGTGTGCAAACAATGTCAGCTAGGCAAAATGACAAACTCAAGCTTTAAGAGTAAAGCTTATACCTCTAAATAAATACTAGAGATTGTTCATACTAACTTGTGTAGAACAATTAAAGAATATAGTTACAGAGGAGATAAGTACATAATGGGTTTTGTTGATGATTATTTTAAGATGATGATAGTCATGTTTCTGAAACTAAAATCTGATGCTTTTCAAATGTTTAAGTAGTACTTAGAAAGAGTTGAGAAAGAAATAGGTAAAAGTTTAAAATTCTTGAGATCTATTAGAGGAGGAGAATTCACATCAAATGAGTTTGAGAAGTTCTGTAATAATGGAGGAATCAAAAGACACACATCTACCCATAAGACCCCTCCACAAAGTGGGATTGTCAAAAGGAGAAATAGGTCTATAATGGACTGTGCTAGAACACTTATGATGGAGAAGAATGTTTCTTTGAAATAATGAAGAGATGTTGTAAGTACTATTGTATATACATTGAGCCATGTGAAAATCAAGAAAGGTACTCATTCAACACCTTTTTAACTATGGTATGGATATCCACCCAATGTAAAATACTTTAAGGTATTTGGAAGTAAATGTTACATTCTTAAAGATGTTAGGAATAGAAATCTTGATGCAAAAAATGAATAAAGTATATTCCTTGGCTACTCCACAAGAAGTAAAGCTTATAAGTGTTTAAATACTAACATGAACAAAATTGTAGAAAGTGCAAATGTGAATTTTGATGAATTTACAAAGGTACATCAGGCTAAATCTATGAAAGAACTAGAAGAATACAAATCATTTGTATAATTTTATGAAGGAATACCTACTAAAGAAGATTATTCAAATTAAGTGACAAACCAACAACAAGTATCAGTAACTACCAAGTCACATCTTTTGTATGTCAAGTTACATTCAAGAACCAAGCTGCATTCAAATGCCAAGTTACAGAATGAAGAAGATGTACATTCTAACTCTAAGATTAGTACACATGAAAGAGATATTGAGATACTTGATAGAGATGTACACAGTGATTCTAAATCTAGAGGAAAAAAGAAGAAACAAAAGCTGAGTCAAGTTTCTCTAAATATGTCAAAAGACATCATCCTACTGATCAAATCATTGGAAAATAAGATGCTAGGCCAATGACAAGAAATAGATTAAGAAGTGAATCATGTTTTTTGAGCATGAAGGAATCCAAAATAGTGAAAGATGCATTAGAATATGTGGATTGGTACAGAGCCATGGAAGAAGAGATTGAATAGATAGAGAAGAACAAAACTTGGAGTCTAGTTCCTAGACTACGAGACAAGAATGTGATTCACACCAAGTGGCTATTTAGAAACAAGCTAGATGAGAATGGTGAAGTCACAAGAAAAAGTAAGATTAGTTTGCAAAGGATATGCATAAGAAGAAGGAATTGACTATGGGGAGACATTTTCCCCTATTGCCAGAATGGAAGGAGTAAGAACTCTACTTGCTTATACTGCATACAAAGGTTTCAAAGTTTATTAGATGGATGTTAAATCTACACTTTTGAATAGCATGTTAAAGGAGGAAGTTTACATAGAACAACCAAAAGGTTTTGTTGATGATAATAATAAGAGCATGGTATGTTGACTACACAAAGTGTTTGAAACAAGCACAAAGAACATGGTATGAGAGACTTCATACTTATCTTGTGAAGATTCAATTTGAAAGGACTAATGATAAAAACTATCTATACATAAAGATAGATAAAGGAAAAGGTATTTTGATATCTGAAATATTTGTTGATGATATCATATTTGGAGGTCAACATGCTTTATGTAAAGATTTTGCAAATCAATTCAAGCAAGAATTTGAAATGTCAATGTTTGGAGAGATCAATTTTTTTGTGGGTTTACAGGTTTACTAGATGAAGTATGGTATATACATCACTCAGTCAGAGTATATCAAAGAAATATTGAAGACTTTTGGATTAGAAGATTCAAAACTAGTAAGTACACCTATGGTGATAGGACACAAGTTGTCAAAGAATGATGATTCAACTAAGGTAAATCAATCATTATACAGGTCTATGATTAGAAAATTGCAATATGCAGTACATAGAAGACTTGGAATTACATTATCTATAGACATAGTTGCAATATTCTTTGCTAATCCCTAGGAGAATCACTTAATGGATGTGAAGAGAATAATGAGATATCTGAAAGGAATAGAAGAGTTTGGTCTATACTATAAGAAGAATAAAAAGTTTGAATTGAAAGCCTACACTGATTCTAATTGGGCCGGAAACATTAATGATAGAAAGAGCATGAGTATAGGAGAATTTTTCTTAGGCAAGAGACTAGTTACATGGACTAGCAAGAAACAAAGTTTTACTTCACAATCTATTGCTAAAGTTGAATATGTTGCTACTACTGTAAACTACAAAAACATTGTATGGATCAAATAGCTACTCAAATGAATGAAGGAAGAGATCATAGAACCAATGATACTTTATTGTGACAATAAAGGTGCTATCAATATATCAAATAATCTAGTAATGCACACAAAGACAAAGCACATTGCAATCAAGTATCATTACATGAGAGAGTTAGTTCAAGATAAAGAGGTGAAGATGGAATATGTTAACACAAAGGAGAAAATTGCTGATATCTTCACAAAACCATTACTTAAGGATGTTTATGAACATCTAAGAGGTAAACTAGGGGTGATACCCCTATCAAAGGCTATTTAAGTAATAGAAGGAGTGCCCTAAATCAAATAAGATGATGTTATATAATACAAATTGATGCAGTGGATCTTACTTTAGGAGCTGCCTAACGCAATCATAGAGCTAAAACTATAAATCAGTCACAAGCAAGGTGATAGTGATGACATGATGTATTGATAATCTACTTAAGGTTGCAAAATGTTTTCAACACTTAGAAATTTTAGAAGAATAAGTTACATAAAGTTTTTTTGTCAAGATTGATCAAGTGGATAGTAGGTGTTGAGAAAAGTCAGTGCAAGGCGAATAGAAAGTTAGTTGGAACTAAGTGAAAGAAAATTCTAGTGGATGCCAAGCAAGATAGTTGATGCCAAGTAAAGTTTAAGTGATGTTGAGCATTATTAAACTTTAGTTGATGCTAAGAAATGTAGTATGTGCTAAGAATTAGAAGATTGATAATTCCAAGTTGCTGCATTATGTTAAAGATTGAAGATTCACCAAATCTAAGATAACAAGTTTGTTTTCTTGAAACTTGTGAGCCAAGAAAAAGGTAAGGTTGATGAGTTGGTGCCACAAAATTTGATGTAAACCATTTTTAGGAAAATTCAAATAGATTCTAGGACAAGTTTCTAGAAGAGACAAGATATGGGGTAGATACATTGTATCCTACCTAATCCATCCATAACCTTAAATTGGATGATAAAAAATGAGCAGGAAGATATCCTAATTTCTTATTTATAGGAATGTCTAGTCATGAAGGAAGAGAGTCATGTGTGACAACCCAAGGAAGAGAAGGAGGAAAGGGTTTTGCCTCATTAAGTGACCCAAGAAGAGTATCTACAATGACACATTAATTAAGAAGGCTTAAGGAGATATATGCTTGAAAGGTGAACAAGCTATCAAAGCTACAAAGTATGAAAGCCAAGTATAATGGAGGATTGAATATAAATCTATAATTTGCAAGAGAAGTTGTAAGTTGTATCAGATCAAAGCTCTATTATTACTCTCTAACAATTGTATCAGTCGAGGATAAATCCTTTGGATTAAGGTTGACCTAACAGTCATTTGTAAATCCTTTAACCCAGAGGCATTCCAAGTGAATGGCCTAAAGTCCACTAACAAGGCTCACTTCTAATAGTGTGGTTGAAATCCCTTAACCAAGTCACATTTAATAGTGTGTATTATAACCTTTAATAGGGTTGACCTTTCATAGGGCATCACTTCAGAAGAGTGAAAAGGAGTAGCATGTTACTGGTGGTTTTCCCAAATTGGGTTTTCATGTAAATTATTGTATCAAGTTTGTTGATGAATCTATTGTGTTTCATGCTATACATTTTTGCAAGTTTATTTGACAGTAACATACAAGCTTTAGTGATTGCATAATACAGTAAGTTACATGCATGGATATGAATGTTTTATGGTTAACTAAGTTGTGAAAAGTTTTATTTGTACATTTAGATGTTGAATAACTGATTCACCCCCTCTCTCACTTATTCTAAAGTATTTCAACACTATAGTTGTAAAGTGTAGCCTATTATGGCTAATTTTTTGGATCATAAACTATGATCTACCCTTTGAGAGGTCTTCCTTGTTATAGGCTTACAAAGACTGTTAGGTCTCACCTTGCTAGAGGATTGAAACTCACAATAAAGTAAGCACTTGATTAAGTGATTTACAAAAGCATATTAGGACTACTCTATTAGGATATTTACTCTATATCACCTATTAGAATGATCCAAGACTTGGTCCTTTAGTTAGCACCTTATTGCTTAATATTATATCTCCTCTTTACTGGTTAACTCTTGGTTCTCCTGATTAGGTTTATCTTCTCTAACCTTTCACTATTTGTCTCTATTCCTCTTAGACTGATTCTTCATTTCAAAAATCTACCATAGCTATCTTCTCCATGCTTCCTTCACACTAGATACTCTCCTTAGTATCCTCCTTCACAAGATTAGGTTACCCTTAGGGTTTCCTTCTTTTATAAACATCATGGAGACAAAAATAGTTTAGAATCAACTATTGTGGTTGATCTATATTGTCACCTCATACTTCCCTCAATCTAATTGGATGTATACATTATAGAGTGATGCATAATATGACTCCCTCCTTATTCATTATAATAAAAAATTCATGTTCATGTTGGCCAAAAATGGTTTACATGGATGTTTGTGCCATTACAAACATCTATGACAAACTATTCACTCAACATCCATAGGCTTTGATGCTTGGCCTTCACTATGATCTATATACTAATACTCAGCTTCTAAATAGCTTAGCACACTCTATTTTCTTAGCATTTGAACCACTTAATATGTACTAATTTCTTGACACCTAAGTGACTTGACACACACTATCTTCTCAACACATACAAGTTATCGACACTAAATATCATATTGCTCAACATGTAGTGTCTAGAGAGTTAAACTTGGCATTCTTTGTTTTCTTAGTTCACACTAATCACTTAGCTCACTCTATTCACTTGGCATGTAGCATCATTCATCTTGTATTATTCTCTATTGAATAATTACTAAGTTTTTTGTCACTACCTTGTCAAAACCAAAATGAGATTAACAATATCAAGGACTAGTTGCATTCTATGAGAGCTATGATGGTAATTATCACTCTTCCAAACATCATTGATTTATATTAGAATCTTATCCTAGTTATTGATGAGAGATTTACTAATAATTCTTTTAAATTTTGGTTTTAGGAAGGTGATGCAATATCACTTTAGGTGTAAGATCAATCTATCAACAAAAAAAATGTTTTATGTGTTTTGTTGTCTTTTATAAATTTTCTTAGCTATAACATTTCATTTTTTCCAAAAGAATTATCTTCTCTCATTTTGAGCACACAATAGAACATACAATAATCCCATAATGCAATACTACATCATCATAGGAGGTGTGAATGTGGGACATGGTCTATTTAGTGGTCAATGCAGCTTCATAGTTTAGAAGGATAACATCTAGTTATGAGAGGTGACATAGAGATATCTTTTTATTGCTTCATTGTAGGGTTATGATATTCACTCAAGTTTTAAGTTTTGATGTCATGACCCTTCCTCACTTTCATGATTTTAAAGAGTTTAGTGTTAAACATGGTCAATATGGTGAAGTCATGAATCACCTTGTACACATGGTTGTTGGGGTTAGTGATGCATCAATCAATCAAGCTATGAGATAGGGACAGTTCAACGTGTGTCTCAGCTAGTCTAGGTAGAGAACAAGAAATGGTGGTTAGGTCCTTTTTCACATGGTCATGGTTATTTCATGTGAAGTTGAAGTTTATGCCATGATGGCATGAATGCTATGTTGGTAGTTTGGATAACAGTTCTACATGGTCATAGGAATAAAATGCTAAGTTGGATATTGAGTGGTGATAATGCAAGATGCTAGTTTCAAGTTGTTGCCTAATTGTAGCTGTTAGGGGAAGATGTTAAGAATAAGATGAAAACTAGTGACATAGTCTATTTATGGTTTCCAAAGGTAAAACAATTAATGAAGATAAAGTGTTGTGAAGACATGGTTGATTGTAGTCAAAAAACATGAAAGATAAAATATGACTAGTCCATGTGGTAAAACCTAAGGATTAACTTTATTTGACTGATGACATGGTTGACTTGGCATGTTGATAAAAAAGGAAGAATCTCTTTGATGGTAGATCTAATCTTTTTTATATCCTTCAACCACTTTCATCATTCCCTAGGTCAAATAAATGTAAAGGGACACTCCATCACCGCCTAGTAATCCATCCAATTACTTAGAATGATAATGGCTATCATTTCTATCTTGTCAAGGTTCTATTTAGTGAACAATTTATTTTCCTATCTATATTTGTGCCATTATCAAATCTTTTGTAGATTTGTAGTGATTGTTCTTTGCAATCTTGAATGTAGTTGTTGAGTTTTTCTGTAGGGTAGAAGCTATCTGTGTTATGTTTGCACTATAAAAGAAAATTTTGTAACCTTTCTTAGGGTCGATCTTTTCTTTGATTCTATAGAATTTTACATCTATGCTCTGCTACTATAATTTCCTTTTCCTTTGAGTTAATGCATTCCTCTATTTGTATCTCTTTCTTCCATTGATATACTGTGCAATATCTTCTTGCCTTTGTGTTAATGTATTGTCTTCATTTTTCAACTATATGTTTGTATCTACTTGTCTTTTGAATGATATAAAGTGAATTTTCCTCCTTATAACATTATTTTGGTTCTAATCTACATATGGTTGTTAGATTACGAAAGGATTAAATTTGTATATTTTGAGGTTATATTGATTAATTGTGCATCTTTTGGTGGAGACAAGGTTCAACATAATATTTAGTGTATCACCTCCTCATAGAATAGATTAGGTAGCTTACTTTCATGCATTCCTCCTCCCTTTTCCTCTCAACAAGTAGTTAGGTGCATCCTAATAGTAAGCAAATTGGCCTTCTCTAGAGACTCAATCTCAAGTCATAAAGTCCCATACTTTAGAAATTGTTTCCATGTTACATGAGGTTGCCTTTAGGGAAGACTTTAGGAAAGGGTGCAAGATTTTGTGTCAACATTTTTTGACATGCCCAGTGGGACTAACACTTGAAGAATTATAAGTTCAGTACTATCAAAGAAGAAAAGTTACAATATATGTTGAGAAGATAGTACTGCTCCAAGTATTATAGGCCTTCAAGAGGCTCACTTTCAATTACTTGGAAACTCCATCTCTATATTTTGGTTTTTAGACCAAAGTTATTGTGATTCATGGCCAAGGCTTACACAAGGGCATCTTCTAGATGTAACTTTCAATACATTGAGCTCTCATTTTCATACCGTAGAAGAAAGATAAAAAGATTATCTCTATCACTGATTAGGACTATAGCAATACCATATACACCTTTAAGATCTCTCTCCACTCCTATTAATGGATCTCTATAGAGATGGCATTGCATGCTACCCTGGTTGTACCATAATACAAGATATATCAATAGCTAAGATCAAACCACAATTTTCCTTCTATCTTTCTAGAGACTTTACTACATAAATAGGTGGCTATATTTCATTTGATTGGTCTTGTATATTTTTTAGAACAAGGTATGGAATGAAAGCTTCCATAAGAGAAGAGCCTCTAGCCCTCATTCAAATAGAAGCTTACACCCCTAGTCCCATAAACATGAATTGCACCATTTTTGAAGAATGGTATAGAGACGTAGCACATGAGGCTGCTACTTTATTGGTAGAAGTCCCTAACTTTCTTTTGGATGGGTGGGCCACTACTTATTAGTTTGATCCAATACAAGAAGCTCTAGAGATAGGCCTTGGTACATATTGTATATCAAAGAGGAATTCTCCTATTCCTAATCTCATAAATAAGGAAGAGAATATTGATGGTTTGTAGAACATTCTTTTTGATGGCTCAAGAAATAAGAATGGTTTAGGGGCTAGTGTCATGCTCATGTCCCCTAAGTTGGAGAAATACTAGTTTTCTTATAGGCACTAATTTAGTTGCACTAATAATGTAGTGGACTATGAAGTCTAATCCAAGGTCTTCAACTGGCCCAAAGAGAGGAATCAAATCCTTGAAGGTATATGGGGATAGTGAGTTGGTCATTCATCAAGTGAGAAGCTAGAATATTACCAAGAACAACCTCCTTAAATCATACAATTATAGAATTTTGGATTTTCTGGAAGGCTTCCAAGATTTCAACATCTAGAGTGTCCCTAGAAAAGAAAATAAAAATGCTAACAAGCTTGCAATAATTGGTGCTTCTTATGATATACTAGAGAATTTTTCTAATGAAAAAGAGCAACAAATTAGAATTTTTATAATGCTTTCCATCCCTAATGATTGCACAAATTGGCTGGTTTTTGACTCTGATGTGTAGATTGTCAATTTCTTTCAAAATGAAGCAAATTTCTCTGCTAAAATTCAATCTAAGCTCTAAAGCCAGTATGGGAACCAGATTTGAACTTGAACTAAAATAGGATTCTTAAAGGCCTAGTCACTTTTAAGGTTATTTTCAAGTCTGATGATCAAGCAAGGGGCAAGGATTAAAATCTGACTACAAGCAAGGATGATCATACACCTATTACTATTGCTAATGGAATGACTCTCAACTTGGGGAAGGTATGCACTAATATTGAACAAGAGGTCTTCCTTAAATTATGTCAAGAATTCAATGATGTTATTGCTTGGACATATGAAGATCTAAATGGTTTTGACCCAAAATTATCTCAGAACATCATAAATTTAGATAATAACTCCAAGCCTGTTAGGTAGAGGTAGAGGCTAGTTAACCCTATGATTGAACCATTAATGAGAAAAGAATTGTAAAGACTCATAGAGGCCAACATTATTTTCCCTATCAAGCACTCCTCATGGGTGGTTAACCTTGTCCCTATTAGGAAGAAGAGTGGAGAGATTAGATTATATGTAGACATTAGAGACCTTAATAGGGCTTCTCTTAAGGATCGCCACCCCCTTCCCTCCATGGAAAAAAGTCCTATCCAAGGTTCATGGTTCATAAAGGTTTTCTTTCTTAGATGGTTTTTCAAGCTATAATTAGTGTTAGTACAAGAGTCTAACATATATAAGACTACTTTCACTAATAAGTGGAGCAGCTATGCTTATTGTAAGATGCCTTTTGGATTAACCAATGTAGGAGCCACATTTTAGAAGGCAATAGAGACAACATTCAAGGGTATGTTAGAAAAATTTGCGATAGTGTATCTGGATGATATAGCTATATTTTCAAAGCATGTAGTGGATCATTTTGATCATCTTAGACATGTATTTGAAGGATGCAGAGAGTATGGTGTGTGCTTGAACCCCAAGAAGTGTTTATTTTCTATTGACCAAGGAAAGATCTTAGGGCATATTGTGTCAAGAAGTGGGTTAAAAATAGATCTAGAGAGGGTAGAAGCAATTCTTGAGCTCCCACTCCCCACTCATAAGAAAAGATTGCACTTTTTTCTTGGTAGGATCAAATTCATAAGGAGGTTCATCCTTGATCTTGCTTCTATGGTAAAGCTGCTCATAGCTATGTTAGAAAAGAGCTTGGTTCTTGTTGCAATTTCACAATGCACGCCCCATTTCACCTAAAAATGGGGACTCCCTAGTGTAATTTTTTAGCTTTCTAGATCCCTAGTTTGGGGTCTAAGTCTTTTTATAGGTTTTTTTAGTGTTTTGTCTTAATCTAGGTCTCTACCTAAAAACTCAATTGTTGGAAACTGGAGGTTTTAAGGAAGAATATTCAAATTTTTATATGTATATGGGGGTACACTAGCACACTTTACACACCTAGTGCACCCTAGAAGGTGCACTAGGTGTGCACCCTTAGTGTTGAGGGTTTTTTGTGTAGGGGGAGGAACACCTAGCATACCTCCAAGGTGTGCAAGGTGTACCTTTTTGTCTTCTAGAGGTATTTCAATGTTTTTAGGGTTTTTTAGCAAACTTTTAGGTTTTAGGTTTTTTATTTTGTGTTTTGTCATATCTAGGGTTTTCTTAAATTAATTTTTTCAACTTTTGGACAAATGTTTTCTTCTTTGTGTAGATAAATATGCATCCTTAACTTGTCGATGTCATAACTTTTGACCTAGAGCTCAGAAATCAAAATTGTTTATGTTCACCTAGTTTTTCACCATTTTTATTTTGTTGCACATAGTAGTGAAAAAACCTAGTGTTATGTTCTAAAATCTTGAGAAATTAGGTTAAGACCTTGGGTGAAATTTGTTGAATTCCTTAAATCTTGTTTATTTTGCCCTAACCCTTAAAAAAATGGTCAAAAATAATATTTTAAACAAAATTGTGTGGGACATGCTTATCCTAAGTTTTCTATTTTGTAAATATTACTTTATTATTTTCCATGCAATAAACCTTTTATTTGTTAAGCTTGCCCTAATTGTGGTTATTTTTCTTAACTATTTTATGAAGCACTTTAATTGTGACAATTTGTTTTGATCAATAGTTGATCTTGGCAAGATCGATGGTTAGTGCATGCCCACAATGAGAAAATGCATACTTTTTAAGTGAAGTGGGAAAGCACCTTTGTGCCATGTAGCCTTTGCTGATAGTGAGTCTCAAATGCATCACAAAGACTAAAAGCTTGTCAGAGCTTGTCAATACTTTATCAAACCTTTTTTAGAGTTTCTATAGAATTTTCAGAGCATATTTGATTTTCTGGCAATATCATTGGTTAAAACAATGTAGTGGGGTTCCCTTTTGACATGACATCATTTGGCTGTCAATCTTTACAAGATCGATGATCAGCACTTCATCGCTTCATCAAGATGCAAGGAATTTAACTAAAGTGAGCAAGTGCCTCATTGACATGTGGCATATGATGATGTCATGGAAGTAGTCTTTAAAAAGTTATGACATAGTTTGTGTTGTTGGTAGATTGTCAGACACGCTAGTGCAAAAAGGAAGCATTCTATTGGTTTGTGTAACTGAATAGGTGTCAAAAGGATGCATTTTTATTACACTATTGATCTTGGTAAGATCAATGAGAGGTGCTTACCCACATTATGAAAATGAGTGAACTTTAAGCAAAGTAGGGAAGCACCTGCACACCATGTGGCAAAGTGGGACTAGTTGCTAAAAGGGTTGCTGAGTGATGCCAAGCTAGAAAAAGGTAATGAAATAGAGTGTAGTAATTTGTAAATTGTGGCATGTACCTACCAGGTTAGAGATGAGTGTACCAATGGGGCCACATTTTTAATGGGTCTAATTGTAAACTATATTCATTTTCAATAATCTTCAATCTTTAGGAGATCAACGATTAGCACTTCACCAAATTATAAAAGTGCTCAAGTTTTAAGTAAAGTGAGGAAGTGCCCATTTGATGTGTGGAAAGGATTTTAGAACTTTAAAGTAGCCTTTCTATTTTTAAATAAATTCATGCGATGCTTTGTGATCGACAAATGAAATTTAAATCTGAGGCATGACGTGGAAAGTAATTGTTAGAGATATTAATGTTGTTCAAGGCTACTTCATGCAACCTTAATGATATAGTATAACTTCAAAATTTACCATTATTGAGCAACATAATTCCAAATTCTATGAGAACAATGGTTTCTAGAGCTAGGGCATGAGATTCTACAAGGTTTTCAACAATTTACACAATAATTCACTGAGGATAGAAAGCAACAATTAGCAGGTAAGTGGTATTTGACTCTTGAAAAAAAATTA
The DNA here is from genome assembly GCA_028749045.1 of Cupressus sempervirens. Taxonomy (NCBI): domain Eukaryota; kingdom Viridiplantae; phylum Streptophyta; class Pinopsida; order Cupressales; family Cupressaceae; genus Cupressus; species Cupressus sempervirens. The sequence goes on from CM053787.1 coordinate 974,140,826, forward strand.
AGAAATTATAATTGTGTGAAGTTGAAAATTAATATACCTCCTTGAAATTTTTTTTTTTGCATGATAGATTACCTAAAAGGATTTGTTCATGATGATTTTCTTGAGCAATTTCCTCCATCTATAAATGAATTAACAAAGGGTAGAGAGTTCATCCCTAAAAACCCTTTGTTGGTGGTTAGTGAGGGTTTCTATGTTAAGGCCAATTATTTAAGAGATGCACAAGTTTCATTAGGGGGTTTGGAACTATTCAAAAAATGGTTTGCAGAATGTAACTTGGACACCCCTCTGAGTAATGTGAGGAAATTTGACATTGGAAAATTGGTCATTCCTGGGGTATATTTTGATAGTGACTTATTAATTGACATGGCTAAAAAATACAACCCCATTACCATAATTGTGAAAAATCATGTTGGGGATAATCTCTTTAAGGTTTCTCCCAAATTGATCAAAGAAGTGTTCAAGCTCAACCCTAACCATGCTATCTATGAACAAATTGACATGGAATAATTCTAAGCTAGGTATGATGAGTATAGGGTATATTTGAGGGGAGAACTAATGCAACAATATTTTTTTTAGAATTGGGTCATTGTTTTTGGTTACACCAAATACCCTAGAGCCTTTGATGAAGAAATATTTTAATCCCAGGGCATAGGCCTTATATTTTTCCTTATGTAAAATATTTGGAATGGATGAACAAGACTCTATCCAAGGCTCTATCATCCTTATCATAGCTTAGACCCTACAATTTGGAATGAGCTCAATTCTTAATTTTGTTGCCTACCTTGCTGAGGAGATTCACAATGGTTTGATTAGGATGGCTCAAGGTAAGGTAAATATGCCTTTCTACTAGTATTCTCAATTGATGTATATATGTCTATATGAGGGACTAACTTTCTTCTCCAAGGAAATGAAATTGGAACTAGAAAGGATGGAGAGAAGCTCCTACTTTAGTAATGGAGTGCTAACATGACATGGGAAGTCACAGATGCCAACTATGTTAGAGTTGATAAGTATTTTGCCTCAAGGCTTAGACTACTTTTGAAAGGAGATAGTCATAGAATCCTACAACCTTTGTTGGAATTGATAAGACCCAAGGACCATGCCAAGGGGATTTTGGTCAATCATAATTGTGGGGATATCATCCCATACCCTATTCCAACTCTCATCAGAGTTTTGGCTTTTTGGGAAAACCCCATGTATTACCCTATCACGTGCCTTTAAAGATAGGAGTTGTAGAGTTATTATGGTAGATTGGGTCAATTGAGGAAAGGGATATACAAGGAAAAGGTAAAGGCAATTTTTCCCCTATTGTTACTATTGTACATAATTTTTTCTTTTTTTGAAAAAGGATGGAGAAATTTGAGCTTATTTTTGGGTAAATATCAAATGTCTCAATCTCATGCCCACTACATTGATTCTAGGTTGTTATATAGATAGTGTATTTCTGAGAGGATATCATTAGAAATGTATTTTCACTACAATAACAAGAGGTTAAAAAAGAAAAATGGGTATTTTTTAGGAAAGATTTGAAATTTATTAATGATTTTGACCCTAACTACAACCCCTTGGTAGACAAGAAATATTGGGGAGCCAAAATGAACATTTTGATGACCAATTTTTCTATGATAATGCAAACTTTGAATGAGAAGAAAGATATTTTAGCTAAGGCATATCCAGATAATCTACTAAGGTGGAAAGAAGAATAAATAGTAGAAAGGTTGTGACTTCAAGCCAATATACACTATGGAGAAGGGCTGGAAATGTGGTAGCTCAGAATATACAACACATTCCCCCTTATAAAAGGTCTAGATTAGAGAGTCCATCTAACATAGGTGCCCCTAAGAGATAGAGGTTAGAACATGGATCCTCCTCTCAAGCAAGAGAGTATTCACCATCCTAGACCCCACTTAGAGTAGATGATGAAGTATCTTTCATAGATCAACTAAAGAAAATTGGAGGGGAGGGAGACATAATTGTCACTACTGCTAATATAGAAAGGGGAGTGCTTGGGGAGCCTCTTATTTGATCCTTTGACCTCACTATTGCTGATTACAGAGGTAAGGAGATAGATCCCATTATTGCACAAGCATCTCAAAATTTTGTACATGATGAAAATTTTGTTAAATCTAGGGCTTTTGGACAATTTTTATGGACATAAAACATTGGCAATTTTGATTCAAAATGTAAAACAATGAAACAAGAGCAACCAAATAAATTGGACTTTGAAATTGAGGAGTTTAAATTTAAATTTTTGGAGGACTTTGTCCAATTAACACCTAAGGCTGGGAGGCAACTAGTTAGAGAGTCTAAAGTTTTGATTTTGCCTAAATGGGACATAGCTAATGCTATGCTTTTTTATTCCATTAGAAAGGAGAAGGATGTGTAGTATAAACCTAAAGAAGAAATATTACAAGCATAGAGGGGTGAAATCAAGCAATGATCACCAAGCTTTCGTGATTTGGTCTGTTAAAAAGAGAAATAAGACTAGAATATAAGAGATTTCAAGTGTTAAGCATGTGGTACACTCACAGTGTACATAGCAGATGAAGTAGATAGTGAGGAAGCCACCAAGATGAATAAAGAAGTGGTGGATTTCAGCTTAGTGGTTGTGGGGAAAGAAAAGTGTAAATTCTTAGAACTCAATGCAAAATTTGAAGAAGTATTGAAAGCATATGAGGAAAGAGGAAATAGAATGCAGCTGTTGGAAAATCAAATCTCCTAGTTGGATGAGCAACTCGAAAAGAGGAAAGTGGGAGAGTGCAGTAAGCCAAGGATTGTATATCCTTGGTCCCTAATTAAACCATTCAAATATACTCCAATTTTTGAGTTTCCTAATTCCCCACAGAGACCTTAGTTTTACATTATAGAGGAATTTGAAGAAGAAAAGAATAAATTGTGGGATTTATATGTCATGCTAAACACTTAATATGAAGGGAAGCTTAGGAAGACAATCTTATATTTAGTGGATAAGATTGATTGGCTAGTATTTTTTGACCAATTGGAAAGAATCCTAGAGATGTGGAGTGAAATAAGAAAAGATAAAGATACACTGAAGCCCATTGTGTGGAAATGGAATAAAAGAGATAATGATGTTACTTCTATGTGTATTTTTGTCATCAACTTATCATGTGATCAAATAGAGAATTTTTTTCATATAGTTAATGATCTGACAAAATATAATGAAAAAAGGATTTTTGTTCAAAAGAAAATAATTATTTGTCTTTCTATTTATATAGCACAAAAATTTGATCTCTTTCCCAATGCACTTAGAAAGATTGACAAAATAAAAGAAAAGGAAGAATGGGGAAAGGAATTAGATGATATGTTGTGTCATAGAATGAATAAGGTCATAAATGAAAAGGGGTGTAGACACCTAAAAATCCTTTAGAAAATAAAGTATTTTTATTTTCTGAAAAAGTCCTGATGACATCATCATTTATTAATTAATTAATTATTTAATTAATTAATTAATTTTTATGCCATTAAATCCCTTTATCTTAATTAAAAATATTTAATTAAGGAATCCCTCCCAAAAATGTTTAAATCTTATTTAAACATTATTTCCTTATTTATTAATTATTTAATTAATAAATTGACCAAAAATCCTAAAATAAATAAAAAATTTATTTTTTTCCCAAAAGTTGGCCAATTTCCTTATGACCAATAACCTCTTCCAAAATCTTCTAATCCTTCTTTAATTTTGATTAAAGGCTAATCCCATCATTTCCTACCCGTAATCCCAACTCAAAATATTTAATTAAAGTTAAATATTAATCCTCATGTTTATTAAAAAAGTTTTAATAAATATCTCCTCAACCCAATCCCTTGAAATAAATAAAACTTTATTTATTTTCTAAAAATCTAATTTATCCTCACCCTAAGAAGTTCTAGACTCTTCTAGAAAGTCTTTATCCTCATCCTAGGAAATTCTAGACTATTCTAGAAAGTCTTTATCCTCATCCAAAGTCTAGACTCTTCTAGAAGATGTCTTTAAACCTAATCCTAATCCCTTCCTAACCTTGTCACATTCCCTAAACATGGGTTAAGACTTACTAACCCAAGCCAAAGTTAACAAATATCTCCTCCTTCACCCACCCTCATTAAATGCCATCCACTTGCCTATCCCTAAGCTAATCCTAAACCATCCTAATCCATCCTCTAATCATTTGCACAAGCCTAAGCAAGATTAAAACCTTCCTAATCAAGTCCAAGTCGAATTTTCTCTCATCACCCTCAAAATATCTCAACCATAAAACTTTATGAAGTCCACTAGGTCATAAATGACTCTTACAAGCCCTTTTATTGCTCTTACAAGTCATTATGAGGGTCTTTATGAAGATTTTATCCCTTGAGCCTCCTTTGTTGACTCATCCTTCCCCTTTCCTCCATCCTCTCACCATGTGACATGTGTCACTCCTTGATTGGTTGTAAGGAAGCACAATCCATGTGCTCTCCTCTCATGCAATCTGAGCCCTCCATAAGCTTTTTCCCATCCTTGCATCTTAGCCCTCAATCCCTCAAGCCTCTTGCCTATAAATTGGATCCTTCCCCTTTGTAAAATAACACAATCCATGAAGTAAAGTCATAATGCCATTTTGAGAAGCCATTTTACATCCAAACCATACACTCACATCCAAATTCCAACTCCATTTGAAGCCCTTTTTGAAGCATAAGCTTGAGCATACATCCTATCTATTTAGACAAAGCCACTCAACAAGAGAGCTTCTCATTGAGAGAGTCCATTAATGGCTCATATTCTCAATTGAGAGTTCATCTTAGTCTATCTTGAAGTTTATGAATTTTGTTTAGTTTGTAGAAGCTTTATTTAAATTTGGTTTCTATTAGCATACTAACATTGCTCATATACATTTTGGCACGCTCGGTGGGACCCCGCATGGGTCATCTTCATTAGCTTTTTTTAGTCAAGTTTTGTATGTTATTTGCTGATTTTGGCTAGTTTTTCTTGTTTTGTGATTGGTAGGATTGTATAAATTGGTTTTGTAGGTCCACATGAGCATGAAGAAGACAAAGGAACTCATAATCTATCTCATAGTGTTTGCAGATTTTTCAAGCTTATAGGTGGACAAAGAACTTGAAATTATTCTTCCTCTTCTTGTCTATATTCTTCTTATTCCATCTACTTCTTCTTCTTCTTCTTGTGGGAGATCTTGGCCATTTTTTTTTAAGGAAGCAAAATCATACACACTTCCTTTTAGTGCTTAAAATGAACTCCCAAATCATACTTAAATCCATTGAAAAATTAAAAATTTGCAAGAAAGAAAAAATATTTTAACAAGTGAAACTAAACCAATCTAATCATTTGCATCCTTGCAACATCAAGGTTTTAGATGCATTCATGCAAAATTAGGAACACTTCATTTTTGGGAATTTAAAAAGAACTTCAAGTTTCCATTTCAAAAGGTTCAAAATCAACACTAAGTGCACACTAAAGTTCTTTTAAAAAATCTCATGAAAACTAAGAGTCCTAAATGGTTGCCAAAAATTGTCCTAAAAGCTTTGTTATTTGTTCGAAACAAATGTCTTATTGCAAAATCTTGAATGTTTCTTAGGATTTTCATGCATCAAAACAATCTAGGAATATCATTTTTGGGCTTAAAATATGCAAACTAGAACACAAAATTTTGAATGAAAACCAAAGTCCAAAGAGTCATTTTCACTTTTGAGTCTAAAACAATCTTGAATGATCTAAGGTTAAAACAAAGCACTTCAAAGTTCTTAAAACAACACACAAAATCTCAATCTTGAATGCTCAAAAGAAAACACTTGAATGTTTAACCACTTTTCTTTGAATGCATGTTGCTAAAATCACTCTTGAATGCCATGGATTAAAATCAAATTTTCCTTGAATGCATGATTAAAACAACAAATCCAATCTTGAATTCTAAGGATCAATTAACCATTGCAATATCAAACACTTCATTTGGAGCTTCTAAAAATTGAACAAAACAAATCTCTTTTCCACATGCAATCTAGGTAAAGTTTGATTTTTGGACATTTAAGAAACCTTGTTAAGTTAAAATACAAATTTGCAAAAATCAATTTGAGTAGTTCCTTGGACTCACCTCTTTTATAATCACCCATCAAATATTAACCATTGGTTGCAATCTCAGTGCCATTTATGGGGATGGGTCTACTTGAAAAAGGTGTTAAATGTTCCACAATCTAACTCACTCACTTGGTCTTTGAATTTTTACTTTAACTTTATCAAAATTTTTAAATGATCAAAACTCTAGATTAAATCGATCACACTTCAAGTTTGGGCACTAAAATTGAACAACAACTGACGTGGAGAGCCTCCGGGCGCGCGCTTGAAATCGAATCTAACACACTTTTGTTTTGGGCTTAAAACAAAATCACACTCAATCTTGAATGCCTTAAAGAAAATTAATCGATACTTGACGTGGAGGGCCTCTGGGCGCGCGAGTTTTCTTTTGTTGACCCTAACTCTTCTTATTGTTTTCATTCTTCGATCGATTTAATTTTGTTGGCACTTCAAGTTGGAATAAACATTGTATCTTAAACATGAGTGCTTGCAAAGTCTAGATCAGAAAACTTAAGCATCAGTTGGTAAAAGAACAAGCGTGTTTTTTAGCCCAAGGTCATCCAAGTCTTCTCTCCCCTTGTCGTCTTTCGAGGCCATCTTGGGTGCATAAGATTAGGATCTAAAACCTTGTTTCTTTTTAGGAGGCCTGCTTGGGGATTTCATCACCCCTTGGACGACCTCAACTCCAACGTTCTGGCGGAGTATAAGAATCGGAAGGTGAATCGAAAGACACCTCTCTTGGGATCAAGACTTTGTCACTCGGGCTAAGCCTCAAGGAACTTTATACCCTTGAGAAGTGAAAGAGGAGAAGTGGGTTACCGCTCCTCTCGGCTGTGTGACATCTTTTTGGTCTCATCTACGGATTTGGGCCTCACGTACCTTGGGTATATCGAGGACTCCTTAGGTAAACCAACTGTCAACCTTGTAGACAACCATCTAGGATGTTAATGTGTTTGAGGTGACTGATCAAAACATTTGTAGAATATACACACTCCTTGGTGCAAGTATCACTTTCTGAGAATCAAAAACTTCTATCTGGTTGTTTCTATCTATTGCTTGATCTTTTATTTTGTTGAATGAATGTTTGCCAAACTTGGTCAATCCTAGCTTAGGGCATACTTAGCGTAGTCACTGCCTATTCCAAAAGTTGAACGAGTTGAAGCAAAACAACCAAGATCTCTCAAGGCCAAGAAGATTCAGAAATTGATGTCAGAGCAACCCAAACCCAAACAAAAGTTCCACAAAGTTAAACTCAAACCATCTCTAGCATACCAAGAACTTTCAGCCAAGAGAAAAGAAATAACACCAAGCCCACGAATTGCCAAACTCCACAAAGCAGAGGACAAAGCTACCGACGAAGAACTTCAAGAGGCCTAGTTAGAGCGCACCATCAAATTTAGCCAACATCCAGGAGTTAATCCTGCTTATGCCTTACCAACTAGGCATGATTTCTATGATTAGACACCCTTGTTTCTCCACATCTTCTTGGATTAGATTCACTTTAAAGTCATCTTTGTAGAAAAGCCAGCCATCTTAGGTTATCCCCTTAAGCATTATTAGCTCATCCATCTCATTTAGAATCAAACCATCTAGCCAACAATCCAAAATCTGCACATCTAAGCTTTCAAAATTGTTGTCACTTTTGCCAAAAGTTTGCCACTCCTAAAATCTTCCAAATCCATCAATCTCACCAAGGTTATCCCTTTGACAGAGCTTTGTCTAGGGTAATCCAGCTTTGTCACTTGTTATCCCTCATCACCTTGAGCTAAAGGTTGGGATCCACAAGTGGTCAATCTCGTGTTCTTCCTAAAGGATCATCAGCCTATCCTTAAGTTGACACAATCACCACCAAGCTTGCACATAGGAAAGCAGACCTTTTGTGCTTTGGCAACATATCTTTGAAGTTAGAATCTCCAACCCAATCCTCCTTAGGTTTTGTCATATAGCTTTGCCTTAACCTAGGATATCATTTGCATAGAGAAGCCTTCCCCCTTTTGCATCCATCAACATTATTGCATCTCATCCCTAGGAGCATTTTTCCTGCCACCCGTCACTCGCTTAGCCAAGAAGAAAGAAATAATGGAGCCCTATCATTTGGATCGAACAGCCTCACCCCCCTTGAGCACTCATCCATCCTTCAGCCCAGAGAAAGCTATGCCATCATGTACTGACATTGAAGCTTTCATGAACCAACCAGGAAATGCAGTATTGGTAAATGCCATTATAGACAAGAACAAAGAGACAATCATGGCTAATTTTTGAAGGGAAAATGTAGGAACCTTTGACTTTGGAAGACCCCCTCCATTATTAGATCCATCTCACCCATTGTTTGGGCAGCTACCACCACCCATAGGCTCTTATGATCCAAATTATCCTCAATATATGCCAAAAGAAGAGCCTCCAGCCAATCCATATGATCCAACAGACCCAAACATACCATCATCCACCCAAGTTGAAATCTCCATGCCGCAAGCCAACCCAACCACCACCACTCCATCCTTGGTTTATACCTCTCCGCTCCAAACCCCCTTTACCCAAAATAGCTCACCGTTCACCCCCTTCACTATTGCTGCTGCTGCTCCCCAACCCAGCCTTCCAAATCAGTGCTAGCATCTTTGGCCAACCTCAGCAATATACAACAGGGATGCCACCCATGGGGCCAAGGAATCAACCTTTCATCACCCCCAGCTTGTTCACTACAGCCCAACGCACAATCCCATCATTTCCATTAGGTCTTGGGAGCTCAATACCATTATCCACAAATCTACAAGCTACTACCCTCACTCCACAAAGCTATCAAATCCCACAAGCTACTACGAATTTTCTACCAAGCTCCCAAGTGACCCCAGCCCCTGCCACCACTCTACCAAGCTTCCAAATCCAACCACAAAGCTATCAAACCCCATCAGTTCCATTCCCAAGCTTTCAATTCCCACCACCTCCACCACCAACTAATCCATTACCTCCAATTACCAACTACTTTTCAATGCCACTTCTAGGAGGTAATCCACCACCCCAGCCAACCACCAATTATTTGTAGATACCATCCCAAATGGGGGCACAACCCACATATATTGGTCAAACCCCACAAGCCCCCCGATCCTTTCCCCAAGCCTCTCAACCATCTTATACCTTACCTCCACAAAGCAATCCATTTATCCCACAGCCAGCTTATGTTCCTCAATCCCAACCTCAAATCCCATATCAACAGCAAGCCTCACAGCACATGCAGCAATATGCGCCACCTCTCCCTCAGCAACCTGTCATCCACCATGTAGCTGCCCAAACAATGTACAATCCCTATCAGAAAATCCCTCATAGCCATCCATATTCAGTGGCCCCCTCCAGCACATACCTACCTCAAGGCACTCCTACATTGGGGGCACCCCAGCCATCACCTATCAATTCAGAATGGGAGCAAATGAAGATAGCTCTGAAAGCCATCCAAGAAGGGAATGATCCGAAGACATTCAAGTTTGAGAATGTGTGTCCTTACCCATTTGACAGAGCCATTACCATGACACCATTTCCCAAACACTTTGAGGTACCCAAATTTGACAAATTCAGAGGAAAAGGAGACCCTGTCACACATATCAAAGAATTTTACATGCACTGCTAGGACGTAGCATACAATGATGTCTTCCTCTTGCGCCTTTTTCCCAAAAGCTTAGCTGGACCAGCTCTTGAATGGTTTTATAGAATCCCCTATGGCACAATTAAAAACTTTGCTGAATTATCTGAGGCATTTGTAGCCCAATATGCCCATCTTGTTGAAACAGAGCTATCAATAGTTGATCTTGTCCACACCAAGAAAAAAGGTGGAGAAAGCCTTGCCGAATACCTACAAAGATGGCAAACCCTTACCACCTGCATATCCTGCACCTTGCCAGAATGCCATGTGGTGAAAATGTTTATTGATAATGCCCATCCTAGCTTGGCTCACCACATGACCATGAACTGTTTGCAAACCTACAAAGATATCAAAGAGAAAGGAATGATCCTTGATCAAGGACTCATTAAAGATGGTGTGGTCAAGCTTTACAAGGAAGCCAACCAAAATCAATCACATTCCAATGACAAGTCTAGGTATTGGAACCAAAACAAGCATGTTGCAACAGATGGCGTCACTAACACCAGACATGTGAATATTGTTGGTCCTTCTCACAACCAGTCCAACCCACCATATCAACCAAAAAATCAACAAGCTATCAACTACCAACAACAGAATAACCAAAGCTATCAAAACCATAATCCAAGACCCAACTTCCAAGGGTCTAGCAATCAAGCTAATGCCATCAATGTAGCTGCAGGACAAAAGCCTAGATTCCAACCTACACCTAAAAACTATACACCCCTTGGTGAGCCATTGGATGTCATTTTTGAGAAATTAGTCAAAGAAAACCTCATCAAATTTCCTCCTACCCAGCAAATTGACCCAAGCCAATCCAAAGCTGCATGGTACAAAGATAATGAGTACTGCAAATTTCATAGGGTAAAAGGTCACACTACCCTCAGATGCATGAAACTGAAAGACTATGTGCAGGACCTCATTGATCGGAAGGAAATCACTGTTGGTGCCCAAACCTCTCCCAATGCAGGCTTACAGATCTATCAAAATGCTTTTCCTCCACACCACAACCAAAATCTTGGAAAAGCACCTATCCAAACCAACAACAACAACACCAACAACCGTCAGCCAAACCAATAGCATGGGAAGAACAATGACCACACTTCATCCTATATAGACTATGGTAGCCTTATAGGTTGTATATCCGAGAAAGCGCCTTTCGTCAATGTTATCAATATCCAAGGACCAAACAATGAGTGTGCAGTCACCACTCGAAGAGATCGATTTAACATTGCAGGCCCACCTGTTACACCAACACCATCAGCTCCATCAAAAAGCCAGTACAATATCTTGGAACACCTTGGGAACATGCTAGCCCAAATCTCCATTTTAGACCTTCTTCGCACTAGTCCTGTGTACAAGAACATCCTTGACAGTGCTCTCATAGAATCTCGTGTCCCTTCTGATATCAATGCTACTGATTTTCGTAATCTTGTTGGACACCTCTCATCCTCATGTGCCCTATTGTTCAAACCCACCGACATACCCATGGTCGAGATAGATCACACCCTTCTGCTTCGCATAGCCATCATGGTATCCAACTTTGCTGTAAAAAGAGTAATGATAGATAATGGATCAGCCTTGAATATTTGCACCCTAAAATTCATAAAACAAGCTGGGTATACTAAGGCGGATATCATCAGTGAGGTTATCACCATCAAAGCTTATGACAACTTGGAAAGAACCACAGAAGGAACTATTTTGCTGCCAATCAAGGTTGGGCCAGTCATCCAAGAGACACTCTTCCATGTTATTGATCTAAACCTACCATTTAACATCCTCCTCGGTCGCCCATGGATTCATGCCATGAAAGCCGTTCCATCCACTTACCATCAGTGCATCAAATTTCTGCATCAAGGCACTGAGGTAACCATCCATGCCGATCCAGAACCCTTTGCTTACTGCAATGCGGTTGAAGCTTCATATATAAACCATTGCCCTAGAATTGATATTGGCACATCCATCGCCAGCTCATCCCACATTTATAATGACCCAGAAACCATCCTTGCCTCTACCCTGTCTACCGTGAAGATCAATAACAAAGGTTGTGGAGAGTATAGTCTGTCAGATGCATTTGTTGTTGGGGCACTCCCACTTGATCCACATGCCCATGGACGACCGACATATCACAAAGCTAAAGAGGTTCCACCTCCTCGATACAAATAGTTTGGCCCAACAACCTTTGTATCCTCAAAAATCCCTCTTCATGAGGAGCTCACTCCAAATATCAACAAATGGTTACATAAGGATGCACCTCAAAGAAATCAAGCACGCCTTGATCACTTCAGCCAAAAGTATCCCCAAGAACATAAGCTCATCACTGACAAATGGAAATATCAAGGTGGTGGTCTAGGACCAGAAGAAAGAGGCATGCAGTGCCCCATCGACGCACACAAGTGGGAATCAAAGTCAGGTCTTGGCTTTGGCATACCCACAATTGGAGGCACCAATGAGAATGGTCATGCTTTTTTAAACATTCATCGCAACCTTGTCGAAATCGAAGACATTCCTGAGGAAGTTGAAAAGAGAGCCTATGACGATATCCTAGACCAAATCTCTCTCAGAGACTCTGTTCTCCAAGAACTATCCATCCACCTCATTGACCTACCACTCGCCCATCCACAACTCATAGATTGGGACCAACCAAGTGTCATACACATCGATGAGTTCACATTAGAGAAGGCACTTCTAAGATCCATGGGAGCTGAAACTCCTCACAAGAAAACAAAGCCAGATTCTGCCTATATCTACAAGCTAGATCCCAAGGGGTATTTTGGAGAAAATCCCCAACCTAGTTCTGATACACCCAAAACTGGAACTAAGGTGAATCTGAGACTAGCTAAGGCAACGAAGAGAACCCCTCAGCAAGAAAATCTTGAAGAACATGAGGATTTAGCATTGCCTCCTCAAGATAATCGACCAAAGGTGTCTTCTATTCTAATTGAGGATACTCGAGAAGTCAACATTGGTTCATCAGAGATCCCCAGACTTGTTCACATTGATGCATCCCTATCACAAGACCAAGCTGACCTCCTCTTTGAGGTCTTAAGAGAGAACATTGGTCGATTTGCATGGTCATATCAGGACATGCTAGGACTTGATCCAAAGCTTGTAGTTCATCATCTTGCAGTTGATCCAAAGATCAAGCCCGTCAGACAAAAGCTTAGAAAAATGCACCCCAAGGTGGCATTATTGGTCAAAGCTGAATTAGAAAGAATGTTAGCTGCTAAGGTTATCCGACCTATCGACTACTCAGAGTGGATCTCCAACATGGTCCCTGTCACTAAACCTTCCACTGACATCAGAATCTGCACTGATTTTAGAGATCTTAACAAAGCTTGTCCAAAAGATGATTTTCCCTTGCCCAACATAGATATGGTTGTAGATCTTACAGCTGGACATGAAATTTTGTCCCTCATGGATGGATTTTTTGGGTATAATCAAATCAAGATTGCAGAAGAGGATCAGCATAAGACAGCATTCACTACCCCTTGGGGAACCTTTTGCTACAACATGATGCCTTTTGGCCTAAAGAATGCTGGGGCTACCTATCAAAGAGCTATGACAACCATTTTTCATGATCTCATCCATAGCATTTTGGAGGATTATGTGGATGATATCTTGGTCAAGTCTCATACCTTCATGGATCATCTTGCTGACCTGGAGAAAGTCTTTGATAGGTTAGCCAAATATCATCTCATGCTGAATCCCAAGAAATGTGTCTTTGGGGTCACATCTGGCAAGCTTCTAGGTTTCATAGTTTCTAAATGAGGTATAGAGATCGACCCCAAGAAGGTCAAGGCTATCTTAGACATGCCTCCTCCCCAGACACTGCGACAACTTCGCTCTCTTCAAGGAAAGCTCCAATCTGTTCGGCGCTTCATCTCCCAGCTTGCAGATAAGTGTACACCATTTTCACATTTACTAAAGAAGGATGAGAACTTCAAGTGGGATCCTTTATGTCAGCGCAGCTTCGACCATCTCAAGCAGTATCTCATCAATCCCCCTATCTTGGTTCCACCAATTCCTGGTCGTCCCCTAATTTTGTACATATCAGCAACACCTACTGCTCTAGGGGCACTTCTAGCACAGCTTGATGACTACAAAAGAGAAAGAGCCATCTACTACATCAGTAGAACCCTAGTTAGTTATGAACTCAATTACACTCCTATGGAAAAAGCTTGTTTGGCAGTTGTCTTCTCAACTCAAAAACTTCTCCATTACATGCTAAGTCATACCATCCAACTAGTCTCCAAGATTGACCCTCTCAAGTATATGCTCTCTAGAACAGCACTTACAGGCCATTTGGCCAAATGGGATATGCTCCTTAGTGAATTTGACATCCAGTATGTGGATAGAAAGGCAATCAAAGGGCAAGCTATAGCAGATCACCTAGCTGATGCACCTCTAATAGATGCTTATCCATTGATCACAGAATTTCCAGATGAGCATATCTGTCTAATTGAAGAACAACCCCCATGGAATCTTTATTTTGATGGCTCATACACATCTCATGGATCAGGGGCAGGAATATTGTTGGTCACACCTCAAGGAGATTACATTCCAAAAGCCTTCAAGCTACAATTCCCTAGCACCAACAATATAGCTGAATATGAGGCCCTCATAGCAGGATTAAAGATAGTTGTAGAATGGAACATTGTTGAGCTACAAATCTTTGGTGATTCTCAGCTCATCATCAAGCAAGCCCTAAATGAATATCAAACCAAAGATGAAAAGCTATTACCCTACAAAGAGCTATTTGATCAGCTAACCCAACATTTTACAAAGCTTCAGTTTACACAAGTGCCTCGAATACAGAACAAAGTAGCAGATGCTATGGCTACTATAGGCTCACTCTTTGAAATTCCCCAAGCAGCTACACAGTATGAGTTTTTAGTGGAGTAGCTCCTCACACCCGCCTATGCGAATGAGGATTCAAACAATGTTTGTATCTTGGTTGGTCCCCAATCCCCTTGGTACCATGAGATTCACGCTTACCTTAACGATGGTATCATATCCCCTCACCTCACACGTACCCAATGCCAGAACCTCATCCGAAAATCATCCTGCTATGTTATCATAGCCAATACCCTATATCGTCGGGGTTATCACGATACTCTCTCTCGATGTTTAGACCAAAATGAGGCTGCGATGGTGTTAAAGGAAGTACACTCTGGACTTTACGGTGCCCACACGAGTGGTATTGACCTAGTGCGACAAATCCTTAGAGCAGGCTACTATTGGCCTACCATTGAAAAAGACTCCTGTGACTTTGTCAAAAAGTGTCTCCCATGTCAGCAGCATGCAAATCTTGTACACGCTCCAGCACAGGATCTACAGCCTATTGCACCACCTTGGCCTTTCGCTTGTTGGGGCCTTGATCTAGTTGGAACTATCACACCCCTCTCATCTAATGGACATAAATGGATAATAACAGCTACAGACTATTTCACTAAATGGGT
Organism: Cupressus sempervirens; assembly: GCA_028749045.1. Classification (NCBI taxonomy): domain Eukaryota; kingdom Viridiplantae; phylum Streptophyta; class Pinopsida; order Cupressales; family Cupressaceae; genus Cupressus; species Cupressus sempervirens. The sequence goes on from CM053787.1 coordinate 974,155,980, forward strand.
GGAAGCAGTCCCCCTAGTCTCAGCTACAAGAGTTCAGGTCTCCAAGTTCATCTTGTACCACATTGTTTTCTGCTTCGGCATCCCATCCACCATCTTCACCGACCACGGAGGTAACTTTGAAAATCTCAACATGGAAGAATTATGCACTTCCCTCCGCATCCATCATCGCTTTTCTAGCCCATATTTCCCACAAGGTAACGGCCAGGCAGAGGCAACTAATAAAACCCTCCTCAAAATTCTAAAGAAAGTTGTCAATGATTCTGGCCGTGATTGGCACCTACAAATAAATCCAGCCTTATGGGCCTATCGAACTTCCTTCTGTACATCCACAGGCACAACTCCATACTCCCTAGTCTATGGTGCCGAAGCGGTACTACCTATAGAGGTTGAACTTCCCTCCTTGCACATATCTTTGCAAGGGCAAATATCAGATGAAGAATGTAGAGTAGCTCGACTCACCCAACTAGATCTTTTAGATGAAAAGCGACAACAAGCCTATGATCATCTCACAGTCTATCAAACTCGTCTCAAAAGGAATTTCAACAAGAAGGTGCTTCCATGACACTTTCAGCCAGGTGACATGGTCCTCAAAGAAAACATGAAAGTCCAAGTAGATCGAGAAAAGAAAGGCAAGTTTGAGCCTACATGGCTTGGTCCTTATGTTGTCACTGCTTCCTTTGGCTCTGGAGCTTATCGGCTATCTACACCAGAAGGAGAACTCTTGAATGATCCTACTAACATCATTCATCTCAAGAAGTTCTATGCTTGAAGATCCTTGGTATACCCAGCTTTTGAAAAATACAAAAGAAAAAAATAGTAAAGGGAAACAAGCGTCCAATGGTGAAAACTTGGCAATTCAAGCACCTTGGATAGGTACCTTGGTGAAAACCTGGTAATTCAGGTGCCTTGTGTACTAAAGACTAATCCATTATCTATCACTATCCTATCCCTCATCCATTCACCCACCATCCCATTAGACACACTTGCTTGTTCCCTTGATGTTCCAACCAAATATCCAAAATCTGATGAAGCTTGTAAATACCTCCTGTACAACTTGTAAAATCTTGTACCAAAGCTTGTATTATACCTTGTAAATCTCGTACCATACCTTGTATATCCAAATCTTGTCCAAAGCTTGTTCCATACTCCAAATTGTAGATAATCTTGTATCTAGCTTGTATCCTATCACATGCACCCAAAGAATTCCATTTTCCTTAAGCTTTTCGCAAACCATGTACCTATCCACCTATCAACAATTATAGACATCCCATCCTTCACAAACATTTCCATCTCACAAAAAACCAAAACATGAAAAAACTTGTACATTTGTAACATATCTTGGTCGGTCAACCTGTACATCCTCTTTAACTTAGTACCATTGTATCTATCTAGCTTTCATGTCATTTCATCCTTGATCAGCATCTTGTACACACCACACAACTTGTTTAGCTATTTCAATGCATCCTTTAGCTAGATCTCCTGTCACCAAAGTGTTATCCTTCTTAGTTCAGCTTGCCAGATGCACCACTCATCCCGATCCACCAACTTAGGTGCTCTCCGATAGGTCCTTGCAGGATATAGCTTTCCTCAAGTCTAATCTTGGTCCGTTAGTACCTCGTCCTACCCATCTCATTGGCAAATGACTCTCTTTTGGATTTTCACTTTCTTTTGATTTGGAATCTCTCCTTTTGGGTCTTGAAGTATCTTTTCCAAGCAATCTCGTTGTTCCCTCCTCAAGGTTGCCATGATCTTCCATATCATGGTATGCTGTGAATGGGGAAATTAGAGTGTAAGGTCTTGATCAAGTCTTTCTTTTGTTTTTCTTTTCTGCTTGTGGGTTACCCAGTGTCGGTTCCGCACTGCTTCCTCTGGGATTCATGTGTGATGCTCGGGCAACCCTTGCGTGTTTATTTCAGGTCAGTTTGTCAGTCCTCTGGATAGTTGGTGAATAGGCCTTGATGTTCTTGGTAACCTTGGCAATTAACCAACAGTCCTATAGCAAATCTAGTGCTCAACTACATGGTGGTACTTCTCTTTGAAGTATCCCCCCGCTCAAAAAGCTTCAATGGTTTTCCTTCATCTCCATTATCCCCCATCCATATCTAGCATCTGTCTCTCCTACCCCAACTGATGCATCAGTATCTCTTTGAATCACTCATCACTCTTAGCTTTAGGGATCCACAATCCTAGTCTTAGGGATCCACCAATCCAAATCAACCCACCAAGCCTCATCTTTTGAGATCCACAATCCTAGTCCTAGGGATCTCCGAAACCCATCTTCCGCCAATCTAACTCTTTGAAATCTTGTTGCATCAGCTTTATAATCCCCTTATCCATCTCCCTATCTTGGATTCTTTTTTATAGCGCTCCACTCCTTCATCCTCTGCAATCCCTGAGATCTTAAGCTTGCTTCCTCTTGTGCCTCTGATTCTCCCTTTATCATTCTCCCATAGTAAGAGTTTGAGCTAACTAAACCTCTTCTCTTAATCCAATCTGAGTCTCCTTTCTCATCCCAGATTCTTGTATTTTTCAAGAAGCCACCAAGCCTCGCTTTCTCTCCCCGCTGCCTTCTTGAGGGGGCATCTCATAGTCCATTTTCTCCTCTTCTGCTCTAGCCTTGGGCATCTTATTTTCTTATCTTTGATGTCATGCCACTTGCGGCATCACATCAAAGAGGGGCAAAATGTAGACACCTAAAAATCCTTTAGAAAATAAAGTATTTTTATTTTCTGAAAAAGTCCTGATGACATCATCATTTATTAATTAATTAATTAATTAATTTTTATGCCATTAAATCCCTTTATCTTAATTAAAAATATTTAATTAAGGAATCCCTTCCAAAAATGTTTAAATCTTATTTAAACATTATTTCCTTATTTATTAATTATTTAATTAATAAATTGACTAAAAATCCTAAAATAAATAAAAAATTTATTTTTTTCCCAAAAGTTGGCCAATTTCCTTATGACCAATAACCTCTTCCAAAATCTTCTAATCCTTCTTTAATTTTGATTAAAGGCTAATCCCATCATTTCCTACCCCTAATCCCAACTCAAAATATTTAATTAAAGTTAAATATTAATCCTCATGTTTATTAAAAAAGTTTTAATAAATATCTCCTCAACCCAAACCCTTGAAATAAATAAAACTTTATTTATTTTCTAAAAATCTAATTTATCCTCACCCTAAGAAGTTCTAGACTCTTCTAGAAAGTCTTTATCCTCATCCTAGGAAATTCTAGACTATTCTAGAAAGTCTTTATCCTCATCCAAAGTCTAGACTCTTCTAGAAGATGTCTTTAAACCTAATCCTAATCCCTTCCTAACCTTGTCACATTCCCTAAACATGGGTTAAGACTTACTAACCCAAGCCAAAGTTAACAAATATCTCCTCCTTCACCCACCCTCATTAAATGCCATCCACTTGCCTATCCCTAAGCTAATCCTAAACCATCCTAATCCATCCTCTAATCATTTGCACAAGCCTACGCAAGCTTAAAACCTTCCTAATCAAGTCCAAGTCGAATTTTCTCTCATCACCCTCAAAATATCTCAACCATAAAACTTTATGAAGTCCACTAGGTCATAAATGACTCTTACAAGCCCTTTTATTGCTCTTACAAGTCATTATGAGGGTCTTTATGAAGATTTTATCCCTTGAGCCTCCTTTGTTGACTCATCCTTCCCCTTTCCTCCATCCTCTCACCATGTGACATGTGTCACTCCTTGATTGGTTGTAAGGAAGCACAATCCATGTGCTCTCCTCTCATGCAATCTGAGCCCTCCATAAGCTTTTTCCCATCCTTGCATCTTAGCCCTCAATCCCTCAAGCCTCTTGCCTATAAATTGGATCCTTCCCCTTTGCAAAATAACACAATCCATGAAGTAAAGTCATAATGCCATTTTACATCCAAACCATACACTCACATCCAAATTCCAACTCCATTTGAAGCCCTTTTTGAAGCATAAGCTTGAGCATACATCCTATCTATTTAGACAAAGCCACTCAACAAGAGAGCTTCTCATTGAGAGAGTCCATTAATGGCTCATATTCTCAATTGAGAGTTCATCTTAGTCTATCTTGAAGTTTATGAATTTTGTTTAGTTTGTAGAAGCTTTATTTAAATTTGGTTTCTATTAGCATACTAACATTGCTCATATACAAGGGGCATGTACTATATTGGGCAATGAATAATGAAGAATTTGTCAAAGTAAAATTGTTTTAGAATACTATGAGAAAACATTTTGTTGAAATAGAAAATATAGGAAGCATTGTAATAAAAAAGTAGTAGGAGATTTTAACTTTTGATTGGGCTAATGACACTATTTCCAACAAGTGGAAGGAAGAAATTTTGTCTTTAGAATAGGTGGCAACAAAAGAAGAGGATGTGGGCCAGGAAGGAGATCAAATAGATGAAACCATAGTAATGGAAACAAAACAACCAATCACAACTGTTAGCCCAAAAAACCAAGTTGATGATGTGGCAACTGAGGACTCAAAAGTAACTATTGCCTTAATAGTTCATGATGATGAAGATGGAGAGCCTTGAGTTGGAGTGAACATACATGAAATAGAGACAAATAAATCATTAGCAAGCCTGATGGCCACATATTATGAGGAATTAGAATAATAAAAGAGAAAATCATGAAATTTGTAGCATCTAAAAGTGTAACAGAAAATGGGTCCAGTAAAAGAATATTTTGATGTAATTTTTTTTCTATTGTATAGATTTTTGTTTTTTGTGACACCAATAAATGTAAATATCTTTTTTATAAGAGACAACTATCAATTCTCTACACCTAAAGCTTGTTCCATCTCACACTATATAAGTGAGATTCCAAGGTTAGAGAAAGGGTTTGAATTGTTGTATAATTTTAGTTTTTACTAAGTTGTTTGGTCTAGTCTATCGATGCAACCTTTGTGATGTATTTTCTTTGCCAATATTTGAGAATACATTAATGTTATAGGATATTAATGCCTTTTCTTGAGTAATTCTAAGTTATTTCAATTTAATAAAAAATTCAAAGGAAATCAATACAAAGATGAATTTTCCCCATATCTACTCTTGTTGAGTCTTGTCTCAATTTTTATTACCTAGTTATTTTGAAGTTGCATGAGAAAATCTTGCCCAATTGAATGTATTTAAATCAAATTGTATGTTAATTCACTATATCTTTTAGTTCAAGGAATTAAGTAAATGCTTCAGTGAGATTGATAGGGTTTCCATGGTAATAGGAAGAATATCTATAAGAATGATTTTCAGTAAGAATTGTTGATAATATTGATTGTAATGCAATAAGTTAGATCTACAAATTGAATGGACTCCCAATCCCAATGGATGAGGCATTGATCTATTGATTTAGTCTTTAGATGAAAGATCATGAAAAAGCATCAACCCAACATTATAACTTAATTTTACTTTATTTTTTGAAGAATGTCCATGTTTGTCAGCACTTGTTTGCATTGAATCTTTGAGTCTTAGCTAGCTACTATTGCCAAAAATACTTGTAAACCTAAGAAGAATTGTGACCAAATCTACTTTAAGTGATGTGTTTTATGGTAAATTTTCATGGAATGAACAAAATATTTATATGGCATTAGATTGAAAATCTTCCATCCCCTAGGTATACCCACCTTGGTTCTGCAAAGCCTAAAGAGTAGAAAATTTGTTTGATTTTGTTGAAGTTGGTTCTAGATATAAGACACATACAATTTTTTATGTGAAGTAGTTGATCCTTAGATTTTTTTGATATTTATTATCTTGGTATTAAATATTTTGTTTCTTAATAGTTTAAAAACACCAAAAAAATGGTGACTCCACTAGGGAGTTTCTTAACACATGCTTATGTATAAGAAGTATTGCAGTTTCTTTGGTCTTGGTTTATACATGTTTGTTAGATCTTTTCAGTACTGCTCGTGTTTATAGTGGGCTTATTTAGTGACAAACCTTGAGAATTTTAAAAAAAAACCTAGTACCAGAAGTGTACACTGATGTATAAAACCCTTATAAAGTGTCTTATTTGTCAAGCAAGAGTTGCAGTCTTATGTTCTTTGTGATTGGTTCTTCTGGGTGTCAGATATTTTCATACTGTCTTGTGTCTTTCCCATGAAGTCAAGAATTATTTTATTGTTATATGTTCCCTAGAATAGGGTGGCAACTTAATTAAGGTTTTGAAGGTAGTTCTTAGTTGATGAGTAGTAAACATGGCAGACAAAAGGAAAAATGCAAGAGCCTACACAAGAGCCAATCTTGATCTATGATTGTGTACTGATCTACACCAAGGTGGTAGAAAGAACTAGAACAAAAAGAAAATAGATGTAAATCCCACTTGGAAACCAAGGGATAGTGCCTCAGTAAACTCTCAATATCAACTAGTGGTAGGGAGAGAATTTTCTTCATTAAGCTCTAAATTAGAAACCACTAGATTCTTAGGAGGTGTATTTGGCACCCCATTGCAAGATGAAAGGGCTTATTAGGAAAAGAATATGTCTCCAATGGAAGATACCTACCATATACTAGATTTAATAGATGAAGTGAATCATAGGTTAAGATATAATAGTGCAATGGAGAATCCTTTTAATCCCAGAGTAGTGCCATATGTGGAAACAAACCTTATAGATCTAGATGATCCTACTGAGTTAGAGGCCACTTCTATAGATTGAAAAGAAGTATACTCATAAATAAATATTTTAAAGTAATAGGTTGTAGAAGAAGAAGCTAAACATGCTCATTTAGAAAAGGAAAGAGAGCAAGCCACCCTAAATTCTATTGTTGAAAGAGATAACTTTCTTAGAAGGATGGATGGCTTAAAGGAGAAAAATAAGAAATTAGAAGAAAGGACTTTTGTCCTACATACTAATGTCTTTGGAGACATATATAGCTTGAGATCCAAGATTCAAGAACAAGGAAAACTACTAAACCAAATGCAGGAACTAGTCATATCTCAAATCTAACCCTACAAGCCTATTCAAATAGATCATGTAGAACCTACTTTCAAATAGATAGATAAAGGACAAGGAAAAGCTATAGGAATCCAAATAAATGAGCCTCAAATTATATCAAGTCTATAAACACTCCCATGTCCAAATTAGATCTAGACCTAGAAAAGGCTAGGAAGGAGAAGGAAGATCTTGCTAAATAGCTTGAAAAGGTTGAAAATGAAGCTCAATCTCCAGAAACTAGAAGAAGATTCAATTTATCAAGTTTAACTCTACTTTAGCCTCTTGGCCCGATTTGTCCCCTCAAGTTGCTACTTCTATACCTACTTGTGGACCAATGATCTCTAGTTAGGCTATGTCTCAATCTAACCTAGTATCATCATCCACTACTAGCATTCAAATTCCTACTATTTGAATACAACAATCCCAAAATGTTGCTCATAATCAGGCCAATAGAGCAAGCACATCCAATACTACTAGTTTTTAGTAGAAACCTTTATATATATATATATGGAAAAATATAGACAAATATCATTTGTAGGGATTCCTAGTTTTCCTCACCCCATATCTTTTGATCTAAGAGACAAAGTTGTCAAGTTCTCTGGAAATAATGTTATTACTAGTGAGGAGTACTTGAGGATTTTTATAGATATGTTGAATGATTTTGAAATTGAACATGAAGATGTAGTGATAAAATTGTTTTTACATTCATTGACTGAGGATACTAAGGATTAGTTTAGAAGATTACTAGATGATTGTATTATTTCCTAGAATGATTTGGAGAAGTTGTTCAAAGAGAAATATGGAGATAATACTAATCTTGGTTTTATGTTGAATGTTTTCAATAATATCAAGAAGAATCCTAATGAATCTGAATTTGATTTTAATGTAAGATTCTAGAAGGGAATATACTAATTGTTCTAGGTCATGAAACTAAATGAAGATGTATGCTTTACAACATACTTTAATGCTTTTGATAGCAAGATGGCTTATCAGTTGAGGGATAAAGAACCTAAAACTCTAAGGGATGCTTTCAAGTTTACAATAAATATTGAGAATAATAGAAAAGCATCTAGTAAGCTAGGGAGCATAGATGATCCAAAGTTGTTTAATCCTAAGAACAATAGGAAGGAAAATTATAAAATTCCTATAGGTAAGAAGCCTAAAGAACCCACAATAAGTCAAGTGTTGGACTTGCTAAAAAAGATGAACCTAAAAAATTTCAACACACAAAAAGCTAATGTTGGTGAAAAGGCTCCAGTGAATAATAACCATTTTAATAGACAACAAAGAATGCAGAATTACTCCTATACTACTTAGTGGAAAGATGGTAAGCCAATTTGATCCTCTACAAAGAAGTTTAGTTAATATGAATGATGATGTACCATGGTGCATTATATGTCAATCACCTCACTCTTTAGATTACTATGTGGTTTCTCAGTCATTTGCTTTAGATCAAAATGCATAAGATGAGAAAGAAGAAGAAGAAAAAAGTCATGATGATGTAAGCTATAATATGGTTAGCATGTGTGATGATTGTGTAGATTCTGATTTGGAAGAACCTAAAAATGATATTGCAAACCAAAGAATTGCCTACCAGTTATATCATCAACAAGTGTTCTTAGATAATGAAAGTTATGGTGAAGATTAGGTATGTGTTACATCTTTTGAAGTTGACCATGTAAATTTAAGAATGCCTTCTCAAGAGGAAATTGATAGAATCTCTGTAGAGATGATCTCTCAAGTTCATAGTAATTACAATTTGAGAAACATAACACTTAATAATGATGCTAGGAAACCTTCTAGCATATTCATAAAGGATACTACACATAAAATGAAGGATGTCAATAAGAAGGCTAATGTAGAAACAACTAAGGTTAAAGATAGCAAGACCAAGAAGTGGGAACCCAAGAAGAAAGTTTAATTCCAAACAAGTGAGACAATAAAAGAAACTATACATGAGAAGAAGTTAGGATCTGATACTGTCAAGCACATGATAGTGCTTGCTGTCCAAAAGACTTCTATCCTAGGTGTTATTGTAAAACCCACTATGTCTAAACCTATTGATATGATTTCTATGTTATCATAGATAACTATCAAAGTTCCTTTGTTTGAATTATTTATAATTGATGAACATAAAAGTAAAACCTTGTCATGGTTAGGTGGGATAGGAAATAATAAAAACATTGTTGAGCAAAGTGTCATTTAGAAAAACCTAGTGGTGGTAGAAGATAGTAGTATTATATCCCAAATTCCTCAAATGTTTTTGGATGATTTATCAGTAGCCTATATAGAAAATATTGACCCATTCTTTTTTAGTTTGATTATAAAAGGAAAAACTTTAAAAAATTGCATGATAAACTTAGGAGCCTCTAATATCATCATGCCCTTCAAAGTAATGAGAGCCTTAGGATTGGAAGTAGATACTAGAAGGGTAGATGTAGAGGTATGGATGCTAGGGAACTACCAGTCATAGGTACTATCAATGTATTCCCTTTTAAACTAGTTGCATACCCTGAGGTAGAATTGACTATGTCAGTCCTTGCAGTTGATATTCCTCCACATTATGAAATGTTGCTCTCTAGAAAATGGAGTGCTACTATGGGATGTAGCTTACAATGTGACCTATCCTATGCAACTTTTCATATAGGAGATAAGGTTGTTAAAGTAGACAGAGAGCCAAGGGTCAATCACATTTTTGGGGAAGAAATTGACAAAGATTTTACTTGTTTCTTAGACATTGGTGTAAATGCATTTAAGGCAGAGCTAATTATTCAAGAAGTTGAGAAATTTCCTACTATAATTGAGCATGAAGTTGAATGTTATATGGATTCACCAATTTTGTGGAGCATGTACTTTGATGGGGCCACTCTTAAAGAAGGTTCAAGGGTAGGAGTAGTTTTTATTTCGAAGGATATGTCATGTGCATGAATTTCATAGATTGAGGTTCATAATAGACCTTCAATACCAGATAATATTGAACATTGGCAAGTTTTTGAGGATGATAAGGATATTTTAAATTTCATGCTAAGTGAAGACAAGAATCATGGTCAAGAGTTGGACTATAGTGATCTAATTGAAACCACAGATGGTAAGGAAATAATTTCTGGTCAAGAGATCATACGATTGAAAACTAATAAAGTGCCTAAAGGGTTAGTTGTTCTAGAAAACATGTTTGAAAACCAAGATAGGGTAAAGCCTGGAATTAGAGATCACAAGCCTCAAGAACTTGAAGAGATAAACCTAGGTACTATTAAGGCTCCAAAGAATGTTACATTGGCCAAAACTTGTCATCTAAAATTAGATGACCTTTGATTGATTTGTTGAGAAAATATAGAAATGTCATTGCATGGTCTTATGATGATCTTAAGGACTATAGAGAAGACCTATTCCAACATGTTATTCCACTCAAAGATAATATTAAACACTTTAGACAGAAGCAAAGACCTATAAATCCCACCTTAAGCCCCAAAATGCAAGAAGAATTGATGAAGCTAAGGGATGGAGGGATAATCAAACCAATAAGGCATTCTACTTGGGTTTCAAACTTGGTACCTATTCAAAAAAGGAATGGAGATATAAGAGTGTGTGTAGACTTAAAAAACCTAAATGTTGCTTCCATAAAGGATAAATATGATTAAAAAACATGGAGGCTATGTTGCAATAGGTAACTAGCTCTGAGTTGATGTCTATGATGGATGGATTCTTAGGATATAATCAGGTCCTAGTGAAAGTAAATGAAAAATTCAAAACAACTTTCACAACTCCATGGGGTACATATGTATATGTTAGAATGTCATTTAGGTTAATTAATGCATGAGAAAATTTCCAAAGGGCTATGGATGTAGCCTTTCTTGATTGCATAAATAAATTTATGGTAGTGTACCAAGATGATCTTACAACTTATTCCAAGAAGGCTAAAGACCATTGTAGATACTTTGAAAAGATATTTATCAAAGCCTTGTAATATGGAGTGTCCTTAAACCCTAAGAAATGTACATTTGGGGTAACTAAAGGTAGATTACTAGGACATATACTCTCAAAGGATGGAGTAAAGATAGATCCTGAGAGAGTGGTAACCATTGATAAGGTGCCTAAGGCAAAAAATGTGAAGTGAATACAATCTTTTTTTGGGTGAGTTAATTTTTTAAGAATATTTGTTACAAATTTTGCTGAAATTAGCAAACCTATTTCAAAAATGCTCAAGAAAGGAGCTACTATTAATTGGATGGTGAACCTTCATAGGCCTTTCAAGATATTAGGACTACCATAAAAAATGTTCTAGTTCTTAGAACCCTAGATTACACTAAGTCAATGCACATATTCTCTTTTACATCTTTTCACATTGTAGCTATAGTCATATTATAGAAGAATGAAGAAGCATATGAGTAGCATGTTGCATTCTTTAGCAAATCCTTGTAGCATGTTGAATTGAAATATGAAATAAATGAGAAACATGTTTATTCCTTAACGAAATTTGTTAAGGTTTTTAGATGTTATTTGGTAGGTGCCATTGTCATTGCATTTGTACCTAGTGCAGTTGTTAAGGACATATTTTCTCAGTAGGAGGTGTAGATGGATCAATAGGATCCAAGAATTTAATATTGAAATTTAGATTACAAAACTAGTAAGGGGTCAAGGGCTAGCTAAACTTATGGTTTAGTCCAACTTGGATGCTAATCAAATAAATTTGGTAATAGATGACTTGACATCAAATCTATGTGATATGAATCATTGTGAATGGTATACTAATGTTATTCATTATTTATAAATATGGAAGCTCCTTCCCATTTGACTGAAAATGAGAAAAAGAAACAAAAAGTTGCAAGCTATCAGATATATCATTTTTGAGAATAATTTATGGTAGAGAAACTTTGAAGGAGTCCTACTAAAATGTGTTGATCAAGAGAAATCAAAAGAGGTATTGAATGAAATGCATGCTAGAGTCTATGGTGGACATTATATGGCTAAGACCACTACACACAAATTAATGAGAGCTAGATTCTAGTGGCCTTCACTTTTCAAAGATGCTTAGGTAATGGTCAGAAATTTTGATGCCTATCAAAGATTTTTAGGTAAACTAAAATTCTTAGGTAACACTCTGTTTAAGCTAGTTGAAGCTCAAGCACCATTGTTGAAATGGGGAATGGATTTTATAGGTGAAATCTCTCCTAAATCTAGCACTAGTTATTCATGGATCTTGGTTGCTACTAATTACTTCACAAAGTGGGTGGAGGTAATTCCAACAAGAAATGCAACTAGCAAGGTTGTTAATAATTTTTTGCTAAATAATATCATTTCAAGATTTGGTTTTCCTCAAAGGATTGTTATAGATCATGTAATTTTCTTTAGATCTGAGGATTTTATAAAGTTTTGTGATAAGTATGGGATAACAAGATCAACATCTTCTCTGTGTCATCCACAAGGGAATGGACAAGCTGAATCCACAAATAAAATCTTGTTAAAAGTAATAAAAACAACTTTAGATGATAACAAGAAGGCCTAGGATTCCAAGTTGCAGCTAGCAATATGGGCTAACAGGGTGACTATGAAGAAAGCCATAGGTGTAGCACCTTTGACATTTTGTATAGGATCCAGGCAAGGATGCCTCAGAATAACCTTGTGGGTTTGTATAATTACATTCAAGTGTATGATGAAGACATCATTGATGATAGGCAAGAAAGGTTAGATGAGTTAGTTGGATTGACTAAGACTAGGAGAGAAGAATTTCAAGTTGCAATTATAAGTCAAATCACTCTATGACAAAATAATAGTGAGCAAGAAGTTTCAAATTGAAGATTTGGTCCTCATGTGGAATGCCAAGATTAAGGATAAGAGAAAACATGAAAAATTTGATCCAATATGATTAAGCCCCTATCTAATTAAAGCTACATGGGGAGAGGACTCTTATACTCTAAAGGATCTATCAAGCAATATTCTTGAATTGCCAGTTCATGGATAGTTCTTGAAGAGGTATTTTTTTTAAAAATACGTGTTCCTTCCATGAACATTAGTTTAGGTTTTTTGTACATTCTGTGAATCCTTTGTTTTCTTGTATATCCCTTGTATATATTTTCTTTCTAGGTGTTGTTTCTCTCTCAAAAGTTGTCAAAAGAAAGATGGTCAAGTTTGTGGTCTGCTTCTCCCAGGGATTCTAAGCCCTCATATGAATTTTTTTTTTTATTGTCCCTAGATAGAGCCATTGTTGGCCTGGCTTTTCACCATTTTTATTTTATTGCACCTAGTAGTGAAAAACCCTATAGTTTGTTAACCTCGTAATGGTTTTTGACAATTGAGTGCCAACACACTTAATCACATTCTACATTGGAGCCGATTACATCATGTATGCTGAGCCATAACATGAGCTAAGTCAGAAAAGACATTAGCTGCCGAGTGATCTTCAGGTGCCGAGTGAAGATCAGGTGCTGAGTGAGTATAGGTGCCGAGCATGATCCAAATACTGAGCATCATTTAGGTGCTGAATCTTAAAGGATGTCGAGCAAGATAGGAGCATGTATAGAAGTCAAGTTATAGAAGGTGTCAAGAATTAGGAAGCAGTAAGTGCCGAGTAAGACAGAATTAGCATATGAGTTTGAAACTTCACAAACTCAGATGTAAAACATTTTCATAGCTGACATAAGACAAATCTCAAAGGATCTAAGTGATAAGATCAAATCATTTATATTTCCTATGCAATCTACATGCAGCCAATAAGAAAAATGGAGAAGGCATGCAACAAATAAGTGATGTGCAAGGAATAAGAAAATATCAGAGATTAAATATGAATCATAGATCCATACCTAACCCTAAGTCTTCGAGTGTCTTTATAAGGAAGATGAAATCAGATTAAGATCAGAGAGAGAGGTGAATGAAAAAGGTGCATAAATAACACTATTTCACAGAAAAGAGTATCAAATCTCAAAGAGGATCAAGATCATAGAAGAGCAGATCAAGTGCTTATATTTAGCAATCGAAGGATTGTAAGCCATCAAGTTTATGATACCTAATACTCTTTATCCATTGTATTAGAAAGTAAATTATATGATGATAGGTTAGCTTAGTAGCTATTTTGTAAATCCTTTCAATAGGTGATTAAATCCTTTAAGAGGGTAAAACTTCATGTAAAGTGTTTGAAATCCTTTAACCAGTTCACTATTGATATAGTGTAAAGCCTTTGACAGGGCAGGCCTTTAATAGGGAAGACCATCAGAAGTGGTTAAACATTATTACTGTAGTGATTTTGTGGGTATCATCCCCACCCCAATTTTACCTTCTTATTTCAGGAGGGTTTCTGGGTTACCAAATCTTAAGTGTTATGTGGTGATGCATATTTGTTTCTTATGATTGCTTAATGTTTATATGCATGCAATTTACTTTTAGTTAAGAAGTTTTAAAGGTCAAATCACAATACTTCTGATTCACGCCCGCCCTCCGCCCCCCTCTCAGAAGCATTATTTCTAATAAGATATTCCAACAATTGGTATCAGAGCTTAGTTTCTCTCAAAGAGAATCCTAATAGCTTGGAGGAAAAGATCTAAGGATGGAAGTCTTCAAACTTGGAAAGATCATTGAAAACTAGGTAATAGATGTGCATCTTGCTCTACAAAAGGTAGAGGAAGCTAGAGTGGAATTAAGAAAATCTTTAAAAAGAAGAAAGGAGATAGCCATAGCTGAAAATGACATACACTACAAGGAGATTGATACCACACAAGTGTTTTCCAATGGAGACACTAAAGAATTTGATGCAGCAATAGTAGAACTAATGGAGAAAAACAAAGATCAAGCAAATGAGATAAGATCTCTCAAGATGGAACATGAATCATAGGCCATAATGTTGTGTGAAATCATTGAAAAAAAGAAAAGAGTAGTTGAGGACAAAGTCATGATGGAAGATGACAAAAGAAATCTTGCAAATAGACTGGAAGAAAAGAGTACTGAATTAACAAGGATCTCAAACATGCAGATGGATACATTTGCTCAAATGATGAACCTTCATCATGAACTTAATATGAAAGATATTGAGATCTCTACTCTGAGGATGCATAATGAACAATTACAGAATGAACTAAACAGAGAAAAGGAGATAGCAAAAAATCTCAACAAGTCAAGCAAAGCTGTAAAATACTTTGAACAGTTACTGAAATTCCCAAGATCAACCCATGATACATCAAGACTTGGATACAACAGCACTAAATTTGGAGAATCATCAAAGAGTATTGAGAAAATAAGTGACAAAGGTAAGGAGTTTAAACCCACTTGTCATTTCTGTAATAAAAAGGGACATACTGCTAATATTTGCAGGAGTAGAAGAATCAATCAGTATAACACACATAAAAGCAAGAGTTACTGTCACAAGTGCAAAATGCAAGGACATATGACACAAGACTGTAGATTCAAAATCCCAAGACCACAAAGATTTTATGGACATTGTCATAACTACAAGAAATATGGACATAGGTCATTTGAATGTAGATCAAAGCCCATGTGGAAATCATATCAACCATAAAAAGAGAATGAAAGTCACTACTATTGGGATTACAATACCAGGTACAATTATCACTATTGCCAAGAATATGGACATACACCCCAAAATTGCATAAGAACACATTTCAAGGGAAACTATAAAAGATGGTTGAGTTAAACGACATGTTTCAGTTGCTTGAAAACTGGTCATAACAACAAAAACTATCCAACAAGGTCCAAAGCACCAAATATTGATGCCAACAAAGGAAAGGAAAAGATTGATTTCATAAGATGACAAATGAACAAGACTTGGAAGAAGAAAGATGAGTGTAGTACATCAAGCAAAGGGATCACTTCACCTAATGGGTCAAGTGATCACACTTCATCAAACCAAACATAAGGGAGATGTATGGGATTGATATACAGAGTTATATCATACATCAGTCCCAAGAAAAAGAAGCACTAAAAAGAAGAATTAAGCATAAGATAAGATGCTAAGACTAAAATTGAACAATGATGCTGAGTCATCTTTGGATGCTGATTGAAATTGTTTTGGATGCTGAGTAAGTATAGCTGCCGAATGGATGCTGAGTTGAAAAACATTTGTGAGCCAAGTAACAGGTGTAGGTACTAAAATGCATTAACTAAAAAAGTTTCCTTTGTTGTTTAAAAGTAAAATTTGTTTCATTCCTGAGTCATTCAAATGAAGAGCGATTATTTCGAGCACGTTCGAGCAATTTTCAAGCTTTCAACTAGTGATTTGCAGCAAATCAACATCCACCCAAGTGATCAAAGTATCTATTCAGGTATTTCCCACAAGTGCCAAATTTTACAGTTTGAAAAGTTTTTCTTTAAATTCTTAGAACCCTAGTTCGGATAAAAATGGCGACAAGCTCAAAAATGACCCAAGAGAAAATGAGTCATGAAATTCAACTTGTCAGCAACAAAGTTAAGTAACCTGAGTTTAGACCAATACCAGAGGTTGCATACAAAAATGATCCCGTTGGTGCCCTATTTGCCATTCCTGAAAAAGTCGTTATGGTTCAGGATGTGCAAAAATCCTACAACTATAAAATAGGAGTAATAGGTGATTTGGAAATCTTCAATGCCTATGAAAAACTCTTCAAAAATGGTATTCTGAAAGATGAGTTTTCTATCATAGAAAAGAAGGGTTTAACCAAAGCCCTTGTTTTCCCAATCATATTAAAAAATGAGTTTATATGCATTATACTCAGCAAAATCCACGATGGATCATTCTAGTTAGAACAAGGGCAAGTTAAGATTACTAAGAAAATTGTTCATAGGGTTACTGGTTTTCCAACCCTAGATCGGCCAAAAACATTGAGGAGCGAAAAGAAGGAAACAATTGAGAAAAATACAGGTTAAAGTGGAACAATAGAGGAATGACCATAGATATTGTTACTGATCCTCTTTTAGATTTTGCTGTAAGGATCATATCACATAAGTTCTACCAATCTAGTAGGTTAAATAGTGTACCCTGCATAGCAGTTGATGTTGCATACAAACTTGTAAAGAAAGACCACACTTATGATCTTGTAGAACTCCTGTTGCAACAGATTAATGAAAATCTTGGAGCTATTAGAAAATCCAAGGGAGCACAGTGCAAATTTGGTTCAGTGTTGGTTTGCATGTTCTTCTATGTAATGAAGGAATTCCCTTCATTTGGAAAAGTCAACTGGAGTCAAAATAAAATAATTATTGATCAAATTAATGATTTCATTGCACAAATGGGAGATAGATTTGATGATCAAATGTCTATCTATTTTGAGGATTTCAAAAATTCAATGAAGAATAGAATGAGAATACCAATCTCACTGGTAGAAAAGCATATAAATGACATATGTTTTCTTGTTGATATTGATTACACCTACATACAAGAAGTCCTTCCTAGAACAAGATGGCTAAAACCATTAGGATATGAGCTTGATGTTGACCAAGCTTCTGCAGCCATCACAAATTTACTTGTAGAAGAAATGGACAAATTTGCCAAGGCATTTGGGACATATGACACTATAAAATCAAGAGTTGTGACAAAACTCAAGACAACCTCAGTAGTAAAGAAAAAGGACAAGTTGGTAACATAGATAAATAAGAAATTTGGTGTTGAAGAATCAAGTGCAGCAGATGAAGAAGAAGAGATCAGTGAAGGAGAAGAAGAAGGTGACCCAGAACAAGAGCCACCTGAACTGACTCAAAAACAAGGTGAAGAGAAATATTAGAGTGCCGAGGAAACAAAAACCAAGGAACCACCTATCAAAGGCAGAGTCATTAAAAGGAAAAAAAAGACCTCTCCTACCTCTCAGCCCTCACCAAAGAAAGCTATCGTCCAAACACCAAAGAAGCCAACAACCAGAGCTACAACAAGGGCCTCTACCCAAAAGGCTAAAGAAGAAGCCACAAAGAAGAAAAACACAAAGTCATAGGAAGAGCCAAAGAAAAGGAAAAGATATGTGGCCCAACCTGATACTGATGAAGAAGATCAGACTGAAAAGGTAAGTCCTCCTAAATCTTCAATTGATATATTATGTAAGAAGATTAGGAATAGAGACCTAAATGAAATAAAAAACCTTGATTTTAATAAGTTCAGTAAAGAGGAACAAAATAGCATAGAAGAATTAGTCTATGCATTTATGGCATAGTTCAAGTATACACCTCTTGAACTAGATGGACAATTGCCAAAGGAATTGTCTAAAATTGTAGAAGATAGATGGCATTTCTGCCTAATGATGGAGAAAGAAATGAGGGAATCAAACCTAGAAAACTTACTGCTTGATTTGACAAAAGAATAGGTAACTCAAGCAGTCAAAAGGCATAATAAAAGGTTTACATGCAAATATAGGGCATTCTCCATCCTGCAAAACAAGATTGAAGAAGTTGTGTAGAGAACAAGAGTATGGAAAAATTTGTACAAAACATTTGAAGATGTTCTTGAAGAAATATACAAAGAAGAAGTTGTTGCCAAACTGGAAGAAAGAAGGAAGAGAAGAGAAGAGAAAACTGAAGAAGAGAAAAAGGTTGAAGAAGAGGAAAATAAGAAAGAAAGAGAGGAGGAAAGGAAAGATGAAGAAAAAGGAACTGATGAACAACAAATTGTATAAGACACACATCCTTCACCTCCTAGCTCACCTCACTCACCTACCACACCTGTAGAAATCATAAAGATTAAGGATTTTGTTGACACCACTTGTCAAAACATCAATCCACTAATTGCAGTGGATCTTACCAAGATCCTTGACCAAATGAATCTACAAGCACAATTATGTACAAATCCCATATTGGTTAGTGTGGATAGTCTTCAAAAGTCAGTAGATAAACTTAAAGAGGTCAAGGTGCCATTACAAAAACCACCTCAAATCACTCAAACTACTGGACTTACATTTCTACCACCTCCATCACCACCAAGATTAGGCACTCAAACTCATCAGGAGTCGAGTGCAACAATAGAGGTAATCATAGGGACAATAGCTTAGACAGTGAGTACACCCCCAATAGTAGTAACACAATAAGAAGAAGACAAACAAGAAGAAGAGGATAAGGAAGAAACCTAGAATAAAGAGGAGTTTTCAATACAAACTTTGGTAGAATTACCAAAAATAGCAACTCCCACCAAATCCAGTCATGAGCAGAGTACTGAAAAGATAACTTTACATGTCAGTACTCCAAGTTCAAGTTCTACAAGGGTAGCCAGGACCATCCATTATGGTATTCCTGAGCTTGATGAAGAAATCAAAATACTCTATTATGATTCAAGCACTCTCACTGAGGAAAAGATGAATGAAATACAAAGTGCATTGGATAAGAGGAGGAGACAAGAGGAATGAGAAGAGACTAAAAATACAAGTAGGCAATGAATGAAATAAAAGATATATTCATGGATGCTTTTAGTCTTCAACCTACATATGCAAACAAGCCAATACTTGTGCAATTATCTAATATATTTGATCAAGTAAATAATGAAGACCATGATACTAATGCAAAACTATTGGAATGGTTAGAAAAGAATTTTTTGGGAAAAGTCAACCAGAAAATAGCTAATAACATAATTTTGGGATAGGTTGACCTAGCCAAGAAATTAGAAAATGTAAAAAGTGTATTTGGAAACATATTTTCCCTTTACAGCAAATTGTGCAATTTTTCCAGGTTCACACATGAAATAAATCAAAAAATTTTGAATCTTGAGAGTAAATTAAAACTCTCTAGCATGTAACTACCTTATGATCCTACATAGAGTGCAACACAATTTTCTCATACCTTACACACTTAGAGGGAATTAGCTGTATTATCAGCAGAAGAGGCCACTATCAAAGAAAAGCTGATGCAAATTCAAGCCTCCATAACTCCTCACTTAGAAGTATTGCACAAGGAGCAATTATATGCAAAAATAGTCTTGAAGAAGGATCCCAATATTTCAACACATGAAGGACTTTTTGATCTCGCAGCAGAGCTTGCAATCCAACAAAAGTCATTGGATATTGCCTTAAATAACTAGGATGCAACTCTCCAAATACTCCTTTAGGTAAACAAGACATTTTTGGCCAAACATGGCATTACTATTTAGGACCCTTTCACATAAGTGTCAAAAAAGGGGGAGAAAAGATATAAAGGGGGAGATATAGATATTATACATAGGGGGAGATAATGAGTTAATGGAGGAGCATAATACATAGCACAAGATAGCACAAATATTGGCACAATCAACTCAGGGGGAGTTACCCTAATTCTGAGGTATATATACATTTTGCACTTTTGAGTAAGGTTTTTCAACCTCTGTATATATCGAGTAAGTTTAGTACATGTACTCATAAGGTCAGTTAAGTGTTTTTGTCACTCATGTCTAAGGGGGAGATTGTTAACCCCATAATGGGTTTTGACAATTGAGTGCCAACACACTTAATCACATTCTACATTGGAGCCGAGTACATCATGTATGCCAAGCCAAAACATGAGCCGAGTCAGAAAAGACATAAAGTGCTGAGTGATCTTCAAGTGCTGAGCAACTTTTAGGTGTTGAGTGAAGATCAGGTGCCGAGTGAGTACAGGTGATGACCATGATCCAAGTACTGGGCATCATTCAGGTGCTGAATCTTAAAGGATGTCAAGCAAGATAGGAGCATGTACAGAAGTTGAGTTATAGAAGGTGTCGAGCATCAGGAAGCAGTAAGTGCTGAGTAACTCAAAATCAGAATATGAGTTTGAAACTTCACAAACTCAGATGTAAAAATTTTTCATAGCTAACATAAGACAAATATTGAAGGATCTAAGTGATAAGATCAAATCATTTATATTTCCTATGCAATCTACATGCAGCCAATAAGAAAAATGGAGAAGGCATGCAACAAATAAGCGATGTGCAAGGAATAAGCAAATATCCGAGATTAAATATGGATCGTAGATCCATACCTAACCTTAAGTCTTTGAGTGTCTTTCTAAGGAAGACAAAATCAGATTAAGATCAGAGAGAGAGGTGAATGAAAAAGGTGTGTAAAGAAAACTATTTCATAGAAAAGAGTATTAGATCTCAAAGAGGATCAAGATCACAAAAGAGCAGATCAAGTGCCTGTATTCAGCAATCGAAGGATTGTAAGCCATCAGGCTTATGATACCTAATACTCTTTAGCCATTGTATTAGAAAGTAAATCCTATGATGATAGGTTAGCTTAGCAGCTATTTTGTAAATCCTTTCAATAGGTGATTAAATACTTTAACAGGGTAACACTTCATGTAAAGTGTTTGAAATCCTTTAACCAGTTCACTATTGATACAGTGTAAAGCCTTTGACAGGGTGGGCCTTTAATAGGTAGACCATCAGAAGTGGTTAAACATTATTACTACAGTGATTTTGTGGTTATCATCCCCACCCCAATTTTATCTTCTTATTTCTGGAGGGTTTCTGGGTTACCAAATTTTAAGAGTTATGTGGTGATGCATATTTGTTTCTTATGATTGCTTAATGTTTATATGCATGCAATTTAATTTTAGTTAAGAAGTTTTAAAGGTCAAAGCACAATACTTCTGATTCACCCCCCCTCTCAGAAGCATTCTTTCCAATAAGACATTCCAACAATGTTATGTTCTAAAATCTTGAGAAATTAGGTTAAAACCTCAGGTGAAATTTGTTGAACTCCTTAAAACCTTATTTATTTTTCCCTAACCCTTGAAAAAAGGTCAAAAATAATATTTAAAAAAAATTTGTGTGGGACACACTTATCCTAAGTTTTCTTTTTCACAAAGATTACTTTATTATTTTCCATGAAATAAACCTTTTATTTGTTAAGCTTGCACTAATTACACTTTTTTTTCTTAACTGTCTTATGAAGCACTTTAACTATGATAGTTTGTTTTGATTAGTCATCAATCATGGAAAGATTGATGATTAGTACATGCTCGTAATGAGAAAATGCATAGTTTTTAAGTGAAGTAGGAAAGCACCTTTGTGCCACATAGCCTTTGCTGAAAGTGGGTCTCGAATGAGCTACAAAGACTAAAAGCTTGTTAGAACTTGTCAATACTTTGTCAGACATTTTTTAAAGTTTCAATAGAATTGTCAGAGCACATTTTTTTTATATTAATATCACTGGTTAAAAGAATGTAGTGGGGTTCCCTTTTGACATCACATCATTTGGAGATCAATCTTTGCATGATCAATGATCAATGCTTCACCACTTCATGAAGATGCACAAAATTTAACTAAAGTGAGCAATCGCCTCATTGACATGTGGCATATGATCATGTCATGGAAGTAGTCTCTAAAAGGCATGATGTAGTTTGTGCTATTAGTATATTGTTAGAAATGTTGGCATTAAAAAGGAAGCATTCTATTGGTTTTTCTGACTGACTGGGTCTCAAAAGAATGCATTTTATTACACCATTGAAATTGGTAAGATCAATGGGAGGCACTTACCTACATTATGAAAATGAATGAACTTTAAGAAAAGTGGGGAAGTGACTACACGCCATGTGGAAAAGTGGGACCAATGGTTAAAATGGTTTTTAAGTCATGCCAAGTTGGAAAAAGGTAATGAAATGGAGTGTAGTAATTGGTAAATTGTGACATGTACCTGTTAGGTTGGAGATGAGTGTGCCAGTGGGGCTGAATTCTTAATGGGTCTACTTGTAAAGTATAGTTCTTTTCCATGATCTTCAATCTTTGGAAGATCAATTATTAGCACTTCATTGCATTATAAAAGTGCTCAAGTTTGAGGTAAAGTGGGGAAGCACCCTTTTGACAAGTGGCAAGGATTTCAAATATTTAAAGTAGCCTTTCTAGTTTTAAATAAAGTCATCTAATGCTTTGTGATTGATGGATAAAATTTAAATCTAAGGTGCAACATGGAAAGTAAATATTAGAGATATTAATGTTGTTTAGGGCTACTTCATGTGACCTTAATGCTATAGTATAACTTGCAAATTTACCATTATTGAGCCACATAATCAAAAATTCTCATAGCACAAGGGTTTCTAGAGCTAGGACACGAGATTCTACAAGGTTTTCAGCAATTTAAAAATCAATTCACTAAGATTAGAAAGCAAGAATGGTGGGTAAGTGGTTTGTGACTATTGAAAATTAAGAAATTATAATTGTGTGAAGTTGAAAATTAAGATGCCTCCTCGAAAAGAATTTTCTAGCATGACAGATTACCTAAAAAGATTTGTTCATGATGATTTTAGTAATAAATTACCTCTATCTATAAATGAATGGACAAATGGTAGAGAGTTCATCCCTAAAAACCCTAGATTGGTGGTTAGTGAGGGTTTCCATGATAAGGTCAATTATTTAAGAGATGCACAAGTTTTAGTAGAGGGTTTGGAACTATTCAAAAAATGGTTTGTAAAACATAACTTGGACACCTTGCTAAACAATGTGAGAGAATTTGACATTGGAAAATTGGTTGTTCCTAGGGTATTTTTTGATAGCGACTTGTTAATTGACATGACTAAAAAATATGACCCCATTACCAGAATTGTGAAAAATCATGCTGGCAATAATCTCTTTAAGATTTCTACCAAATTGATCAGAGAAGTGTTCAAGCTCAACCCTAACCATGTCATCCATGAACAAATTGACATGGAAGAATTCCAAGCTAGGTATGATGAGAAAAGGGTATATTTGAAGGGAGAACTATTGCAACAATATTTTGTAAAAATTGGGTCATTGCATTTGGTTAGACCAAATACCCTAGAGCCTTTGATGAAGAAATATTTTAATCCTAGGCATAGGCCTTATAATTTTCCTTATGCAAAATATTTGGAATGGATCAAAAAGACTGTATCGAAGGCTCTATTGTCATTATCATAGCTTAGGCCTTGGAATTTAGAATGAGCTCAATTCTTGATTTTTCTACCTACCTTGCTGAGGAGATTCATAATGGTTTGATTGGGATGGCTCAAGATAAGGTAAATAGGCCTTTCTACAAGTATTCTCATTTGATGTATATTTTTCTATATAAGAGAGTAACTTTCTTCTCTAAGGAAATTAAATTTGAACTAGAAAGAGATGGAGAGAAGCTCCCAATTCAGTTATGGAGTGCTAACATGACATGTGAAGTTATAGATGCTAGCTATGTTAGATTTGACAAGTATTTTGCCTCAAGGCTTAGACTACTTTTGAAAGGAGATAGTCCTAGAATCCCATTACCTTTTTTGGAATTGATAAGACCCAAGGACCATGACAAGGGGCTGTTGGCCAGTCATAATTTGGGGGATATCATCCCATACCTAGTTCCCATTATGATCAAAGTTTGTGGCTTTTTGGGAAAGCCCCATGTATTACCCTATAATGTGCCTTTAAAGATAGAAATTGAAAAGTTATTATGGTAGATTGGGTCAATTGAGGAAAAGGATTTACTAAAAAAGGTAAAGGCACTTTCTTCCCTATTGTTACTATTGTACATGATTTTATTTTTGTTATAAAAGGATGGAGAAATTTGAGCTTATTTTTGGATAAATATCAAATAGCCCAATCTCATGCTTGGTACATTAATCCAAAGGGATTTTATAACCTCCTTAGAGAGAGAACTAAAGCTAAGTCTATTATACATATAGTGTATTTCTCAAAGGATATCATTAGAAATATATTTTCACTACAAGAACAAGAGATCAAAAAAAAAAAAGGCTAGTTTTTAGCAAATTTTTGGATTTTATTAATAATTTTGAGCCTAACTATAACCCCTTGGCAAACAAGAAATTTGGGGAGCCAAAATAAACATGCTAATGAACAATTTTTTTGTGACAATGCAAACTTTGAATGAGAAGAAGAGTATTTTAGCTAAACCATATCTAGATAAATCTATTAAGGTGGAAAGAAGAATAAGTAGCAAAATGGTTGTGACTCCAAGCAAAGACACACTATAGAGAAGGGCTAGATATATGGTATTTCAAAATATACAACACATTCCCCCTTACAAAAGGCCTAGATCAGAGAGTCCATCTAACACAAGTTCCCCTAAGAGATAGAGGTTAGATTAGGGATCTTCCTCTCAAGTAGAAGAGTAGATGATGAAGTATCTCTGAGAGAGAAGCTAAGGAAAATTGGAGGAGAGGGAGACATAATTGTCACTACTTCTGAGTTAGAAAGGGGAGTGCCTCCTATGCCATCCTTTCACCTTACTATTATTGATTATAGAGGTAAGGGGATAGATCCCATTATTGCACAAGCATCTCAAAAGTTTGTAGATGATGAAAATTTTGTTAAATCTAGGGCTTTTACACAATTTTTATGGAGGAAAAACATTGGTAATTTTTAGGAAAAATGTAAAACAGTAAAAGAAGAGAAACCAAATAATTTGGACTTTAAAATTCAAGAGGAGTTTAAAGCTAAATTTTTGGAGGAATTTGCCTAATTAACACCTAAGGCTAGGAGGAAGCTATTTAGTGAGTCAAGAGTTTTGATTCTACCTAAATGGGACATAGCTAATGCTATGATTTTTGATTCCATTAGAAAGGAGAAGGATGTGCATTATAAAATGAAAGATGAAATATTACAGGCACATAGTGGGGAGAAATTCAGAAATGATCACCAAGCATACAAGAGATTTTTAGTCCTGAGCATACTAGTACACTCACAGTGTACAAAGCAAATGAAGTGGATTTTGACAAAGCCACCAAGATGACTAAAGAAGTGGTGGATTTAAACTTACTAGTTATGGGGAAAGAAAAGCATAAATTCCTATAACTCAATGTAAAATTTGAAGAAGTATTGAAAGCATATGAGGAAAGAGGAAACAAAATAGAATTGCTGGAAAATCAGATATCCTAGTTGGATAAACAACTCAAAAAGAGGAAAGTGGGAGAGTCTAGCACACCAAGGATTGTATATCCTTGCCCCCCAATTGAACAATTCAAATCTACTCCAATTTTTGAGCTGCCTAATACCCCATAGAGACCCGAGTTTTACATTGTAGAGGATTTTGAAGAAGAGAAGAATAAATTATGGGAGTTACATGTTGAGCTAAACAATCAATATGTAGAGAAGCTTAGGAAGAAAATCTTATATTTAGTGGATAAGATTGATTGGCTAGTATTTTATGACCAATTGGGAGGGATCCTAGAGATGTGGAGTGAAATAAGAAGAGATGAAGATACACTGAAGCCCATTGTATAGAAATGGAGCAAAAGAGATAATGATGTTACTTCTATGTGTATTTCTGTCATCAACATATCATGTGGTCAAATAGAGAAATTTTTTGATATAGGTAATGATCTAATAGAATTTAATGAAAAAAGGATTTCTTTTCAAAAGAGAATAATTATTTTTCTTTCTAAGTATATAGCAAAAAAGTTTGATCTCTTTCCTAGTGCAGTTAAAAAGATTGACAAAATAAAAGAAAAGGAAGAATGGGGAAAGGAATTAGATGATATGATGTGCCATAGAATGAATAAGGTCATAAATGAAAAGGATCATGTACTATGGGCAACAACTAATGAATAATTTGTCAAATTACAATTACTTTATAATACTATTAGAAATAAATTGTACTTTATAATAAAAAGCAATATGAGATCTTAAATTTTGATTGGCCTAATGATACTATTTTCAACAAGTAGAAGGAAGAAATTTTGTCTTCAAAATAAGTGGCAATAGAAGAAGAGGATTGCGGCTAGGAAGAAGATCAAACAGATGTCACCTCAGTAATGAAAATAGAACAACCAATTACAATTGTTAGCCCTGAAAACCAAGTTGGTGATGTGGCAGCTGAGGACTCAAAAGTAACTATTACTTTAACAGTTCATGATTATGAAGATGGAGAGCCTCGAGTTGGAGTGAAGATACATGAAATAGAGCCAGCTACATTGTTAGAAAGCTTGATGGCCACATATTATGAGGAATCAAAATAATGAAAGAGAAAATCATGAAATTTGTAGCATTTGAAAGTGTAATAGAAAATGGGTCCACTAAAAGAATATTTTAATGTAAAGTTTTTCTATTGCATAAATTTTTGTTTTTTGTGACACCAATAAATGTAAATATATTTTGTATAAGTGACAACTATCAATTCTCTATGCCTAAATCTTGTTGCATTTCACACTATATAAGTGAGATTCCAGGGCAAGAGAAAGGGTCTAAATTGCTGTATAAGTTTAGTTTTTACTAAGTTGTTCAATCCAATCTATGGATGCAACCTTTGTGATGTATTTTCTCTACCAAAATTTGGGAATACATTAATCTTATAGGATCTTAATGCCATTTCTTGAGTCATTCTAAATTATTTCAATTGTATACAAATTTCAAAGGAAATTATTACAAAGGTGAATTGTCCACATATATGTTCTTGTTGAGTCTTGTCTTCATTTTTATTACCTGGTTATTTTGAAGTTGTATGAGCAAATCTTGTCCAATTGAATGTAATTAAATCAAATTGTATGTCAATTCACTATTGATTTAAGTTCAAGGAATTAAGTAAATGCTTCAGTGAGATTGATAAGGTTTCCATGGTAATAGGAAGGATATCTATAAGAATGATTTTCAATAAGAATTGTTAATAATATTGATTATAATGAAATCAGTTAGATCTACAAAGTGAATGGACTCTCAATCCCAATAGATGAGGCACTGATCTATTGATATAACTCAATTTTACTTTACTTTTTGAAGAATATCAATGTTGGCCAATGCTTGTTTTCATTGAATCTCTTAGTCTTAGCTAGCTACGATTACTAGAAATACTTGTAAACCTAAGAAGAATTGTGGCCAAATCTACTTTAAGGGATGTGTGTTGTGGTAAATCATCATGGAATGAAAAAAATATGTATATGGTATTAGATTGAAAATCTTCCATCCCTTAGTTATACCCACCTTGGTTCTATAGAGTCTAAAGAGTAGAAAATCTATTTGATTTTGTCAAAGTTGGTTCTAGATATAAGACATACAATTGTTTATGGGAATTAGTGTTAGCATGTATGTTGATGCTATGGGGGAGTATTGCAGAACATTGATATGATGTATAACTATGTTTGTCAGTGATGACAACATAGCAATAAGTTAGTAAAAAAATGGCAAAGCAACAGACTGTGATTTTTGTATTAAGGAGAATACATTGCGTATCGGCTAATGCACAGTTACAAGCATATACTACAACATGTATGTGACATGTGGGAAAGTGTACGGAACTTGAATTGATAGCATACAGAAGATATTGATGAATTATAGAGAACCATAGGGAAACAAAGCATTGTTAAAACAATTTCTATTGTATGATCGATATAGCACATTATATTTAGAATGAAGGGTTACGCAGTTAACTAGAGGTAGTACACTGACTAAAAATGACATTAGTGACTGTATAGGTACAAAAGTTGCACGTGTGAGAGTTTTTGTATAATCATGAGCTAATAGCATTAGTTAAATGTGTATTACATTTAATTAACTTATAAAAAATATGGAGCCAACTCAAGGAATTAATGTTGTGTTTGGTGTAAAGGAAAGATATTTTTCAAGTTTTAAATATCATTATTGGAAATTAAGAAGCAGAGAAGACTTGTGAATTGTGAAGTAGAGGAGCAAAGTAATCTACTAATGTGTGAGCTCAAGGGTCAATGTTGATGGGTTTAGAGTTCCAAATTTGATTGCGTGATCTGAAGGTGAAGAAGTTTGATGTATTGGATAGAGGAAGAAGAGAAATATTATCTCACATCTATTATTCTAAAGGAATAGTATCGAGATCAATTGGACAATGAGTTTTTTGATCTGATCCTAAAGCTATTTGGACAATGGGTTCATCTGCCTTAAATGACTCCTAACAAGGATTCAAAGTCTCCTATTAGGGACTCTTTGTACTAAGTGTTGTAACGGACTCCCAATAGGGTCCATCCTCTAACAAGGAATATTTACATTAGTACATTATCTTATGGGCATCATCCCACTAGGGTTTCCCTAGTCTACATATTTTGTGTAACTATGTATGTGCATTTCTTTATGATTATTGTTTACTTTGGTTGAATAATTAAGAATTTTTTAAGATTAATATATAACTAATTCACTTCCCCCCCTCTCAATTATATTGGTGGTGTACTATTTCTAACAATTAGTATTAGAGCTTCATGTCCTTAAAGGGAAGTTTAACAACTTTGGGAGATCCATGGAAAATTTGTTCAAAAAGGAAAGTCCTAGATTCGATGGCACAAACTATGACAATTGGAAGGATAAAATGAAGACTCATCTCTTGTGCATGGGTCCAGGATATTGGCTTGTGACTAAGAAATCTACAAAGATTGCAAAAGAAGACAATCTTGAAACCTATACCAAGGAACAAAGAGAAGTGTTTATGTTCAACATAAGGTCAAGAGAAGAAATATTGTCAGTGTTTCTTGAAAGTGAGTATAGTTAGGTAAAACTACTAAAAACATCTCATGAAATTTGGAAAAATTTAGAGGCTAATTATGAGGGTGATACACATGCAAAAAGGGTTAGATTGAAATTTTTTTATTGCACTTTCCAAGATGCTAGATTGATGGAACATGAATTTGTAAGAAGGTATGTTGGGAGAATATCTGAGATTGTTGCAAGAATCACATCTCATGATGGAAAGAAGTCTAATGATGAAGTGATATGGAAGATTTTGAAAAGTTTGACACCACCTTTCAAGACAATGGCAAAAATGATTCAGCTAATGATACCCTAGATTACTAATTTCACCAAAGAGAAATTGCTTGGTAGATTGGAAGCTACAAAATTTGATCTGAAATAGTCTAGAGAATTGGCAAAAGTTGAGATAGCATTTAGTGCACTAAATATAAAACTTGGATTAGCAAGGAACACAAAAGTGCAAGGAAACATTGCTAGCAATAACAAGTCCATTGAAGAAAAGATCCAAGAGGCAGTAGCTCCTCTTGTGGAAAGAGAAAAAGATGGTAAGAATATCTTCAAATTGGTGACGTGTAATGAATATGGTCATTATGCATCTAAGTTTCCTAAAAGAGAAAGAAAGTATAAGGGAAGGTTCAAGTCTAAAAGACCTACAAATTATTTATATACTAATGAAGAAGAAGAAGAACAAGAATTTGATCAAAAGGTGAGTGAAGACAAATTAGGGTTCATAGCTATAAATGAGGATGATCTTGATAGAAAAATTAGAGAAGAAAGTGCACTGATCTCACAAGTTGAAAAAGATTGGATCATTGATAGTGTTTGTTCACATCACATGACGAGTGATATGAGCAAGTTTGTCAAATTTAGAAGCCATGATGGAGGAATTGTCAGAGTAGGGAATAATGTAGCCTGTCATATTATAGGAATTGGATCTATCACACTTGATGATAAAACATACACTAATGATATTTACTTCATTGATGGAATAAAGCATAACCTGTTGAGTGTTGGAAAACTTATGGACAAAGGTTACCAATTGTAGCTTGGTAATAACACATGCATTATAAAAAACAATGAAGGAAACCTACTTGTTACTAGCACAAGAACCAAAGGTAATGTATTTTAGTTAAACTCCACTAAAATAACATGTTTGGTAGCTAAGATTAACAATAGTTGGCTATGGCATAGAAGATTTTGTCACATTAACTTTAATAACATTGTGAAGGCTAGTAACACACTTGTCATAAGAGATTTACCTAAGATCACTAAGCCCACTAATACTATTTGTAAGGAATTTATTTTAGCTAAGAAAAAGAGAGTCTCATTTCCTAGCAAGCAATTTTGTACTACACAAGAGCTAAAACTGGTTCATACAGATTTGAGTGGTCTTGCAAGAACAAGAGGATTTTATGGAGAAAGGTACTTTATGATTTTTGTTGATGATTTCACTAGAATGATGTGGGTAACTTTTCTTAAATAAAAATCATAAGCATTTGAGAAATTCAAGATATTTAAGAACAAATTTAAGAATGAATC
Source organism: Cupressus sempervirens (assembly GCA_028749045.1). Taxonomy (NCBI): domain Eukaryota; kingdom Viridiplantae; phylum Streptophyta; class Pinopsida; order Cupressales; family Cupressaceae; genus Cupressus; species Cupressus sempervirens. Next base: position 974,186,743 of record CM053787.1, read on the forward strand.
TCGAGTCAAAATCAAGAGCTTAAGATAATAGGAACATGATAAGACATCATCCTGCTAACCAGATAATAGGAAGTAAAGAAAAAGGAGTAATGACAAGGAGCATAATTAATGAAGAACTATGTCTGATATCTCAAGTAGAACCAAGAAGTGTAGATGAAGCAATCAAAGATGATCATTGGATAAGAGAAATGAAGGAAGAACTCAAGCAGATAATTAAAAATGACACAAGGGAATTAGTTCCAAGACCTAAGGACAAAAACGTGACTGGCACAAAATGGGCATTTAGAAATAAAATGAATGAACAAGGAGAAGTACTAAGGAATAAAGCAAGACTTGTATGCAAAGTTTACTTTCAACAAGAAGGAATTGATTATGAGGAAACATATCCATCTGTAGCAAGGATGGAAGTAGTCAGAATGTTCCTGGCATATGCAATAAATAAGAATTTTAAGGTATATTAGATGGATGTTAAGTAAACATTCTTGAATGAGGAACTTGAGGAAGAAGTTTACACTGAACAACCAAAGGGTTTTCCTTCAATAGAAGAGAAGGATATGGTTTGCAAACTAAAGAAAGAATTGTAAGGATTAAAGCAAGCACCATGAACCTGGTATGCAAGGTTGGACAAATACTTAGAAAAGCTTGGATTTGCTAAAGGAACAATAGATAGTAACTTGTACTTGAAGAAAATAGAAGATGGTTTGCTAATAATCATTGTATTTGTTGATGAAATCATTTTTGCTAGAAATGATGAAGCCACTAACAAATTCTTAGAAGACATGAAGAATGAGTTTGAGATGAGCTTGATAGGAGAAATGAATTTTTTCTTGGGATTGTAGATTATTCAAAAGAAAGAGGGTATCCTTATCTCTCAAACCAAGTACTCAAAAGATTTTCTAAAAAGATTTGGTCTAGAAAATTGTAAACCTATTGGAACTGCTATGGTAACTGGTCACAAGTTATCAAGCAAGGATGAGACACCTATTGTTGAATAGAATAAGTACAACTCTATGATTGGAGGATTGCAGTATCTAACTCATAGTAGACTAGATATAGCTAATGTAGTTGGAATTGTGGCCAAATTTCAAGCTAATCCTAAAGAATATGACTAAGCAATAGTAAAAAGGATATTGAGATATCTAAAAGGAACATCAGATTATAGAATTTGGTATGGCAGAAGAAATGACTTTACTCTTTGTACTTATATAGATGCTGATTGGGCTAGAGATAGGGATGATAGAAAAAGTGCTAGTGGAGGAGCATTTTTTCTTGGAGGAAGACTAGTTTCTTGGCTTAATACAAAGCAAGATTGTACCTCACAAAGTATTATAGAGATAGAGTATGTTGCAGCAACAAACAACTGTAATCAAGTCATATGGATGAAGTAGATGATGAAGGATATTGGAATTACATTCAGAAAACCTCTTATTATTTATTATGATAAGTACTATTAACATGTCTAAGAATCCTATTTTGCATTCTAAGCCTAAACACATTACCATAAAATATCATGTGTTGAGAGAGAAAGTTGCTGAGAAAGAAATTAGACTAGAGTACATTAATACTAAGGAACAAATTGTAGACATTTTCACAAAGGCCTTGCCAAAGGATACATTTGAGTACCTGAGAGGTATGCTTGGGGTTATTCCCCTACCTAGCTCAGAATAGAAAATGCAAAAAGTGCATCAGTCCAAAGTATATAACACCATTGTTAGATTGGATTGTATGTTGATGCTCCCTTAATGGGGGAGTATCTATGATGAAAAAAGTTAGTCAAGGACTCCTAGCAATAGGTAATTAGTGTGCAATAGTGTCTTTAGACACTTGTGTTGTTTATAGAACTATATAAAAAGTTGTAAAGAAACAGATCGACTTGCAGTCATGCTGATAGATTATTGTATGTTCAAATTCTGTACCATATTTCACATTGATGTCAATGGGGGAGAGAGTGACATGAAAAATATTAGAGAGAGTTTTTACTATGGGGGAGAAGTGTTGCAATAAAATATCTGCATGAAGCAAGATTTGAGTGATGAAGAAATTTGTTGGTATTCTTGGAACTAGATTTTTTCATCTATGTTGCCATCAATGCCAAAGGGGAAGATTGTTAGCATGTATGTTGATGCTATGGGGGAGTATTGCAAAAAATTGATATGATGTATAACTGTGTTTTTCATTGATGACAAGATAGTAATAAGTTCGTAAAACATTGGTAGAGAAATAGACTGTGACTTTTGTATTAAGGACAATACATTGCATATTTGCTAATGCACAACTATGAGAATATACTAAAACATGTATGTGACATGTGAGCAAGTGCATAGAATCTGAATCAATAGCATATAGAAGATATTGATGATTTATAGAGAACCGCAGGGAAACACAATATTGGGAAAAAAATTCTATTGTATGATTGATATAGCACACTGTATTTGGAATGAAGAATTGCACAATTAACTAGAGGTAGTACACAAACTACTAATGATGTTAATGAGTGCATAGGTATCAAAGTCACATGCGTGAAATTTTGTGTATAATTATGAGCTGATAGCATTAATTAAACGTGTATTTCATTTAATTAACTTATAATAAAGTGTGGAGCCGACTCAAGGAGTTAATGTTGAGTGTGGTATAAAGGAAAAATGTTTTCTAAGTTTTAGATATCATTATTGGAAATTAAGCAGTAGAGAAACTTGAAAATTGTGAAGTAGAGGAGCAGAGTAATCTGCTAATGTGTGACCTCAAGGGTTACTATTGATGGGTTTAAAGTTCCAAATCTGATTACATGATTTGATGGTGAAGAAGTTTGATGTACTAGATAGAGGAAGAAGCAAAAGATTATCTCACATCTATTATTCTAAAAGGAATAGTACTGAGATCAATTGGACAATGAGTTCATTGATTTGATCTTGAAGCTATTTAGATAGTGGGTTCAGCTAACTTCTACAACTCCTAATAGGCATTCAATGTCTCCTAATAGGGACTCTTTATACTAAGTGTTGTAATAGAATCCTAATAGGGTCCATCCTCTAAGAAGGAATATTTAGATTAGTACATTATTTTATGGGCATCATTCCCACTAGGGTTTTCCCTTTGATCAAGGGTTTGCATAGTCAACATATCTGGTGTAAATTTGTATGCACATTTATTTATGATTGTTGTTTGCTTTGGTTGAATAATTAAGAATTGTTTAAGATTAATATATAAATGATTTACCCCCCTCCTCTCTATTATATTGGTGGTCTACTATTTCTAACAAGTAGCTGATCCTTAGATTGTTGTGATATTTATTATCTTGGTATTAAGTATTTTGTTGCTTAATAGTTGAAAAACACTAGCAGTTTACACTACTAGAAATAAGAACTAAAAATATAATTTCAGTCCCTAAAATAGTGAGCATTAGGCTACCTAGTTTTAGGGACTGATGGAAGTTTCAACTTGAAATTTTGAGCAAAAGACCTTTGAAAATGCTAGTTAAAAGGACCTAGAAAAACTTGTAAAAAAAGTATGAAAATTTTTCAAACATCTAATCATTTTGGATGATCTAGATCACTTGGTTTCTAATTGAGAAGGGTTGGGCAGTTAGAGAGAAGAAAGAATCAAGAAATTTACACTAAAGATCAAATATATAGAGGTTGGAGACATAAACCAGAATAGGTTTTTCATCTTATGCAACTATTAATGATAAGATTCAACATAGGTGCGTTGGGATTTTAGAAGTAGAAGGAGTTCAGGTTCATGAAATTTTTTGGCTAAAAAAGGGTATAAACCATCAAAAGGATCAAAGTAGGTTCACAAAAGTGATCTAAAACCCCATTTGAGCAAAACCTAGAAGCCATTTTCAAAATTGAGAACTTTAAATTTTTGGTGAATTAAGAACCTTGCACAAAATTTCTCCCAACTACGTTTGTGCGTAGGTGCATTGGTACACTAGTGTGTAGGTGTACTAGTGTACAAGGTGTGCTTCTCTCAAGGTTTTCTTCTTATGAGGTGTGCCAATAGTTAACTACTAGTTCTAAATTTAGAGCTTTCCATGCATCGAAAATGCATTTCGAAGACATTTTAACTCTTACAAACATCTAGGGAAGGTTGAGCTTCTATTTTTGGCATCTCCAAATACTCCTACATCATTTGATAGCTTTCTTATTCTTATTTTCTCATGTTTTCTTTGTTTTAAGACATATAAGGGCTCATTCATCCATTTAATAATATAAATAAGGATGGAGTCCTACTTAGCACCAATTAGAGAGTTAGTTTGTACATAAAAGGATTTGTTTTATTAGTTTAGAAGCATATGTTTGCATGAAGGAATCTCTCACTCTCAACACAAATTGAGGAGATAATTTCTTATAAATTTAGGAATGTAATATGTATTTTGGACCATTATTTTGATACAATAATATATGTTGTTGGTACTTGCATTTGGAGTGTAGTGATTTTTGCCTAAGTGTGTTATATTTTGTGAATGTATGTTCAAGAAGTGTAATTGAGCCAAAAAATTTATTAAATTATTTTGATTGTGCAATCTTTTAATTTTGGAGTTTTCTATGGGTCTAAAAATTCCACTAATGTACTTAGTTCGAGAAGAGATCACTATATTGTTCCTACATAGCTTTTTGTCTCACATGAGTACACTTTTTGTGGCCTTGCAATCTGATGAAAAGTGAAATATCTTATAGTTATTGAATTCTCATCGATGATTGCATTGATAGAATTAATTAAGTGTTGTTCCTATTTTCATTGGTTACCTACCAATCTTTTCAAATGCTTAACTCGTAGACATGTTGTTTCTGTGGCTTATGTCCATTAGGGGTTTATTCTACAAGTCATTTGTTGAAACTTCTCATTACCATATATTCATTATTTACTTTGATAACCCTTGGTTAAATTAGCAATTAATATAGTTTCATTTTTAGATTGCATTTATTAAAAAAAAAAAACCAAAAGCATATATCTTTTATGGTTAATTTTGAAATAGCAAGCAGAATGGCCATTTGATCTAAAATTGGTTCAAACCAACAAAGGCCTCTTGTGAACAAACACATTTATCTTCAACTGACTAGATTCCAATAGGTCACAAGGTCACCTAGAACCTTGGAGTTGATTCTAGATCAAATTTTCAAGAGAGGGGAGTTTGAAAGGATACCTATTGTTAAGCATCATGTAAAATGATTACTCAACAGTGTTCACTTTGACTAAAGAGTGAAAGGTTAGTTTTGAACAAATCAAGTAGTCAATTGCATCAGACCCTACTCTTGTTAACCCCAATTTTGATAGAGATTTCATCCTCTATTCCCTTGGAGGAAAGTTTACATAGTTAAATGATGAAAATTTGGAACAACCCATTGCTTTCTTCAGTGAAGTGCTTAATGATTATGTGGAAAGATATAATTATGTAGAGAAATAGGTCCTTGCTATTATAAGGGCTCTCAAAAAATTTAGAGATCTATTGTCTAACAACAAGGTCTAGCTTTTAGTTCCAAACACAAGTGTAAAGGATTTCCTCTTGAACAAGGATATCAATGAGAAGATAGTTGGATGGATTACCAAAGTCATGGAATATGGTATTGATATTAAGATCACTAAGTTGGTGAGAGGTAAGGGACTATGTAAGTAGACGTATTTATCTTTTGAGAAACATGAAGAGGCTTCCCTCTTGATCCAAAATGAGAAACTATTGGAGGATGGAGATCAGATTGATTAGTTGCAAGACATGACTGCCTTCTTGATAGAAGGAAGTTATCCCAGCTAGATAGAGACAAGAGGAGATAGTTTAGATTGTAGGCTATTCCCCATGTCTTGGTAGATGGAGTATTATTTAGAAAGGATTCTGATGGAGTCCTACTTAGATGTATACATACACATTAGGTCAATAGGTTGCTAAAGAAATTTCATGATGATCTTGCTAGCAATCATTTTTTAGCTAGAGTCATTATGATGAAGATAATGAGGGCTAGCTATTATTAGCCCACCCTATTTAATGATTTCCATAAGTGGATAATAAAGTGTGAGAAATGTGATTTCTTCTAAGGAAATCAAATATTGGCTACCCTTCCCATCCATACCATTCAAGTTGACCAATCTTTTTCCCAATGGGGTTTGGATTTCATTAGTCCAATAAATCCACCCAGCAATGTTGGTCATAAATGGATCTTGGCAGCCACAAACTATTTCACAAGATGGACTGAGGTAGTGGCTTTGAAGGATGCAATAAAGGCCTCAATAGTTTAATTCCTAGATGGAATTATGACAAGGTTTAGTGTCCCCTCAACTATCATATCCGATAATGCCAAATCTTTTGTTGGAGCTCATATATGTTCTTGGGCTCTAGAATATGGGATATATTTTTGAGCACTTCCTCAAATTATTATCCCCAAAGAAATGGATTGGCTAAATCCTTTAACAAAAGTCTCATTAGGACCATGAGGAAAATTGAAGACAATCAAAGGAGTTGGCATGTCAAGTTGTAGATAACCCTTTGGACTGATAGAATTGCACCCAAGATTTAACTCATAAATTAGAGCTAGAGGAAATGATCCCATAATAATCAGGTTAGAAAAATTGATTGAATTAGAAGAAAAAAGGAAATAATCCATGCATAAACTTGAGGCTTGTTAGTAGTAGGTCAAAAGAAGTTTTGATAGAAAGGCTACAATAGGATTTTCAGGGAAGGAGATCTTGTTCTCAAGTGGGATGTCGATAGAGCCAAGCTAGGAAGGTATTCTAAGTTTGATGCTATCTAGAGTAGGCCTTATTTTCTCACTAGTTGTAAGTAGGTCAATGCTTTCTAGATATCTAGGCCCAATAGTGATGTTCTACCCATTCTAGTTAATGGGATTTACCTCAAACATTATTTCTAGAGAGGCTTAAGATTTTTTGTACTTATTAGGTTTTTTTTTAGTCTTCCAAGAAGTGTTGAGCATAGGTTATCTCTCTGTAAGATAGCAAGGTTTTGAAGTTTTGTAGTTGCAAAGAAGTCAGAGGCAAAGTTATGATTTTACAATGAACAATATCTTAGGTTTTATAACTCAATAGCCCAATGGATGCTTAAGGTCACTGGTCATATACATAGTAGGCTAGTATCCCCTCTAAATTGTCAAAATTATTAGCCATATTTTCCCTCCCTCCAAAAAATTGAGTTTTCTTGTCAAGCATGGGCAATGGTCATATCTATTAAAATGGTGAAAATTTATAAAAGATATATTCAAACTTTGGCTTATCTATTATTTTCCTAAGTTCAAGCTTTTATGCTTTATCCCCTTGGAGACTCAAGTAATGATTGTGTGACTATCCTTCATCACCCAGTTGTTGTAGTCTATGGATTAACTATTAGAGTAGGTGTGAATGTATGACATGGTATTTTTAATAGTCAATGTAGCTTCATGGTTTAGAAGGCTAACATCAAGTTATGAGTGGTGATGTAGCAATCTCTTTATTGCTCAATCAAAGGGTTATGATCTTAACTCAAGGTTTAAGTTGTGATGCTGCAACCCTTCCTCATTCATATCATTACAGAGAGTTTAGTATTAACCATGGTCAGGATGGTGAAGTCACGAATCGCCTTGTATGCATGGTTATTGGGGTCAGTGATAGGTTAAAGAATCAAGCTATGAGATGGTGATAATGCAACATATGTCTTAGCTAGTCTAGATGGAGAGAAAGCAATGTTGGTTAGGTCCATTTTTGCATAGTCACAAGCATTTCACGTCAAGTCAATGTTTAGGCTGCGATGAAGAGAATGATGTGTTGGTAGTTTGGATCATAGTTCTACATGGTCATAGGTATAAAATGCTAAGTCAGATATTAAGAGGCAATGATGCGAGATACCAATTTCACATTATCGCCTGATCACAATAGTTAGGGGAAGATGTTAAGGACAAGTTGCAAAGTAGCAATGTGGTTTTTTCATGGTTTTGCAAGGTAAAATAGTTAATGAAGATAAATGGTTGAGAATCTATAGTCGATTGCAGTCAAAGGTCAAACATGAAAGATAAAATATGACTTATCCCATGTGGTGAAACCTCGGGATTAACTCCAATTGACCAATGACATGGCTGACTTAGTATGTTGATAAAAAAGAAAGCAACTCTCTGATGAAAAATCTGATCTTTTTGATCTCCTTCCACCACTTTCATCATTCCCCAAGTTTGATAAATCTAAAGCAAAACTCTATCACTACTTGGTAATCCATCTAATTAGTCAAAATGATAATGGCTACTATTTGTGTCTTCTCAAGGTTCTATCTAGTGAACAAGTGGTTTTCCTGCATCTGGATTTGTGCCATGATCAGATCTTTCCCAAATTTGTAATAATTGTTCTCTGCAATCTTGAAGGTAGTTGTTGAGTTTGGTCATAGGGTAGAAGGTATCTTAGTTATGCTTGAACTATAAAAGAAAATTTTGTAACCTTTCTTAGGGTTAATCTTTTCTCTAATTCTGTAGCATTATATGTCTATGCTCTACTACTATAATTTCTTTTGACTTTGAGTTAATGCATTCTTCTATTGTATCTCTTTCTTACAATGACATATTGTACAATATCTTCTTTCCTTTGTGTTAATGTGTTGTCTTCATTTCTTAACTATATGATTGTATCTACTTGGCTTTTGAATGATATAAAGTGAATTTTCCTCCTTATAACATTCTTTTGGTTTTGATCTAGATATGATTGTTAGATTAAGCAAGGATTGAATTTGTATACTTTGAGGTTATATTGATGAACTATACATTTTTTGGCAGAGATAAGGTTAAGCACACTATTTGGTGTATCACATCCTCTTAGAATATACTAGGTAGCTTGCTTTCATGCATTCCTACTCCCTTTTCCTCTTAAGAAATAGTTAGGTGCATCTTGATAGTAAGGAAGCTGACCTTCTCTGAAGACTCAATCTCAAGTCACAAAGTCCCACACTTAAGAGATTTTTTCCATGTTACACAAGGCTACCTTTAGGTAAGACTTTAGGAAAGGGTGCAAGAGTTTATGTCAAAAAGTATCATGAGGGTTTCCTTGATATGTTAGTGTAGATTAATGTGACCTATAACAACTATCAAGACCTACCAATTAATATTGTTAGTTGGTGGTAGGTTTGCACAATTTCTAAAGCAAGTGTTTTAATTTTTCTTTAACAAGACAACACAAGACATGAGATTCTATAGAAAATCACTACTTCAAATTAGGAGAGAAGTACTTTGAGATCTAAATGAAACTAAATAAAGACATAAATTGTATACATGATATACAAACATACATGCTATATAATATTTTTTGAGGTAGTCTTCAAGAATAAAATATAATTGTGTGCCTTTGATTTTTCCTTAGATACTTGCATTGACATGATAAAAGTTATACCTTGAAAATGATATATTTAGAAAATGGAGGATGAAACAACTAATTTCAACAAACAAATGATATTTTCTATAAAATTTGTACCTTGAAAATGACATTTTTAGAAAATAAAGGATGCAACAACTAATCTCAAAAGACAAATGACATTTTCTAGGTGGTTAACGTGGAGTATATTTACAATATAGAAAAAATGCATACAACACAATTTCAACACATAAGTAGCTATTCTTGATTTACATCTTGAGATTATGTACTTCTAGGCTTACTATCTTCTACTCATATAGAGCCATCTAAATCTAGATAAAAATAAATCTACACATTTCCTTTTAAATTCCAATGTTAATCTCCCTTTTATGTCCTCATATCAACTAAAGGGATACAATGTTTAGGATAGATATTTCTAATAAAAGACATATCTTTCCAATATCTAATTTTTGCTCTTCAATACAAATTAGTTATCTTCAATTATGGTCTTAAAGATAATAATTGGATTTATTTTCTCTAAAATACTTAATTACTATTTTTTTATGAGTTAGAATGTTGAGCTATCATTTTTATCAATGCTTAATGGTAGGAATCCTTTCGAACTCCTCTCTTGAAAAGCTAATCCAAGGATCAACTCCAAGGTTCCAGGTGATCTTGTGACCTACTGGAATCCACTTAGTTGAAGATAAATGAAAATGTTCATGAGGAGGCCTTTGTTGGTTCTAAACAATTTGGATAAGTTTTTGAATCTAATTGCTATTTCAAAATAATAACCACAAAAGAAAGGAATATATTCTTTTATTTTTATGATGAATGAAATCTAACAATGCAACTATATGAATTTCTAAATTAACCAAGGGGTTAGTAAATAAAATAACAAAGATAGGGAAACAAGAAATTTAAAAAAATAACATGAAAAGTAAATCCTAACAGACATAAGCCAAGGAAAAAATGCATCTACAAGTTAAGCCTTTGAAAAGATCAGTGGATAACCAATGATAATAGGAGAAGCACTTCCTTATTTCCACTAATGCAATCATCGATGGGAATTCAGTAATTGTAATATGTTTCACTTGTCATCAAATCACAAGGCCACATAAAGTGCACTTATGCAGGAAAATACAATGATCTCTTCTCAAACTAAGTATATTAGTAGAATTTTTTGACCTATAACAAACACCAAAATTAAAATATCATACAACCAAAAAAACATAATAAAACTATTGGCTCAATTAATCCCATGAACATACATTCACAAAAATATAACACACTTAGGCAAGAATCACTACACTCCAAATGCGAGCACTAAAAGCATATATTATTGCAAAAATAGTGGCAGCCTTGAATTTACAATCCTAAATTTATAAGAAATCTTCTCCTCAATTTGTGTTGAGAGTGAGAGATATCTTTATGCAATTATATCCTTCTAAACTAATAAAACAAATATAATTATGTACAAACTGACTATCTAGCTAGTGCTAAGTAGGACTCCATCCATATTTATATCATTAATTGGATGCATGAGCCTTTACATGTCATAAAAAAAAGAAAGCATGAGATAATATGAAAGAGAAAGCCTGCAATTGATGTAGAAGTGTCTGGAAGTGCCCAAAATAGGAGCTCCTTCTTCACTAGGTATTTGCAGGAGTTAAACTATTATCAGAACGCGTTTGTGATGCATGGAAAGCTCTAATTTTGGAACTGACAATTAACTATTGGTGCACCTCTAATTTCTTCAAAATATTCTATAACACCATTGCAAAAAGTGCACGTATGCACTTGGCACAGTAGCATAATTTGGAAGGAGTTTCAAAAAATTGTAAAATTTCACTAAGTGTCAAAATTGAAATTTTAGCTTCTGGGTTTTGTTCCCCTTTATACTAGAGCTATGTCTGGGTATTTACCCTTGAATTTCTTGATTATCTCAGTGACTTGAGCCACATCTAGAAAATCTAAGGCTTCATATTTATCTTTCACCTTCTGCCTGTAGTTGCCGACCTCGATACAAGTCTTTTCAAAATCTCCTAATTTCACATCCAAATCTAACAATGCCTCCTCTGATCTAAATGCTTGCCTAATGTCATCATCATTAGTATCCTCTTCAAAAAAATTCTAAAATTTCTTGACTACTACCTCTACTAGTATCAACTTCTCCCATGTATCATCCTAAAAAATGTTTAAACATGGAACACTATAATGCTTCTCAACTTCCAAAATTTTCTCTTTGGCTTGATCCTTGAGTCTGTAAATCTCTGCATGTAATGTACCAATTAATTTATTCCCATCCATAATATTTTCAATCTAATCATCAATCTTTTCTAATTACTCAGCTATATATACATCAATTAGCATCCGATACCTTTGGCCTTTAATTGCCTATAATGCTTGCAAATCCTTGCTCCAGGTATGTATCTCATTCATCAGACCAAAATCTTGATTCAAAATGGCTACTAGCCTATCCACATTCTCTTACATGATGAGTAAACACTTTAGATTTATCTAAATGATCTATACACCCTTTTCATCAAAACTTTCTCTCCACTGTTGATAGGTGCTCAAAAATGGATCTAATTGGCTTGTACCCCTATCTCTTCTCTTGAGTTCTATGTTCAACATTTCCTCAGGGTTTTGTGGGATTTAAGGGACCAACAAATTCACTTAAATATCCCTTTAGGATTTTATTTTGTTGCCAAAGTATTATGAATTGCACCCCATCCTATTCTAACCTCCTGAATACTTCTTTGATCCCTATGGTAACCATTAGCTTAGCAGTATCCAAGGTAGGCTTCCCAAGCATGATCTCTCTAATCTAATAATCTCATGGAGTCAATTCTTCAACATTTGAATGTGGAGGAGGAATAGCTATGTGAGAAAATGGGTCCTGGTTTTGATCACTCATGACAAAGGCTAATGTCTATGCATCCTTTGGTGGTGAATCAAGCTTCCTTTGGACTTCAATTAATTCCATTCTATCATCCTCTTCAGTGTTGAATTGTCAATTCTTATTTCTTATTATTTCTTTTCTTAGCCACCCTGGGATATGCTCCAATGAATATTTTCCTTTCAAGGACAAAGGAATCTTCTCTGTTATGCCTTTTCCCTTATCTTCCCTTTCAGGAGTCCTCTTGTTTTGTACAACATCTATACCAAGAGTCTCTATGTTCATAGAGTCCATAGTCCTTACCTTAGTGTCTTGGGAAGTTTGTTGAGGTTGTTGACTTATCTACCCTTCTTCTGACACTTCCTTGGTAGATTTTTTTTGTGTCTCTTCCTCTTTCTCTATTTCGAATTGTTTTACTTCTATGCTTATAGGAAGAGGGGTAGCCAATCCCTTATCTACACAAAATGTCATTTGTATTGGGGATGATGGTGCTACCTTGGGTCCTTATAGTCTGGGTGGCTACTATCTCTAATCCTCCTATTGAGGTTGATTGGTTGGAGTATGTCTTATCTTATCCCCAACCAGTTCAGTACCCATGGGCATGAAATCAAAATTTGATATCTTAAACACATTAGTACACTCCACATCCTACTCATCTATCCACTATTCCATTATCCTCTTTGTCCTCATCATCCTCTTCTTCCACTTCTTTAGGGATTGGTATAGGGACTGATGAGAGAGGGATCACTCTCCTAATAGCCCTTTGCCTCCTCTTTATTAGAGTCTTGATCTTTCTTCTTTTAGGCACAAAGGGGGAGGCTTGTTCTTTTTGTTGAGTCAGAGATACCTCTTATGCTTTAGTTTCTACTAGCGGTACTTGGGGATCCTCTGGGGCTTGTGCAACTTCAACATTCTTTGGCACTTGTACATTTTCTTCTCCCTATTATAGAGGTGCTTGAGTGACTTCTTCTAGCTCAGCCCATTGAGGAGAAGTTCTCTTCCACTTTCCTTTACCCTTTTTTTCCCTATAATATCCAACTATTATATCTAGTTGGTGTACTATCTCGGGTCTCACTAGCAACTAGGTTGTGAATGTAGGTAGTATGACCTTAGCTCCTCAACCTTTAGCTAGATGAGCTTGAGCATAGAAGACTATTATTTAAGGAATTGGAACAAGTTTGAAAGGTCTCTTGATCTAATCCTTTGTCAACTTGATGACATGCCTCACCTTATGATTTATGTCTAAGTTCTCTTCTTTATCAATCTTAGCATTCATAATAGGCTTCTCACCAATCTTGTCACTGTTGAATAATGGATTGAGAAATTCCTCCATATCTTGTTGCACAATCATTAATGGAATCTTCATCTTTAAGGTAATCTCTACCAAATACAAATTCATCCTACAATAGTCCCTTATGTGGACATCATAGTCATTTGTTGCATTCATCCAATAATCTTCAACCACAACTTCATGTTGGAACATCTTGCTAGCTAGATATTGGACTCTTTTGATGTTATCAAAATAAGGTTGTGGAGAATTATATTCTTCCAAGGGATATTGATCCCATTAACACTCAAAAGATGAAATGTCTTTTCTTCACACCACACTAAAAGGTCCTCTAGTAATAGGCCATATCTAATATATTTTTTGTTGCTTCCTAACTTTGTCATATGTAGACAAGAGTTGTTAAGCAATCTGCAGTAGAATGAGTCTATCACTAGGATACCTAGGGAGATTTTTAGGGTTGATAGTCATACCTACTACCCTCAAATATGTAAATGTTTAGAACTAGATGTAGTAGGCTCCAACCTCTAATATCTTAGCAGCTACCTCTTTTGACATCCTTTTCACATAATCCCCTTCTATGAACTAAATTATTGCAAATATAAAAGCATCATTCACAATCCTATATTCCTTTCTTTGTTTTGAAAGCCTCTTCTTTACTAGTTGAGGATATACAATGTAGGGCCATGCATTTGTATCCAACATTCTACCCTTCTTATAGAACCCAAGATAATTTATTGCTCTTGTAGCTAGCAAGTACACCAAGTATGATGTCATGTAAAATCTTCTATTATTCTTCACTGCCATCAGTTGCTCACCCAAGTTCTTGCTGAGAATAGAAGACCAATCAATCATAATCTTTGTCATCTTGATAGTCTCAATGAAATTGACCATCCATATGTTCAAATGTCCCGAAGTGGGAAAACCCATCACTCTACTCAAGAGAATGATTGAATATCCAATATCTTCCTTTATGTAGCCCTGTGTCATATTGATTTTACCTACTTTTTTCCCTAGAGGAGTTTTCTCTATGAGGTATGATGACTTGATGATCTCAGAAGCTTCATCAATGTATTCCTTGTACCATCTCTTAGCTTGGTGATAAGTCATTCTAATAAATTGATCCACCCTTGGAAGATGGAATACCTTCTCTATATTATTGGGTTAGAGATCCAAGATGATCTCTCCAATTATGCTCTTGACAACCCTTTCTTTAGGAACATATCTTTTTGCTAGTGCCATGATCAATTTTGAAGACTACACTAAAATTGGATGCAATGCTACATTAACTAGTCCTAATCAAATCAAGGAAAATATCATTGATGATATTTTTGTTGGTTTGTTGCACAATATCAAGAATGTGCCCAAATCAGTGTGACCTAGTTTGGTGTCCTAGATCTCTAAATGATCATCCTAAAATCATGACTTGGTTAGAATCCCTTGGAACTTGAATACTATGGGCTTTGGAACCATCTTTGCTACAAGGGAGGATGATGAAGATGTCATTGAATCTTCACAAAATGATGTCCATTAGTTTGGAGTTGAAGAAATCTTGATTAATTCAAACCCTAGTACAAACATAGAAAAGACCAAAAAACTAATATGTCTGGAAGAAACTACAAAATCTAACTTATACCCTTGAAATGCCAAAAAAATGGTGCACCCTAGTGCACCTTTTTTATTAGCAAATTTTATCACATGGGGTGCAAATTAGCACACCTCATGGGGTGTGCTAATGATCACCTCATATTTAGATTTTAGTGCAAAGAAATATTAAGAAAATTAAAGTGTGCATCAATGCACCTAATTAGGTGCATTAATGCGCTTCTTAATTTTGGATTTAGTCTTGTTTGTTTTTTAAGATTTTTAAGTTTTTAACAAAAAAATAAGGTGTGAAGTAGCACACCCAATTAGGTGCACTATTGCACACCTTAGTTTAGGTTTCTTTAACATTTCCTTGTATTTTATAAGGTAGGAGGAGGTGCACCTAATAGATGTGGAGCTACAGTTAATGAAGTTGGGAATAAGTAAGTGAAGACTTGAGTGGGGTCCCTGGGTTATATAGCCTGGGGTCCCTAACATAGTTATGGGATGTGTACAAATATGTTACTATGTACTTCACCACAATATGCATTCCTCTTTATGAATTTGGTGCACTAGTATACCTAATTAGGTGTGCTAGTGTGCCTTTGTCTTGTGCAAAAAATTATACTCTCAAAAACTTGATTTTTGAGATCTGGGTTCTCGAGTTAGGACCCAATCTTGACTCGAAATAGTAGATAATACCCTAAAAAGACTTAGACACCAAACTAGGGTTTCAAAAAGCCAAAAAATAAAGTAGGGGTTCCCCATTTCTAGGTAAAAAGACTTGTCCTCGAACATATTAATAGTCAACATTCCATGAAGTTAGCTACCAAATCCTTGATGATATTCTTTAGTCAAGTCATTTATTTTAATGTGACTTTATAGAATATGATCTCCACTTAAATAATTGTTTTGATAATTAAAGTAACCTAACAAGGGGGCTGACCCTATGAACTTTCCTTTGCTAATTGAATCAAACATTTCAAAGTATTGAGGGTTTAAGAATGAGCCTCTCCCAAGTACACATATGGGCATTCTATTGTATCTTCCTTAGTTCAAGACATAAAATAAATGTGGATAAATCTACAATTTTCTTCCTCAACTATCCTTTACTAATTGAGTCAAACATTTTATAGTGTTTGAGGTTTATGACTAAACCTATCCCAAATACATATCTATCCATTCTGCTATTTGTGGTTAAAAAAATGGATCATTTTCATATCCCATCCTCAAATCTATTCAAAACAAATCCTTGTCTTGGAAAATACTTGTTTATTGCTCATAGGCATAATCATTATGATAAAATCAGTTTTGGCTAGCATTCCTAGCGATATTATGTCTTTGCTTTTGCTTCCTAAGGATGTTTTGGCATCTATTCAAGAAAAAATAAAAAGGTTTTCTTTGGAATGGGATCAGATAGTCCTAAGAAAAGATTCACCTTTTAGCTTTGAAAATTTTTTGTGCACCTAAGGCATTGGGGTTGTTGGAGTTCACAAACTTGAGTGTAAAAACTTGGCATTAGGTGCCAAACTAGTGTGAAAATATTTTCGAATCTCCACTCCAACTGAGTTGTCATCCTTAAAAATAAATATTTTGATGAAGATAATTAGGAAAGAATATTAATCATTTCTAATCCCCTTCATGGTTAGCATATGTGAAACTTAATGATGAAATGAAGGAAAAAATTTTCTTCCCTTTCTTACATAGATAATTTATGATGGTGCAAAAGCTAATTTCTAGAGCAATTTTGGGTTAATTTCACTCCTCTCAGAATGATCAATTCTCTAGTTTAGACCATGGAGGTTTTGTCAACTATAGAAGAGACTAATGTAAATAAATACTTTAATATCATAAATACCAATAGCTTTCCACAAGCATCATGGAAATATTTGTCATTTACTCCTATTCTAGAAGATTAGAAAACTAGACTTATAAAGATTCTTTAACATATACCTATTCACTTTAAGGACTTTTGGGATTAACTTATATGGATCTCTTCTCTCTCAGGGACTTAGTCAAAAATTGGTATCATGTTATTGAAATAATCATGTTATTAAAAATAGTCTGATTAAAGGAGTTTTGTGAAGGTGGTTATGAATGCCCATGCAATAATCAATGAAGATTGCATACTCAAAACATTAAAAGATCTTTTACTAGGTGCCTAAGTTAGGAATGCCACTTGCATGCAAAATGTAAAATTGTGGAAATGGAGATGATCAATTCATGCAATTTAATAATATAACAATATTTTACACATTACATCTTTGGTACTACTTATCATGGGCATCAAGTATGGATAACACACGAGGGCAATAAATCAACCAAATGAAGCTATGAAGTCATTAGTCAAGGTGGCATTGATAAAACATAAGCATGCCAATGACTTGAAAAAATGTCAGAATAAGAATAAAAAGTGAAGAAGATGGATATGCATGATGTGGAATAACAGACATCCTTCAAAAATAATTAATGGATCTCCTTGCCATATTTTGGTATTATGAATTCACTAAAGTTATGTCCACAAATGAAGAGAATCTATTGCCCCTCATTTTACTTCAAGGATTTGAAAATTTTATAAGGCATCTATTTGGTATGCTATAAATATCCCATAGAATGCATCAATAATTACGTTGAATAATAATTCTTGCTAGAATTAAAACAACAAAAGAGAAAATAAAGTAAAATTGTGGGCTTGGAATTTAAGCTTTGGGATAAAAGCATAGTTTTCTAGGGAGACATTAATTCTCCCTTTGCCCATTCCTTTTATTCTCTCTCTCTTTCACTTCAAATAATTCAAATGGATCTTTCATTGCATTCATGAAAACTTCCTATTATTTCTATAACTCTTTTTCATAGCGCAACAACATGAGGAATGTATGAACCATCATATCTTTTCAAGCACCAACTTTTCTTATTTTATATATATAGTATAATTTATTTGATTTGTTTAGATTCCACCCTTACTAGAGAGATAATAATATTTAATTTCATAATTATTTTTTATTATATACAAGATACTACTAATGCTTGTATGTTTATGTTTGATATAATTTTATAGCTTGAATATTTTCCTATGAAGAAAGTGCACACCTAACAATATGAACCCAAAACAAAATAATGTGACAATTTCTAGTTTGTGGTCTTAGTTCAAAAGGAAAGGTGATGGAAAATTTTATTGTCCTTGCAAAAAATGAAAGGGTTTAAAGAATCAAATAATTATAATCACAATAGCTCAGAGACATTGTAGGCAACATGATCACATTGAAAGGAGAAAGGATTTTTGTCTATTGGTGAATATGGATTTTGAAATGGTGGAACATGGAGGTGTGAGTATCAAAGAAGAAGGTAATGCTCCCTTGTAAGAAGATGATCCTAAGGTAGAGAACACAATTGAAGATGTTGGTATTAGTATAGTTGATAATGTGCAAGAGAATGAGATTGAAGATGATGTTACTAGCATAACAGATTAAGATGATGAAGATGATGATAGTGATTCATCTAATGATGATGATAAAGAGAACCTTGATATACCTGCAATTGAAAATTCCTACAAGCCCCTATACTAAGGCTCCTAAAAAATTCTTCTATCTTCTTTATTGTTGCTAGTAAACTTCAAGGTTATGAATGGTATATATAATGTAGAAATCTCATGTATGCTAAGGTATAGTGTTATTTTGGTCATTTTCTATGTCAACATACCATTAATGTTCTTTATATTAACAATGTTTTCCATAGGTTAATAGGTGAGTGTTTGTTACCACCATCAAACATTCTACCTCACTCTGACATAGAATTATTGCCTTTTATGAAAGATAGTGGACTGGAGTATCAAACAATACATGCATGTCCCAATGATCATATTATATATCATAAACAACATGAATTATCAAAAAAAATGCCCTAATTATCATATTAGTAGATATTGATCAGATCAAATAACCAAAAAAGTGCCTCACAAGGTCATTTGGTATATTCTCATTATTCACTACAATATTTGGGATCAAATTGTGATGGCAATTTGCAATGGTGGTGTAATTTGTGGTGATTTTCATGCTTTTTTGAAATTTTCCTTGACATCATCACAATAATGATGTTGGCATCATAATTGTGATATATATATATATATATATATATAACATGACATAAATCATTCTCCATTTGTTTTGATTGTGTAGAGTTGCACACAAAAGAGTGTGAAGAGATCCGAATGAGGGTGGACAGCTCTAAATATTGTCATGTCCTTGTGATCTTTGCATTTTATTATGATGCTTTTTCTCTACAATTTCATTAGCATGCCCTTGCTCTATGATTTCATATCATGTCTTTATGATATCCATGCCCTTCCTCTGCAATTTCATTATCATATTGTGCCCTTGTGATCTCTATGTGCTTGCTCTACAATTTTCTTCAAGGGCTATATAAATATTCTTTTCTTTTCATTCAGAAACATGTATCTCTTTATATTTCCTTCTAAACATGTATATATTAGACATCTTTTTAAGGTTCTTATAACATCTTGGCACAATAGATTATTTGATACAATTGCTTACATAATCCAAAATCCAAATAATAAAATAATAAACTAACTCAACTCGTGCTAAGTGACTTACCACAATATCCTACACAAAAATAATGCAGACCACGAAAAATGGGTAGAGTTTGCAAGAAATTTTACAAAAATATATCATAGAGAATATTTTAAAAAAGAAACTAGCCATAACCTAGTTAAATGGGCTAGTTGTTGATTAGTTGGGTTGATTACAAATTCATGTAGAACTATCATTAGATTAGATACAATAAAATGAACAATCAACTATTCGTAGCTAGTAGGATCAAATATATTTTTTTAAGGTGATAAAATTGTATATGTAGATTCATCATTTGCATGCTAGGCATAAATCACATTCCCCAATTTATAAGAAATGGTTGGATAAAAATATTCCATATCTTGGCCCAATAATGGAAGCCAATGATATAACCATGCATCTATTGGAACAGTCTCCTTGTGAGGATCCCAAGTATCTACTATTGTTGTTAATTTAGGCATCACTATATGATCTAGAATGTCATGAAGTACTAAAGATGGTAGCAACTTATCCCATGTCTCCAAAAAATTTAGCATGGGTTCATGGTCGCTTGGCTCCTAGAAATTTGTAGTAGTTATACTCACTGCTGGAAGAATAACTCTAGTGAAGAGTTGAGTGTAAGGAGTTGAAGAAGAACATTTTGATTCTGTGTAAATGCCATAATCATGAGGCTCATTCCCTTGTAGAATCCTTTGCAACAATGAAATTAGCTCTAAACTATGCAAAAGATGTTGAAGTGGTTCCCAACCTTGAAATAATCTTATAAGCATTTGATACTTGGGATCATCATAGGGAGACTATTCCAATACTTGAAACACTCTTATAAGAAAATATAGATGCAATACATGACAAATTGCACAACTTGTAGTCCTCATGATATGTTTACTTTAAATTCTCAAAGACACTTGGAAGTTATTCCAATGTCATAGTACCTACCACAACACTTTTCTAGTTGCTCCTATAATATCTTTATGTTGTCTAGTTATCATTTATGTCATCCAGTCTCTTTCTAAAGCCACTCCTTCTCCTTCTCTCTCATGCCTTAAATTTTGATTATCAAACTTCTGAATATCTACCTCTACCATATCTAAAATCAACTTCACACTATGTTGTAACTTTGGCATAGGTGTTTGATCATCGATAGCTTTCATTTAAGCATTCAAGTTTTCAAGATTGGTTAACACCCTCACTTCAAGATCTCTCATGTCAAGCACTTTTTTTACTATTTAAACACCGTGCTCTTTCTTCTAAGCTAACAGTTCTTTAGGTACATTTTCTTGTAAAATATTAATTTTGTTGAACAATTGCAAACTCTTAGAAAGTGCATTGTTGTTTTCATTTATGTATGTATATATGTATGCATATATGTATGTATGTATATATGTGTGTATGCATATATTTGTATGTATGTATGTTTATATGCATGTGTATATGTATGTATGTGTGTATATGTATATATGTATATATATGTATATATGTATGTATGTACATATGTATATACATATATATATTGACATATTAGTCAAGTTTGTTATTAGTGACATATACTTATTCAGATAGTAAGTATCTATCAAGCTTATTGTATAGTTCATATTGTTAACCAAGAATTTCAGTTGTCATTGTGTATGCCAAGTTTACTAGTGCAAACCGAGCTATACAGTGGTTACCAAGTTCATAGTTGATGCGATGCGAGTCTAGTTTTAATTGAGCTACTCAATGTTAACCAAGTGACTCAATTTATACTAAACTCAAGGTGATAGTGTTTACCAAGCTATGTAGCGGTAAACAGGTGATTCAATTCATATGCTAAGTTTCACAATATTCACTGAGTCACTAGTGTAGACTGAGTTCAAGACTACTTGAAAGTGATCAATATGGACTGAGCTTCTATGTCTACTAAGTACACGATGATGCCAAGAATTGATAGTGGATTTCGTGTATCAGAACCTCACCAAATCAGTCTTTAGAACCTGACTGTCTACATTTGAACTAACTTTGTAATATTTGTGTAAACTTGTATTGTGGTTAACTTTGTAATTGTATATTGGATTGATATATATGTAATGTATTGTATCACATCAAAGGTGTGTGAACATATGCATGGAATCAATGTGATAATTAGAGAAGAGAAGAAAAGTGTGAATTACAAAGGCTACAATAGTATAAGGAGCAGCAAAGATTCATCTATCACAACAAGGTGATTTGTACACTTAAAAGAATCTCATTCAACAAACCAAGTTATAGATTCAAGATCAGCTATTGCTTCATCCTAACAGGTGGATTAGTCAAATCCTCTAACAAGGTAGACCTGACAGTCTTATGCAAATCTCTTTACTAAGTGCATACTTCATTGTATGTTTGTAAATCCTTTAACAAGGTGGACCTAGGAATCCTTATTGCTCTTAATAGGGTAGATCATCAGAAATAATCAATGTAAGCCTTAATAGGAAAACTTTATACTGTAGTACTAAAGCTTGTGGGTATCATCCACACCCTAGATTTACTTTCTATTTGTAAGGTTTCTAGGTCACCAAATCTTTGTGTCAAAGTGTTATGAATGCTTTCATGCTTTTGGTTTCTCATACATTCAATTAGATTAGTATTGGATTAATTTTTGATTGGATTAAAGTTTTAAAAGTTTCAGAAGTTGCTGATTCATGCCTCCCCTCTCAGTAACTTAGCCTTTAAGAATATTTCTAACAATTGGTATGAGAGCTTTATGTTTCACAGACAAAATTTTAATAGCTTGAGCAAAGATTGAGGCATGGAGATATTCAAACTTGACAAGGCTATTGACAATGAGAAGCTAGATTTGGAAATGGCTATTGTCCAACTCAAGAAAGCAAAGGAGAAACTCTCTCAATCCTTGAAAAGAAGAAAAGATCTTGCAATTCAAATGAATTATCATCTCTAAATTGAAGAAAGAATTGAATACCTTCATCTAAGCAATCCAGATGAAGCAATTGAAGTAATCAAAGAACTCCTAGAAAATAATGGTTCATTGCAAGAAGAAGTAAGAAAACTAAGAAGAGAGAAAGAAATTCAATCAGTAAAATTATGTGAAGTTATGAAAGAGAAAAACAAGATAAGAGAAGATATAGAAGGAAAGAAAAATGAAATCCAACACCTATCCCTTCAGCAAGAAGACTTCATTGATCAAATCTCCAATGCAAATGAAGAAATCATGAACCTAAGATTTGAAAATGAAAGATTGTGGAATGACCTAAACTCTAAAATGAAAAATCAATGAAATAATGATAAAATCCCAAGTGGACATGAATCATTTGAATGAGAAAAATATCTATAGAAAAAAGGGATAAGTAGGAATTGGATACATAGAAGAAGGAGAATCATCTAAGCAAGGAGCTCAAAAGAATTAAAGACCTACTTGCAATCATTATGGAAAGATAGGTCATACTTCAAACAAATGTTGGAGCAATGGAAAAGAAAAATTCAATGGAAAATGCTACAATTGTAATCAAAATGGTCATAAGGTTAATGAATGCAAAGAGAAACCAAGATTTGCAGGCAAATGTCACAAATGTAAGAAGCATAGGCACAAATAATCAGAATGCAAAACCAAGATAGTGAATCCAACATAGTAGTGAAAGCTATATTTGGTTGGGACTATAACACCTTATGCAGATGTCATTACTGTGGATAATTTGGACATATTAGAATGAATTATGTAAAGCATCATATGAGGAAAAGAGATACTACTAAAAGATGTTTCATTTGTACAAAAACTTGGTCATCTTGCCAAGAACTACATGAATACTAGTAGAATTGAAGATGAAAAGAAGGCAAAGGTTGATAACGTCTAAAAAATAGATGAGACAACAACGGGTTCCAAAGTCTATCAAGAATAAAAGTCCAAAAAATGATGAACAAGTCACTCAAGAATTCAGTGGCTCCATAATTTCTACTTGATTTCTCAAAGGAGAAACTGGGACTAGGCTACCAAAGAAGACATCTAAATTAGTTTTGGTTGAAAAGACAAAAGATCCATATCTGTATTCAAGATACAAAGGGATCACTAAGTAAAAGGGAAACAGTTACCACTGAGTCACTTTTGTTATCGAATGAGGTTGGATCATAGACTCTATCAAGCGAGGTTGGGAGTAACTAAATTTCATATGGTTACCAAATGATGAAAGACTCTATTGAGTAATCAATACAAAGAAGTGGATGAAATTTTTTTACTTTGACCTACCATCTATACTAAGAATTTATGGTGAAATTTGATAAAAGGAATGAAATCAAAGTCATTTTCACCATGAAATTTCAAGAGCTATTATGTAGTGTGATCTTCAAGAGCTTCCAAGTGATTTGAGCGAATTGTTCATGAAAGCTTTCAAATTCTCTCAAAACCCTACTAAGTGAAGATGGAATCAAGTAGCAACAAGGTAAAGTAAGGTTCAAACATGCTAGTTCATGGTCAGTGGAAAGCTCCAGACTTCAAGCTTACTCCTGCCATCATTGAAAACCTAGATCTGAGTGGAGTGCAGTCACAAATCCCTCCAAAGGTATTGTTGATAAATGACTTTTGGTCTCATTTTAAATGCATGATTCAAGATATTGGTACTTTGGAAATGGATGAAGCCCTAGAATAGTTGTGTGTAAATGGTGTTTATAAACTTGAGCATCAACACCTAGAGACTAAAGGGTTAACTCATTTTCCTCACATGCTCCATGAATTTCAAATAAAATAGATTAGGTTTATTCTCGGTCAAGTGCATAATGGATAGTTATGGTTGGAGTAACTTGTTTTAATCATGAAGAAGATGATTCATAGAATTACTAGACTCCCAATGTTGGCTAAGACTAAAACAACCAAAACCCTAGGGTAGGCTGAACTAGAGAAGAAAACCCTAACAAAATGGGATGGTAGAGGCATAAAGATAAATAGTATCACTAATATGGAGTTAAAGTTTGGCATTCATATCATTGCACATAAGATCTACAATTCAAGCCAGTTGAACAATGTGTCATGTGAAGCATTTGACCTTGCATACAAGGTAGTGAAGAACAATCTTTCTCTTGACATTGCCAAGCTATTGTTGAAACAATTCAACAAAAACATGGAGAGCATCAGGATGTCAAAGAACAACTAGTGTAAGTTTGGCTCTCTACTAACTTATTTATTCTTTTATGTTAAAAAATTCTTCCCTTCAAAAGGATTAGTTGTATGGAGAAAATATGTGTCAATTCTCTACCAAATTAATGAATACATTGCTGAGATGAGAGAGAATTACAATAGTATCATGGATAACTTTTTTGATGCATTTAAAGAGAAAATGAATAATAGATTCATAATTCAAAGAAAATTAGTTGAAGATTACAAGGATGATGTGTGTTTCATGGTAGATAGTGATAAGGTATACATTCAAACAGTTGAGCCCAGAATTGCATGGGTGAAACCTCTTGGATATGAGGTTAATATAGATGAAACTAAGGATATCATTGAGGCAATTGTAAATGAACTAGTTGATCCCAAGGCTACATATTTTGGTGCATATGATGAAGCCAAAGCTAGGATAGAACTAGAGATCAAGCTCCCTTAGGCAGTAAACAAAGGCAAGAAAAGAATTGCTAAGTTGAAAAATAGTTCTACTCTTTCATTGATTGAGGGAAATGGTGAGAATGAAGAAGTAGAGGATGAGGAAGAATTAGAGGAAGAGGAAACTTTGAAGAAGAAGAGAAAGGTAATCATTACCAAGCCTACCAAGCCATCCACTATTGTGTTTACAAGAAGATCCTCAAAGAAGAAGGTTGATAAGGAAGGAGGAGATCTAATATTTAGAAAACCTCCACCCACCTTCCAAGATAGACTAAAAGAACTACAAGAATGAGTAGGTATAACAAATTTCAAATCATTAAAGTATGAAATCAAGACTGAGGAAGAACAAAAGTAGATTGAAGACCTAGTGATGAACAAAATGGGTAAATGGAAATACTCACAAGACCAGCTTACCTCTCAGATTTCTAATATTTTGATGGATAAGATTAAGCCAAGATGGGAATTTTCCATGCAAACTAGAAAAGACATCTATGGGAAAACCTTGAAGCAACTTATTCCAAGCTTAATAGACAAGGAGATTAAGGAATCTCTAAAGAAAAATGAGGAGAAATTAACTCTAAAATTTAATACTTGACTGGTTCTAATAAAAGATATTGAGCATGTTGTAAGGAATGCAACAAACACATGGAAGAATATCTATCTTCTTCATAAACTGAGTGATTTTTATGTTGAAGTGAAAGATGATGATGATGATGATGATAAAAAGGATAATGATGAAGAGGAAAATGCTGAAGAAACAACACATTTTGATAACATTGATGATGAAGAGGAATAGGAGCAAGAGGCTACCAAGGAAGAAAAGTAGGATTATGAGGGAATTGACTTAGTCAAGATAGTTGTAGTAGTTATTACATCACTTCCTCATTCTCCAAGAAAGCTTTTGACAATATCAAGAATGGAGATGGTCTCTACAGGATTGATTATGACTAGTACTCCAAGCACAATTATCCAAAAAAAATAATCCTTGCACCAGCTCAACTTAGTACATCATGTTGATATATGATTGCAAAGATCATTTTAGTTAGAAAATTATTGTAAGAAGTGTTTTTAATTATTGTTTTGTCACTAATGTCAAACTTACTATATGTTGGTAAGATAATTGCTTATATGTTTTCAAGAACTATCACTTAGTTGATTGATGAAGAGGATTTGATCAACAAGATGTAACAAAAGTACCTAGAGAAAAAGTTGAGTTATGATTATGTATTGAAGTGCAAGAATTAGTTAAGACAATGATAACATAATGTATTGATGATCTACTTGGGGTTAAAAAATATTTGGCTACACTTAGAAAGTTCAAATGAAAAAGGTTGAACAAAGTTCATTTGCTAAGCTTGACCAAGTTGATAGAAGGTGCCAAGTAAAGATAGTGCAAGCCAAGCAAAAAGTTAGTCAAAGCCGAGTGAAAGTATTTTCTAGTGGATGTCGAGAAAACTAATAGGTGTCAAGTAATTTTAAGTATGTCCTAAGCGCTAATAAAATCTAGTTGATGTCGAGTAACATAGTATGTGCTAACAATTAGTAAATTGATAATGCTAAGCTACTAAATTATGAAAAAGATTGAAGATTTTCCAAATAAAAGCTGAAAAGTTTGTTTTCTTGGAACTTGTGAATCAAGAGGAAGATAAGATTGATGAGTTTGTTTGATTGCACTTATGACTTTTGTGAACAAGAATGACAAATGGATCATTGACCAAGGATGCTCACATCACATGACTAGAGACAAAAGTAAGTTCATTACCTTAACTAGTTATGATGGAAATACGGTAAGATTTGGTAATGATGCACCATGTTCAATAAAAGGAAAAAGGTCTATTAAGCTTACAAATAAGATTTCATGTGACAATGCTTATTATGTTGAAGGATTGAATTATAATTTATTAAGTGTGTCACAATTGAATAATTTGGGGTGCAAAGTTGAATTTGAAAACAAATCAGCCAAGATATATGATACAAATGGAAATCTAAGTGGAAAAGGTGATCAAACTAGGAGTACTCTATTCTATTTGGATATAGAAGATGCTACTTGTCTTATTAAAAAATTTGATGATGTATGGCTTTGGCACAAGAGATTATGTCATGTTAACTTTGATAATTTAAATAGTATAAGTAACATGAAAAGAGTTAGAAGTTTTCTAAAGTTGAAGAAACCAAAAAAAATAATGTGTAAATAATGTCAACTAAGCAAGATGACAAAGTCAAGCTTTAAAAGTAAAGTTTATACCTCTACGGAAATACTTGAAATTGTTCATACTAACTTGTGGGACCTATTGAAGTGCAAAGCTACAAAGGAGACAAGTATAGAATGTTGATTGTTGATGATTGCTCTAGAATGATGACTATCATGTTTCTAAGACAAAAATCAAATGTTTTTCAAATGTTTAAATGGTACTTGGCAAAAGTTGAGAAAGAAGTAGGTAAGAGTTTGAAATGCTTGAGATTAGACAGAGGAGGTGAATTTACTTCACATGAATTTGAAGTGCTTTGCAATGACAGAGGAATTAAAAGACAGACATTGGCACCAAGGACTCCCCCACAAAATGGAATTTTTGAAAGAAGAAATAGATTTGTTGTAGAATATGCCAAAACACTAATGATGGAGAAAAATGTTGCCCTGAAATACTAGAGAGAAGTTGCAAGTACTGTAGTATACACTTTGAACAATGTGCAAGTAAATAAAGGTACTCACTCAACACTTTTTGAACTATGGTATGGTCATCCACTTAATGTGAAATATTTTAAGGTATTTGGAAGCAAATTCCATATTCTCTAAGATGTTTGAATCGGAAGGTTTAATGCAAAAAGTGAAGAAGGTATATTACTTGGTTACTCCACAAGAAGTAAAGCTTACAAGTGTTTAATTACTAACATTAACAAAATTGTGGAAAGTGCAAATGTGAATTTTTATGAGTTTATAGAAACACATGAAGCTGAATCTACCAAAGAACTAGAAGATTATAAGATATTTCTGTACTACTAGGAAGGAATGCCTTCTGAAGAAGATGTCACAAATCATGTAGCAAATCAACAACAAGTTTCAACAACTTCTAACTCACATCCTATGAATGCCGAGTTGCATTTAGATGCTGAGTTGCAAAATGGTGAGAATGAATAATCTAACTCTAAGGTTAGCATTCATGGAAGAGATGCTAAAATACCTGACAGAGATGCACATAGTGATACCGAAGCTGAGAGATAGAATGTAGCCACAAGAACTAAGCCTAGACTATCTAGATATGTCAAATGACACCATCTTGTAGATCAAATCATAGGTGACAAAGATGTAAGACCAATAACAAGAAATAGATTGAGAGGTGAATCATGTTTGCTAAGCATGAAGGAATCTAAGATAGTAAAATATGCATTGGAAGATGATGATTGGTACAATGCTATGGAAGAAGAAATTTAGTAGATAGAAAAGAACAAGACATGGAGCCTTGTTCCTAGACTAGAGGACAAAAATGTGATTGGTACAAAATGGGTATTTACAAATAAACTAGATGATAATGGTGAAGCAATAAGAAATAAAGCAAGACTATTTTACAAAGGGTATGCACAAGAAGAAGGAATTGACTATGGTGAAACATTTGCCTTTGTTGCAAGAATGGAAGGAGTAAGAAATCTGCTTGCTTATGCTACCTACAAAGGATTCAAAGTTTATCAGATAGATGTCAAGTCTACATTTCTGAATGGAATATTAGAAGAAGAGGTCTACATAGAACAACCAGAATGATTTGTGGACAAAAAAAATTAAAACATGGTATCCAAACTACACAAAGCCCTATATGTATTGAAACAAGCAACAAGAGGATGGTATGAGAGACTTCATACTGTTGGAAATAGAGATGGAGTAATTGAGAGGGGAGGGGTGAATCAGTTACCACAAAAATATTTCTACATATCCTTATATGTCTTAAAATATAACTGTTGCTGACACTCTGTAACCACACAAATAAATGTTGAAACTTGATAGATGTTATGTTAACTTTATTAAGCATTTAAAGTGATTAACATGCATGCATAAAGAAATAACATGAACACAAGAGACACCAAATTTAACGTGGAAACCTAATTTGGGAAAACCCACTAAGTAACTAGTTACCAATTTTCACTCTTCTGAAGTGAGCCCTATTAGGAGCCAACCCTGTCAAAGGTTACAAAACACACTGTGAGGTGTGACCCTATTAGAGGATTTGATCACCTTGTTAGAAGTGGCCTTGTGAGAGGTCTTTAAAATAATTCAACTGAATTGTCACCTTGTTAGAGGATTTACAAAATGGCTATCAAACCAACTTTGTTAAGAGATTTTGAATCACTGTTATAATGATTAGAAAGCAACAATGAAGTGATCTGAGATATATGCAACTTATCTTTGCTGAATACAGATCTCTATTCTACTTCATTAAATCTGCACTGATCGAATGCAACTTTGTAGCTTCATAGGGATGACAAATTCTTTCTCAACATTTGCTCATGTATTTGCTTATTCATACATTCACACTTTTATGCATCCAAACACACTTACACACTTACTTACTTATGAATTCACAACTTGACCTTTCATATATACCTTATAGATTGTCAAGTCAACTCAATTACAAGTTTACAACAACTGAAAAACATAAATCAGTTCGCTGCACAAAACAATTGAACTTAATTCTTTAGAATCATTAAAAAATTTGCTGCCCGACCTAGCTTGGTGACCACTGCTTCAAAATGGTTTCATCATGTTAACCAAGTGAAGCTCAGTAAACACTACAAACCTTGCAACTTCCTTCAGAGACTGAGTTAACTCGGTAAATACTAACCTTCCTTTCTTTACCAAGTGAGCTCGGTAAAAGACAGCTTTTCTTTGCTTACTGAATGAGCTCGATAAAAGCTAATTGTCCTTTGCTTACCGAGTGAGCTCGGTAGAAGCTAACTTTCCTTAGCTTACAGAGTGAACTTGGTAGAAGCTAACTTTCCTTTTCTTATCAAGTTAACTTGATAGAAGCTAACTTTTCTTTGCTTACCGAGTGAGCTCGGTAAAAGCTAACTTATTGAGTAATGTTCAAGAATGCTCGGTAGTCACTATAAATTGCTTTGCTAACCATATGAGCTCGGTAGACTCTGTTTGATGGTTGATATGACATTTGTGTAACATCAAAGACAATACACAATTAACAATTATATCCAACAATCTCCCTTTTTGGCATTGATGGCAACACATGTCATAGCAGAAATGGAATTTTTAAACAAGTCTTTTACTTTTATGGAACACAACATGCCGATATAACAATTCTCCCTCTAAGATAGAAAAATCTCCCTCTTTGATAACACATGCCAAAGACAACTCAAACTCAAATGAATTTCAATGTACCTTTAGTACTGATTCATATGCAATGTTTCCTGATTATGTTGCATCAACTGATAGATCTTCAATCTGGTATGAGTTGATGCATCACTAGAACTTTATTTTAGTGAACTTTGGATAAGGGAGTGACCCCTAACTTACCTCTTAGATACAAGAATGCATCCTTAGGTAATGATTTTGTGAATATGTCAGAAATTTGGTCCTTTGTATGAACATATTCCAATCTGATCTCCTTATCTTGCACCAATTCTCTGACAAAATGATATTTTATTGCAATGTGCTTGGTTTTGGAATGCATCACTGGATTCTTAGATATGTTGATTGCACTTGTATTATCACAAAACATAATAATTGGTTCTTTGATTTCCATCTACATGCCTTCCAATAATTCTTTAAACCAAACAATTTTAGAACAGTTTACTGCTGGAGCAACATACTCTGCCTTTGCTATTGATTGAGATGTACAATTCTTCTTTTTTCTTGTCCAAGAAACCAATCTTTTTCCAAGAAATAATGTACCTCCACTTGTACTCTTTTTGTCATCAAGGTTTCCTACCCAATCAGCATTAGTAAACACTTTTAAATACAAGTTTCCTCAAAACTTATACCATAAACCATACTCTTCAGTTCCTTTCAGATATCTCAATATTCTTTTGATTGCCATCATGTGATTTTCTCTTGGTTTTGCTGAAAATCTTGCTACAATACCAACTGCAAGAGAAATATCTGGCCTTGTATGAACTACATACCACAATTTTCCAATCATAGATCTATACAATGTTTGATCTACTTGCTTTGATTCATCTTCCTTGGTAAGTTTTAATCCGGTACACATAGGAGTCCCAACTGGTTTACAATCTTCCATTCCAAACTTTTTCAATATCTCCTTGATGTACTTTGATTGAGTGATGTAGATACAATTTTTATTCTATTGAATTTGAAGACCAATAAAGAATTTGATCTCACCAAACATAGACATTTCAAATTCCTTGTTCATTTGTTCTGAGAATTCTTTTCACGGATCATCATTCCTTGTGAAAATAGTATCATCTACAAATATTCCTGCCAAGACAATCTTATTATCTAGTCCTTCTTTAATATACAAGTTATTGTTATCATTAGTTCTTTGAAAACCAATCTGAATAAAATAGTTATGCAATCTTTCATACCATGCTCTAGGGGCTTGTTTCAGACCGTACAATGCCTTGTGTAATTTGCATACCATGTTCTTCTTATTTGGATCAACAAAACCTTCAAGTTGTTCAATGTAGACTTCTTCATCTAGTATACCATTGAGGAATGCTGATTTGACATCCATCTGATAAACTTTGAATCCCTTGTGAGCAGCATATGCTAGTAAGGTTTTGACTCTTTCGAATCTTGCAACAGGAGCAAAAGTTTCTCCATAGTCTATTCTTTCTTCTTGAGCATATCCTTTTCATACTAGTCTAGCTTTGTTTCTTGATACCTTACCATCTTCATCCAACTTGTTTCTCAATACCCACTTAGTTTCAATCACGTTTTTGTCTTTAGGTCTAGGTACAAGAGTCCATGTCTTGTTTTTCTCTATTTTCTCTATTTCTTCATTCATAGCTTCAATCCAACTATCATTTTCCAATGCATCTTTGACATTTCTAGGTTCAAAATCAGCAAGTAAACAAGTATCTTTCAGCTTATTTCTTGTCATGGTTCTTTCAGATTTATCTCCAATGATCTGATCTGTTGAATGATGTCTCCTGACATACTTAGCTAATACAAGTTCCTTGCCTTTTGAATGGATTTCATTGTTATCTTTTTGCATTTCAAGTTTAGACTCTATTTGTTCTGGCTCAGTAGATATTTGCTCTGTTTGCTGTGGCTCGATTTGAACTTCTTGTAACTTGGTTATAGTTGACTCGAGAGTAGAAGTTTCCTGATTCTCTAATGTAACTGGTACTATATCAAGTTCACTGAAGACAAACCTTTTATAATCTGCTAATTCTTTTTTGCTTTCTTCTTTAGTTCTTTCTGCAAACTCATCAACTTTCACATGTGCACTTTCTATGACTTTGTGAGTAGACAAGTTCAAACATCTATATGCCTTACTTGTGCATGAGTATCCAAAGAATATACCTTCATCACCTTTTACATCAAATTTTCCTTTTCTAGATTCTTTCAAAATGTAACATTTACTTCCAAATACTTTAAGATAACTTACATTAGGTTTAGCCATACCATAACTCATAGGGGGTTTTGAATGAGTCTTTCTTCAATTGTAATCGATTCAAGGTATAGACTGCAGTGTTGATTGCTTCCTTCCAGTATATGATAGCAATGCTCTTTTTAATCATTAATGTTCTTGCACAATCCATGATGGATTTGTTTCTTCTTTCAGCTATTCCATTTTGCTAGGGTGTTCCAGGGGCTGATACCTATCTTTTGATTCTTCTTTCAATGCAAAAGTTATTGAATTCATGTGAAATGAATTCTCCACCTCTATTTGATCTCAAGCATTTTTATCTTTTCCCTATTTCCTTTTCTACTCCAGCCAAATACCATTTGAACTTTTCAAATGCTTTTGATTTATTTCTTAGATACATGACTGTCATCATTCTTGAGTAATCATCAACAAAAAGAATGAAGAACTTTTCTCCAGTATAGCTTTCAATTCCAATGGGTCCACATAAATCAATATGAACAATTTCTAATATATCTTCAGACTAATAGTCTTTACTCTTAAAACTAGTCTTTCCCATCTTCCCAATTTGACAATTTTTGCATAGACCGACCTCAGGTTTCTTTATGTTGGGAATGCCTCTTACTTTTCTAAATTTGCTTATCTTTACCAGATTATCAAAGTTTACATGACACAACCTTTTATGCCATAACCAACTTTCTTCAACTTGAGCAATGAAACATGAACATTCACCTAGTTCAAGATAGAACAAGTTACCTTTAGTTTGAGTACCTGATCCAATCAGCTTTCCTTTCCCATCTAGCAGTCTTTTTTTACCATGCATGAATTCTACTTTGATTCCATTATTGAGTAGTTGTGCCACACTTAATAGATTATGCTTTAGTCCTTCTACCCAATAGGCATTATCACATATAAGTTCTTTGGTTAGAGGGATTCTTCCTCTTCCTTTTATACAACAAGGTTCATTGTTACCAAATCTTACACTGCCACCATCTTAGTCTTCAAAGTATTCAAACTTAGTTTTGTTGCCAGTCATGTGATGAGAACAACCACTATCTATGATCCATGTATCATTTTTGCTCAAATGAGAAATAAGTGACATTTCTTCATCACTATCAGATTCATCTTTCACAACAATATAAACAATCTCATCTTCTTCTTCATCATTAGAATCATTAGAATCTTTAGCCATAAAACATGTTTTTTTCCTTTGTCCTTGAATGATTTGAAATCTTTCTTGCCATTCCATTTCTTTTCATCTTTATTCTACTTGTTTGGACATCTAGTAGCAATATGACCAAATTTTTCACATGAAAAAAAGATTAGGGGTACTTTACCTTTGTATTTTCCTCTGCCTCTAGAATATTTCCTTGCTAGAAGGGCTTCAATTACTTCAAGATCACTGTCTAAACTTTGGTTTGATTCATCTTCACTTTTTTACTGAGATTTCTTTTTACCTTTCTCCTTGAGTGAAATTTTGGCTTCAAATGCTAATTCAATGTTCTTGGAAGCTGGAACATAGTTATCAAAGTTGTCTAGTTCAAATGCAGTCAATCTTCCAACTATAGCCTCTAGATTTATCTTATGATTTTCTTCACATCTTCTTTCCTGAATTGCAAAGACTCTGATTGCATAAATGGGAAGTAGAATTCTGGGAACTTTTCTTATAACTGTCTCTTCATTGATATCTCCTCTAGAAACTTTGATTGCACTGACACATGCTTTAACTCTTTCAACATATTTTGCAAATGTTTTCATCCTCTCTCATCCTCATTTGATCAAATTGTCCTCTCAGACTTTCTGCTTTGGCTCTTCTAACATTATCATCTCCTCCATAGATCTCTTTCAACTTTTTTCACATTTCAAAGGTAGATTTGTAGTCTTTGATATTATCAAATTCTTCATAACTTAGAGCAGATGCTATATCTATCATCATAATGTTGTGAGTCTTCTTTTCAGAAATATCATTGACAGATAGTGTACCAGCTGGTTTTGCATATTTTTCATCAAGGTACTTCAGTCCTATATCACCAATGGATGCTAGGTGAAGTCTCATCAGTCCTTGCCATGCTGAGAAGTTATTTCTGTTAAGTCTTGGAATTTCCCTTTTGTAAGACATCTTGATCTTTGGCTTAGATCATTGAAATCTTATCCTGCAAGCACCAAAAGCTCTGATACCAATTTTTGGAAATAGAGATGGAGTAACTGAGGGGGGAGGGGTGAATTAGTTACCACAAAAATATTTCTACAGATCCTTATATGTCTTAAAATACAGTTGCTGCTGACACTCGGTAACCACACAAATAAATGCTAAAACTTGATAGATGTTCTGTTAACTTTATTAAGCATTTAAAGTGATTAACTTGCATGCATAAAGAAATAACATGAACACAAGAGACACTAGATTTAATGTGGAAACCCAATTTGGGAAAAACTACCAAGTAACTAGTTACCAATTTTCACTCTTCTGAAGTGAGCCATGTTAGGAGCCAACCCTGTTAAAGGTTACAAAACACACTGTTAGGTGTGACCCTATTAGAGGATTTGATCACCTTGTTAGAAGTGGCCTTGTGAGATGTCTTTAAAAAAATTCAACTAAATTGTCACCTTGTTAGAGGATTTACAAAATGGTTGTCAAACCAACTATGTAAGAAGATTTTAAATCACTGTTACAATGATTAGAAAGCAACAATGAAGTGATCTGAGATATATGCAACTTATCTTTTCTAAATATAGATCTTTGTTATGCTTCATTAAATCCTCACTGATCGAATGCAACTTTACAGCTTCATAGGGATGACAAATTCTTCCTCAACATTTGCTCATGTATTTTCTTATTCATACATTCACACTTTTATGCATCCACACACACTTACACACTTACTTACTTATGAATTCACAACTTGACCTTTCATATATACCTTACAGATTGTCAATTCATCTCAATTACAAGTTTACAACAACTGGAAAACATAAATCAGTCAGCTGCACAAAACAATTAAACTTAATTCTTTAGAATCATAAAGTTCTTTGCTACCCGACCCAGCTCAGTGACCACTACTTCAAAATGGTTTTCTCATGTTAATCAAGTGAAGCTCGATAAACACTGAAAACCTTGCAACTTCCTTCGAAGATTGAGTTTACTTGGTAAATACTAACCTTCCTTTGTTTACCGAGTGAGCTCGGTAAAAGATGCTTACCGAGTGAGCTCGATAAAAGCTAATTTTCCTTTGCTTACCGAGTGAGCTCGGTAGAAGCTAACTTTATTTTTCTTATCGAGTGAACTTGGTAGAAGCTAACTTTCCTTTGTTTATTGAGTGAACTCGATAGAAGCTAAATTTCCTTTGCTTATCGAGTGAGCTTGGTAAAAGCTAACTTATTGAGTAATATTCAGGAATGCTCAGTAGTCACTATAAATTTCTTTGCTAACCATCTAAGCTCGGTAGACTCTGTCTGATGGCTGATATGACATTTTTTTAACATCAAAGATGATACACAATTAATAATTGTATCTAATAATCTCCCTCTTTGGCATTGGTGGCAACACAACATGTCATAGCAAAAATGAAATTTGTACAGAATTCTTTTACTTTATGGCAACACAACATGTCAATATAACAATTCTCCCTCTAAGATAGAAAACTCTCCCTCTTTGACAACACATGCCAAAGACAACTCAAACTCAAATGAATTTTAGTGTACCTTTAGTACTGATTCATATGTAATGTTTCCTGGTTATGTTGCATCAACTGATAGATCTTCAATCTGGTATGAGTTGATTCATCACTAGAACTTTATTTTAGTGAACTTCGGATAGGGGAGTGACCCCTAACTTACCTCTTAGATACAAGAATGCATCCTTAGGTAACAATTTTGTGAATATGTCAGCAATTTGGTCCTTTGTATGAACATATTCCAATCTGATCTCCTTATCTTGCACCAATTCTCTGACAAAATGATATTTTATTGCAATGTGCTTGGTTTTGGAATGCATCACTAGATTCTTAGATATGTTGATTGCACTTGTATTATCACAGAACATAATAACTGGTTCTTTGATTTCCATCTTCATGCCTTCCAACAATTGTTTAAACCAAACAATGTTAGAATAGTTTACTACTGTAGCAACATACTCTACCTCTACTGTTGATTGAGATGTATAATTCTTCTTTTTGCTTGTCCAAGAAACCAATCTTTTTCCAAGAAAGAATGCACCTGCACTTGTACTCTTTCTGTCATCAAGGTTTCCTGCCCAATCAACATTAGTAAACAGTTTTAAATCCAAGTTTCCTCCAAACTTATACCATAAACCATACTCTTCATTTCCTTTCAGATATCTCAATATTCTTTTGTTTGTCATCATGTGATTTTCTCTTGGTTTTGCTAAAAATATTGCTACAATACCAACTGCAAGAGCAATATCTGGCCTTGTATGAACTATATACTGCAATTTTCTAATCATAGATCTATACAATGTTTGATCTACTTCCTTTGATTCATCTTCCTTGGTAAGTTTTAATCCGGTACACATAGGAGTCCCAACTAGTTTACAATCTTCCATTCAAAAAATTTTCAATATCTCCTTGATGTACTTTGATTGAGTGATGTAGATACCATTTTTATTCTATTGAATTTGAAGACCAACAAAGAATTTGATCTCACCAAACATAGACATTTCAAATTCCTTGTTCAGTTTTTTTGAGAATTCTTTTCTCGGATCATCATTCCCTATGAAAATAGTATCATCTAAAAATATTTCTACGAAGACAATCTTATTATCTGGTCCTTCTTTAATATACAAGTTACTGTTATCATTAGTTCTTTGAAAACCAATCTGAATAAGAGAGTTATGCAATCTTTCATACCATGCTCTAGGGGCTTGTTCCAGACCGTACAATGCCTTGTGTAATTTGTAGACCATGTTCTTGTTATTTGGATCAACAAAACCTTCAGGTTGTTCAATGTAAACTTCTTCATCTAGTATACCATTGAGGAATGCTGATTTGACATCCATCTGATAAAATTTGGATCCCTTATCAGTAGCATATGCTAGTAAGGTTCTGACTCCTTCCAATCTTGCAATAGGAGAAAAAGTTTCTCCATAGTCTATTCCTTCTTCTTGAGCATATCCTTTGCATACTAGTCTAGCTTTGTTTCTTGATACCTTACCATCTTCATCCAGCTTGTTTCTGAATATCCACTTAGTTCCAATCACATTTTTGTCTTTAGGTCTAGGTACAAGAGTCCATGTCTTGTTTTTCTCTATTTGATCTATTTCTTCATTCATACCCTCAATCCAACTATCATTTTACAATGCATCTTTGACATTTCTAGGTTCAAAATCAGCAAGTAAACAAGTACCTTTCAGCTTATTTCTTCTCATGGTTCCTTCAAATTTATCTCCAATGATCTGATCTACTGAATGATGTCTCCTGACATACTTAGCTAATATAGGTTCCTTGCCTTTTGAATGGATTTCATTGTTATCTTTTTGCATTTCAACTTCAGACTTTGTCTGTTCTGGCTCGATAGATATTTGCTGTGGCTCGATTTGAACTTCCTGTAACTCGGTTACAATTGACTCGGGAGTAGAAGTTTCCTGATTCTTTGATGTAACTGGTACTGTATCAAGTTCACTGAAGACAAAATTTTTATAATCTTTTGGTTCTTTTTTGCTTTATTCTTCAATTCTTTCTGCAAACTCATCAACTTTCACATGTGCACTTTCTATGACTTTGTGAGTAGACAAGTTCAAGCATCTATATGCCTTACTTGTGCATGAGTATCCAAAGAATATACCTTCATCACCTTTGACATCAAATTTTCCTTTTTTAGATTCTTTCAAAATGTAACATTTACTTCCAAATACTTTAAGATAACTTACATTAGGTTTATAGCCATACCATAACTCATAGGGGGTTTTTAATGAGTCTTTCTTCAGTTGTACTCGATTCAAGGTATAGACTACAGTGTTGATTGCTTCCTTCCAATATTTGATAGCAATGCTCTTTTCAATCATTAATGTTCTTGCACAATCCATGATGGATCTATTTCTTCTTTCAGCTATTCCCTTTTGCTGGGCTATTCCAGGGGCTGATACCTGTCTCTTGATTCCTCTTTCAATGCAAAAGTTATTGAATTCATGTGAAATGAATTCTCCACCTCTGTCTGATCTCAAGAATTTTAATCTTTTTCTTGTTTCCTTTTCTACTCTGGCCAAATACCATTTGAACTTTTCAAAAGCTTCTGATTTATTTCTTAGATACATGACTGTCATCATTCTTGAGTAATCATCAACAAAAAGAATGAATAACTTTTCTCCAGTATAGCTTTCAATTCCAATTGGTCCACATAAATCAATATGCACAATTTCTAATATATCTTCATACTGATAGTCTTACTCTTAAAACTAGTATTTTCCAACTTTCCAATCTAACAATTGTTGCATAGACCGACCTTAGGTTTCTTTATGTTGGTAATGCCTCTTACTTTTTTGAATTTTCTTATCTTTACCAGATTATCAAATTTTACATGACACAACCTTTTATGCCATAACCAACTTTCTTCAACTTGAGCAATGAAACATGAACATTCACCTAGTTCAAGAGAGAACAAGTTACCTTTAGTTTGAGTACCTGATCCAATCAGCTTTCCTTTCCCATCCAGCAGTCTTGTTTTACCATGCATGAATTCTACTTTGATTCCATTATTGAGTAGCTATGCCACACTTAACAGATTATGCTTTAGTCCTTCTACCCAATAGGCATTATCACATATAAGTTCTTTGGTTAGAGGGATTCTTCCTCTTCCTTTTATATAAGAAGGTTCATTGTTACCAAATCTTACACTACCACCATCATAGTCTTCAAAGTATTCAAACTTAGTTTTGTAATCAATCATGTGATGAGAACAGCCATATCTATGATCCATGTATCATTTTTTCTCAAATGAGAAATAAGTGCCATTTCTTCATCACTATCAAATTCATCTTTCACAGCAATATAGACAATCTCATCTTCTTCTTCATCATTAGAATCATTAGAATCTTTAGCCATAAAACATGTTTTCTTTCCTTTGTCCTTGAATGATTTGAAATCTTTCTTGCCATTCCATTTCTTTTCATCTTTATTCTTCTTGTTTGGACATCTAGCAGTAATATGACCAACTTCTTCACATGAAAAAAAGATTAGGGGTACTATATCTTTGTATTTTCCTCTACCTCTAGAATATTTCCTTGCTAGAAGGGCTTCAATTACTTCAAGATCACTGTCTAAACTTTGGTTTGATTCATCTTCACTTTCTGACTGAGATTTCTTTTTGCCTTTCTCCTTGAGTGAAATTTTGGCTTCAAATGCTGATTCAATGTTCTTGGAAGCTGGAACATAGTTATCAAAGTTGTTTAGTTCAAATGCAGTCAATTTTCCAAATATAGCCTCTAGATTTATCTTATGATTTGATTCACATCTTCTTTCCTGAATTGCAGAGCCTCTGATTGCATAAATGGGAAGTAGAGTTTTGAAAAATTTTCTTATAACTGTCTCTTTACTGATATCTCCTCCAGAAGCTTTGATTGCACTAACACATGCTTTAACTCTTTCAACATATTTTGCAATGTTTTCATCCTCTCTCATCCTCATTTGATCAAATTGTCCTCTTAGACTTTCTTGTTTGGCTCTTCTAACATTATCATCTCCTCCATAGATCTCTTTTAGCTTTTCCCACATTTCAAAGGCAAATTTGCAGTCCTTAATATCATCAAATTCTTCATAACTTATAGTAGATTCTATATCTATCATCATAATGTTGTGAGTGTTCTTTTCAGCAA
This sequence comes from Cupressus sempervirens, assembly GCA_028749045.1. Lineage (NCBI taxonomy): Eukaryota > Viridiplantae > Streptophyta > Pinopsida > Cupressales > Cupressaceae > Cupressus > Cupressus sempervirens. The sequence continues at coordinate 974,227,344 of CM053787.1, forward strand.
TATCATTGACAGATAGTGTACCAACTGGTTCTGCATATTTTTCATCAAGGTACTTCAGTCATGTATCACCAATGGATGCTAGGTGAAGTCTCATCAGTCCTTGTCATGCTAAGAAGTTATTTCTATTAAATCTTGGGATTTTTGTTTTGTAAGACATCCTGATCTTTGACTTAGATCCTTGAAATCTTATCCAGCATACACCAAAATCTCTAATACAAATTGTTGGAAATGGAGATGGAGTAACTGAGAGGGGAGGGGTGAATCAATTACCACAAAAATATTTCTATAGATCCTTATATGTCTTAAAATACAACTGCTGCTGACACTCGGTAACTACACAAATAAATGCTAAAACTTGATAGATGTTCTATTAACTTTATTAAGCATTTAAAGTGATTAACTTGCATTCATAAAGAAATAACATGAACACAAGAGACACCAGATTTAATGTGGAAACCCAATTTGGGAAAAACCACCAAGTAACTAGTTACCAATTTTCACTCTTCTGGAGTGAGCCCTATTAGGAGCCAAACCTGTTAATGGTTACAAAACACACTATTAGGTGTGACCCTGTTAGAGGATTTGATCACCTTGTTAGAAGTGGCCTTGTGAGAGGTCTTTAAAACAATTCAACTGAATTGTCACCTTGTTAGAGGATTTACAAAATGGTTGTCAAACCAACTTTGTTAAGAGATTTTGAATCACTATTACAATGATTAGAAAGAAACAATGAAGTCATCTAAGATATATGCAACTTATCTTTTCTGAATACAAATCTCTATTCTACTTTATTAAATCCTCACTGATTGAATGCAACTTTGCAACTTCATAGGGATGGAAAATTCTTCCTCAACATTTGCTCATGTATTTTCTTATTCATACATTTGCACTTTTATGCATCCACACACACTTACACACTTACTTACTTATGAATTCACAACTTGAACTTTCATATATACCTTACAGATTGTCAAGTTGGCTCAATTACAAGTTTACAACAGCTAAAATAAATAAATCAGTCGGCTGCACAAAATAATTAAACTTAATTCTTTAGAATCATAAAATTCTTTGCTGCCTGACCCAGCTTGATAAACACTGCAAACCTTGCAACTTCCTTCAAAGACCGAGTTAACTTAGTAAATACTAACCTTCCTTTGTTTATCGAGTGAGCTCGGTAAAAGATAACTTTTCTTCACTTATTGAGTGAGCTCGGTAAAAGCTAATTTTCCTTTGCTTATCGAGTGAGCTCGATAGAAGCTAACTTTCCTTTGCTTACTGAGTGAACTCGGTAGAAGCTAACTTTTCTTTGCTTACTGAGTGAACTCGGTAGAAGCTAACTTTCCTTTTCTTACTGAGTGAACTCGATAGAAGCTAACTTTCCTTTGCTTACCAAGTGAGCTCGGTAAAAGCTAACTTATTGAGTAATGTTCAAAAATGCTCGGTAGTCACTATAAATTCCTTTGCTAACCATATGAGCTTGGTAGACTCTATCTGATGGCTGATATGATATTTGCGTAACATCAAAGACAATACACAATTAACAATTGTATCCAACACATACTTATCTTGCTAATATTGGATTTGAAAGAACACATGATAACAACAATTTGTACATGAAGAAAGATGAAGAAAAAGGTATATTGTTATCTACAATTTTTGTTGATGACATTATACTTGGAGGACAAGATGCTTTGTGTAAAGATTTTGCAAATCAAATGAAGCAAGAGTTTGAGATATTAATGTTTGGAGAGATCAAATTCTTTGTGGGACTACAAGTATATCAAATGAAGTATGGTGTATACATTACTCAGTCAAAATATGTAAAGGAAACTTTGAAGACATTTGCACTTGAGGACTCAAAACCAGTAAGTACACCTATGGTAAGAACATTCAAGCTATCAAAGAATGATCAATTAGCTGAGGTCAATCAAACATTATATAGATCCATGATTGGAAAATTGCAATATGTAGTACATAGTAGATTTGATATTGCATTACTTGTGGGAATAGTTGCTAGATTCTCTACTAAACCAAGAGAAAGTCACCTGATGGAAGTGAAAAGTATAATGGGATACCCAAAGGGAATAGAAGAATATGGCTTATACTATAAGAAGAATCAAAATTTTGAATTGAAAGCCTACACTGATGCTGATTAAGCTAGAAAGATTGATCACAGGAAGAACATTATTTGAGGAGCATTTTTCTTAGGTAGAAGACTTGCTACATGGACAAGTAAGAAGCAAAGTTGTACTTCACAATCTACTATTGAAATAGAACATATTGCTACTACTTTCAATTACACAAATATTGTATGGATCAAATAGCTACTAAAAGGAATGAAGGAAGAAATCACTAAACCAGTGACACTTTATTGTGATAATGCAAGTATTATAAATATATCAAAGAATCCTATTATGCATACAAAGGAAAAGCACATTGCAATAAATAATCATTATGTAAGGGAGTTGGTTCAAGAAAAAGAAGTGAAGATGGAATATATCAACACAAAAGAGAAAATTGCTAATATTTTCACCAAAGCATTACCTAAGGATGTTTATGAGTATCTAAGAGGTAAATTAAAGGTGATACCACTATCAAATGCTATGTAAAAGATGGAGGGAGTACCCTACATTAAACAAGATAACATACACTACATACAAATTGATGTAGTGGATCTTACTTTAGGAAGTTGCCTAAAGTAATCATAGAGCTAGAAATTGAAATAAGTCACAAGCAAGGTCACAGAGAAAAATAAAATTGAAGAGCCTGCAAAAGTTTTTATTTGCATATACATTAAGATGCCAAGTGTTGAGTACATGTCTTTGGCATTGTTGTCAAAGAGGGAGAATGTTCAATAAATTGATGAAGTGCATATTGATCATGATGAAGATGATCAATGTAGAAAATCAAGTTAGAGGGAGAGTAAAAGAAGAAAAATGAAGCAAGAATACATCATTAGAAGATTAGAAGATTGAAAGAAAGAAAGAGGGAGATATCCAGATCCATGACATTAAAAAATTAGATAAGTGAAATTTTGTAACCTAAGAAGGAGTTTCTGAGAAAGAGAGAAGTGTTATTCACAAAATTTCTTTTGGTATTGCCTCAATATTTAACCTAGTTAGTTTGATGTTTGACTGGTTGATTAGTTTGGTTTACCATCAATGCCAAAGAGGGAGATTGTTGATATATGATTGAAAAGCTCATTTCAGTTAGAACATTGGTGTAAGAAGAGTTTTTAAACATTGTTTTGTCTCTTATGTCAAACCTACTATGTTGTTGGTAAGACAATTGCTTATATGTTTCAAGCACTATCAATTAGTTGATTGATGAAGAGGATTTGATCAAAAAGATGTAACAGAAGTACCTAGAGAAAAGGTTGAGTTATGATTATGTATTGAAGTGCAAGAATTAGTTAAGACAGTGATAACATAATGTATTGATGATCTACTTGGGGTTACAAAATGTTTGGCTATACTTAGAAAGTTCAAATGAAAAAGGTTGAACAAAATTTATTTGCTAAGCTTGACCAAGTTTATAGAAGGTGCTGAGTAAAGATAGTGCAAGCTGAGAAAAAAGTCAGTTGGAGCTGAGTGAAAGCATTTTCTAGTGGATGTTAAGCAAACTAATAGGTGCTGAGCAATTCTAATTATGTGCCAAGCACTAGTCAAATCTAGTTGATGCCAAGTGATTTTACAATAGATGTTGAGTAATACAGTATGTGTCAAGCATCAGTAAATTGATAATGTTGAGCTACTACATTATAAACAGAACAAAGATTTGCCAAATAAAAGCCACTAAGTTTGATTTCTTGGAACTTGTGAATTAGGAGGAAGATAAGATTGATGAGCTGGAGGTACAGAATCTTATGTAAACCATTTTGGAGGCAAATTCAAATGGATTCTAGGAGAATTTTCTAGAGAAGACAAGATATGGGGTAGATACATTGTATCCTACCTAATCCATTGAAAACCCTAATTGTTGAGATAGATAATGAGTGGGAAAAAGAGTTCTAATATTTTTATCTAGGGATGCCTAGTCATGAAGCAAAGGTTGAAAGAGGTCAAAAAATTATTTGGATGCGAAAATCTAACAAGGAGAAGGAATTTTCGCATAAATTATCATTATGTAATGTGTTCTAATGAATGTGTTATGTTTTATGCTTTACATTTATGCATGATAATTTATCAGTAACATGTATGTTTTGGTTAACTCACAATGATTACATGCATGGTTAAGAAAATTTTGTGGGTTCACTAAATTATAAAAGTTTTATTTGGACATCTAGACCTTGAATAACTAATTTCCCCTACCTCTCATTTATTCTAAAGAATTCTGACAATTGGTATCGGAGTACAATTACTTAAGAGGATTAGTTTCAAGGTACTAGAAGCATAAAGATCAAGATGTCAAAGAGAGAGGTACCCAAGCTAAATAGAGATAACTTTCCTGCATGGAAAAGTTTGATGAAGCTTCACCTTGGAGGACTTGGAGACTATGCACAAACTTGCATTACAACAAAACATGTTGATCCAATAGGACCCCTAGCTACTAAATATTTGAAGGAAAATAAAGAGCACAATTAGGTGATGTTGGAGATTTCATTTGCCCTAAGTTATGCTAAGTTTGATGATATCAAAGAGACAAAGACCTCAAAAGTATGAAGTAGAAGTGGGATTCCCTGAATACCATCATTAGATTATGGTTCATTTTAGCATAGTCATTCATCATTGGATTATGATTCATTTTAGCATAGTCATTCATCATTGGATTATAATTCATTTTAGCATTGTCATTTATCATTAGATTAGGTTTCATTCTAGCATTATCATTCATCATTAAGTTATAATTCATTTTAGCATTATATTTCATCATTAAGTTGTAATTCATTTTAGCATTATATTTCATCATTAAGTTGTAATTCATTTTAGCATTATATTTCATCATTAAGTTGCAATTCATTTTAGCATTGTAATTCATTATTAAATAGTTCCATCAATAAGTTGTACTTAATTTTTTGTATTTTCATCTTTTATTTTGTAAATAATTTTTAATCTTTCATCCATCTTTAGTTTGTGTTAACATATCCTAAATGTCATGACATTATATTCATTTTCCATATCATAAATCTATTGTTTATCCTTTAGTTGGTGATTCATTTTACATTTGTCACCTTTTTTTTTAGAGTGTACTTATCATCATACAACAACATATTAGATACTCTCAAAAGAAATCACATTCTCCGGGATCACATCACATCCATCATAAGCCACATCACATCATCAAAATCGTATCAAAACATATCACACCACATAACATCTATCATACATCAAATCTCATCATCATCACATCTATAATATCATAAGGAAAATCATGTCATCAAGGATCACATAAAATCACATCACATTTGTGATATCATAGATAAAAATCACATCACATCATATCTACACTATCATAGCCAAATCACACCAAAAACATATTGTATCATATATAAAATATCATCAAAAATCACATCTGGCATCACCAATCATTAGCAATATCATCAAAACATCATTGTCTATCCGACACATATCAACCACTATACATAACATCACCAGTCCATAACAAATATCTCACTAGAATCATCAAATCTATATATCAATGAAAGAATGAAAGAATAACAGTCCATCAATATAAAATGTCCATATCATACAAATGGGTCTAAGCTTGCACAAAATCTCCATGTATCTCAAAAAAGCTAATATATATATATATAGAATACTCAGTATTCCAAAAATAGCCTACTCATTGATGGTCAACCCATCATCCCTACATCATTAGTCTTCTCCTCTGCCCCTCTCCCAGCCCCTGGTGGTGGTGGTGGTGGCCTCATCAATCCTCCCCCTGTCCCAAAGCTCTCTGCCTCTTCCCTCCTCCCTTGTCGTTGGCTTGGCCCTACCCTCTGACTATGCCCTGTGTGTTGGGACCTACTTGTACTCTCCCCCTATTTCTCCATCCACTCTCCCCTCCTCCCTACATCCCTATGTGGGTACTTATTATCCCTGACTAAGCCGGTCACCTGTAGTGTTCAACCTGCGATGCTGGCACTACGGCATGGTACCTCCCCCAGTAGAATCCAGCCCTCTCCCTCAAATCCTCCATCTCTTCTCAAAGTCTCCATAGCTCATCCAAACCCCCTCCCACTACCAGCTATGCCCATAAGGTGGCCACCTCCACCACTAGCCTATCTTGCTCCTACTGAAGGGTGTCTAGTCTCGCCTGCACCCCTTGCCGCTCCACAGTCATAGCATCCAACCTCCCCTCCACCTAGCCAAGCTCCATCTATAGCCTCCCCACCTCAACCCCTACCCTGTTTTCCTACCCCTGGGCTATATCATGCTCTTGTCTAAACTGGTCCCACTCTACTTAGAGCTGATCTCTCCTATTGTGTATCATAGAGTAGCTAGCTCATCATTGTGTATGCCTACTCTAGAAAGGCATACTAGGCTACCAATCTATCATCTCCTCCCTTGATAGATGATCCCCTTGCATCTCCCCCTACTACCCTTTGTTGCCCTTGTGCCTCCTCTCCTCCTCTCTCTAGCTAGGCTACCCTCTTCTCTACTCTCCTCTCTAGCCGAGCTCTCCTCTCCTCCCCCCCCCCACCCTCCTCCTATGTCAGGTGGCTCCTCCTCCTATGCAACCACTGCTACCCACTACCACAACCCTCTTGCCATATACTGCCCCTATCAAGCTACTTAGGCTAGCTCACTTGCCACCACTACTAACCTCTTGCCCCATGCTCTCCCCACTAGTCTTGACCACACAAAAGTATCTTGGTACTCCTGTGTGGAGCCCACATTTTCCGCCCTATCCATCCAATCCCACTATTATAGCTCTAGCTCAAGCCATGCCCTTAATAAACCATCCTTTTGAAGGGCTGGCCTGTACATCAATACTAGCTCGCATGTCACCTGCTAATATCAATTTAGCTCCTTTGGCACCATTGCTGCCATCCAAACTATCGTAGCACCTTGTCTGGCCTGTACTGCTCTACCACATACTCCCACCTCTTGAACACAAAACATGGGGAAATAGTGTATGGGAGCTACTCTCCCATCTCTGCCCACAGTCCCAGGCCCATGTATGGCCTCCACACCACTGTCACTATCTCATCGATGCACTCTCCAGTAGTCCACTAAATCCATGTGGTGGTATGTCAATGGCTCAACCCAACTGTATGCCACTAGCTCCTTTGCCTTCCTATCTCTGTGCCCCAATGGACTGAGCACTACAGTATGCTCACATGCCCATACTTGTAAAAGTGTTAGAAACCCAATACTCCTCCCTTGTCGGCCACCACCCTAGTACACTATCTGATGTAGGTCTTGGTATAGCTTGGCCAACATAAGAGAACCCCATGCTACTAGGTGTCCTGCATCCACAATCCACATCACCACTGGAATCAATGCCATCATAACCCATGTACAACCTATATCTAGTGCAATGTACCTCAAAACCAGCCCTAGCACATAGAAATAAATCTGCCTCTCTGTTCTCACGTGATCCAGATGCTCATCTAGTGCGAACTGTCCTCGCCAGATCTTGTACTCAACTCCAGGCCCCACCAGTATCTGTATGAATGCCTCTGCTGTCATCTCTCTAGTTGCCATGACTGGCATCCCCTGCACTGGCAGTCTGACTATGTGATACACATCCTCTAGTGTCACCATCATCTCCCCCATTAGTCAGTGGAACATCGCTATCTCACTGTGCCATCTCTTGCATAGCGCTAAGACCATTGCCATGTAAGTGCGGGTATGAGACAACCTCACCATGTAGCCTAGTTTAATTGCCTCAATTCACACCCAGTCAGCTGACGTCAACATCTCTCCCACGTGCAACACTACTGTTCATCGCTCTCATGACACTAATGCATCCAAGGACCACTGCACACCACCAAAACAAATTCAAACATTAGTTTTCTATCTCCTTGTTTATCCTCCCACCCTCCCTTTCCTCAACCCTAGATTTTTCTACCTTTTTTTCGCACAACCCTCATTCCCACAAAGCCTACATGTTCGCATTCCTATAGAACTATATTTTGATGGGATTTTGGTGTTGACCTTGGTATTCCCCTTAACCTTTTACCTCGATCCCACTAGCACAAGAGGTACATAGAAGAACTCTAGAGAAGGGAGCAAGTACAAAAATAGAAGAGAAGATGATGGAGGAGACTACAGTGATAAAGGCAAGAAGTCATGCTATATTGCTGATGAAAATGATGATGCAATGGTTTATGTTGCAATAAAGGATGAATCAAATGAGGATGAGGCTACTACACTTATGACTTGTGTGAACAAGAATGAAAAATGGATCATTGATAGTAGATGCTCACGTCACATGGCTAGAGACAAAAGTAAGTTCATTACCTTAACTAGTTATGATGGAAATACTATAAGATTTGGTAATGATGCACCATGTTCAATAAAAGGAAGATGGTCTATTAAGCTTAGAGCTAAGATTTCATATGATAATGCTTATTATGTTGAAGGACTGAATTATAATTTATTAAGTGTGTCATAATTAAAAAATTTGGGGCACAAAGTTGAATTTGCAAACAAATCAGCCAAGATATATGATACAAATTAAAATCTGATTGGGAAAGGTGATCAAACTAGGAGTAATCTATTCTATTTGGATATAAAAGATGTAACTTGTCTTATTGCAAAATTTGATGATGTATATATTTGGCACGAGAGATTATGTCATGTTAACTATGATAATCTAATTAGTATAAGTAACATGAAAAGAGTTAGAGGTTTTCCTAAGCTGAAGAAATCAGAAAACATAATGTGCAAACAATGTCAGCTAAGCAAGATGACAAAGTCAAGCTTTAAAAGTAAAGCTTATACCTCTAAGGAAATACTTGAGATTTTTCATACTGACTTGTGTGGACCTATTGAAGTGCAAAACTACAAAGGAGATAGGTATATAATGTTGCTTGCTAATGATTACTCTAGAATGATGACTATCATGTTTCTAAGAAATAAATTTTTTTTCAAATGTTTAAATGGTACTTGGAAATAGTTGAGAAAGAAATAGGTAAGAGCTTGAAAGACTTGAGATCAGACAGAGCAGGTGAGCTCACTTCACATGAATTTGAAGTGTTCTTCAATGATAAATGAATTAAAAGATAGACATCAGCACCAAGGACTCCCCCGCAAAATGGAATTGTTGAAGGAAGAAATAAATCTATAATGGATTGTGCTAGAACACTAATGTACTCACTCAACACATTTTGAATTATCTAGTATGGGCATCCACCTAATGTGAAACATTTTAATGCATTTGGAAGCAAATCCTATGTTCTCAAAGATGTTAGAAGTGGAAAGTTTGATGCAAAAAGTGAAGAAGGTATATTCCTTGGTTACTCCATAAGAATTAAAGCTTACAAGTGTTTAATTAATAACACTAACAAAATTGTGAAAAGTGCAAATTTGAATTTTGATGAGTTTATAGAAGCACATGAAGCTGAATCTACCAAAGAACCAAAAGATTATAAGACATTTGTGTACTACTATGAAGGAATGCCTACTAGAGAAGATGTCACAAGTCATGCAGCAAATCAACAAGAAGTTTCAACAACTGTTGAGTCACATCTTGTGAATTTCAAGTTGCATTTAGATGTTGAGTTGTAGAATGAGGAGAATGTACAATCTGACTCTAAGATTAGTATACATGGAAGAGATGTTGAAATACTTGATAGAGATGCACATAGTGATACCAAAACTAAGAGATAGAATGTAGCCACAAGAACTAAGCCTAGAGTATCCAAATATGTCAAAAGACACCATCATACAAATCAAATCAGTCAAGACAAAGATGCAAGACCAATGACAAGAAATAGATTGAGAGGTGAATCATGTTTGTTGAGCATGAAGGAACCTAAGATAGTAAAAGATGCATTGAAAGATGATGATTGGTACAAGGCTATGGAAGAAGAAATTTAGCAAATAGAAATGAACAAGACTTGGAGCCTAGTTCCTAGACTAAAGGATAAAAATATGATTGGCACAAAATAGGTATTTAGGAATAAGCTAGATGAGAATGGTGAAGTAACAAGAAATAAAGCAAGACTAGTTTGCAAAGGGTATGAACAAGAAGAAGGAATTGACTATGGTGAAACATTTTCCCCTATTGTAAGAATGGAAGGAGTAAGAATTTTGCTTGCTTATGCTGCTTACAAAGGATTCAAAGTTTACCAGATGGATGTCAAGTTTACATTTCTAAATAGAATATTAGAAGAAGAGGTCTGCATAGAACAACTAGAAGGATTTGTGGACAAAAACAATTAAAAAATGTATGCAAACTGCACAAAGCCCTATATGGATTGAAACAAGCACCAAGAGCATGGTATGAGAGACTTCATACTTATCTTGTTAAGACTGGATTTGAAAGAATAGATGATAACAACAATTTGTACATGAAGAAAGATGAACAAAAAGGTATATTGTTATCTAAAAATTTTGTTGATGACATTATATTTGGGGGACAAGATGCTTTGTGTAAAGATTTTACAAATCAAATGAAGCAAGAGTTTGAGATGTCAATGTTTGGAGAGATCAAATTCTTTGTGGGACTACTTGTATATCAAATGAAGTACAATGCATAGATTACTCAATCAAAATATGTCAAGGAAATTTTGAAGGCATTTGGACTCGAGGACTCAAAACTAGTAAGTACACATATGGTAACAACACTCAAGCTATCAAAGAATGGTGAATTAGCTAAGGTCAATCAAACATTATATAGATCCATGATTGGAAAATTGCAATATATAGTACACAACAGATATGATATTGCATTAGCTATGGGAATAGTTGCTAGATTCTTTGCTAACCCAAGAGAAAATCAATTGATGGCAGTGAAAAGGATAATGAGATACTTGAAGGGAATAGAAGAATATGGCTTATACTATAAGAAGAATGAAAAGTTTGAACTAAAAGCCTACATTGATGCTGATTGTGCTAGAAATATTGATCATAGGAAGAGCTCCAGTGGAGAAGCATTTTTCTTAGGTATAAGACTTGTTATATGGACAAGAAAGAAGTAGAGTAATACTTCACAATCTATTGTTGAAGTATAATATGTTGTTGCTGCTATCAATTGTACACAAATTGTATGGATCAAATAGTCACTAAAAGGAATGACGAAAGAAAATAGTGAACCAATGACACTTCATTATGATAATACAAGTGCAATAAACATATCAAAGAATCCTTTTATGCATACAAAGACAAAGCAAATTACAATAAAGCATCATCATGTTAGGGTGTTGGTTTAAGAAAAAAAAGTGAAGATGGAATATATCAACACAAAAGAGAAAATTATTGATATTCTCACCAAAGCATTACCTAAGGATGATTATGAGTATCTAAGAGGTAAATTAGGGGTGATAACCCTATCAAACGCTATGTAAAAGACAAAAGGAGTACCCTAAATTAAAAAAAGCTAACATGAACTACATACAAATTGATGTAGTGGATCTTACATTAGGAAGTTGCCTAAAGTAATCATAGAGCTAGAAATTCAAATTAGTCACAAGCAAGGTGACAAAGAAAAAAAAAAATTGAAGAGCCTAAAAAAGTTTATATCTACATATTCATTAAGATTCCAAGTGTTGAGTACATGTCTTTGGCATTGTTGTCAAAGAGGGAGAATGTTCAGTAAATTGATCAAGTCCATATTGATCATGATGAAGATGATCAAGCAGAAAATCAATTCGTAGAAAATTAAGTTAAAGAGAGAGTAAAAGAAGAACAATGAAATGAGAATACATCATCAGAAGATCGAAAGATTGAAAGAAAGAAAGAGGGAGATATCCTAATCCATGACATAACAAAACTAGATAAGTGAGATTTTGTAACCCAAGAAGGAGTTGTTGATAAAGGGAGAAGTATCATTCACAAAATCTCTTTTGGTATTGCCTCACTATTTAACCTAGTTAGTTTGATGTTTGACTGGTTGATCAGTTTGGTTTGCCATCAATGCCAAAGAGGGAGATTGTTGATATATGATTGAAAAGATCATTTCAGTTAGAACATTCTTGCAAGAAGTGTTTTCAATCATTTTTTTTTAGTAATGTCAAACTTGGTATATGTTGGTAAGATAATTGCTTATATGTTTCAAGCACTATCACTTAGTTGATCGATGAAGAGGATTTGATCAATGATATATAACAAAAGTACCTAGAGGAAAGGTTGAGCTATGATTATGTATTGAAGTGCAAGAATCAGTTAAGACAATGATAACATAATGTATTGATGATCTACTTGGGGTTACAAAATGTTTGGCTACACTTAGAAAGTTCACATGAAAAAGGTTGAACAAAGTTCATTTGCTAAGCTTGACTAAGTTGATAGAAGGTGCCAAGTAAAGATAGTTCAAGCTAAGAAAAAAGTTAGTTAGAGCTGAGTGAAAGAATTTTCTAGTGGATGTCAAGCAAACTAATAGGTGTTGAGTAATTTTAAGTATGAGCTAAGCACTAGTCAAATCTAGTTGATGCCAAGTGATTTTATAATAGATGTCGAGTAACATAATATGTGCTAAGCATTGGTAAATTGATAATGTCAAGCTATTGCATTATGAAAAAGATCAAAGATTTTCCAAATAAAAGCTAACAAGTTTGTTTTCTTAGAACTTGTGAATTAGGAGGAAGATAAGATTGATGAGTTGGAGGCACAGAATCTTATATAAACTATTTTGGAGGTGAATTCAAATGGATTCTAGGAGAAGTTTCTAGAGAAGACAAGATATGGGGTAGATACATTGTATCCTACCTAATCCATCAAGAACCCTAATTGTTGAGATGGATAATGAGTGGGAAAAAGAGTTATAATTCCATTTATCTAGGGATGTATGGTCATGAAACAAAGGTTGAAAGAGGTCAAAAATTTGTTTGAATGCAAAAATCTAACAAGGAGAAGAAAGAAGGGTTTGCTTCATCAAGTGATCTAAGTAAAGAAGTCTGTAATGGTGAACTAATCAAGAAGGCTTAATGAAGATGAATTCTTGAAGGGTGAACAAGCTATAAAAATTGAAAATATTGGAAGTCAAGTAGAATTAAGGACTAAATAGTGATTTATAATCTACAAGGTTGTAAGTTGTATCAGATCAAACTCTACTACTACTCTCTAACAATTGTATCAGATTAGGGCAAATCCTTTGGCAAAACATTAACTTAATAGTCACTAAAAAATTCTTTAATAGGGTGTGATTCAAAGTGAATGGCCTAAAGTCTTCTAACAAGGCTTAATTTTAACAGGGTGATTGAAATCCCTTAACTAGGTCACATTTAATAATGTGTGTTGTAACCTTTAACATGGTTGGCCTTTAACAGGGCATCACTTTAGAAGAGTGAGAAAGGAATAGCATGTTACTAGTGGTTTTACCCAAATTTAGTTTCTATGTTAAATCATTATGTCATGTGTGCTAATGAATGTGTTATGTTTTATGCTTTACATTTCTGCATGATAGTTTATCAGTAACATATCAGTTTTGGTTAAATCACAATGATTGCATGCATGGTTAAGAAATTTTTGTGAGTTTTATAAATAATAAAAAAATTATTTGGACATCCAGACCTTGAATAACTGATTCACCCCCCCACCTCTCATTTATTCTAAAGAATTCCAACACATAATTGACTAAAGTGACCTCCACTTCATGTACCAAGCTGCAAACTCTTCCCTCTTTTACCGTGTTGGATACAATAGTTTTGGATAAAAAAATTTTGGACACATAAATTTTGGATACTACAAGTACTTCTACAGGTATTTCTACAATAAGTAGTGTAGACACCTAAATTTGATTACATCAATAGGTAATCATATTTAGTCATCTCCTAGGACATTATTGATTAAATATTTACTATTTAATTAATTAATTGCCATCCCCTAGTTAATTTATTTATTTAATTAACTATAGTCCAATTGATAAAATCAAATGATCACCCAAAATCAATTTATCAATTAAATCCCTATTCCTCTATTAAATTGGATAAATCATTAAATCTATTCAATTTAATTCCATACTCCCATTTTATTGAATAAAACATTTAATAAAATATCTAAAATCCTAAAACCCTATCCCAACCCCTAATCCAACCCATTCATTAATACTAACCTCACTTAGCCTCCTAACTAACCCATCCCATCAAAGCTAAATCACTTACCCCCCTAACCCCCCTTCTAAGTTAATCCTAATCTCCCTCTTAAACATGTGACAACTTTAAGTACGGGTTAAGACTTGCTAACCCAAGCCAAAGTCAACAATCTCATCCTCATCCTCACCCTCCAATATTTATGACTCTTACACCTCTTCCATCCTCACTCATGACTCTTACATACTCAACCACCCTCATCAAGCCTTTGACCAACCCTTATCCTATCCTCTCACACTCATCCTTCTTGCAACAAGTGTCACCTCCCCATTGGTGCTAAAGAAGCACAATCCATGTGCTCCCTTTTGAGTGCATCTTGACCTCCCTCACCATCTCATCATCTTGGCCTTGCATTTCTCCAATCCTTGGCCTATAAATTGAACCTCCTCCCTTCACAAAATCATCCATCCTCCATGCAAAGTTATAATGATATTTTGAGAGCACACACACTACCATTGTACCATTATAATGGAAAAATCACTCCATGACTCCATTGTTGCAACCTTATTTCACTCACCCCATCCATCCATTTGAAGCTTGAGCTATACTTGTGAGCACACATACCTTAAGTTGGGGACAAATCTATTGTATCATTGTGTTATACCATTTAGAGCTTATCATTCTTGGTTTGCCTCCATTTGTGGTGATAAAAAATCAGTCCTATCTTAAGTGTTTACTCATTTTAGCATTGTTAATGCTTTCCTTAATAGCTAGTATTCATGTTACACTACTAAACTAGGTGATACAAGTACAGTATTATTTTTTGTAGCTAGTCCTATTATGTCTACTATTATTTCCATTCCTAGCAAGCAAGAAATAAGTTTAAGGATAGTTGAGACCAAGTCTCAACCTAGCACAAAATTTATTGGCCAAGGAAAATAAAAGGAGGAGGAAATAGATCTTGATGAGGATATAGTGATTCCAAATTGGGACATATCCAAACTCAATCTAGATCAAAAGAAAACATTTGGTGAACTTCTCCAAAAGAAAGCCAAGTAGTAAAGGCTAAGAGAAGAAAGAGAAAAAGAATCTAAAATCATTGTGGATTTTACTAATATTTTGGAAAAGGCTACAGGTATAGAGGTTGATTCATCTCAACCAATTTTTTTCAGCTAGTAGAGGTAGTCCAAAAGTTCAATGAAGATATAGATGGACAGGACAAGTTACTACTGAAGGCAAAGAAGAAATTTGGAAATAAAGTGTTAGAGCACATTGCTCAACAAATTGCAATTTATCAAGTAGAACTCTCTACCATTTTGGGCTCTCTGAAAAATTGATGTACAAATGTATCATTACTTTTTGGTAAGCTATGTGATGTTTCAAATTTTACCAAGGAAATAAAGGACAAATTGTTCAAGATTGATAAAGACCTTAAGGTGAGTGCTTAGCAGTTGCATCTTGACCCCAGTTCAAGCTCTACTCATTTCAATAAGATTAAATTTTTGATAGATTTACAAGTAGAATTGCTCAGAGAAGAGGCCAAAATCATATCTACACTAGTAGATATTTAGAACATGATTCTTCCCAACATGGATGCACTACAAAAGCATGTTGCACATTCCAAAACCCTCATCCATGATAACAACTTCTCCAAAGTAGACCACATGATTGAGTTGTTAGCAAAAGTGTAGATTCCAATACACACATGTAAGGTCTTGTAGGACAATTGGGACAAAATGTTGGCTATAATACTCAATGTACATTCAAAAAATTTGTCTCATTTTGGTATTAATATGTAAATATATAGAATAAATCTTTGGCATTATTGTCAAAATGGGGGAGAAGATATGAAAAAGATATGGAAATGATGAGTTATGGGGAGAAAAATGTAAAAATTGGTACATAAGCTATAAAGGAAATGAGGGAGATAAATGTGAGATAAATGTAAATAATGATTCAAAGAAGAATGTATTCAGATGTATAATATACTATATAGAATCCTTACCATGTACATAAATATATCTTACAAAACCAATTTTGAGACATCTCAAAAACAATATACTCTACTAAGCTAAGAATCACAAGGTGATGGATAAAAATATTCAGAAACTTTTTGAATTCAATTTTGGCTAATAAGTGTCTTTGTCAATAATGTCAAAGGGAGAGACTATTGACATATCAGTCAGTTTTTTATTAGTGACATACACTTATTTAGATTGTAAGTATCTATCAAGCTTATTTATAGTTAACAATGTTAACCAAGAATTGTAGCTATCACCAAGTTCTACAATTATTATTGAGTCCTTCGGAAAAATTCCAATGTTTTCCAAGTAGTTACAGTTATTGTGAGGATTAGTAGTATAAACCAAGCATCTTTGTGTATGCCAAGTTTACCAATGTAAATTGAGCTATGTAGTGGTTACCAAGTTTTTAGTTGATGTGATGCAAGTCCACTATTAACTGAGCTACTCAACGTTAACCAAGTGACTTAGTTTATATTGAACTCAAGGTGATAGTGTTTACCAAGTTATACAGTGGTAAACAAGTGATTCAATTCATATGCCAAGTTTCACAGTATTCACTAAGTCACCAGAGTAGACCAAGTTCAAGACTAGTTGAAAGTGATCAGTATGGACCTAGCTTCTATGTCTACTGAGTGCATGATGATGGCAGGCATTAACAGTGGATGTTGTGTATCATAACCTCAACAAGTTAGTCTTCAAAACTTGAGTGTCTATATTTGAGATGACTTTGCAATATTTGTGTAAACTTGTGTTGTGGTCAACTTTGTAATTGTATAATTGGATTGGTATATATGAGATATATTGTATCACATCCAAGGTGTGTGAACATATGCATGGAATCAATGCGATAATTATAAAAGAGAAGAAAAGTGTGAATTACAAAGGCTACAGTAGTATAAGGAGCAGCAAAGATTCATCTATCATAACAAGGTGATTTGTACACTTAAAGGAATCTTATTCAAAAAACCAAGTTTTATATCAAAGATCAGCTACTACTTCATCATGATAGGTTGATCAGTCAAATCCTTTAACAAGGTAGACCTAACAGTCTTATGAAAATCTCTTTACCGAGTGCATACTTCACTATATGTTTGTAAATCCTTTAACAAGGTGGACCTAGTAGTCCTTATTGATCCTAATAGGGCAGATCATTAGAAGTGATCAATGTAAGCCCTAATAGGAGAACTTTATATTGCAATACTAAAGCTTGTGGGTATCATCCCCACCCTAGTTTTAGGGTCGCCAAATCTTTGTGTCAAAGTGTTATGAATGCTTTCATGTTTTCAGTTTCTCATACATGGAGTTAGATTAGCATTTGATAAATTGTTGATTGGATTAAAGTTTTAAAAGTTTTAGAAGTTACTAATTCACCCCTCCCCTCTTAGTAACTTAGCCTTTAAGAATATTTCCAGTAATAGATCATTTTCAATATGTATGTATGTATGTATGTATATATGTATGTATACAAAGAGATCTTGTGGATTATAAATTTTTTAAAAAACACAACATCAATAATTTTGCATTTGTTTTGATTGATTATGGAGAGTTGCATGTGAAAGATGGTGGAGAGCTCTAAAAATAAGTAGAGATCAATGGAGATCTAGGATTTTTTTGTGGTTCCCTTGTGATCATTGCATTTTTTGTCATGTTGTTCCCTTGCTCTGCAATTTTCTTCAAGGGGAAAAGAGACCTATATAAATATTTTTTTCCTTCTAAACATGCATCTCTTGTTGATATATAATATCTTTGTTGATATATAATAGCTTTTTTCCTTCTAAACATACACGCACATGTGTGTGTGTCTATGTATGTGTTGGGACTCAAAATTGAAGCCCTAATTTTGAGTACCATTCAAAAATTAAGCCCTATAAGAAATTTTTCATGCATGTGTACCCATCTATCCTTTTGAGGCCTAAGAGGTGTTTAATGTTTTTAACACCTTGAATTTAGTATATCCATGCATTACATGAATATAAATTTCCATTTTGAGTCATTTTGTGAAGTTTTGTTTTGAGCAAGTTTCAAATCTGCATTTTTGTCTAAGTGTCAAATAGTGACATGAGGCCTTGTTTGCATTTGAATAGCTCACACCTAGTAAAGTTTCATGACTTTCCACTTTGGAAGTGTTTATTTCCACATCAAATAACCTATATTTTATATTTTGAGTCATTTCTATATGTTTTGACTAGGTTTTGAATCCCTCAAAGTTGGTCATTTATTGTTGTCATGCTGATGCAACTTGTTTAGAATTCTGGGAGGCCTTGTATGACTTGTACCCAATTGATCAAAATGAGAAAGTTCCTATTGTATTGAATTCTAGAGGTGAGAGACTTACAATGTTTCAATTTTGAGCTTATGATGAATTTGTTTGATTAGTTTTTGAACATGATTCCATATGCAATTTATGATGTTTTAACTAGTGTCAATATATGCAAATTAGTTGATACCCCTATTCATGATGTCATAACTATGAATACATGGAAGGTGAGATTCAATAGATTATACTGTTTTGTTCTACTCTACAAATTTTTTAAGTGTGCCAGTTTTCAAGTCTTGACAAATCTGTCTGCACACTTTCCCAGGTCCATTCCATTGCAAAAATTGCTTTTCTGCAAGTGTTTCTAGTCCTACAAATCTAAGTAGCCTACTTGGACCACTAGCCAAATTCACCTCATTATTCATCATGATCCCTAATCATAGATTTATACTTTCCTCATTAAAATGAACCAATGTCCCATTTTTTGAGTTCCTCAGTATCTATTTGCCCTATTTTTAGAGCCAAATCTGAATGCATTTTATTGTTTATGACAAGTTTGCTTGCATACAGTTTTAAATGAGCAACTTCAACAGTCAATATCTTTTGAATCCAAATTCATCATGAAAAATATTTAGTAGGGAGAAAGAATGTAGAACAAATAATTAGTAGGTTTGATTTTAGAGCCTGGTTAGGTGTTTGGGTCAGTTTTTTAGGCCAATTAGAGGACCTCTTGGCATGAAGTTGATATTTTGCAGAAAGAGGTAGAAATGAGTTTTAATAATGTTTCAAGTGGTCAATTTTGATTTTAATCAGTGTCAATTTTTCATTGGATCATCTTCAGAAATTAATTGCTTGAAAACAAAAAAAAATTAGCTAGACCCACTTTGGGGTCCAACTGATTTCATCAGATTGATAAGGTTTAAATGAGGGTTATCATTGAGGGTATTTCCAATACACATGTTACCACTTGAAACTCAAGCAAAAGTCATGCTATTGTTTCTATGAACCTAATCCAAATCTAGGATGCCCCCATTATACATTTCATTTTAAGTCACCTTGAAATAACCAGTGAATGAGTGGGTTTGTCTATTGTCATCTATATTATTACTTACAAACTTCTGGTGATAATGTGTTGTAATTTTATGGTTGGCAAGTGGTTATAGTTATTATAATAGAAACTCTTCATAACATTTTTTAACCTTTTCCTTCATAAAATAAAATATTATGAACTTCCTATCAATGGATTGGATCCCTAAGAAGAAAGAAGTTGCCAAGTTTGGCAGGAGCAATTCATTGAGTTTTGAATGGCATGGTCTCGAGCCCATTCAAGACTCATTTGCAAGAAAATATGTGAGGCTTGTGGAAACATTGAGATGGTGGTCATTTTTCAAATTAAGTGACTTCACCAAAAAAAATTTGAAGAATCAAGCAAAAAAAATTTCCTTCAATCTGTGAAAATCAATCTGACAAGTGACGGTGCACTTGACCACTAAGTGTTATGAAACTTTTCAGCCCAGCCATGGCATATTTTTCTCCATATTTGTGAATGCTAGAAATAATGTATCTCCCCTATAGGTGGGTTGGAAGAAAAGCATGAACATTGCATGTAACATATAAAAACTCTTTTCACCATATCAAATAAATTGTCCCACTCCCAATGATTTCTCCATAATTGACCTTTCATCTACTAGTCTATAGATTTTGAATCACATCATAAAGAATTTGCTAAATGAATAGGAGGTTGATTATTCCTATACATGGAGATTATCAATGTTTACCTCTAAATAGTGATTGTGCTCCTTAGTGGAAGTAAGCATGAAAAAATGGGCCAAATGCATGTATTTGGAAACATTGCAGAACCTTTAAAGAAAAAGGGGTGGCGGCCATAGCACTAATCAACACATTTTCTAAAAGCCCATGCTAGGATAAAAATGGTTTATTGTCATGCCTCCATGGAATGAGAGGAAGGAGTGTACTCATGGTCAAATATCACTGAATATGTTGTTGGGGTTAATACTTTATGTGGAGTAGCATGTTAAGATCTATCCAAATGCATGTATTTGGAAACATAGCATAACCTTTAAACAAAAAGGGGAGAAAATATCCAATTTCAAGGTGTAGCATGAAGATGACTAGTCAGAAGATACACAAAAAGGACAAAAGGCAACAAAGAAGATGTAAAGATGGGAGATCATAATTGGGGATGTCTACTAGAAAAAGCACAAAGTGTGACCACAATTTGAATGTCAAAATTAGGGATCTCAAAGTCATTTTGAAGAGAAGTTCTCCCAAGTTCATATTGCATTTTTTTTTATTGGAAAGTATAAGTGAAATTCCTACATGGCTTGCGTTATTAGCATTCTAGCACTTTTTATATACCATTAGACAACATTAAGTTGTCTTAAGGAAAAAGTGTTTTATAAACCACAAAGTCATATGCATTGGGAGGGGACCCCACCTTGGAGACTTAAGTTAAATTTTGAACATATGTAGTGATGTCATCCAGTGACATGGAATCCATGGATGAACTAGAGAATGAGATGTGGCATCAAATGAGTGAATTAGATCATGACATGTGGTGACAAAATGATGAATCGGGTAGTGATGTGGTAGTCCAAGATATGAGGCACATGATGGCGACACATAGTAGATCGAATGATTGTCACCCTGTCACTAAGGAAAGATGCAAGGAGGATAACTATGTGACATGGTGACCAATGACATAGAGATGACATGGACCAATAATGTGGCAATGATAGGATGATGATGTGGTGATGTTGACTGCCTATTGATGTGTCCAAAAATATCACGTGTCACAAGGTTGCTATTTTGCAATGATGTGGCAAATTGCTGACTGGGATAGTGGCATAGTGATCGATGATGTGCAATGACATGGCACAATGATGTGGCAACCATGTGGCAGAATAGGTGACTAATGAGATGATGACATATGGTGCCCAAGTGGTAGTTGTTAGATGACAAAGAAAAAATCTAGTCAATCAAAGCACAACATGTGGTAGGGTTGGTCAAACAAGTTTGACCTAGATGGAAAAATAGGTGGAAACAATCAAAGGGATGAATTTTTTTTTTAAAAAATCAAAGAACACATGTTGGGTCTATTTAAAATTAAAAAAATTATATGTTATAGTTCAAACTTTATAAAAAGTCAAATATATGCCAAAATGATGTTTCAAAGCCATAGAAGGAGCCTATTTTTCATTTTAAGATTTTGGGCATTTCTAATAAGCAAATATGGCACAATTATATATCATCAGAATTGGGAGAGAACGAACTTTCTATTTTTGGAGTTTTTTTTTGCACAAGATATCACTAGTTCTAGTTATGCAATGATTTGTCTTAATGCCCAATTTTTAGTTACATTTAGTTAGGGCAATACAAATTTGATTTCTAGTGAAATGGTAAATGAAGTGAATGTAAAGGCAACATGAATGTAGTTATGGGTGAGCTTTGTCATATCCAAGTCATCTAAACAAAGGTTTTTTCAGCATTTCATGATGCACTTCAGATATTTTGGTAATAAAAGGGTTTCATCATTGAAGAAGAGATATTTCAGGTTTGTAACAAAATAATGATGAAAAAAAAAAAGATTTCATGGGTAGAAAGATGAGATATGTTTTACAATAGAAAGGAATGGATATTTAAGTGGACACTTGTCACCTTTAGATCAGATATGGGATTCCATTCTTCTTCTATATCTTTCTCTTTCTCATCCATTGTAAGGGTTAGTTGGCAATTTTCAGTGTGATACTACATTGTTGGTTTTAGTTTGTCTATGAGACCACATTGTTGGATCTAGAGCTATGATTCCACCACATTCTTTAGCATATTTCTCTTATATGAATAGTAGTAGTGAAGATAATATAGCTAGTTCTGATCTACTTAGTGGTTTTGTGAGTTATTTTACATGTAGCTGAATGTATAGTTTCAAAGAAATGAATACAAATAAGCAAGAATCTCTTGTCTTATTTTGATTCTCATCTCTTATCTTTGTAAGAACTGAGACCCATTTGATGCTCGTAAGGTTGTATGTCTGATATATTTTTTTATTGGAAGAAAGGGCCAAGTAAATGCTTGATATATTTGATACGGTTGATGGTTATTTGAGAAAGATACTTCATAAGAATGAGGTCTTTAAAAACACTCACATCTAATTCACAAAGTGATAAGATAGATCTGATATCTTGGTGTATGGAATATATCATTGGTATCATAGATGTATGTGTGTGATTTGTGGAATTGCCCAATAGATAAGGCACTAATCAACTATAGGGTCAACTTATTATTACTGTTGCATATTTGGGGTTTTACTAAAATCAACATCATTAATAAAATATCTTTCCCTTTAATGTTGAAGAATGGAAATGTGATACCCTCACTTAGCTTAGAAAATTATTTGGCCATTTTATTAGCTATTCCAGGTTTTTGATCTGTGCATATGTGCTAGAAGATTTAGGGTTTTTATTTGCTTTGTCAAGATTCAAGTGTATGTTTTAGTATTGGTACCATATAAGTGAATTTGAGGTACACCTACCTAGATTTGGTAGAGCCTGAAGTAGAAGAAGGATCTACCTTTATAGTTAGCTAGAGTCTGAAAGGATATGTGAAGGATGGGAAGTAATTTCCCCTAGATGCATCTTGTTCTCATTGGGGTAATTTGAAACCGTGATGTTTCAAAACACCAACAATATGTATGTATGTATGTATACAGAGAGATCTTTTTTAAAGTGCTTATCACATCTTAGCACAATAGAATTTTTTTGATCTAGTTGCATACATATTCCAAAATCCAAATAATAAAACAATAAAAATCACTCAACCCATGCTAAGTGACTTACCTCAAAGTCTTGCACACAAATAATGCAAACCATGAAAAATGGGTAGAGTTCACAAGAAATTCTACAAAAACATATCATAGAAGATATTTTTAGAAAGAAACAAGTCATAATTGCATTAAATGGGTCTAATTGTTGATAACTAGATTGATTATAAATCTTGTAGAGATGTCATCAGATTAGGTACAATAAAATGAATAATCAGTTGTTCCTAGCTAGCAAGATCAAATATAATTTTCCAAGTTGGATAAAATGCATATGCAGATGTATGTATGTATGTATGTATGTATGTATGTATATATGTATGTGTATATGCATGTATGTATGTATATACCTATATATATATATATGTATATATGTGTGTATGTATATATTTATGTGTATATGTATGTATGTGTGTATATGTATCTATGTATGTATATGTATATGTATATATGTATGTATACACATAGATACATATACATACATATATATATGTGTATAGATACATACATGCACACACATATATGCATGTGTCTATGTATGTATATATGTATATATACAGAGAGATCTTGTGGATTGTGGAGATCAGTGGAGATGTAGGATTTCATTACTATGCCCTTGTGTTTGATGCATTTTGTTGCCATTCCCTTGTGATCTTTGCATCTCATTTTCATGTTGTTGTGATGCAGGAGCATCCAGAGGTGTAAGGACAATCCTGTGTCAACTCAAAAAAAATGTACTTAGACTTAGTTTTTGTTTCATGTGGTTTTATTTTTGGATACCCATTTGGGTCAAATAAAAGTTCCAACTCTCATAGTTCCACTATCAGTGTTCTAGGATAGAGTATTTGAACACCTTGGGATACATGTAAATGCTAGAAAAATAGGAGTATGTAACTAAGCCATCATTTTGGTGAAATAGAAGGTGTAAATTGGATGGATGAATGTAATTTTAATTTAGAGCATTCCAAAAAAAGAATCAGGTCAAAAGGCCCCACGGTTTGAAAGTTATTTCAATTTTTCCATTTTTGGAGACCTCCTAAGAATGCTTCAAAGTTAGGTTAGGGGCATTAAATGACCTCAAATAGGGCCAAAAAATGGGGGATGAGAAACGCTGGTCCATAGGGCTATAGATCACTTCAAGAGCTTTCTAGAAATGTAAACAATTTGTCAATTGGAGCTATGATTCAAAAGTTATGCCTCCCAGAAGTTTGGTTATCATTTTTGGATTCTTCTAGATTTGTACCAACTTCTAACACAGCTTCTAGAGCCTTTTACTTGGTCGGTGGATGCCTACTAGCACTTTCTAGAATGTACTCCTAATCCTTAACCCACTAGGGTCTATTTAAGGACATTTATGGCATTGTAAAAGGCAGTTCGGAGTGGAGTTTGAGAGAAGGTACTGAAACGAGAAATTATCTCTAGAGTTATGCTATTGTAAGCTCAGAGGGCATGTTTTGAAGTCTATTTTCTCTGTACTAAATGTATTAGCTTATTTAAAAAGTTAATAAAATTTCCCTTTCCTGTTGTGTCCCATCAAGTGGTATCAAAGCAAGTTTTCCTGAGTGTGTAGACAGAGCACCGACTATGAGGTAGTTTGCACCAGGACTATGTGGTTGTGGGTTTAAGTTTAGAAGATGCCTCCATGAAGAGAGCATGGTGGAAGGGCCAGAGCTATTAATACTGAGGAGGTTAGAGCCCTCTAGAGGTAGGTAGAAGCATTGCAGGAGGAGCTCCGTAGAGGAACAAATGTTATTGCAAGTGACGAAAGTGAGGATGACAATGAAGAAGAAAAAATTGGACCAAAAGGGGAATTTGATGGGGAAGTTCTAAATTAAGCAGAGGAAATGCTTTTTAGGGCCATTACTAAGTTTGGGAAAAGACATACAATTGATGTGGGTGTATTTTTAGACAATCTGAATCCAGATGAGTTGATCGACTGGATCAATGAACTGGAAGAGTACTTTGAGTACAGAGATATCAGGGATCCAGATAGGGTTAAGTTTGCAAAGGCCAAACTAAAGGGCCATGCCAAAATTTGGTTGCAAGAGGTTCAATTGGAAAAAAATAGAAGAGGAAAAGAGAAGATCAAAAGGTGGGATTGTATGGTAGACAAATTGAAGAAGCAATTCATTCCTATTGATTATAAGCTTGATTTGTTTAAGAAGATGCATGGGTTAAAGCAAGCAAGAAGATTAGTCCAAGAATATACAGAGGATTTTTACCAACTCTTGATTAGAGAAAGGCATGTAGAATAAAATAAAGAGAAGGTTGCTCGTTATATCAGTGGGTTGCGACCTAGCATCTAGGAGGAATTAATTCTGGTAAGAATGACCAACGTTGAAGAGGCATACCAATTTTCCCTATGAGTTGAAGAGAAGCTAAATAAGAGTTTTGGAGGGAGACAAAGAGGGTGTGGTCAAGGAGGAAGGGGTAGTGGTAGGTCATTTGGAAGCCAAAATGAAATCCAAAAGAAGAATGAAGATGTGGGTACTAGCAGGAACCAGAGGAATGAGGGTTTCAACCGCTCCCGTGATCAATACTTTGGAAATCAGAGAGGAAGAGGTAGAGGACATGGACAAGGAAGAGGAAGCTTCCATGGTACCTATTTCCATTGCAATGAAGAAGGTCATTGTTCCTTTGAATGCCCTCAATGACAAGGAAGGATAGATAGGAGAGCTGAGGGTCAAGCTAGGGTTGCTCATGTGGATGATGATGCACAATCATCACATTCAAAAGATGTAGAAAGAGGAGAGACTTTAGTAAATGAAAGGGTCTTACTAAGTGGTGAGATTGAACCAGGAAAAAGGAGGAGTTTATTTCATTCTAGGTGCAAGTGTGAGGATAAATGTTGTGATGTGATCATTGATGGTGGTAGTACAGATAACTTAGTATCAAAGGAGATGGTCTCTAAGCTAAAGATCAAAAGGGAGAAACACCACTAGCCCTATCAGATTGCTTGGGTGAAAGATGATCATAAGGTCCTGGTAAGTGAACAATGTTTAGTGAAATTCAAAATTGAGAGTTACCATGATGAAGTTCTCTGTGATGTTATTCCAATGGAATTTTACCATCTATTGTTGGGAAGACTGTGGCAGTTTGATAGACATGTAGTACATGATGGTCATGCAAACACATACTCTCTAACAAAGGATGGAGTTCGCCACAAACTAAAGCCCATGAAAAAGGAAGGTGAAAAGGTATGTAGCAGTGCTAGGATTTGTCTTGTTGATGGAAGGAAGTTTTTAGATGGCATGAAACATCAGTGTATGTGCTATGCTTTGATTCCTAGGAAAGATAAAGAAGGTAGTAGTGAAATACCACTTGAAGTTTCAGATTTACTAGGTGAGTTTGGAGATATCATCTTTGATAATATTCTAGAAGGATTGCCACCAGTAAGGCAAATTAGTCATCAGATAGATTTGATCCTAGGAGCAAGTTTTCCTAACAAGGCTGCTGACAAGATGACTCCTACTGAAATTGAGGAGCTAAATAGATAGGTTCAGGAGCTATTAAGGAAGGGCTTGATTCGGGAGAGCCTAAGTCCATGTGTAGTACCTATAGTACTAGCACCAAAGAAGGATGGAGAGTGAAGGATGTGTACAGATTCTCGAGCTATAAATAGGATAACCATTAAGTATCGATTTCCTTTGCCAAGAATGGATGATCTTATGAATTGCTTGAGTGGAGCTCAGTACTTCACAAAGATAGATCTCAAGAGTGGCTATCATCAAATATGGATATGAGAAGGAGATGAGTAGAAAATAGCCTTCAAGACCAAGGAGGGTCTTTATGAGTGGTTAGTCATGCCTTTTGGATTGACAAACGCCCCAAGCACCTTCATGCGGCTTATGAATGAGGTACTTAAGAAGTTCTCAGGAAAATTTGTTATTGTCTATTTGGATGATATTGTAATTTTTAGTAAGACTTTGGAAGAACATTTATTGCATATTTGTAGTGTCCTTGAAAGGTTAAGGGAAGAGAAACTGTTAATTAATCTAAAGAAGTGTACATTTGCAAAAATAGAGTTAGTCTACTTGGGAATTTTTATATCACCTGAAGGTCTTAAAATGGATCCAGAGAAGGTAAAAGCCATCTTGGAATGGCCTACTCCAAGGTCTGCTATTGAGGTAAGATCATTTCATGGTCTGGTTAGTTTTTATAGGAAGTTCATTAAGAATTTCAGTGGCATACGTGCACCCCTAACTGACACAATAAGAGGGGATAGAAAAGAGTTCAAATGGACTGCATCAGTTGCAAGAAGTTTTGAATTTCTGAAGAAGAAGGTGACATAACAACTTGTGTTGGCACTTCCAAATTTTAGAAAGGTGTTCCAGGTGGATTGTGATGCTAGTAGCAGTGTTATTAGAGCTGTATTAAGCCAAGAAGGTAAGCCTATTGCATATTTTAGTGAAAAATTGAATGATCCAAAAAAGAAGTATTTTGTTTATGATCAAGAGTTCTATGCAATAGTTCAAGCCTTAAAGAAATGGAGGCATTATTTATTGCCAAAGGAATTTTTTTTATACTAATCATCAGGCATTATAGTACCTAAATAGCCAAGGTAAATTGAATCAGAGGCATATGAAGTGGGTAGAGTTCTTGCAGAGCTATACATTTGTGTTGAAGCATAGAAGTGGAAAATCTAACAGGGTTGCAGATGCACTAAGTAGGAGACAGTTGTTGCTTACAATAATGCAGGTTGAAGTAGTTGGATTTGATGAACTCAAGAATCTGTACCTTGAGGATCCTGATTTTGCTGAAGCATGGAAAGTTTGTAAAGAGCCTATTGTTAAAGACAGAACTAAGTGGTTAGACTATCTGATTCAGGATGGTATGTTATTCAAGGGCAGCCAATTGTGCATTCGAAGGAGTTCCATGAGGGAAAATCTAATTAAAGAGAAACATAGTGGAGGGATGGTAGGACATTTTGGTCAAGATAAGACCATTTCCATTCTTAGAGAACATTATTTTTGGCCACAAATTTCACAAGATGTGAAGAAGTTTGTACAGAGTTGTCAGATTTGTCAAGTTGCCAAGGGATTTAGTCACAATAGTGGACTATATTAGCCATTGTCTATTCCATCAAAGCTATGAGAGGACATAAGTATGGATTTTGTTCTTGGATTTCCGAGGACACAAAGGGGTAATGACTCAGTATTTGTGGTGGTTGATAGGTTCTCCAAAATGGCACATTTCATTTCATGCCACAAAACTCATGATGTTGTCCATATTGCAGACTTGTTTTTCAGAGAGGTGGTGAGACTACATGGTCTCCCAAGGAGTATAGTTTCTGACAGAGATACTAAATTTGTGGGGTATTTCTAGAGAACATTATGGAAAAAGTTGAAAAAAGACTTGAAATTCAATTCCACACATCACCCGTAGACTGACGGCCAAATAGAAGTTTGGGCAATTTGCTGAGATGTTTAGTTGGGGATAAGCCCAAGGGGTGGGATTTGATTCTACCACAAGACAAATTTGCTTAAAATAACTCTATAAATAGGAGTACTAGTAGATCACCATTCTAAATTTTTATATGGAAGTAGCCCAAGGAATGCACCAGAATTAAGAAAGATAGAGCAAGGGAAGAGGACAAGTGTTGAAGCTGAAGAATTTGTTGAACATATCAAGCATCTACATGAGGAGGTTAAGGCACACATTACCAAGATGAATCAAGAGTATAAATCTAGGGCTGATCAAAGGAGAAGACATAAGGAATTTCAAGTATGGGATCTAGTCATGGTACACTTAAGAAAAGAAATATTTCCAGCTGGTACTTACAACAAGCTGAAAATGAAGAAATTTGGCCCTTGCAAAATTTTGAAGAAACATGACTCAAGAAATGCATATGAAGTAGAGTTGTTAGATGGAATTCACATTTCTCCTATTTTCAACATTGTATACTTAACAGAGTATCATGATCATGGTGCAGATGAGGAGCTGATGTTAGAGCCATGTCCAATTCCTACTTCTAAGAAGGAGGAGATAGAAGACATTCTAGATCATCGTGTGGGTAGGAGTACCAGAAATAGGCAATATGAAGAGTATTTGGTCAAGTGGAAAGGACGGTCGATAGAGGACTCAACTTGGATTTCAGCAGCTGAGGTTTCCCATTTGGGATTTCCTCTACCATTCATAAATTGACAAGGTCACTTTTCAATCTACCCTAGGTTTCTGATGCAGGAGCATCTAGAAGTGTAAGGGCAATCCTGTTTCAATCCAAAAAAAATGTACTTAGACTTAGTTTTTGTTTCATGTGTTTTCATTTTTGGATACCCATTTGGGTCAAATAAAGGTTCCAACTCTCATAGTTCCACTATCAATGTTCTAGGATAGAGTATTTGAACACCTTGGGATACATGTAAATATTGGAAAAATAGAAGTATGTAATTGAGCCATCATTTTGGTGAAATGGAAGGTGTAAATTGGCTGGATGAATGTAATTGTAATTTAGAGCATTCTAGAAAAAGAATCAAGTCAAAAGGCCCCATGGTTTGAAAGTTATTGCAGTTTTTTAGTTTTTGGAGACCTCCTAAGAATGCTTCAAAGTCAGGTTAGGGGCATTAAATGACCTCAAATAGGGCCAAAAATTGGGGGATGACTGAAGCTGGTCCATAGGGCTATAGAGCACTTCAAGAGCTTTCTAGAAATGTAAACAATTCGTCAATCGGAGCTACGGTTCAAAAGTTATGCCTCTCGAAAGTTCGGTTACCATTTTTGGATTCTTCTAGATTTGCACCAACTTCTAATGTGGCTTCTTGAGCCTTCTACTTGGTTGATGGATGCCTACTAGCACTTTCTAAAATGTACTCCTAATCCTTAACCCTCTAGGGTCTATTTAAGGATATTTCTAGCATTGTAAAAGGTAGTTCGGAGTGGAGTTTGAGAGAGGGTAGTGAAAGGAGAAATTATCTCTAGAGTTATGCTATTGTAAGCCCATAGGGCATGTTTTGAAGTCTATTTTCTTTGTACTGAATGTATTAGCTTGTTTACAAAATTAAAAAAAATTCTCTTTCATGTTATGTCCATTCTATTCTTGGGTTGTGTCCCCATCATGTTTCGATCTCTATATATGTATGTAAGTATGTATGTATGTATATATGCATACATACATACACACACATATGCATGTGTCTATGTATGTATGTATGTATATAAACAAAGATATCTTTATATATATATATATACATACATACATACATAGACACACACATATGTGTGTGTATTTATATATACACATACATATACATAAAGAGAAGCTTCTCTAATCACCTATTAGGGGAAATATAAATAGATGCATGTTTATAAGGAAAATAAAAAAAAATTTACATAGGTAACTTTTCTCCCCTTGAAGAAAATCATAGAGCAAGGGCACATAAATCACAAGTGCATGACATGGAAATAAAATCATAGAGCAAGGGCACAGATATCACAAGGGCATGACAAAAAAATGTAGAGATCACAAGGGCATGAAAATAAAATCGAGTGATCACATGGGCACAACAACAAAATCCTAGATCTCCACTAATCTCCACCAAGGGTATGAAAAAAAAGTGCAGATATAATAAGGGCACAACAATGAAATGTAGTGATCACATGGGCACGATAATGAAGTCTCCACCAACATTCATAGCTCTCCATCCTCATTTAGAGCTCTCCACCCTCTTTCATGTACAACTCTCCATAATTGATAAATCCAAATGGGGAATTATCTATGTCATGTTTTCTTTTCTTTTAGTTTATACTCACATAGGCTCTGCAATTATGATGAAAATTTGGGTATTGCAAGGACATCAATGACAATTACAAAAAAAAAATGAAAATCCACAAATTAGTATACCATTGCAATTTTCCCCAAATGTTTTAGTGAACTTAAGTGTTTAATAATTTCAATATGAAGATAAAAAAATTTTTGGTTGAGATTCCTACTATTGAAAGTTAGTTATTTGATCTTGTGATTAAGAGTAGAGGAAGAAGAAAGAAGATTTCTAATTAGATGAAGGCTTGCAAAAAGTATGATTCATTTTATCCTAGTAGTTGAAGTAGCAAGAGAAGAGATGATATTTCTGATGATACAATTGGTTGTAGTAGTAAGTTTGCACAAACTTCTAGGATGATTGATGAAGAGAATTTGTGGATTAAGAATGTACATGGGATTTATGTCATTTGTTCAAATGTTAATAAATTCTTATGGAACATCCTTTTTTTGAAATTTTTGGTGTCTAATCGATGTGCATCCTTGGGCTATATGACCTTAAGTGCTACTTATAGTATCCCCTTTGCAGATGTCATAGATTCATGGCTCACTTTGATCAAGATTCATCTTCTCCTCTCTTTAGGAACCTTAGTGATCCTATGGTCTCTCATGACCCTAATCCTTCTATGGAGCATGACTCTTCTTATTTATCTCATGATGAGGATGAGGCTTTAAGGGTTCATCCTGAACAAGTTCATTAGATTGCTACTAAGATTGATAAAATGCTTCTACAAGGGAATCACAATATCGATACTATGGCTTCTTTTGATGCTCTTAAGAAAGTGATTTTTATTGATGGATGTGGATCTTTTGCATGGTCTTACTCACCTTGTCCACACTCATGTTAAGCTTTCAGCTCAAGCCACATTTGAAATAGGAATAGCTTTATGTATCACTAGTGTTGAACCTACCTTGTCTCTTTCCAAACCTATCTCTAGTATTCCTTCTTATGTTTCTCCTATTGTGACTACTTATATTCAACCATTTAATCCTCCTATTTTTATTCTTACTATTTCTTCTCTAACTATGAGTGTTCAACCTACTTAATTTTCTTCTCACAACCTTCTTCCAATAGTGTTCCTTACACTTATCCTAATCCTCCTACCTTGATTCCTAATGTCCCACCTATAGCACTTACTATTATAGCTAATTTTTACACTCTTCCTAGTGTGTGAAATGTTTCATTGCCACCTATTTCCTCTATTGATTCCACTATCATTAGTATTGCTCAAATTTTTTCTTCCTTGCAACAACAAATTTCTTCCCTTAATCCAAGTTTAATGTCCCTACACCAAAATAATGCAAACCAAGAAAAATGGGTAGGGTTCACAAGAAATTTTACAAAAGTATATCATAGTAGATATTTTGGAAAGAAACAAGCCATAACCTAGTTAAATTGGTCTAGTTGCTGATTAGTTATGTTGATTACAAATTCTTTTAGAAATATAATTAGATTTGGTACAATAAAACAAGCAATCAATTTTTCCTAGATAACAAGATCAAATACAATTTTCCAAGGTGATAAAAATGCATATGCAGATGCATCACTTGCATGCCAAGCATGAAGCACATTCTCCAATTTATAATGAATGGTTGGATATTAAGGCTCCATACACTAGCCCAACAATGGAAGCCAAGGATGTAACCATGCATGTATTGGCACACTCTCCAAGCAAGGATCCCAAATGTTTAGTATTGTTGTTAATTTGAGGATCACTATATGATCTAGAATGTTATGAAGTATTAAAGCCAATAGTAACTTCTCCCATGTCTCTAGAAAATGTAGCATAGGTTCAGGGTCCCTTGGCTCCTAGGAATTTGTAGCAGCTATTCTCACTACTAGAAGAATAACTTCAGTGAAGAGTTGAAGAAGCAATTTCTGATTCTGTGTAAATGCCATAATCATGAGGCTTATTCCCTTGCAGAAGCCTCTGCCACAATGATATTACCTCTGAACCATGAAAAGGATTCAAATGTATGTATGTATGTATGTATGTATATACATATATATAGCCTAGAAAAAATGGGCAGAGTTATTGTCATTATTAATGGGAATTATATTTCACCTACATACATATATTATGTATATACATATTTCCCATTAACTTTGCATTATTTTGTATGATATTTTGAGGTAAGTCACTTAACATGAGTTAAGTGAGTTTTATTTTTTATATATTTAGATTCTGGAATATGTATGTAACTGGATCAATTTCTCTATTGTGCTAAGATGTAATAAGCACCTTAAAAAATATCTCTCTATATATATATACATACTTACATACATGTGTGTGTGTGTGTGTGTGTGTGTGTATGTATATATATATATATATATATATATATATATATATATATATATATATATATATATATATATATATATATATATATATATATATATATATATATATATATGTATGTATATACATATATACATATATACATATGTATATCTATATATAGGAATCAATAAAGAATTGTGATGAATTGCTCATGAGTAATGAAGATGGACTTCCCTTGAGAGTATCAGGATGTGATGAGGACATTATAGGTACTTTAAATATTGATCCTTTCTCAAATATTTTAGATGTTAATAGGGAATTGATATGGTAGTGTGGGGGAGGTGAGACCAAATGAGCATCAACCTTCATGTGGTTGACCCTAATTAGTAGAGAATATTAAACTATTCTCAAAACCATGTAAAGCTCAACATTAACCTATGATTGCATGACAAATAATGATGTGAATCTCTTAGTTTCAGACAATAAAAAAGGATACCATAGTTCAATATGCAATCTCAATTTATATGCATATGACATTAGGTGGAGCTGAAAAAATCTAAAAAGTTTGCATTTTTGTTAGAGGTTTGCACAGACCTATTAAATAAATGTAAACATTTTTGGGTTTTTAAGCCTTTCCTATTGTCCATGCATATAGAACACAACTTCATGTGAATTCTGAATTCAAAGTAGTATTCACAATTGTCTCAAATCAATGGTATAATGTTAATGGGGAATTTATTAATGGAATGAATAAATTTTATTAATGAATGAATTTTAGATGTTAATAGAAACTTTAGATGTTGGGGGGTGGGGCCAAATGAGCTTCCACCTTCATGTGGTTGGCCTTGATTAGTAGAGAATATTAATTTTTTCTCGAAGCTAAGTGAAGCTTAACATTAACCTATGATTTAATGACAATTAACTGTGTGAATCTGATGTTACTCCTCATACTCATATTGCTTCCTAAATTATCAAATTAAATGTAAGAAATATTTTATAGCTCATTATAACTAGATAAGATGGGTTCCCTATCCATGATTATTAAATCCATTAAAAAAGGCATTGACTTCACCTATTGAGGAGGAATATCTTGAGACCAAAGGTGGAAGCATGTCATGACTAATAAATCCATATAAAAAGGCATTGAATTCACCTTGATAACCTACTTTAGAGACTAAAGGTAGTATGGTAGTTGTCCATTTGCAATTTCATTCCCCATGTTCCTCAAGTGATCGTGCATTCTTATCTGAACATCTTCATCCTCCTCAACAAGAAATCTATTGAAAAGGGTTCCCCAACCAAGTGTTCCATAAAGCTTAGCATCCCATCCTACAATGGCCACACTTCTTCTTTCTCCAATGAAGAAACATGATGCATCCAAGAACATCTTCTTCTCTTGCTTCCTTAGAGCATCATAGATGACTTTGAGCCTCTTCATGATGTCCTTGTTGAGAATCTAGGAATACTTATTCAACATTTGATTAAATTTATTTTTTAATAATTCAGCAAACTACTTTAATTGTAATAACTTGTTCTGATGAATAGTCATCACTCCTACAACATTGTTGTCACATTCTTGTTGCAATTGCAATAGACTATTCTGATGGATAGTCATCGCTCCCACAATAGCACTATCGCATACTTGTCACGCCTATGATGACTTGCTTTAATAGACTATTCTGATGGATAGTCATCGCTCCCACAATAGCACTATCGCATACCTGTCACGCCTATGATGACCTGCTTTAATGGATAGTCTTTGGTCCTACAACATAGGCAATTGGGATGATAGACTAAAAGCCTAAGCCATTGTATTTGTTATGGTCTACTATCATAATTATGATGGTATGAAGATGATCTCTTGCCCTTGTCTTCTTCCAAGTTACGAGAGATTTTTCCATCAAAATTGCGATGGACATCCTTGCTATCACAATTTGTGATAGAAAAAGTCTAACACCCATCTGACAAGAGAAAAAAATTTATACTCTCACTTGGGTGGTGGGTGGCCATCACAATTTCAATTTACTTCCATCATAATTTGGGCTCAAATATAGTAGTGATTCCATGTCTACAAGGATTATTC
This sequence comes from Cupressus sempervirens, assembly GCA_028749045.1. Taxonomy (NCBI): domain Eukaryota; kingdom Viridiplantae; phylum Streptophyta; class Pinopsida; order Cupressales; family Cupressaceae; genus Cupressus; species Cupressus sempervirens. Next base: position 974,262,723 of record CM053787.1, read on the forward strand.
AGGTGCACTAGCTTGGCACAATTTATGGATTACCATGGACACAATAGAAGTCAAGATGATATTATTTGAATGTCTATGGATGGTTCTTCATTTAAGGACACAAAATATAGGTGGCCAATATTTAACAATGAAACTCGTAATCTAAAGATATCATTGGTAACAATCAGTATCAATCCATTTGGAGAATTGAGATTTGTTTACTCAGTCTAGCCTTATTTTGTTATTAACAATAATATTCCTCCTTGGATGTCTATAAAGAGGGAGCACATAATGTTTGCAATGATTGTACTAGTTATTTTTCCATTTAATAGTCATCTAAATCAATTTATAAACATAGTATCAAAATAGCCATAATAATTTTATATTTTTAATCTTGATTCAACTAGGTAAGTACCAAGTAAAAGATATGAATGTATATATTGAGCCCTTCATTGATGAATTGTTGAAGTTATGGAATGGGGCCACTATGTACAAAATCTCTAGATGAATTGGTGAAAGACATTTTCAATTCCATGCAATGCTTGTATGGATAATAAATGATACCCCTGGACTAACACATTTTTGTGGTATGTGAAAATTTTAACACATATTTTTGGCATGTAATAGTGCTAATGCATTTTTATTGTATATTTAAGTTGCATGTGATAATTGTAAATATGAATCTTCTAGTACACATGTCATCCAATTATATACAATCTTCTAGGTCTTTAGACAAAAGGGAAATTTGCATGTCCAAAGATGAAATCTTGTCATTCAAAAAGTTTAGGAAAGTAGGTGTTCGATGAGCATAGACACTTTCTCCACAAAATTCATAAGTATTGAATTACTAAGAAACATCTTTCCAATGGAAAAGAAGAGACAACATCAAAGCTATGAAGAATGAAACCTTGCATGTGGAAGTTGGAATAAAATAGAATGAATCATTGACATAATGTCATTCCATTTGATCCAAGATTTTGTATGAAATTAAAATTTGGATAGTGTCTTTTGTTTAGTAATGATATAATATATGTTTGTGGAGTTTGTCAAGGCATTGATGAGCAACTCTAAAAAGGAATCAAAAGATATCTTAGACAATTTAGTAGGTTGTTGTACTATAAGCACCTTCCAATCATCCATTTTCTTGATGCTATGCATTTTGGAAATAATGTAACAAACACACTATGAAAATATTGGATGGAAGGTGTGACAAAGAAAAATTGGTAAAAATTTGTAATTACATTGATGGATCTAATCATGCATTGAAGTTTTTCCTTGAATCAATTAGAAATAGAAACTAGATTAATATGAGTGTCATTCCTTGGTTATTAACAAAACAACAAACTGATGCCATATTTGAAGCCATTAAAAAAAATGAAATTTCCCATAGGATTTGTTGCAAACATAAGTAGTCTCATAACAAAGAAAGGTGATTTTGGGTTAGGGTTGAAAATGCATGATTGGCATACCTTCATCAAGGTAATTCATGTTTTTCTCTATTTACAATAAATTTTTAATACATCATGTACTTTTGATTGTTTTATTTTATAATATATTGAAAATATAATTTTATTATTATTGTAGTGTGTTCTACCTTTATCTCTCCCACACAACTTTGATAACATGAGTGTCAAATGCCTTATATATGATTTTAGTAAATACATGAGGTTAGAATTGTTATTTGTTAGATTTTTTGTATAGATATTATTTTTATATCTTGCTCTTCTTTTTCTATATTTTTTTGTATAATTTTTTGTAGTCTCGTTAATATATTTTTCCATGATGAATATCTTCTAAGTGGTTGTCATCTAAAGAATTTGATAAAAAGAAATTAAGCATTGGAAGAGAAAATTCCTTAGCTTTTGTGAGATGCAAAAGTGTCTACCTTCAACTTTTCTCAATGCATAAGAACACTACTTCATACATCTAGTTGAGGAGATTGAATTGTGTGGACCTATACCAACTAGGTCAATGTGGATGTTTAAGGGGCACTTAAAATTTTTGAAGGGCTTGGTTTGAAAAAGAGGACATCCTTAGCGTTCCATGGTTGAGGGATATATGGTCTACTAGACCATGGTGTACATTATTGATATCTTCCCAAGTTTGGGATCAAAGATCCATGTAGATAGCATTTGGGATGCCAACTCCATTAACAAATTTTAAGGGGAGTACTTGATGGGGAACTGTAGATTATGTAATTTCAATATTGATGATATTATGAAAAAAATGTAGGGAATTGAATGTAATCTACCACTCATAGAAGAGGACAAACAAATTGGTTTCAAGCAAGGCTATAAAGAAGTGGTTGCCCTACACCACATAGATTCTAGTGGCCAAAGAGATGTAGAAGACTTTGGTGCACCAATTCAAACATAGGTAAATAGGACTAATGTATAATAACATAAATTGAGAACTTCATGAGAAATAATATATTTGATGTTAATTTCCAACAATGATAACAATGTGCATGACATTTTACTACAATCTTCTACTCTTGGCACAGATCCTACTCATGATGACAAAGGCTCAGATCCTGCACATGACGAAGGCCTTGATGTGCATTGCAATGATACAAGGACATATTTAGTTTCTATTAAAAATTAATTATGTAATTATTAATAAAATTTAACATCTTAAATTGCAATTGGTGTAACCTTTATGTGATAATTTTTTAGTATGCAGAGCCTGATGTTAGTGTTAAGCATGTTGAGTTTGTGACCAAAAAAAATGTGATAGTAGATGATTTGGCACTATCATGTAAATAAAAATTATTTTTATGTCCTTTACATTAATGAAATACTTATAACATTTTTAAAAATGTTTAGAATTAAAACCTATTTATTTCTTATTGATGTAGGGGCACATCATCCTTGTCCTCAAAAAAAGAAGAGGAAGCCTCATGTCATAAGATCATAACCAAAAAAGCCACAAGAGAATGCCAAAGATATTCATGATGTTCCTATTAGCCTTTATCTTAAACAAAAAAACAAAAAAAAAGAAATGAATTTTTAAAACCTTGTTTGATGATGAATGTGTTGATCATTTTTTTATGAATGTTGCTTATTAATAAATTTTATGTCATGTTATTGAATATTGTTATGTGATTATAATGATTGAGGTGTTCATGAACTATTGATGAATTTTTATATGTATTAATGAATTATATGTTGTGTTAATGAGTGTTATGTGAATATAATGATTGATGTGTTCATGAATTATTGATGAATGTTTATACGTATTAATTAATTATATGTCATGTTAATGAATGTTATGTGATTATAGTGATTCATTAATATACTTCTAAAATGAATGAATTAAATATTTACTTAGTTGTTAATGGGAAATTTAGAGTTATTATAGGGGGGGATGGCCCAAATGAGCTTCCACCTTCACATGGTTAGCCTTGTCAAGTAGAGAATATGAAAGGATTCTTGAAACCAAGTGAAGCTCAAACTAAACCTATCAAAACTAAACATCAATATATGGTTCCATCAATTCTTCCCAAATGCCTTGCCAACTTGACACTCAAATAAACCTTCACTAAATCATCATAACACATTCTAAATAAGATTAGATGGATCAAACTCATTTTTTGGTTACAAAGGCTTTATGAACAAACTCCTAATGGAAACTTCACCATTTCCATCATAATATAATTTGATTGTTATACTATGACTGTTGAATAACAATGACACATGAAAGGATCTAGGCCTTCCCAATGTACACTTCAAACCAAATAAATAACTTCAATGCACTTCAATGTCAATCATAGTGCTTTGTTCTCAACCATATAGATCTGACCTTTAATGAATCAATATATTATTATGACTATCACTATCATGGTCAAGACAATATGATAATGTCTTTTCTACACAAGGACTCAAAACAACTTAAAATCCATTTCCATCCAATGTGAAATTTCATCTCATGAAACTTCATGGAATAATAGGAGACTATCATTTCCTCCATGCAAATGTAGATGTGTCTAATTGAATCCTTTAGTCATCACCAAACTCTATCTAACACACTTTTCTCAATTTTATAAAAACAAGCAATCCTGCTACCTAAAGATAATATTCTATTGTGAGATTATTCACATGCAAAGGAATTTTAAGGGGAAGATGGCTTGGGAAGATTCTTCCTTGGCATTGTTAACACTACATCTTGCTCAGTGCTCTTCATTTGGTCAGATATCTTTATTTTCATCATCCTAGCTGCAAACATCTGTAAACTTACCAAGTATACCACCCAAAGATACTCTTCGATCTTGGTAACAAAAACATATCCAATCTCCATTCTCGGAGCATAAAAAACCTCCATGATCTTCTCATGACCCATCACCAGCACCATTGCATCCTTTTCAATAAGATCATTTCTTCTACCAAATTGTCACTTACCTCATGCCATTCCTTTTGTCATTATAAGTCTTCATTCACCATAAAATGTTATATCATTATCCTCCATACTCTTCTCCTCACTCAAAGGAATTTTCATTATCCCAAATACCACTAACTTATCATAATCAAGCCCCATAGGACTTCCTTCCTTGTTGTCCTCACTAGCACTTTTGTCTTCCATATTTACTTCAACACCTTGAACCTCTTCAATGCTAGGTTATTCATCTTCTTCACCATCCATCATTATTTAAAAATATTGAACCAAATCATTTCAAGTTGCTTATAATTTTTCTACTTCAACCCCATCTTCATCTCCATGGCATCAAGCCTCATTATCTATCTCTTTCTCTATAGTATAGCTCTACTTCCTTTCTTCAAAAAAAAAATTCCTCTTCTCATTTTTCTCTCTTTTCTTATTTCCATTACTTAGTGATCCCTTCAATTCTTTGTATACTTCAAACATATTTCTTTTTTATTTTATCAAACTCATATTTGTCTTTCCTAGACTTTCTCTTAACCTTCACCAACTTGCAAGGATCTAATCCCTTGCTCTGATACCACCATGATGCAAAGCATAGTGTTTCAACAAATTTTTCCCATGTACAAGGATAGATTCTTTAATTACTCTAGTGAGATATAACTTCTGACACCAAATATATCTTCTTAAACCACTAAATTGATTACCAACACCAAGTCCCTTAACTAATCATCCAATTACTTAATGACTCTATTAAGACCTATTAATGGTTAGAGCATGTCACAATCAACTTCATCTAGCCACCACTCTCCACATAATGGTTTTCCATCAATCTTTGATCACACCTAAGTACCAATCACATAACAATTACTGATTGTCATCCCTTCTTATCAAAACTTCATCCTTCAAATGTGTCCTCATGCCAAAAACTAGGATTCCAAAACCCTTCACAATTGTTTATCTACAAAAAAAAAAAAAAAAATCATTTAGGGGAATTTACTATCATTTTATCCACAAACAAATATGATTTAGGTACTAATAGATCAACCATAAAAAAACATTTTAAATCATTGTTATATTAGTCAAAACATATAACTATACAGAAACTTGTCCTTAATTGATGCTCAAAACACATTCTACCATTACACTTATCATTAGGATTTGACATCTTTTATAGACCAATACAATCCATTGAAACCAACCTCCAACTTTGTAACTACCCTATAGACATAATATGCTAATTTTGTTTCTTAAACCCTCATGTTGTGAATTTGACAACTTATACCATTTTTACATTTTTAACATGTATTTATTATTTCATTACATCAAATAACCTTGTATCACCCCTTTAGACTCAAACATCAACTAAAATATAAATCTATTCTTGAATCCATCTTTTAGCCCTTGGTAGGCCTACTTGCCCATATTGGTAACCTTGAACATTTTGACATGTTTTTTTATTTAAACTTCATTCAAATGGCTCTAATGACCATGGTCACTTTGGATCGGTTTTTTAAAATGACAAGGATCAATCACTCTCCCCATAAAAATGTTGAAAGCACCATCATTTCATGTAATCTTGTCTTTAATTAATATATTGAAGGATGTGTGGTGAGTCATGTGTTGCTTCTTAGACCCAATTGCATTTTTAAGAAGGTTGCATTAAGATGTTGACAATATTTTCAAGCAACATTGAATCTTCTTTTCATTTTACAATGAATTACACCCAAGTCATTTCATACCTCATACCATAGGTGTAATATGACTTGAAAATGTTCCCAACACCTAATAACACCAACTTCTACCCTTATCCCCTTGACTAGTTTGATCATGATGGCTTATTTATGAAACTTAGGATAATGGTTTTATAATTTGGGTCATTATTGCATATCACTTGTTCCATAAATCTATATTTTGGATTAATTTGTCTGATCTATCTTGGTTTCAAGCAATGCAAAAGGAGGCCCTACTTCAATATGCAATTTCAATTTATATGCATAGTGTTGACCTTATGGTAAAATCATTTATCTATTAGTGACTTAATACCTAGTTAGAGTTTAACATTGCAACTAAGCTCTATATGTAGAAATAAGAGTCTCTTGAACTTCATAGTGTCTATCGAACATCTGAGATAGAATACAGTGTAAGCTAAGCATATTAATTTCTATAGAGCTCTTTGGTGTAAGAGATGAAGATTTAGTTCACTAAGCTCTATGGTTTCAACCGAGTATTTAGTTGCTACCAAGCTACAGTGTGTTGATGAAGTGAATGAAGATAGAGTTGACCAAGCTATGCAATGTCAATCATGCCAACTGAGTTCTTTAGCATTCCCTAAGTCACATAGTACTAACTGAGTTCCTACTACTCTGATTGATCAATGTGGACCATGCACTAATGTGAAATGAATGCCAAAGTTTTTCAAGTTGATAGTGTTGCCAAGTGTTTCAATATCACCCGAGTTATCTTTAGAAGCTGAGTTATAATAGTAAGTCAACTTGGTAAAGATTGATGAATTAGGTGTTGTAGTCAACTCTAAAAGCTAATTTATTGGATAGGTATATATTTAATACATCTTATCCTATCCATTGGCACATCAAAGAGTAACAAGAAAAGTAGTATGAGTGCAAATTAAGAAGGCTACAAGAAGTATGAGGAAAAGTAGAGTCTTATCTATCATAGTTAGGTCATCATTGTATTTCAAGGGAATCTCATTTAGTAAACCAAGTTGCAGATCAGAGATCGACTGTTGATTCATCATAAAAGGTGCATTAGTCAAATATTTTAACAAGTTGGACTTAATAGTCTTCTCCAAATTTCCTAAAAATTTGTATACTTCATTGTATGTCTTAAATCCTTTAACAAGGTGGATCTAACAATCCTTATGGATCCTAACATGGTAGATCACCAAAAGTGATCAATTGTCAGCTTTAATAGGCTAACTTTATAGTGCAATAATATAGCTTATGGGTATCATCCCTACCCTCATTTTACTTTCGATTTGGAAGTTTTTTGGATTACCAAATGTTGTGTCAAATGCTATGAATGTTTATTACTTTTAGTCTTTCATGCATGCATTTAGATCAGATTATATTGTGAAGGTTTAATTGGTGAATAGAAGTTAAAGTTTTATTGGTTCCTGATTCACACTCCCCCACAGTGACATAATCTATACTACATTTCCAATAGTTTGTATCAGATCATTATTTCTCACATTATCATTTAAGTAGCTCGAGAAAACATCAGAGAAAATGGAAGTCTATAGACTGGAGAAAGAAAAAAAGATCTTGCAACATAGATAAATGACAATCTCTCATTCAAGAAAGAATTGAAGACATTTTTCAAGAAAGAAGTTTAGATAAAGCTGATGCAAAAATCACAAATCTACTTGAAAAGAATCTCATTCTTCAAGAAGAAGTCAAAAAGATGAAAAGAGAACAAGAAATTCAATTAGTCAAAATGTGTGAAGTAATGGAACAAAATGAAAAGGCCAAAAAATAAATAGAAGAAAAGGACAATGAAATTCAACAAATATCTCTTTAGCAAACAAGAAAATGAAGGAGAAAGCTATTGAAAATGAAAAGTTGGATCTACAATTGGCCATGGAACAATTCAATAAAATGAAGGAGAAACTCTCTCAATCCCTGAAAAGAAGAAAAGTTCTTGCAGCATAGATAAATGACAATCTCTACATTGAAGAAAAAATTGAAGAAATTTCTCAAGAAAGAAGTTCAGATGAAGTTGATGCAAAAATCACATATCTACTTGAAAAGAATCTCATTCTTTAAGAAGAAGTCAAAAAGATGAAAAGAGAACAAAAAATTCAATCAGTTAGAATGTGTGAAGTAATGGAACAAAATGATAATGCCAAAAAATTTAACAAACACAATCAACAATTTTTTTAAAAAGTTGAACTAAAGATAACATCTAAAGATCTATTCTTGTTATGAATGTTCTATCAAATTGTGGAGTGTCTAGACAACAACTCATGTTAGAAGACACCAATCTAATTATTATGTTTGGAGATGGTAAAGTTAATTGGTGGGAAAGAATTTTTTTTCATTAGAAATTCATGTACATCAAGTTTTCATAGGAGGCTGATAATTAATTGAACAACTAGGTATAACATACTAGCTAGGCAATGTTATCATATTAGAATTCACCTCCTATGCTTGATGTGAGATCTAGTAAGTATGAAACACAAATTCTATGTTGATGTTGTTATAATGGTTCCATAGTTGCTTTGGTGAAGATTTTTGATAATTTACCTAGGTAAATGACCTTCACTCATTACATTCTATATCCCATTTTGATCCTAAGTTATTATAGTAGGACTATTTCGATAAAAATCTTGCTTTATATCCTTTTACAACTTCAATTAGCTAGATGTTTTAAAGCTAGGTATTTTAAGTAATCTATCATTTACTCATTATCCATATCCTATAATGTACTACTATTTACAAACTCTTTATTATTCATCCTCCACATTTCTATATAAGGATACCCTCTAACAACTCATTTATTAATATTTCTATTTTATCTTATCATTATTATTCTTATCATTTGATTTTATCTTATAATTTATTTATTATATTATTTTATTACTTTATTTTATTATTTTTATTTTCTCACACACCATTATACTCTACTAATTCGATTATAGATTTAGTTACCATTTTAATTTTAACTACAAATTTAGTAACAATCATTAATTATTAATACTTTAATATCTATAACACTAAACTTACATGCTTTCTAATACTTGGTTTCTTACTAACCCAAAATCTCCACTAGTCTCTTTTATATTATTTGATGTACAAATCTCATTTTTAATCCACTTCCATCTACATAGATTCTTACATTTTCTTAATTTGTGCTTTCGTCTCAACATATCCTATCAAACAAGTCATAAGCCATTAACTTCACATATACATATATATATATATTTTTTAATTTATTGATTTATTAATTATTCCATTATTATTATTTATATTAATCCCCCTTTTGATATTTAACATTTAGATAAAATGTACTAAATTAAGTATCTTCAAAAGCAATACTAATCTTTGCGTAGCTATAATATGTACTAAGTAATCCATATTATGCAAGCATAAAAGAAAGTCTATTAAGGAGTTTATTAAATAATAAATCAATTAATATCTAAGTCAATAATTCTATAGCTAAGGTAGCATATCTCTTATACCCTTTCCTTAACCACTAATTACTTCCTACATTCGAACTTTAGTATCACTTTACCTAGCACCCTAATTCCTTAAACATGTCTACATCTAAATTCTTTTTCAAAAAAATTTCTTGTATTTTAACTTAAATTATTTTCTTACTACTAACTACCACCTAAACCTAGACATACCCCCAATGTATAAACTTACTCTTACTACCCACTAATTCTTTAATAAACACATAAATATGATTCCATAACTTAAATCTGATTTAATAACTTAAACATAACTTAATAACTTAATGTGATTCAATCTTAATTCTTTAATACATGAATTAATAATTTTAACTAAATTCTACTTTATAATATCTTACCACCTAGCTTACTTACTTTTTTCCACATCCCAACTTAATAATTATTTAAACCTTACATCCCATGACATATTTTCTTAACCTGTCTTATCTAACAACCAATCTTACTTTCCTAACACTACTTGCTAACTACCTCTTTACTCCTAATCCTAAATTAATAAAGTGTTTACCTCTTTACTAACACTTGGCTCATATAATAAACAATCCCTTTCCACCCAACTTTTCAACATTATAAATCTACACTCTTCTCCCAAGCACCTAACATCCTAGGGAATAGTGTTGATTTGTCCCATTGATGGGAATTCCTAGAGGGAAGAGTTCTGATCTAAGTCTGACCATAGCAGAGAGATATCATGTTATGGCATGCATAAATCAAGGGGTGAAGTGCCTAGGGAGGTGGGTTAAATTCTAAGCATGTTGGAAGCTTTGTCTTCCCTTTTTCCTTGAAGGGTAAGCACCTATTTGGGCCCTCTTTTCTATGTTAGAAGTTGGCTTTATTTTATATTGCTTTTTTTTGCACATTCAAGTTTTATCCATGTAGGGGGAATGTTTCTAGGATCCTATTAAATCTAAGGAAGTAGATACCTGACTAGAAATTACCTTATTAAATGCACATATATGTATATCTATTTTTTTAAACTTATGAGATTATGACTCAAGGGTCATAGGAATTGTATGAGTACTTATTTTCAAAGTCAATGAGCTAGCATTTTATTATTAGTTTGGGCTAGAGAGCATAATATGCTCCTACAATAAATTTTCTTTTGTTTCAATTTGTGTCATAAGGCACATACTTCCAAATTTTATTTTTATTTTAACTAAAATGGTGGTGTAACAATGTTTGGCTTGACTACTCTATCACTCTTATTTAAAGGTTGATATCATGCATGCATAATCTATCCTTTGAAATTTATGGTACCACAATATTTAACTCTTTGTTTATATTACACAAAAATCACTGTGAGTGGACTGAGAAATGAGAAGGTTCACATATATGAAATTTCTTACAATAAAAGACATCAAAACATTTTCATTCATATGCAATAGACTATCAAAGTATAATACTTTCTTTTCATTGTACTCAATGCGTAACATATAAACTTAGAATGCAATCATCTATGTTTTGAATTGAATCAACTATACCCAAAGAATATAACAACTATGAAATATTTCCACCAATTGATTTATAAAAAAAAAGTGTCTCATTTACATGATTCTCCATATTACATCAAATTACACAATGTGAAAACTTACAATGAATGTTTCCTTACAAGTAAACTATATACAAATTCTCCATCTTTCCTTACACAATGTCATAAATATACAATAATGAGAATATCCCTCTTTACATCATAGTGAAAATAACCATGGAGACCTAACATCCCAACACAATTACAATGACTTGGAAGATTTGTATCTCTACACACTTGGATTTCAAAATTTCTAGGAATAAACCCTAACCTCTTCATAGGAATCTTCTTTTCAAAACCTACAACACAACACAAAACTTGGAACCTATTGGCTCCTAATTTAATAGTTTTAAAACTAACCAAGAAACTAGACAAATGCATCTAAGGCTAGTTAATTTCTATGAGGGACACACTAGACTATAGTCTTGGGCCAACTATAAGGCATAACTCCTTCTTCACTTTAGGCTCTGCAAGACCTAGGTGGGTTAATGTTGAGGTTCTGATATATGGTACCAGTGCAACTTAAACATAAATCAAAACCTATGAACTCATAAGCTAAGTGAGGGTTAATTCTTTTCAGCCCACTACAAAACATGAAATAGTGAATTTATTTAATTAAAAAGATTTGTGCAAATGACCTTCATATTAGCTTGCATCTAATTTAGTGATCAATGCCTTATCCATTGAAAAATAGAGTCATTACTAGCATGATGACCTAATTTAATTTCCTTACTATTAAGTTTGTCAACTGAAATTCCCAAATTCCATTCTTATGAAATATCCCCTCCATACACCCAAAAACTCTATCAGAACCTTGAAGCACTTACTTAACTCCTTGAGTAAAAAACAACAATAGATTTGATACACAACTTATCCAAGCTACCTTAAATCAAATGAACCTTATTCATTTAATCTCAAAGTCAATAGCATATGAAGAATTATGAAACAAAATAAGAAAACCTATATAATTCATTGTAAATCCCCTTTTATATTCATCCTTGGAAAGACTAAATACATAAACTGGTAATAATAAATGAAACCCAAAATACTTCACATGATCTAACATCAATTTCCAATATCTCATAAAAATAATACATGAAATGAACTAAAAATATACAAAGGAGTTGATGTGTGGCCTTCACTACTAGAGCTCAGCTCCATAGATAGGAAGCAAAACCATCAACAACCTTGGTTTCACAGTAGAACACTGGAATCCTATTGGTATCATAGAGAAAACTACCAAAAGCTACAAAGAGAAAGAAAAAGAATGATAAAGGAGGAAAGAATTCCTACATTTGATCAAAAAATGATAAGTGTCCCCTTAGAATTCTTTCCCAAGAATCTAAAAAACCTCACTCTACCTTCTCTCTATAACTACATATCAAATCTTTAGTCATTTTGGCCTCCAAAAGCACAAAATATCTTAGATATTTGATGGAAATCATAATTGATTGCAAAATACAAAGAATTTTGAGAAATTCCATCAAAATCAAGAAAATTGTGAAATGCTTGTAGTAAAACACATCATTATGCGTCAAATTTTGAACAAATTGAGCCAACAAAGCATATCAAATGCATCCCAACTGAATTTTGTAACTACATTGATGAAATCATTTCCTAGAACTGAGCATCCCACTAAAAACACAAAACCCCCTATAGCACACACCGGTGACCATCTGTGTTAAAACTAGCTCTAGATATGGATAGCTTATCTCCTCTTAGTTCAAATGGTATGCTACATTGCATATTTTGCATTGAAATCATGCCTCTAAGACTGATTTAAAATTCTAGCTCTTGGACCATGAAAGAGCATAAGATTGAAAAATTTTTAAAAATCTATATAGTTGAACTATATAAGACTTTAAAACTCATTTAAATTTTTCAACTTTGAAAATTTTGGTGCATTCAAATTAGAAAAATCTAATTTAAAACTTTATTTTTGTCCCTTTTCATTTGCCCCCAATCATCCATTGCCAAGTGTCCACCTTATATTCATTGATCATACCTAGGCGGGCCCCACATCACCATGCACTTGAAATATCTAAACCTTATGATATTATGATGAAGGTAATCATATTATCTTAACCATAGAATTTTCTTTATCTAATCTCATGGCAAAGAGGGGACCATCATAATATCAAAGACCGTTCAACTTTATCTCTAAGAGCTTACAGATTTTGTAAGATTGTAGGCCTTCATCACTCTTCCTCTAATCTCATGCCTCAGCCCTATGAAACTACCATGTATCAAAATCCCATTCACCAAATCTCTCCAAGTGGGCCCTTCATCACATTATTATTTGAAACATTATGCATTCACGATATTATGATCATATGATAAATTGTATCATCATAAGCCTTACCCATCACCTTCCTAATCTCATGAGAAGCCCACTTTTGTAGCATCACAACTCTTAAATTTTAGATTCATGACCTTAAAAATGGAGCCCCATCATAGCATCATGCACCTTCAAATGAAGTCTCCCAATCTCATGACAAAGCCCACTTCTCTAATATTATGATATGATCGTAATATCGCACACCTTGCTCCTGGGCCATTCTAATCACATGATAATATCATGGCATCATGCACCCTGTATTTGAGATCCCTGACCTCATGATCTCATGCCTTCATCATAGGATCGCAGACCTCATAGCATCGCACATCTCATATTTTACCTTCCTGAAAATACAATGGACACCCAGTCATAATATCATAGGCCCCATTTCTTTGGCTTCGTGATCCTCTAATCCTATGATTCTATGATGGCATCGTAGCATCACACCACTCTAGGCTTTGCATCTTCGATCATTTAATGGTCCTGTAATATCGCACACCTTTTCTTTGCAATTTGATGATGAGCTTCTGGAATGTTACCATGTGTCATCATGTTACTAGTCCTTTTACTATTGTGGGTCACACACATCTTTCTCAACTCCTCATCATATTTTCAAATTTTTAGGTCAGATTTTTGATTTCTCGGGAGGTTGCCATGTAGCTACCAAAAAGACCATCACATTTTCCAGTGGCAACATGGCAACCACCAAAATCCTTAAATTTCCTAGTAACATCCTTAACTATTTTGGTGAACCTTCCTTTTTGACAATGTCATCACCACCTTTGTGCCACGTCTACACCTGCTCATTGCCATGTCAACCCCACTTGTCTTGGTCGCTATGTCACCATGGTTATCTAGTGTGCATCTTCAATTGGTGATGTAGCAATGGTCATCAAATTTTCCACGTAGCATGATCTGGTGTTATTTGGTCCATGTCAGCATCTCTGTCATAGTGCCTATTCAAAATTATGTTATGGTTGTCTCCTCCAGCTCAGCACATCATCTAGGTTGGGCCCACCAAGTAGCTATTGTCTTTCCATAAGGAACCTCTCTTAAAGAAAACAAGCACTTGTAGTTCTTTAGTATATAAAGATAGAAAAAGTTCCCCACTTTGGCAATGTGGGATAAACATTTTTCATGGTATTTTTCTCTTTGTTCTACGCTCAGCCCACTTTTCCCACATTCTTCTTTGCCTACGACTTCATCTTTCCTTGATGGCATGACTAGTATTTGCTCCAAGGATGCTTCTCTTTTGTGTTGTAGAGGTTTTCTTCTTTTCTCAGCCATTAGTACCTTGGCTTCATTCACTTGGCAGACAGTGGTTGTGGATATACTAATCTTTTGTGCTAATGGACTCCTTTACATTCTCTAAAAATGTGGACCCTCTATTTCAGTGTAGAACTACTTCAAAACATGGGCTTTGTAGAATGTCTTGGAATGCCAATTTATCATCATAGAAAAAATAGACACACTAAATGAAAGGTGTTAGAAAAATTAAACACTTGTTAGCCCTCAAATGGATAGCCGGGTACATGTGCATCAAAAGGATTTTAAGAGCTTGATTTTCTCAATGGTACTCAAAATAAAGGCTTTAATTTTGAGTCCCAACAATGGCTCTATCTAGGGATGCATGCCCCTTGTGGGCATGCTAAGGATTTAGATCTCTAGGAGAAGTAGACCACACACCTAAAACAACAAAACTTCTATTGCACAACTTTATTGAAAATAGGAAAACTACTCCTACTATGTACAAACAATGGCCCCGGGCCACCGAAAGGTTTTCAAAACTCCTTATCTCTGTCATATACCTAATTCTCATTGACATATTCTTGAGATAAACTAAAATTCTCATTCTTCTTTGCTTCAGCCCACACATCAACACTTTCAATCACTTCATTAGGCAAAACAAAACTATTATCATCATCTTCATAGTGCATGTACAAATCAGCATTAATTTCTTCATCTTGCTCACTATGAAAATATGAATTAGTGTGATCATAACTACTGATATATGATTGAAATTGATCATCACTGACTGACTCATGGACACTTTCAATTGGAAACATAAAATCTTGGCATTCTACTTCATTCAACGAGTTACATGAATCAAATGGTAACTCACCTTGTGCATCCGGATATGAAGAAAATGTAAAATTTGATTTCTCCTCATTTGCAATATCAGTACTCCATAAATTAGATTGAACATAAACTGCATTTTCTTCACATTCCAACAAATGATTAGATACCAAATCACAAGAATCATCATGAAATTTCCTTCTCACAATATTTTGATCTGTATCAATGTTTTTTTTAAATAACTCATTAGAATTAACTAATTCATTACTATTTCTTTTCTCGTCACATGAGTAGTCTGAATGTATCTCAGCTTCATGAAAATAAGAAGAAAATGAACCAGTAACAGACCTTATCTCTACATCTTCATTCTCAACATAGAAGTTTTCCTATGTATTGATGTATGAATTACCATCACATACACCTCCAAAACTTGACATAGCATATTCTGAAGCTATATCCTCTTCAGCATCAAAATTAGGGGAAATGACTTCACCATATGAAATTACAAAACATGGCAAAGCACAAACATCCTTGGATATATTAGCATACTATTGGGTGGTCATTTTGCACGAGGTCAATGATAGGAATCCATTGCACAATTCCTCTCTTGAAAAGCTAATCCTTTTAGGATCAACTCTAAGGTTTAGTATTTTCCTTGTGACATACCAAAATCCACTCAATTGAAGATAAATGTGATTTTTCATTAGGAGTCCTTTGTTGGTTCTAATTTAGACTTGGAATGAAGTAAATATGTTTTCTATCTCAAAATAACATGCAAAAGAACAATATTTTTGTATTTTCCAATTTTCCAATGAATGCAATTCTACCAAGGCAACTAAAATGAGTTCCTATTCTAAGAAGGGGTTAGCAAAACAAATAATGAAACTAAAAGAAAATAACATGAAATTGAAATCCAAAACAAACATAAGCTACAGAAAATAACATGCTATGAGTTAAACTTTTAAAGAAATTGGTAGGAAACCAATGAAAATAGGAGAAGCGCTTCCTAGAATCCACTGATGCAATCATTGGTGAGAAAATTTTAGTAACTAAATGATGTTTCACTCTTCATCAAATCACAAGGCCACAAAAAGTGCACTCATGTGAGACAAAAGGCTATGCAGCCACAATTTGATCTCTCTTCAAGCTTGTTACATCAGCAAAATTCATAAATCTGTAGCAAACACTAGAACTAAAGAATTGCACAACCAGAAAAGATGCAATAAACCTTTGGCTCAATCACAATCTCATGAATAAAATTCACAAAAATGCGAGCACCAAAAGCATAATTTTATTGCATAATAACATCGGCCTTTGTTACATTTTACAATGGGGTATTTATAAGAAATCATCTCCTCAATTTCTATTGAGAGTGAGAGATATCTTCATGCAATAAAATGCTTTTAAAAGATTAAAACAAACTATATATATAGACTAATAATTAATCTAGTGCATAGAGGGACTCCATCCATATTTTATTCATTTAATTGGATGCATAAGCCCTTTACATGTCAAAAATAAAGAAAGCATGTGAGAGAAACTAGGAGCAAGCCATTAGTTGAAGTGGAAGTGCATGGAGATGCCAAAAATAGAAGCTATTCCTTTACTAGGAGTGTGTCAAAGTTAAACTGCCATCAAAATGCATTCCTGATGCATGAAAGGTGCTATTTTTGGAACTGGCAATTTTCTGTTGGTGCATTTCTGAATTACAAAGTTGTCCACCTGATTACTTGTGCACCTATGGATCTGTATGAAGACATGGAGTTGTAGAGATGATAACTTGTGGACCTCCACTGGGTGAAAAGTTCAAAATTTTACTGACTGTCAAAATTGAAATTCTAGCATCTGGGTTTTGTTCTTCTTCATCCCAAAGCTATGTTTGTATTTTTGCCCTTGAATTTCTCTATCATCTTAGTAATTTTGGCCACATCTAGAAGATCTAAAGCCTCATAATTATCCTTTACCTTTTGTCTATAGTTGTCCACCTCAGTCTCTACAAAATCTCTAAGTTTGGTGTCCAACTCTAATAGTGCTTCCTCTATTTTAAAGGCTTGTTTGATATCTTCATCACTAGATGCTTCCTCTAATGTCTTCTTGAAATTTTCTACTACTACCTCAACTAGAAATAGATTCTCTCATTCTTCATCTTCAAAAATATCCAAGCATGCATCACTATGCAACTTTTCCACTTCCAAAATTTACCCCTGAGCTTGGTCCTTGAGCTGATGGATATCCTCATGCAATGTTTCCATCACTTTATTGCCATCTACTATATTTTTTATCCAATCATCAATCAAGTCTACCTCTTTTCTGGTATATACATCAATCAAAGTATGGTACCTTTGCCCTTTTATGGCTTGTAGAGTTTGCAAATTCTTGTTCTATGCATGTACCTCATCCATGATATTGAAGTCCTACCTCAAAATTTCTATGATCTTATTCACGTTCTCTTGCATAACATGTAGTAACTTCAAACTCCCTATGATTGTGGTAACACCTCTATCCTCAAGGCTTTCTCACTATTCTTGACAAGCTCTCAAAAATGGATTGAGTTGTACACCTTCCCCTTCTCTAAGAATGGTATTTAGAGTTGCCTTAGGGTGCTCAAGATCAAGAGGAACAACAACTTCAGCTAGATATCCCTTTAGGATCTCAACTTGCCTTTGAAGAGTTTAGAGTTCAATTTCATCTTGCTCCATGTGCTTGAGAACCTCTTTGACTCCCATAGTCATCATCTATTGGTTTGAATCCCATGTAGGCCTTCCCAAAATAATATCCTTCACTTCATAATCCTCCAGACTAATAGCTTCTACATTTGTACCTTCAAGAGGGAGAGCCACTTGTGCAAATTAATCTTGGTTCCATATGGTAATAACAAACACAAATGGTGTTGCATCATGAAATGGAGACTCGAGTTTTTTCAAGATCTCTACAATATCAAAAATATTATCCTCTAAAGCACAGAATTAAGGCTTAGCACTCCTCATTATCTCCTTTTAGAACCATCTTGGGATATGTTTTCCTATGGATCTGGCTCTTGATGACAAAGGGGTGTGTTCAACTACCTCCTTCCCTTTTTTTCTCTTTCTTGGAGTCATCTCCTATTGTGAATACTCTCCTTCTATAGCCACAATCTTCATAGATCTTGTAGCTTGCTCCTTAGCATATTGCGAAGGCTATTGTACATATTCTACCATCTGTCCCTCTTTTGATGTTTCATCAGTAGCCCTTGGCTCTGGTTGCTCTTGTGGTGATGGTTCCATTAGAACTTTTTCCTCTTCTAAACTCATAGGTGGGGGAGTTACTTAACCTTTATCTACCACCATAATTTGTGGTGGAGATGGAGGAATGAGATTAGGAACCTGTGTTTCTAGCAGCATCTACATCTAGTAACATGCATGAAATAAAAAAATTTCATAGAGAAAACATTCTCACCTCCTTCCCTTTGCTGATTCACCCACTACTACACTTCATCTTCTAAATAAGAGAGTTCTAATGGTTCTACTTGGGTGGATGGCAGGGTACTGGTGGCACTCTTTCTTCTTTCTAATTCTACAACTTTTGCTAACCAAGTTCTTCTTTGTAGGGGTACCTATCCCTCCTCCTCTTCTGATTCTATTTCTTCCTCATCTTCTTCTTCCAAAATAGTTTTAGGAATAGATGGATTAGGTACTAATCTTATGTTGATCCTTTGCCTTTTCATCATTTTAATCTTGATCATCTTATGTTTCTTTTAGATGAAAGGAGAAGGGGGCTCTTCTTGTACATGAGGAATGGAGGCTACTAGAATCTCTCCCTCTTCTGGTTGGCTTGGCACAATAGGAGGCAACTGAGGGTCATCCTAGATTTGAGAGGCTCCAATATCTTGGGACTCTTATGAGCTATGTTCATTCTATTGGGAAGACATGTGTTCTACAATTTGTTCTATTCAAATCCTCTAAGGAGAGGTTCTCTTCCTCTTTTCCTTCCTTTCAAGAGGATGATAATATCCCACTGGCCGATCAAGCTGGTAAACTATCTCTGGCCTAATAGGAGACTAGAGTGCAAAGATAGGAATTGTGACTTTCCTTCCCTTACCTATTTTTGGGTGAGCATGTGCATGGAAGATTACAATATTAGGAATTAGATCAAGTGGAAAAGGTTTCTTGATCTAATCCTTTGTCATTCTAATGACATGTCTTGCTCAATGATTGATGTCATCTCCTTCCTCTCTATCAACCTCTACATTTAGAATGGGTCTTTCACCACTTTATCTACATTGAACAGAGGATCTAGTAATTCTTTAGATTCTTGTAGCCTTATCACATCGAGGATATTCAAATGAAGATCCTTTTCTGCTAAATACAAAGTCATCCTATAATAGTCCCTAATGTGGACATCATAGTTATTTGTGGCATTCATCCAATGATCTTCAATGGCATCCTCATGATGGAAGTCCTTTCTTTCTAGGCTCTCCACTTTACCAACATTGTCAAATTATGGTCGAGGAGAGTTGTATTCTTCAAGAGGATAGTTCTCCCATTCCCTCTTGAAGGTTAGATATCCTATTTCTGCTTCACCTGATAAGGCCTAGTGACCAATGGCCATTCCCAACAAGGTCTCTAATGCCTCTTCATCTTCACATAGGCTAACTCAATTTGCCTAGAGATCTCCAATAATACCAACTTTTCACTTGGGTATCTTGGGAGCTTCTTAAGATTGATGGATACACCACCTACCTAAAGATATGAGAATGTCTTGAACTGAATGAAGTAGGCTCTGAGAGTCGTGATCTATGCTTTGGCTTCATCAGATAACCTCTTCCCATAGTCTCCCTTAATGAATTGAATGATCACAAAGATAAATGCATCATTCACAATTCCTTACTCCTTTCTCTACACTAAGAGCTTCTTCTTCACCAACTGAGGGTAGACTATGTATGGATAGGCATTGGGGTCCTACATACTACCTTTCTTGTACAAACTAGGATAGTTCATTGCCTTCGCTGCAAGTAAGTACACCATATAAGAAGTCATATAAAACTTCTTCTTGTCCTTCACCATCCTTAGTTGATCACACAAGTTTTCACTTAGTGTGGTGGCACAAATCTAGTGGTATCCTTGCATGTCTGGTGGTCTTAATGAAGTTGACCATGAATGTAGTGAGATGACTCGCTATAGGTAATCCCATGACTCTGCTTAAGAGAATGATAGAGTATCTGATGTCACCTTTCATGTATCCTCAAGTTATATCCACTTTTCTGGTTATCCTTCTCCAAGGAGGCTTCTCAATTAGGTATGAGGATTGTATAATGTCAATGGCCTATGGCTGATGCTCCCTGTACCATCTCTCAATTACTTCATAGGAAAGTCAGATGAACTGGTCTACTCTTGGTAGGTGGAAAACCTTCTCAATGTTCTTAGGTCAAAAATCTAGTACCACTTCCCCTATGATGCTCTTGAGCACCCTCTCATCAGGAACAAAGTGTTGTGATAGGGCCATGATTAGTTCAGTTGATTGCACTAACACAGGATGTGATGCTACACTCACTAATTTAGAATGGATCAATGCAAACACCAAGGCTAACCTTTCCATTGGCTTGTTGCAAATTCTTTGGAAATCTCCTAGATTTGTGTGTCCAAGGTCACTATCTTTGATCTTAGCATAATCATCGAGTAGCCTTGACTTTGGGGGTACACCTTGGAACTTGAAAACTAAGGGTTTGGGTGCTACTCTAGATGAGGATGCCATTTGATCATGTTACCTACACATCACGAGAAAAAAAAATATCATTAGTCATCAAATAGCATACTAGCAAAAACATAAGAAAAAAAAATGTCCCCCTTTGTGGATTTATTATTTATTATTTCTAGTTTGAAAATTTTATTCCCTTTTTATTTATTAAATTTTTTATTTTTAAAATTTTTTATTTTTAAAATTTTCTATTATTTTGATTTTTTTTTTGTATTTTAAATCATTTTATATCTTTTTTTTAAAATGAGGGCATGCACGCACACTGAGGCATGCGGTGCCAAGGTCCATGAGTTGAGGTGCATGGTAGATTCAAGGTCTGGCCCTAGCGCATGACATGGCCACAATGGTCATGGCTAGTGCATGGCTATGGCTAGTTGTGCAACACTGCCACACAACCTGTGCACGGCATAGCTAGTGTAGCTTGCACATGGTACAACCAACGCACAACACTAGTGGGTGCCATGAAAGGAGAGAGAGGGGATGGGGGGACCTCACCTTGCTCCATTCTCTTGAAGAACTTGAAAAAAAAAATGAGGGAGAGAGCGGGGAAAAAGGGGGTTTTATAGCCCCTTCCTCCATGCATGCAAAACATAATGTGTGTCATTGCTCAGCACGCATGGGTGAGTGGGCCTTTTTTTTTTTGAAATTTACATTTCAAATTTTTCCCATTTTCTAATGTTTTTGCATTTTTTGTAATTTTTTGATTTTTTGATTTTTTTGAATTTTTTTTTCAAATTTTTGACTCTAGGAATCTAACTTTTTAACTGAATTATCTTCTTCTAACTCTTGAACTATGAGTCCAGGAGTGGAAAAAATAGGGGGTCCCCATTCCTAGTGAGGAATGGGGCATGTTTTATGGACACCACAACACATAGCTTTCAAAGTCATGAGTGAACAAATCAAAAATCTCATCAACACTTAACAAGACTTCATTACTAGTTTCTTTTCCTTGGCTATGATTATTATCTCGATAGCTGGACACATTTATAATAGTAGACTCATTAGTAATACATGTTGAAGAATTAGAACTCTGATCATTCCATACATCTTCTTCTTTAGACAATACCTCAACAACCAATATCATAACACATTCACATTCATCACTAGAAGAAAGACTATTACTATTGTTACACTTTTCCTCTTCTTTATACTCATCATCATAAAAAGATGAATCCACATTATGCATGTCATCAAACTACTGATTACTATCATCTGATTCATAAAAATAAGAACTATCCTTTGATTCTAATCTTGACTTTTTTGACCAATCAATCAAATGTGGCATAAAAACTTCTAAGAGTACCACTAGCCATGAAGACTCCTCAGGTCTAAAAAACTCATCAAGATTCATAACTACTAATTTAAACTTCATGTAAATTTGAAATCCAGTACGCCCCTTAATATCACCAATTGTATCTCTTAACATTATGACAGTCTTATCATGAATCTTTCTTTTCAACCTAGCAATATTTGCATGAACACTTTCAAGAGTTGGCATATCATTTTCAAACCTAGAGTCTGAATCCATCTTTTAAAATTTTAAACTCCTACCTCTATTTTCTTAGTGTTGAAACACTAGATGGAGGCAACTATTTTTTTCATTCAACTTTCATAAGGACAAATACATGAAAATTGAAAATACCTTTACGTCTTGCTATTTGAAACCTTTGATCTACTGATTGGCATAGGTGCAAACATGAAATCCTTCATACTGTAGATAGAATTCTTGTAGAGTTGCACCTCCTTGAAAAGAAAAATGAAATCATAATAGTGATTCACCTTTTGAAATCAATTACTTTAGAAGATACAAACAACCACATAAACTATCAATCAAGAACTTATACTTCCTCTTTCCAAACAAACTAAATCTACCCACAAATACTAAAAGCCTCTGATACTAAAATAAACCATGCACTAGTACAGAGATTTGGACTAGAGTCACCACTTACACTTAGTGAGAAATTTTTTGAAACTATTTACCACTTGTAAATTTTGAACCAGACTTTCAATATGAAAAACATATAGACCATTAACACCTTGAAAAGAGAATACACTTCATAAATCAATTCTTCACTATGAAACTTTCTCAATAGCACTTGCAAAGATTGAACTAATTGATGATAGACTTATAATAGTTATAGAACATAATTTACATCCAATCTTACAACATATTGCTATCTGTGAATAAAGATTAACTAGGGAACACAAAACTTCAGTAGAGAAATGGAAAACACCTCATAACCTCAATGTTGTAGCAAATTCTTCCTGTTATATTGAATCCTCTTCAAACTCTTAAGGTTTGTCTATCAATTAGGTTCAATATAGTCCCTAGTAGAGTCACCACATTGTTAGTGACTCAGATGGGAAAAACCATACTGAAAAATAGGACTAAAGTATTCAATTCACATCAGAGGTTCTTGCCCTTTTAACAAGATGTATTGCCATCTTATTCCCCAATAGAGTCATCATTTTTTTGGCTCCTAATTTAATAGTTTTGAAAATAACCAAGAAACTAGACCGATGCATCTAAGGCTAGAAAAATCCTATGAGGGACATAGTAGACTATAGTCTTGGGCCAACTTTAAGGCATAAGTGCTTCTTCACTTTAGGCTCTACAAGACCTAGCCAAGTTAACCTCCAATATATGGTACCAGTGCAATTTAAACATAAATCTAAACATATTTACTATAGATAAAAACCCCTTTTATCTTCTAATACTTATGCAATAACAGAGGAACAAAATAGCTACAAATCATAATCTATGAACTCATAAGCTAAGTGAGGGTTAATTATTTTCAGCCCACTATAAAATGTGAAATACTAAATTTATTTGATTAAAAAGATTTGTGCAAATGACCTTCATATCAACTTGCATATGATTTAGTGATTAGTGCCTTATCCATTTAAAAATAGAGTCATTACCAACAAGATGACCTAACTTGATTGCCTTACAATTAAGTTTGTCAACTAAAATTCCCAAATTCCATTCTTATAAAATATCCCCTCCATACACCCAAAAACCCTATTAGAACATTAAAACATTTACTTAAATCCTTGTGTCAAAAGCAACAATAGATCTGATACATAACTCATCCAAGCTACCTTAAATCAAATGAACCTTATTCATTTAATCTCAAAGTCAATAGCATATTAATAATTAGGAGACAAAATAAGAAAACCTAGATAATTCATTGTAAATCACCTTTTGTATTCATCCTTGAAAAGACTAAATACATAAACTGGTAATACTAAATGAAACTCAAAATGCTTTACATGATTTAACGTCAATTTCCAATATCTCAGAAAAATAATACATGAAATGAACTGAAAATTTGTATAGGAGCGGATGTGTGGCCTTCACTGCTAGAGCTCAGCTACATAGATAGGAAGTAAAACCATCAACAACCTTGGTTTTATAGTAGAACACTGGAACCCTACTAGTATCACAAAGAAAACTACCAACAACTACAAAGAGAAACAAAAAAAAATGATAAAGGAGGAAAGAATTCTCGGATTTGATCAAAAAATGACATATGTCCCCTCAAAATTCTTTCCCAAGAAGCTAAAAAACCTCTCTCTACCTACTCTCTATAACTACATATCAAATCTTTAATCATTTTGGCCTCCAAAAGCACAATATATCTCAGATATTTGATGGAAATCATAACTTATTGCAAAAGACAAAGAATTTTGAGAAATTCCATCAAAATCAAGAAAATTGTGAAATACATGCAATCAAACACATCATTATGCATCAAATCTTAAACAAATTGAGCCAACAAAGCATATCAAATGCATCCCAACTGAATTTTATAACTACATTGATGAAATCATTGCCTGAAACTAAGCATACCACTAAAAACAAAAAACCCCTTGTAGCACACATTGGCGACCATCTGTGTGAAAACTAGCTCAAAAAATGGATAGCTTATCTCCTCTTGGTTCCAATAGTATGCTACAATGCATATTTTGCATTGAAATCATGCCCCTGAGACTAATTTGAAATTTTAGCTCTCAAACCATGAAAGAGCTTAAGATCAAAAAATTTAAAAAAATCTATATAGTTGAACTATATAAAACTTTAAAACTCATTTAAATTTTTCAACTTTGAAAATGTGCATTTAGATTAGACAAATCTAATTTAAAACTTTATTTTGTCCCTTTTCATTTTCCCCCAATCATCCAGTACCAAGTGTCCACCTCATATTCCCTTATCATACTTGGGCGGGCCCCACATCACCATGCACTTGAAATATTTGAACCTTACAATATTAAAATGAAGTCAATCATATTATCTTAACCATAGAATTTTCTTTCTCTGATCTCATGACAAAGATGGGACAATTGTAATATCGAAGACCATTCAACTTTATCTCTACAATCTTATAGATTTTGTAAGATCATAGGCCTTCATCACTCTTTCTCCAATCTCATGTCGTTGCCCTCTTAAAGTGCTAGATATCAAAATCACATTTGTTAATACTCTCCAAGTGGGCCCTCCATCACATTATCATTTGAAACATTACGCATTCATGATATTATGATGATACGATAAATCATATCATTGTAAGCCTTACCCATCACCTTCCCAATCTCATGATAAGCCCACTTTCATAACATTAGAAGCCTTAAATTTTTTATTCACAACCTTACAAATGGGGCCCCATCATAGCATTGCACACCTTCAAATGAAGTCTCCCAATCTCACGACAAAGCCCACTTCTATGATATTATGATATGATTGTAATATCACACACCTTGCACCTGGGCCATCTCGATCACAAGACAATATTATGGCATCATGCACCCTATATTTGAGAACCCTGAGCTCACAATCTCATACCTTCATTGTAGGATCATAGACCTCATAGCATCACACATCTCATATTTTAACTTTCTAATAATATGATGGGCACCCAGTCATAATATCATAGGCTGCCTTCTTTGGCTTCCCCATCCTCTGATCCTATGATTCTATGATGGCATCGTAGCATTGCACCACTCCAGGCTTTGCATCTCTAATCATTCGATGGTCCGATAATACTGCACACCTTTTCTTTGCAATCTAACGATGAGCTTCTAGAATGTTGATACGTGTCATCAAGTTATTGGTCCTCTAACTGTTGTATGTCCTACACATCTTTCTCAACTCCTCATCAAATTTTCTATTTTTCAGGTCAGATTTTTGATTTCTTGAGAGGTCGCCATGTAGCTACTAGTGAGACCATCCCATTTTCCAGTGGCAACATGGTGACCACTAGAATCCTTCAATTTCCTAGTGACATCCTTAACTTTTATGGTGAACCTTCCTTTCTGACCACGTCATCACCACCTCTATGCCATGTCTACACCCACTCATCACCATGTCAACTCCACCTATCTTGGTCGCTATGTCACCATGGTTATCTAGTGTGCATCTTCACTTGGTGACATAGTGATAGTTGTTAGATTTTCCATGTGACATGGTCTAGTATTATTTGGTCCACATCAGCATCTCTATCAGTGTGTACATTCAAAATTATGTTATGGTCATCTCCTCTAGCTCAGCACATCATCTGGGTCAGGCCCACCAAGTAGTTATTGCCTTTCCAAAAGGTGCCTCTCTTAAAGAAGACAAACACTCGTAGTGCTTTAGTATTTAAATATATAAAAAGTTCCCCACTTTAACAATGTGGGATAAACATTTTTCATGGTATTTTGCTCTTTATTCTATGCTCAACCCCTTTTTCCCATGTTCTTCTCTACCTATGGCTTCATCTTTTCTTGATGGTGTGATTGGTATTTTCTCCAAGGATGCTTCTCTTTTATGCTACAAAGGTTTTCTTCTTTTCTTATCCATTAATATCTTGGCTTCATTCACATGGTGGATGGTGGCTGTGAATGTGCTAATCTTCTGTGCTTATGGATTCCTCTACATTCTCTAAAAATGTGGACCCCATATTTTAGTGTAGAACTACTTCAAAACATGGGCTTTATAGAATGTCTCAGAATGCCACCTTATCATCATAGAATGAATAGACACACTAAATAAAATGTGTTAAAAACATTAAACACCTCTTAGGACTCAAATGGATAGCCAGGTACATGTGCATCAAAAAGCTTTTAAGGGCTTGATTTTCTCAATGGTACTCAAAATTGGGGCTTCAATTTTGAGTCCCAAGAGAACCATGGAGGCTCACCTCCCATCCTAGGCTTCTTTGAAGCCACCCACCAAGTAGGTGAACCAAGACCCAAATGGGATACACACACACACACACCACTTTCCAATGCATGAAACATGTCACATAACACAAAACAATCCCTCCCATGGCTTGCACATTTGATTCACCATTTGAGCCATTGAACATAGGGTGAAGGTGTGCTTTCAAGAAGGAGACTTACCATATCATCACATATCTGCAAGAAATAATTTTTACCTCCTTTTGGGGCTTTCATAAATCAACAATTTCATGCCCTCTTGGGGCTTTCACAAATTACCTCTAACATACTATCATTAACTATAGAATCCTTGAATACCCATACTCCATACTCTTCCTTTCTACACCATCATTTCCCTTATCAGCCCCAAAGAAAAATATGGATGAATATGGCATACAATGGAGCCCATATTCTAAGGTTCTCAACTATATTTCAAGCCCAACTATACCCTTCACCCTAGACTTCTCTTCCCTTCCCAAAGGGTGAGTGAAACCCTCACATGCATAACAACACTTGACATTCAAATCAAAACCAAAAGGATCAAGAAGGAAAACCAAGAAAATTACATGAACACAATACACATTCTCACCATTACAACACACTATCAAAATCTACAATACCAAGATTCACTATACAATGCATGATTCCACAAAACAATTACTCCATACTTGCAAATTTATTATGCTATGCTAAAAGAAAGAACATGGTTTTGCAACACCAACCTTGGTCCAAGCTAAAAGAAATGATAGTTGTTGCAGAGCTCCCTTAATCTCCCTCCAAACCTTAACTATCTCTAAACTTAGAGAGTGGGTGGACAGCCCACTAGTTTGTCCAAGACTCTCTAATAAGGCCTTCTCACTAACTATTTTAGCAAAGACACTAAACCACTCCCTCTTAAAATCTTGTCTCCTCTAAATTTGTTATATTTAACTTAGTGGGAAACATGGAAGAGAACACATGTAACAATTCAAATTTCGAATTGGTGGTAGAATGCATGGGTAAAGGGGCCCCCTAGGTTGCCTAGTCAACATCATGGTTAAAATTAGGTCCCTAACATGTTATACTATCATATGGGTAGCTCATTTTTACAAAAAAAAGGCACTTTGGGACCACCTATTGACCCCTCAAAACCCTAGTCAAGTCCAAATTCGAATTTCCTTTGATTGTGACCCACCCTACCCTTTGTCAAGTGGTTTTACTTACTCATTAGCAAGGTAATTAGTTTTAGGATAAAATGCCACCATGACCAAAACCCTAAATGACATGTCATTGTACACAAAATCTACAAGTGTCAAGTGACACATAAAATCACATTCCATATCAACATGACATGTCCCTAATGCATACTTATGATTCAACATTTCCACATACAAGAAAACTGACAATTACAAAGCAAAATCCTTTCACAACAAGGCTTTTGAATATTTCAAAGATTTTCCTTGGTTAAATTGTATTCACATAGGTTTGAATCTTGTTTGCCCCCAAGATTTCCATGGTTCCACTTCTTGTACATTAAAATCAAGCATCAGTAGTCCAAGGAGGTCATATAAATATATATATCATAAATGCATATAATTTCAAATGTTACATAATCTTATTAACATAATTCAATTAAATTTCCTTCCCTAATCATTTCAAATAAATCATTCAAAATTTCAAAACATTAAGATCTGCATATCATAAACCATCATAATTGAATCAACATTTGTCTACATATCACATTAAATCATAAATCATCATTACCAAATTAACACTTATCTACATATCACATTAAATCATAAACTGTCATAATCAAATCAACATTTACCTACATATCACATTAAAAGATATATCGTCATAATCATCATATCATAATCTAATTCTATCATGTCATAAAGTTGCATCCTTATGTGTTTGATCATTCCATTCACAATATCAAGTTCATAGTACATATCATAGATGTAGAACACTACTGTAAATGTCAAAATCAATAGGTATAATAAACCATTTTCCTTCTAAGTCTTGAATGCTGTCAAAATATCCAAATCATGAATATCAAAAATTCAAAATACCGCCACTTAAACCTTACAATTTCACATTACAAGCATTTCTACAATTCAACTTCTATCAAAGCAATTCAAAAAGGTTAGAACATGAATGAAATCATTAATTATATCATTTAGGTCTTAATGTAAAAACATAATTACAAATCATCAAAATGTAGATATTAAAATAACATAACCCTATAGTCTCAAAAGTATATCAAAACATCAAATTAGAAGTATCATAATGCAAATATGTCATCTATACTATGATAGGTTGGGTGAGGCCTCACATCCTCCCCCGCTAGGCATGAATCTCTTTCTAAAGTTCATCAAAAGGTGTGGGTATTGTGCCTTCCTATGTGATGTGAACTCCCTTGAAGTTGTCACCTTGTTAGATAAATCCCACCGAACCTAGTCCAATTCTCTATTCTATGGTGTAAGGTTCTATCGAGCTCAAATGAGGATGGTTTTCAATGCTAACTACTTATTTGACTCCACTTGTGGCCCCAACAGTTATGGCTTGGTGGTCTACCTGGTTGTTATCAACTACTGCAAGTACTCCATGGGGCCTACCCATATTCCTCATTACAACCCCACACTACTCACCTATTGTCAGGCCTTGTAGGCATTCTATTTCTATATGACCCATACCACCACAAGTATAACATTGTCCATGAGTTAGAATATGAATTCCCTGTGATCTGGACTATGGGTGACCTCCAATCCTACTAGATTCCCTGAGTCCACCCCTAAAGTACTGTTAAACCCTAATTGGGTGTGCATAAGGGACCCGTGTCCTTTGATCTTGCTTGCAACCTTATGACTACCTTTGTTTGGGCTCAAAGCCCTGGTAACCTTGTTGTTCTAGCTATAGTGCCACGGGTGGGAATCTTTTTCATATTACCCTAATAATTTTTTGGATGGCATTAAGGAGGTCTTGGTTAAGATTCTAAGGCTACTTTAGTAGAGGTGTTTGAATCTCTTGCTCTTCCTTAGTTTGTGCTACATGTACAGCTCTAGGGCCTCTCGCCCTTCATCAACCATTACAGGTAATGGTACACATCCTACACAGAAGTTACAGTTTTAGTGAGTTAAGTGTAATGGGTTAGGCTCTAGTGTTGTAACAAAATGCTCTGATACTAGAATGTCATGCCCTAAATTTAACAAACATGACCAAAAATTTTTTTTGAAAGGTGAAATAATGATAAGTATGTAAAGATCTATTATTGTTATGAACATTCTATCAAATTATGAAGTGTCTAGACAACAACTCATTTTAGAAGATACCAATTTGATTATTATGTTTGGAGATGGTAAATTTAATTGGTGAGAAATAATTTTTTTCATTAGAAATTCATGTACATCAACTTTCATAGGAGGCTGATCATTAACTGAATAATCGGGTATAACATACTAGCTAGGCAATGTTATCATATCAGAATTCACCTCCTATCCTCAATGTGAGACCTATGTAAGTATGAAACATAAATTCTACATCAATTTTGTTATAATGGTTCCATAGTTGCTTTGGTGAAGATTTTTGATAATTTCTCTAGGTAAATGACCTTCACTCATTACATTCTATATCCCATTTTGGTCCTAAGTTACTATAGTAGGACTATTTCGATAAAAATAAAAATAAATACACACACACACACACACACATATAGATACATACATACATACATACATATATAGGTATATAGGAATATAGATGTATGTATGTATATATACACTTTCTCTTATTGTAATTTTCATTTTGTGGGTTTCCCTTAGTGTTTTTCATCTATCTCTCTTTTTCTATCTTATTCCCTTCTCCTTACTCCTCTTTGGTCTATTTATTTCATATGCTTGTGTTTTGCAAGTTTATGATATGTTTTTAATTTCCTTTCCCCTCAACCCACTTATTTTGTTCTTGGTTGTTATTTTATTTCATTTCCAATTTCTTGCCCCTCTCAACACTTGTCTTGTGTGTACACCCTCTTCCCTTAGTCTTTTATCTTTTGTGCTAGTCCTCATCTACAACTCACTTGGTTTTGCATCTCTTGCTCTCTCATCTTGATGATTAATCATGTAGTATGATTTGAAATGTTGATGGTAAAAATTGAACACAATCTAATCCAGAAATCAGACCAATAATTTCAATGGATTGTGGAAATTTGATATCT